>CM062247.1:31414017-32014017 GCA_031216285.1 Syzygium syzygioides
CATCCCAAATTGATACATTTATATCCAATGCAAATTTAGTGACTCATATTTAACCCACCAGTACTCGACCAGATCCGAAATCCATTTTTATTAACTTTTCTCCTTAAATTGTTGTCTTTGAAGAATGGGATGCTCCATGGACCGACTCGTTAAGTTTGCGAGGGAGCTCGGGGGTTGGGTTATGAATAGGGGTGTGAAGGTGGTGGTGAAACTTTAGGTTTCCTCATAAGTGCAATTTGTCACAATAGTGTGAAGTTGTGAGCCAGAGGTTGAAGAAAACTTAACGATAACAAAAGCGAAGCGAATGAAGGGAGAAGGTTGCGAGTCACAAAATCAAAGCGAGAGAGAGAAGGAAAAAAAGAAGAAAAAATCAATAAAAATTTGTAAAAATTGTCAAAGTCAGCACCATTGGCCACACCACATTTGCAATTTTTAGCCAAAATTGTCAAAATGATTACATTGATAAATCGTCAAAAGGCTTAGGATTAATTGGTACAATTAAAAGGTTTAGGACTGAATTAGCTGATGCACAATAGGTTTACGACTTTTTAAACAAATTTCCAAACATCCCCATAAGTTGACAAGTTGTCAAAGAAAGGACACTCGTAAAGTTATAGGAACGTTGGAAAAATGTTCCACCTTTATAAACCGGGACGTCCACACAATACCCTATCGTCATTCTCTTGAGATGTATGAATAAGTTGTGTTTGAAAAGTCCCATATCGGAGAATTGATGTGGTGTGGATTAACATATACTAATTAGCCCATAACTTATTGGCTTTTAATTTTTGAGTGAATGTGAGTCGAACATGATATATTATTGAGCTTATACATGAGCTCTCTCTTGACGATGTTCTCAAATATAGATATTGGACTTCTACTGTGCTCCCAACACATTCCACTCTTGACGATGTTGGTCTTCTACTAATTGTTCAATTATCTAATTTTTATGAGCACGTGTACTTTATAATTATAGTTGGTTATGAGAATCAGACTCGTAATTAATTATGGAGCTTCATTGGGCGTGGGCGTGCAAGCGATTGCTTGGAGAAAAGAGGCTGGCCAGCTCCAAAAGCCCTAAGAGGGTCATTTCATAACGCTATATAACTCAACAAGACCCAAGATGAATTCATTGATCGAGCAAATGGTATTAATTAGCTTTCAAGAGTTCTCACAATTAGAACGTTTTCTTTTTTTAAAAGAAAGATTTCATTCATTTCTCAAAATAATACTCGAGAGGTATATAGAAGGATTTCAATCCTAGCAAATCCCAAATAACTGCGGATTAAAGTAAATGCTAGAATGCAAATAACAAAGCAAAGTTTGTAGCTAGAAACATACTTTCATCTCTCAAGAATAGATTTCCTAGTATAAACATTTGGCGGTCGATCACCACATTTAGTGATGAACACACGTTAAGATCTCCCACTCCATTGGGGTATGCAAAGGAATCGGGAACCACTTGGACCGCCCGAAACCGAACTGAATTGGCCTAGAACCAGCAGTTCCTATGGGGATTGGTTCGGTTCCCAGTTCCAAGCGCGGAACAGACCATCTTACCACCCAAACCGATATATATATATTTTAAAAAAATCTACTATTGGGGATGGTATTTTCTGAGTGTGCGCAACTAGTGTATGAAAATGGTGACTCTATAAAAAAGCGACAGAGAGAGAAGCGAAAGGGCTTGGTTTTTAGTTGGCACATTTTAACATTATTATTATTATTGGATTGATTTTGGTTGGAGGTTTGAAAGTCTGACAACTTGGTTTGACTGAAAATCATTGTTTTTCATTAAACCCCTTTTCCCACTTTTTTGAATCTGATCCCGCCTTTGCGACTCGTCTGGCAATCCATGTGTATATGCAAATACCGTCATGTGACACATACAAACTGGGAGATTCCCCCCCCCCCCCCCCCCCCTCTCTCTCTCTCACTCTCTCTCTCTCTCTCTCTTCTACGAGAGATTCCTGAAGTTGATCGTCATTTGCAACGTCTGTCGATGGAATGGGGGGCTAATCACCTAACACATTCATTCGCTCGTCGAACTTGAGGACCATGATATTAATTGATAAATGCAAATTTGTAGGAATTGGAGACTGGTAGCGATCTAGTTCTCGAGTGGATCCATGAAACCAACGAGCGATTTTCGATTTCAATTTTTCAGAACAGATCCTTAGCGGGCGGTTCCCGGTTCCAAGGTGGGAATCGCCCACCTAGGTCATCCTCACCCCTAGCTTGCGATGCGCCTTTAGGTATAATGTCCTCATCACCATCACCATGCTAGAAAACTAACATCAATATGTTGAAAGAACACAAATCAAATACCTATAAGGAACTCCCAAATCTATATCTAAAGCTATTTTTTTTTGGGGGTAAAATATATCTAAAGCTATTTCGGGAGAGTAAAACCCACAAATCTGGACTTAAATCTAAAGTAGGAGAGGACAGCATTATAATCTTGGAGAGGTTGTAGAGCCATATCACGAACAACCTCCTCGGTGGCTATCAACTGGACAAATCGCCAAACTGCTCTCCAAGTTCACCCAATATCAGCTACATAAATTTATTTCCACACACAAACTCTCAAAACAAATTGAGAGAGAAAAGAAAATACAATCAAAGCAGAGAAAAAGAAAATCAAAGACTAATTAGACTCTCGGCTTCATAAACTGAAATTGAAAGTCTACATGAGAGCTTTAAAAGAGAGAAGAGTTTTTGGGAGCTGAGGAGGTTTGCTGGCAGAGAAATAAAAGAACGAACCCCTAAACTATTAGAATGTTGACTTGATAGGCAATGGTTGGGAATCATATTTCATGAACCGTATTATGAAGGTGTTGTGGCCGCAAGGATTGCCTAGCCAGGTTGCAAATATACTTCGCTTGTGAGGAAGCACTACCAAGCACTTTTGAAAAGAGATTATGCAGTTGTTTTCTTTGCCCGCTCTTTTGGTGTCAGTGATCAAATGTTGTCGCGACCGAAACTCCCGAGCCTTTTTGAATAACATGTAAAAAGCAGGGGGGCTCGCCTGGTATGTGCTAAGTCTAGGTTCAGGACTTAACTCGGGCTCTCCCAAGCCCATACCATATCGCGACTTAGGGTTTAAGTTTTTTTTTTTAACATGTAGGTGATTTACATGCAAGAGTCGCCACTAATCAGTTTGGGGTAGGTCGATTAGAAACCCAAATAGGGTGACGGGAGAATCACCCTATTCCTACGAACCAGAGATTAACTGAATTCGGGGACTTGGTTACACTAGTTGGATAACTAATGCCCTTTCGGTACCATTCTACCCTGTTCATTTTTTTTGAAAACATTTATCAAGCAAGTTGGATTGATTTTAGGACTTTTTTCCTAACATGTGAGGTGATCAAGCGAGTGCATAATCAGAAATGATCGGCAGTCATGCTGATATGCAGCCCTAAGGTTCTAGCCCTAACTAAGCCATATGACATTAAAAAATAAACAACTCATGCAATTGTATTAAAAAAACATGCATACTCATTACGCTACGGTAAAAAAAAATGCAACATGCTATCGTGCGATTTCGGGCCTATTTAATTTAAATAAAACCGCAACATGCATAATTATAAAGGATTAGAACACTTAGATAAGTCATGCAAAAAAAAAATGATTTTTTTTTTTCGGGAAAAAAAAATCGAAATAAAAAAAACGAAATAAGAAAATAAAAAAAGAGAGAAAAAAAAAAGAAATTTTTGAAATTTTTTTATTTTTGAAATTTTTTTTACTTTTTTTTTTTGGGAAAAATAAATAAATAAATAAAACAAAAATATTAATATTTTCTGAAAATATTTTCCATTTTATTTTATTATATATTTTTTTTGAAATTTAAAATTTTTTAATTTTTTTATAGTTTAAAAAAAAAAGGAAAAGAAAACCTTTTTTTTAAAATTTTTTTAAATAATTTTTAAATAAAATAAAAATAAAAATATAATATAATAAACCGGCCGGGTCGGGTCGGATCCGGGTCGGACCGGTCCGACCCGGGTCAACGGATCCGATCCGGGCGTTGACCCGGGTCGGATCCATCGATCCGGGTCGGTCGGGGCTGACCCGAGTCAACGGATCCGACCCGGGCGTTGACCCGGGTCGGATCTGTTGATTCGGGTCAGATTTGACCCGACCAACAGACCCGCGGGGGGAAACCGCCGGCGATCGCCAAAATTGGCTGATCGCCGGCCGACCCAGACCGGCGGCTGGGTCCAACCGACTCCCCGACGCCCTCAGCCGTCCTCTCCACCCTCCGGCCTCGCCGTCCGACCGCCGTTCGCCGGCCGGCGACCAACACAGAAATGGGCTTCACTGAGGAATATATTCAAACAGGTGGGGGGCAGCGAGAAAAACCAGCAACTCGGGCCTGCTCCGGCGAGTGGGTCGACTCCGGGGCTTTACCTCGTCGATGACGGCGACAGACAGACCGTGAGGGACGGCGGCACGGGCCGGGACTCGCGCGAAACGGACGGCGCGGGTCCCGGCCAAGTCGAGCAGCGAAACAGAGGAAAACAGAGGAGGTTTGGGCCGGGGGAGGGCTCACCGTCGACGGCGCGTACGGGGGGCCTCCGGCTGCTCGAAAGGCGACGGCGAAGCGGCTGAGAACCTGTAGAACACCACTCTCCTCTCTTTCTCTCTCTATTCTATCTCTCTATCACTCTCTGTTTCTCTCACTCTCTCTCTGTCCTGTTTTCTCTCTTTTTGACCGACCCCCTCTCACTCTCTCTCTCTGGCCTTTTATAGGCTGGACGGCGATGACACTGGCTCCCCCTCTCCCTGTGGCGTCTGCGTGACGATGGTGGCGTCCCCGGCGAGGCTTGCAGAGGCCAGCGCAGGGAGGGGCAGTCTGGGAGCAGAGACAGAACAGGGGACCGAGAGGGGGAAAAGGATAAGGGCCACTAAAAAGGAGAGAGACGGGACGGGCCATTAAGGCCAGTCCCGTGGCGTGTCCGCCTTGGCCTGCTCTGGCCGGCTGACGACGATGATGAGCGGCGCCGCCGTGCGTCATCGCCTCGGTTGTGCACAGGGAAAAACAGGGGAGTGAACAGCGGCGAGGAAGGGAGAAGGAGAAGCGGGCTGGGCTGGGCCAGCGCGCGAGGGGGAAGAAGAGAAAAGGAGAGACAGGCTGGGCCGGCGGGGAAGAAAAAGAAAAAGAAAGAAAAGAGGAGAGTGGGCTGGAGAAGGAGGCCCACGCGGGGGGAAAAAAAGAAAAGAAAAGAAAGGGCCGAGGCCCGTGCGGGGGGAGGAAGAGAAAAAGGAAAAACGGGCCGGTTGGCCCGGCCCCGATCCGGCCCGACCATTTCCTCTTTTTCTCTTTTTTTATATATATATATATATTCATTTATTTATTTATTATCATTTTTCATAAAAATAAAAAATAAAATAAAATAAAAATAAAATATATATTATTATTTTTTGGAAATTTTTTCTTTTTCTTCTTTCTTCTTTTCTTTCTTCTTTTTTTAACACTTTAATAGATGATATTAACACCAACATGCCTAATTTCTATATGCAATGCATGAAAATATATATATATATATTTTTTAGGAATTAATAGAAATTAACTCCTAATTTTTGTACGATTTATTTTGGGCAAATTAAAAATAGGTGTCAACAGCTGCCCCTCTTTGAAGGTGAGCTCGCAGAGATTGAGTTCGCAGAGGTTACGTTCAAAGATAAAATGACACCTAATTTTGACCCATCCATGTTCATTGAATGCTATTTTTGGCGAGACCGGAGTCTCTTTTTTATGATGCGATATAAGATGATGCATGCTAAAGCAAATAAAAACATACCCGGGGTTACTTACCTTGCCGAAGGGTAGAGTAATTCCAGATAGTTGATATTGTGTGTCGAGGACCCAAACCTTTCTTCGGTCGCCTTGACGGGGGGGAATGTTTGTCTAGAACCCGAACCTTTCTTCGGTCGCCTTGACTAACTGTACTTTGTCTAGGACCCGAACCTTTCTTCGGTCGCCTTGACTGTGGGAAATCGCTTGCACAGGACCCGAACCTTTCTTCGGTCGCCTTGGCTGGATTTCGTTTTGCCAAAGTACCTGGGTGTTCTCGCCCAAGGGTTTGACGGTTTGCCTGCTGGGCTTCTGGCAGCAGGTCTTGGAAACTCAAACGATGAGCACCTCAACGATGAGCACCTCAGGGTCCTCGCCCGAGGATTTGATTGCCTGCTGGGTTTCTGGTAGCAGGTCTTGGAAACTCAAACGATGAGCACCTCAGGGTCCTCGCCCAAGGATTTGATGGTTTGCCTGGTGGGTCCTCGCCAGCAGGTCTTGGAAAGCTCAAATGATGAGCACCTGGGGGTCTTCGCCCGAGGGTTTGATGGTTTGCCTGGTGGGTCCTCGCCAGCAGGTCTTGAAAAGCTCAAATGATGAGCACCCGGGGGTCCTCGCCCGAGGATTTGATGGTTTGCCTGGTGGGTCCTCGCCAGCAGGTCTTGAAAAGCTCAAATGATGAGCACCCGGGGGTCCTCGCCCGAGGATTTGATGGTTTGCCTGGTGGGTCATCGCCAGCAAGTCTTGAAAAGCTCAAACGATGAGCACCTGGGGGTCCTCGCCCGAGGATTTGATGGTTTGCCTGGTGGGTCCTCGCCAGCAGGTCTTGAAAAGCTCAAACGATGAGCACCTGGGGGTCCTCGCCCGAGGATTTGATAGTTTGCCTGGTGGGTCCTCGCCAGCAGGTCTTGAAAAGCTCAAACGATGAGCACCTGGGGGTCCTCGCCCGAGGATTTGGTTTGAACAGAGGGAGTCAGTTCCGTGCTCAAAAGGGTGAACAGAGGGGTCAATCCAATGTTCAAAGGGTACCATAACAATTATAGGTACATGGATTTTTGGAATCAGGCATGAGTAGAATATACTTACCTGGATGCGTTCCTGCCTCTTAAGGGCATGTCTCCTGTCAGACAAGTTTTTCTTTGTACAAACACATTCATTGGAGAAATAAACAACTGAGGTTATTCTCGAATATTGTACGAAATATCTTGACCAGCTAGTCAAGATGCATTTCATTTTCAAAGGAATACCCGGTTTACTTTCTGGGTAATTTGAAAAGAAATCTGATGATTTTGGGACCGTGTAAGGATAGAATGTACTTACCTGAGCACGTTCCCGGAGGTTTGATGTATCATCTGCTGAATCACCAACCTTTTTTCGGGGCATCTCCCTTGGGATGATAATGAGGGCTTCTCCCGTGCCCAAATTTTGTATTCTATCACTGGGGATAAAATTCTGAGCTGTCAAAGATGATTAGCACAGACATGCATGCATTCATCAAGGATAGACAAGCTGGGCTATTCCAGAGTGTGTATTTGAAGGTTCATGTATGATGATTTTGCCATGTTTGCATCACCAAACATCCACCGTGGGTCAATCAAGACAATTTTTCGCAAGGTGGACTTTCTCGAGATGATGAACAAGGGACTTTCAGTCAGAGAGGACTTTCCACTCACTCTCATTGAAAATGGCTATTTGTCCTGTCCATTAATGCAGGAACATCGAAAACACTCAATCTGACCGTTATCACATCAACAAGGGTCTGAGTTTTCTCGCAAGCGGTACGACACTTACCAATCTGAGAGGTCCTCTTCAAGGTCGCAATGCTGGCTTGGTCAATGGCTTAACAAAGGTGATTGTTCAAGTCAAAGCCATGAAAGAACATATTCTGCAATTATCTCCGGGTTTACAAGTCAAGAACCCTGCAAAAGAGATAGAAGTAGTCTTGCTCGCACTTCCTCGAGCATTGTTTATAAACATTTGAAATTCCACGTTAATTCAAGTGCCCCAGTCAGAAGAGACTTCATTAGGGATGTAACGTGGGCTTGGTTTATCGGTGAAGGAACGAAATGATCGTTGGGTTCAAAAATGTGTGTAAGGGTGAGAATTGGTGGTCATCTTGGCATTGTCACCAGTCTTCTTCTCTACCATCAGGATCCTTCTAGAAGACTCCTCAGGTAATCTTGTGTTTTAGCATTTTTAACAACTTTTCTTTCTTGAGGAGTTTCTGTGTCAAGAATTTTCCTGGACGCCATTTTATCTGTCAGGTAGCAGATCTTTGCTAAGACAGAGTTCCTAAAATAGGAATCCGTATCAAAGGAGAGCTCAAGTATATTTTTTATCGTTTTTCTTCTTCCCTTTTTTTTTTGATCCATGGGCATTGGCCTTGCTTTTACCAGGCACACTGCTTTTTCATGCCCCTATTTTTCAGCATTTTTTTTGCTGTTCTTTTGGTGTTGTCAGGACTAGCCTAAACAAGATTGAACAGAATCATGTTTTGAGGCTCTTGGAGTCTCCATCTTCATGTGGTACTTGAGACTGTGATGCTCAAACTGTGGTGACTTTTGCCTTGCCCCGGTGTGGGGGATGATCACCAATTGGGTTTGTACGAAATGAAATTGCTGGCTCAATTGGGCTAGCAAGGGATATAAGTGTATAGGGTAACAGAAAAACTGCTCTTCATCATCCTGGGGCATTTAAATTATCGCGAGATTTCATCTGCAATAAAAACACTCAAAGATTAATGCAAGTGAGAGCAAGAAAATTTCTATACATCTTTTCCCCTTGTGCGAGCTGTTGCAGCGGATGATCATAGAAAATTTTAGATATTACAAACTCCTCATCCTTCTTGTCTTGCACAGTGAAAACATCACTGTTATCAATAAAATCATTGACATTCTGGACAAGCATTAGTTTGCTGCTTCTCTTTTGACAAAGCCCTCTTAGTCTCGACTGTCCGGTCGTCGATGGTTATGCCTGTCTTGGAGGACTCTGCCGAGGATCACGGGTTCCATGAAAACAGCGAGGTCGAAGCCACGTGGGCAGTGACTGAAAGGGGAGGGATGTTTTTTCTTGTTTCCTCTGAATTTGAATCCATCCTGTGAGGCTGGTTTACCTCAAGTTGCCCCAATGTGGGGTGGTTTTTGACAGGGGTAATTTGAAAGGAATCTCTGAGTGTGTGGGCTCAAAAAGTGGTCAAGCAAAGGATTAATGGTAGTGTATGGGGCAGAGAAATGAACTGCCTCTCGTCATTTTGGCTACCGTACCTTATGCGAGAAATCCCTTTACCCTGTAGAAATGCAACTCTCTCGCTCATCATGTACGAGTTTGGTACGTGAGAATGTGTATAGACCAAGGGTTGCCTCTCCTCATCCTGACACACCTCGTTCAATACATCGGAGCAGTTCGACACCATTCGTCGAATTGTCAAGATTTTCACAGAGAATTGATGAATTAAACAGGTAAAATTACCATGCAAAAATCCTTTCCATGTAATGCTTTTGAGGAAGAAAATAGTATCCATTTTCTTTAATTAGTTCTTCCTTCTTGTTTCTTTCTACTCTTATGAGAAGAGCTTTTTTAGTGAGAGAGATACTTACCTATGCTGTGACAGTGAGGCATACCTGCAAGGTAATAAGAAAGATCACATTAATGAATGGGCTTTTTAAAGGGAAGGAATTGGAAACGATACAACGTTACCCTTCGTGATTCCCTTCATTGGAGATTTGACTGATAACTCCCTGAATTTTCTCGAATATCAGTAATTCCATTCTGACAAAAACATGAGCTCATGTTAGAAGTGAGATGATTGAGGGTAAATTGAGAACGATACAGATTACCCTTCTTCCATTTTGCCTTCAAAGCTAGTAGAGTCTTTTCTCCTCTTTACTTTGTTCAGCCTTCTCTATATCAGTCTGCTTCTCCTTAAACTTGGTCTCGAAGCTCGAATGAGATCCTCTATAATTAGGGGTGCCTCCAACTGGAAAGTCCTATTGTCGGCGCATGCTGTGCTAACTTGGTTCTGGCATGCCGAGGCATTTCTCAAAAATCCTCTGGTTCCTGACATGCGAAGGCATGTGTAATTGCTTGCATGGGGATCTTCGCAGCAAAGCTAATCTCTACTTTAAAGGTCTTTGACTGATGTGGGCATGACTGACATCGAGACCTCCATGATTGGTGGGGCTAGAATTGACTCTATCTTGTCATATGCAAAGTCTTTTCCAGCTGTCAAATTTGTCCTACATAAAAGGAAAGAATGTGTCATTTCTATGCTAAAGTAGATGGACTTTAGGAATGAAACACACCCTTTTTGATGGACTGGGGGATTGCATGCCCCCTAGTCTACTTTTCCAATTAAGCATTTCTTTGACTCTGTGGAGTTGATGTCATCCACTGGCAGTAATGAGAATTGCCCCATGTTTCATTTGAAGATTGAATGATTTTTACTCGAACTGCCCTTATCAGATGAGTTGGTCTGGTAGCCTCACCAAGGTCTGATATGCTCTGCAGTTTGTGTCATTTCTAAATGTCCCGTTTGTAATAACAAATCAAAAAGGAGTATGCTCTGAAACATGAAATGAGCGAGTTAGAAAAACAAACAGGGTTATGAGTATGCATGCTTTTCCAACGCCATTTTTGTCCTTTTGAAAAATAACAAATAGTTTGTTTTATTTTCAAAAGTTTAGAAATAAGAAAGCATGAGGAAGCCCGGGCCTCAGAACACCTTTCTTTACATGGCTGGATATCATCAACGGGCCGGTTTGGGATACTTCCTCAGGCCCTCAAAACAAAACATTTGTAATTCTTTTGAATAATACAGGCGAATTACATTTGTTGGAATGGAAATTACAGTACTGAAATTTCAAGCATAATTACAAATTCAGAAAACTGAAATCTTAGAAAACAACTGAGACTTTTAGAAAGCAGGAAAAGCTCCCACATGGGAGTATTCAAACTATTAAATATGGTTTTATTCTAAGGGAGGAAAATTGAGTCTTCAGTTTACTCAATGACGACATCTGCGCCTCCTGCTTGATTGGGTGGTGTGTTGCGGAATGAAAACATCTTCGCATCCAGCAATTTCTGGACCTTATGTTTCAGGACCACACAGTCATTGACGGAATGTCCCGTTTCACCCAAATGATAATCACATGCCTTGGAAGGATCGTAGTTGGGGAAACGTTCGGGATTTTCACGTTTTGGCTCTTTGGCAAGCAATCCCTTTTCCAAAAGAATAGGCAGGATCTGAGACATAGGCAAAGGGAGTGGCGTGAACTGCTTTATGTCATTTCGCCTTTGAGGCGGCCTGCGGCCTGAGGCCGGTTGCTGTCCACTACTCTTCTGAACCATTGGGAAAGGACGAACGGTTTGGGTGTACGCAACATCCGCGTCGGTCAGGGGTTCTTTCTCCTTCTTCATGCTGAGTTCCTTGCTTGTGGAAGTGGGGTCTGTGAACCACCCCTCACGTAATCCCATTTCAATTCGTTCACCCACAGGAACAAGACGATTAAGGGATTCAGCAGTGGCACCAACCAATCGGTGTCTGTATTCGTACGGAAGCGACTTTATGAACAACTTCACTTGTTCTTGATCAGTGAGTTGTGGGGTAACCTGGGCGGCCAGGTTTCTCCATCTGGTGGTGTACTCCTTAAAGGACTCACTCTTCTTCTTCTCAGCACGTTCCAGATCGTCACGGGTGAAAGTGACGTCGAGATTGAATTGGTACTGCTTGAGAAATGCATCAGCGGCATCATCCCACGATTTAAAAGCGTCTACATCTTTGGACATATACCATGTCAAAGCCGGCCCCGTCAGACTTGCCTGGAAAGTCTGAATCATGAGAGGTTCATTATCAACATATTGGGTCATCCGCACATGATACATGTGCAGATGATGCCTAGGGCATGAGGTACCATTATACTTCTCAAATTCCGGCATTTTGAATTTTTCTGGTACTTTGACCCGTTTGTATATTGACAGGTCAAGTGGGACAGCATGTTGTGGGCCTTGTAGTTGTTTCAGCATTTCCTCGACTTTTGCAAGGCGTTTGTCATGTTCCGTCATTGGTGCAGCTTCAAGTTCAGGCTCCCTGACAGCAAGGGGAAGCGGATCGTCTTCTATCAGAGGCATTTTGCTGTCGCTAGCGGAGGCTTTGTCTTTTCCAGTGGACGGGGGTGATAACATCACCTCAATTGCTGCAGGCGTGAGCGTGAGCTTGTCCTGAATGGATTCTACCTGCTTTGTGAGATTTTGGATCGCGTTGAGGACCATCTTCATCTCTTCTTCCATGTTACTGAGGCGGACGTTTTCTTCGGCCATTTTTTAACTACCTGTGAAAACGTTAAAAAAAATGAGTATAATGCCTAATAAAGAATCGATTTATGATCTAGGCATATTATTATTACTTAATTTCTTTATTTGCAAAGAGAAAAAAAAAGCAAAAAGGGTTTTTATTAATATTAACATTACAAGTGGCGTCCCCGGGGTTCGAACCCCGGTCGCCTCGGACCGTACGCTGCATTCCCGGATACCACTGGGCCAAAGGCCGCGGTGGTGTCACGAAGGGGCGAGAAAATTAATTTAAAGCTTGAAAAGCGGCCCGAGTTATATTAACATTAGTATAACCCAAAAACACTTTTAAGGAAGAAAATCAAAACCCTTGAACATAATTACTAGGGAAGATATATAAAAATGGGGCTTTTTACAAAAAGGACGCCCTTCCCGGATGCTCATTTTGTAAACGATGGGAAAACTACAGTTTCTCGGAGCTGCTTATTTTCACGAACAAGCTCCGCAATAAACGTATTCCTTGTCTCATCGGTCCCACCGTGTCATTAAATTTTTTAGGAGCTGGGACAAATTGGGCATCATTTCTTCCCATCGTGTATAAAATATAATCAATGGGTAGCATAATAAGAACAAATTAATTGAATTAATAGGCTGCATAATGAAATGAGAAGGGATAGAATATATACCTTTCTTTGAACCATGACAATCACAATGACATGCACATGAGGAGTGAGGCTCGATTTCTATTTTAGACCGGCCTAGCAAAATGAAATTAAATGGGTGCCTGACCGTCGCAGTCTCGCGTTGGTGTCAAGTCCTTTTAATCTCGGCCAAATTGAAAGGAATATCTTATAGTCACGCAAATAGCGGCTAAAGATATTTCTTTACAATTTTAGAAAAAAATTTCGGGGAAAAGAAAGGCAACCTCTACATCGCGGACTCGCGTTCGAGGTCGTATCTTTCTTAACACCATCCTAAAATGCCCTATTGCGGCCCAGGTCCAGCAGCGTGGTTGTGTGTGCAATAGTGTAGTGCTAAATCATTAAAGCATGCACAACAATTTATAAACAATCAATTCGGACCTGCAAAACAAATAACACCTTAATGTCAGGCTCATACCTGGAATCCTTGCTGCCAAAAATTATTTTGAACAGGGTAAAAATTTGGCTTAAGTCCACTTTTTTTAAAAAAACAAGTCCCCAGCGGAGTCGCCAGTCTGTCGCGACCGAAACTCCCGAGCCTTTTTGAATAACATGTAAAAAGCAGGGGGGCTCGCCTGGTATGTGCTAAGTCTAGGTTCAGGACTTAACTCGGGCTCTCCCAAGCCCATACCATATCGCGACTTAGGGTTTAAGTTTTTTTTTTTTTTTAACATGTAGGTGATTTACATGCAAGAGTCGCCACTAATCAGTTTGGGGTAGGTCGATTAGAAACCCAAATAGGGTGACGGGAGAATCACCCTATTCCTACGAACCAGAGATTAACTGAATTCGGGGACTTGGTTACACTAGTTGGATAACTAATGCCCTTTCGGTACCATTCTACCCTGTTCATTTTTTTTGAAAACATTTATCAAGCAAGTTGGATTGATTTTAGGACTTTTTTCCTAACATGTGAGGTGATCAAGCGAGTGCATAATCAGAAATGATCGGCAGTCATGCTGATATGCAGCCCTAAGGTTCTAGCCCTAACTAAGCCATATGACATTAAAAAATAAACAACTCATGCAATTGTATTAAAAAAACATGCATACTCATTACGCTACGGTAAAAAAAAATGCAACATGCTATCGTGCGATTTCGGGCCTATTTAATTTAAATAAAACCGCAACATGCATAATTATAAAGGATTAGAACACTTAGATAAGTCATGCAAAAAAAAAATGATTTTTTTTTTTTCGGGAAAAAAAAATCGAAATAAAAAAACGAAATAAGAAAATAAAAAAAGAGAGAAATAAATAAATAAATAAATAAAACAGAAATATTAATATTTTCTGAAAATATTTTCCATTTTATTTTATTATATATTTTTTTTGAAATTTAAAATTTTTTAATTTTTTTATAGTTTAAAAAAAAAAGGAAAAGAAAACCTTTTTTTTAAAATTTTTTTAAATAATTTTTAAATAAAATAAAAATAAAAATATAATATAATAAACCGGCCGGGTCGGGTCGGATCCGGGTCGGACCGGTCCGACCCGGGTCAACGGATCCGATCCGGGCGTTGACCCGGGTCGGATCCATCGATCCGGGTCGGTCGGGGCTGACCCGAGTCAACGGATCCGACCCGGGCGTTGACCCGGGTCGGATCTGTTGATTCGGGTCAGATTTGACCCGACCAACAGACCCGCGGGGGGAAACCGCCGGCGATCGCCAAAATTGGCTGATCGCCGGCCGACCCAGACCGGCGGCTGGGTCCAACCGACTCCCCGACGCCCTCAGCCGTCCTCTCCACCCTCCGGCCTCGCCGTCCGACCGCCGTTCGCCGGCCGGCGACCAACACAGAAATGGGCTTCACTGAGGAATATATTCAAACAGGTGGGGGGCAGCGAGAAAAACCAGCAACTCGGGCCTGCTCCGGCGAGTGGGTCGACTCCGGGGCTTTACCTCGTCGATGACGGCGACAGACAGACCGTGAGGGACGGCGGCACGGGCCGGGACTCGCGCGAAACGGACGGCGCGGGTCCCGGCCAAGTCGAGCAGCGAAACAGAGGAAAACAGAGGAGGTTTGGGCCGGGGGAGGGCTCACCGTCGACGGCGCGTACGGGGGGCCTCCGGCTGCTCGAAAGGCGACGGCGAAGCGGCTGAGAACCTGTAGAACACCACTCTCCTCTCTTTCTCTCTCTATTCTATCTCTCTATCACTCTCTGTTTCTCTCACTCTCTCTCTGTCCTGTTTTCTCTCTTTTTGACCGACCCCCTCTCACTCTCTCTCTCTGGCCTTTTATAGGCTGGACGGCGATGACACTGGCTCCCCCTCTCCCTGTGGCGTCTGCGTGACGATGGTGGCGTCCCCGGCGAGGCTTGCAGAGGCCAGCGCAGGGAGGGGCAGTCTGGGAGCAGAGACAGAACAGGGGACCGAGAGGGGGAAAAGGATAAGGGCCACTAAAAAGGAGAGAGACGGGACCGGCCATTAAGGCCAGTCCCGTGGCGTGTCCGCCTTGGCCTGCTCTGGCCGGCTGACGACGATGATGAGCGGCGCCGCCGTGCGTCATCGCCTCGGTTGTGCACAGGGGAAAACAGGGGAGTGAACAGCGGCGAGGAAGGGAGAAGGAGAAGCGGGCTGGGCTGGGCCAGCGCGCGAGGGGGAAGAAGAGAAAAGGAGAGACAGGCTGGGCCGGCGGGGAAGAAAAAGAAAAAGAAAGAAAAGAGGAGAGTGGGCTGGAGAAGGAGGCCCACGCGGGGGGAAAAAAAGAAAAGAAAAGAAAGGGCCGAGGCCCGTGCGGGGGGAGGAAGAGAAAAAGGAAAAACGGGCCGGTTGGCCCGGCCCCGATCCGGCCCGACCATTTCCTCTTTTTCTCTTTTTTTTATATATATATATATATTCATTTATTTATTTATTATCATTTTTCATAAAAATAAAAAATAAAATAAAATAAAAATAAAATATATATTATTATTTTTTGGAAATTTTTTCTTTTTCTTCTTTCTTCTTTTCTTTCTTCTTTTTTTAACACTTTAATAGATGATATTAACACCAACATGCCTAATTTCTATATGCAATGCATGAAAAAATATATATATATATATATTTTTTAGGAATTAATAGAAATTAACTCCTAATTTTTGTACGATTTATTTTGGGCAAATTAAAAATAGGTGTCAACAAATGTTGTCAATTCAACAAAGTTATCCATGATCTTAAACCTATCAAGAAAATTAACACAATGGTCTAATGTTCATTTACATAATTGGAATCCATTTGTTTGAAGGAAAACTGTTTTTCGGAAATTGTTTTCTGACTTTTGGGTGTTTGAATGACGGAAAAATAATTAATCTATGAAAAACGTTTTCCATGGATTGAAAACAACAAGTTTAGATTGGGAGAAAACGACTTCTCCCTCTAATAAGAAAGAAATCAGTTTTCTTAAACCACCAAACAAATGGAATCCAAGATTGCATTTGTTTATTTGAAAATTTCATGATAAAGGAAAATATTTCTCATGAAAATTATTTTCGAGGAAAATGTTTAGTTTCATTTGTTTTGTGATTTAAGGAAACTGATATCCTTCTTGCTAGAGGGGGAAATTGATGTCCCCTAATTGAATTTTGTTGTTTTTAGTCCCTGAAAAACGTTTTTCATAAATCGATTAGTTTTCCGTCATCCAAGCATCGAAAAATCAGAAAATAATTCATCAAAAACAATTTTCCTTTAAACAAAAAACCCATATTATTAATTTTAAGGAACTAACTGAAACTCTGTATGTTAAGTCAGTTTTTCGATACAGATTTGTGACGATAATATCACCTTGCAGAAAATTGTAATGAATATATTAAAGTTCTCTATATGTCATGCAATTCAACGAACCGGCATTTTAAGGAGTTTCAAATTTAAGACTCAAGCTTTTCTCTTGGAGCTGAAACACACCATGCATTTATAGTCCAAAACATTTATGAACTATCGGTTTTGATCTATTTGTTAGATTCAAAATGAGATAGTTTTCATCATTTTTTTTGCCATCGGACGACAGCGCCATATGGGACAAAAATCGACAAAGTTTTCGTCATTTTCCGCGTATTTTTATTTGAAGACCATGTCTAAATCAATTGAAAATCTTTCTCTTTACCGGTAATGTAGTGGAATTATCGTATTATACAAAGCCCATTGACACGTCATGTGTGTATTAAGGTGGATAAGGTCTGGTGTGCCTTAAGAACAGGACACTCTACCTAAGCTTTAATTAAAGTGATTATGCTAATTCGAGGAGATTTTCAAGAATCTCCCGACACATGAGGCCCATCAAAAAGGAGAATATAGTATTCACGCACACTAACATGATTAATATAACTCTTCCCCTTCTTCTTCTCTGATCTCCATTTCCATTGCAGCACAAAGCTTACAGATCCTCCATTAGTTTATACTTTCACGAGTAACATGTTTCCTTTACAACCCAACAACGATCTGCTCTATCTCCCACCGAATCGCTGCCCGATTCCAGAGGATCAAATCATCCATGATGATCAAGATCCTCGTGGCCTTCACGTCACCAACCGAAAGGACAAGAACAAGGGCTTAGACAAATCTGTACTCATATCCTTCAGCGGAAGCAACAAAAAGGATGAAGATTGTGATCCTCAGAAAAAGATTCATCGAGACATCGAGCGGCGGAGGCGGCAAGAGATGAGCACCCTTTACGCGTCTCTCAGATCATTGCTCCCTCTCGAGTATATAAAGGTAATCAGAGAGGTTATCTTTTTTGTTATTCTGATGTTTTCCCCTGAATTAGGGTTTTTGTGCATGGGAGTTTTAGGGGAAGCAAGCGACATCGGACCATATAAGCGGGGCTGTAAGTTACATAAACCATCAAGAGAGGAAGATCAAAGAACTGGAAAGTAGAAGAGATGAAATGAAGAGTAGTAATTGTTCGGTGAGAGCTTTGAGTGTAAGGCCTTGTCTGGATGGAGTGGAAATAATCATCAGAAGTGCTAGTTCCAGTGACCAAGACCATAATTTTCCATTATCAAAGGTGCTGCATCTACTGCTTGAAGAAGGAATTAGTGTAGCAAGTTGTGTTTCCACTAGAACTAGCGAAATGACATTCATCCACACCATCCAATCCGAGGTAAAACTCTCATGAAGAAGTGTTGTAGAACTAGGGTTTTCTGTGTTATTTTGGTTTTCGTGAAAAATGATCTTAAGTACTAAGAATTCATTCCCTTATTTTCTCGGGTCTCTACTTTAGGTTTGCCATGCCAGGTGCCTTGATATAGCTCGGCTGCAATTGAAACTCGATGAACTGCTTTTGGACTACTGAGTGAGAATATTGTTTTTGCTAATTGATTGCTATGAACAGCTTCATTATTCTTTCAAATTTCTATTATCATCAGACCTCTTGGACAAAGAATTGTGTAAGTGATGTTTCTCTCGTGTGCACACGAAGGTGGCTTTCAGTCCTACAAGACTTGGGTTTTTAAGAACTTTTGAAGGGTTTGTTCTCAATTACCTAGGTAGCATTGAGGCTAAATCATTTTACAATTAGCGCATCCAAATCGCCATAATATTATCTAGGTTATCCCTATCTAGACATGGATTGTGTACATAACTATCTGATGTAATCTAATTTAACTCAACAAATGAGGGTTTTTTCCCCATTCATCAACTTATAATTGACTGATAGAAAGCTGCTTGTAATATTAAAATTAGCAAGTGTAAATAAAAAAATGACATATTTTAGTAGAAAGTACAGTTAGATTCCCTTACCAAAAAAAAAAAGTACAGTTAGATTGGATGCTACATTGCTATTCTTGGTTACCAGGGGATCTTATATAGTAAAACAATAGCTAGAGGAAGTAGCAGATGCCATGTATTTGGAGAGGGTTGCTACTGTTGCCTTTGTTGATTTCATATACAGACTTACTTAGTACATATGCACACAAATACGTGTGTGCAGAAGAGAGAAGTTGATATGTCACCATATCATTTCGCCGATCCGAGGGCTTATGCTTCTTAGGATGGAGGTAGGCAGGTTTCAAACTCAAGGTTTGACTGCAGATTTACACTGTATCACATGCTTCTTAAGTACACTGATCCCATGACTTGTAAAGTAGCATGTGCTGGTGGAAATTAGTGCGCAAATCAAAAGGCCGGATCATGCAAACACATTCTCGGTGAAAAGTTAGATCGTCATTATATGAACCGTGTTTATTTAGGTACATTCATCATTTAAAAGTCATCACAAAACACACTTTATGGATCATATTGTTTTTATATGGTGCCGATTGTATATGTTTCAAAATCTTGTGTGGTGGTTTGCAAATGGTGAGTGCATCTTAGCGAGATCTACTCGTCGTTAGTCTCACGGTTGTTTATTTATTAAAGCTTTATGGTGATTATCTTGCTCATGTTTCACAAACTAGATAACTCTTTTTAAGTTGTTGGTCATGAATGAATCATCTTTGCCCCAACGTCCATCCATGTTCTTGCCTAATTCATAAACTCAAAAAGATAGAAACGCAAATGTGCTATATTTTATTTCTCTTTAACGAACTCGCTTAAAAACAAATTAACTGATGTGGTTGAATGAATGCTAACCAAATTTGTCTTCGTAGTAATGCATGTATTACCTAGAAAAGTTTTGGTTTGATTAAGCTATAAAAACGTATCTCCCATTTGATTTTTATTTTCTCAAAAGCAACAATATTCAACTCTTGCCCCGTACATGCCATCTTCCTTTGACATATCTATACGACATATACCTACTTTCATCGCCATGGATCCCATGTCAACGCCGGCCATGCCACATAGGATGATTGGCGTTCGATTTCTGACCAAAATTGACCAGATTAACTAAATTGGCAAAATATGAAAAGGTTTAAAACTAAATTAACTCAATTAAAAGGTTTATTGACTGAATTGACACCAATGCAATAGGTTTATGATCTTTTTGGTACTTTCCCCATTTGAAAGTGCGATTTTGCCGGCCGAACACAGTCTAGTCAATAATCAATAGGTACTGCCCTAACAGGAGCTAAATTGAATATACCCAGAATTCATGGGTGGATATAAATTGCCATAATTCAAATGAAAATCAAAGAGCTCTTGGGAATTAGTACTATAGGCATGTGGCCTTGTTAAGAACTTCCCTCAACTTCAAAATTTTTTATCACGAAAAGCAGTTGGAACTTCGGCAGGTAACGTGATTCTCAAACATCCGACCTAAAGGAAGAAAAAAACAAAACATGATTCTCAAATAAAATAATCTGTCGAGAAACCATGTGCAACGAGTTTCTATAGTCTGCTCATGACTTCCTTTTTGCCCATCCAGCACATTGACATTCCTCAAGGAAAAGAACTTCCCACAAGCTTATTCAATTCTGCTTACAGCTTCCTTATTACTCACATTTTTATGCAGAACCGGAGTCTGGTTCCTACTCTTCAATATTGCCCAACAACGGAAGGCTATGTTGACCTCACCCTCTTTGGATAGTTCCTTTCCATCAGTTAAAGCAAGCAGCAAATCATTTACTCCCAAAAAATGTGCTCTCTTTGCACATTAACATCAGCACCACCAAACCAGATACCTCCACATTTCACTGCATTGGATAAGCAAGTGCTCAATGTTTTCGACTCCATCAGAAACAGGGCAGGAAAATATTCCCATTAGTGGCAATAGCTTCATTACAGCATCTCCAAAGGAAGTGTTCAAGCTTTGGAGTGCATCTAGCATTCCAAGCGACGATCAGGAAGGGAATGCGAAATGGACGATGGAGGATGAAATAGGATTATAGAAGTGGGGAAAAATGCCAAAAAAGTCCTAAACCTTTTGCATTAGTGCCAATTTAGTTCTAAATATTTTTTTGTGCCAATTCAGTCCTAAATCCTTTGCATTAGTGCCAATTTAGTCCTAAACATTTTTTTGGTACTATTTTAAATTGGTGCCAATTTAGTTTTAAACCTTTTATTTTTGTACCAATTTAGTCATTTCGATCAATTTTGACCGGAATTTGCCGACGTGAACACTTGCCGGCCGGCAGCCGGTTACCAGCGCTGACGTGGCGCTAATGTGAACAACTTTAATAATATTTTGATATTTTTTGAATTTTTATTTTTTTCCTTTTTTTTCAGTTTTTTTTTGTTCTCCCCTCCTTCCTCTGGCCTATCGCCGATCCGGCGACCGACCAGAGGTCGGCAAGCTCGACCTTGCCGGCCACTGGCGAGAGCAGCGACCTGGCCAGATTCGGCGAGGTCGAGCCTCGCCTAACCATGGCGAGGCTCGAGCCCTCGCCGAAGGCCGCGGCGAGGGCAAGCCTCGCCATGGTTGGGCAAGGCCTAACTTTGTCGGATCTGGCGAGGGCGAGCCTCGCCTTGGTGGGGCGAAGCTCGACCTCGCCGGACCATAGCGAGGCTCGAGCCCTCGCTGGAGGCCACAGTAAGGGTGAGCCTTGCCATGGTCGGGCGAGGTCACTAGGCAAGGCTCGACCTCGCCAAATCTAGCAAGGTCGGGCGAGTGGCCTCCGGCGAGGGCTCAAGCCTCGTCATGGTCCGGCGAGGCCCGACCTCACCAGATCTGACAAGGTCGAGCCTTGCCCGACCAAGGTGAGGCTCTCCCTCGCCAATGGCTAGCGAGATCGAGCTCGCCGATCGCCGGACCGGCGACCGACCAGAGAAAGGAAGGGGGGACAAAAAGAAGTGGAAAAAAAAAAGGAAAAAAATAAAATATTAAAAATTGTTAAAAATATTATTAAAGTTATCCACATCAGCGCCACGTCAGCGTCGGTGACTAGCCGGCAGGCGTCCACGTTGGCAAATTCCGATCAAAATTGACCTGAAAGACTAAATTGGCACAAAAATAAAAGGTTTAGAACTAAATTGACACCAATTTAAAAGGTTTAGGATTTAATTGACACCAAAAAAAGGTTTAGGACTAAATTAGCACTAATGCAAAAGGTTTAGGATTGAATTGACACCAAAAAAAGGTTTAGGACTAAATTGGCACTAATACAAAAGATTTAGGATTTTTTTGGCACTTTTCCCAATACGAGTGAGACAATGAGTGAGGCAGGATGGTGGATTTGATCGGTGTGACAGGAAGGTAAGGAAGATAAGATGATGAAAAAGGAAAGAATATGAATGGCGAAAATGAACACCGCATGCGTGGTCGGATGGAGAGCATTTTCATTCCAAACCATAACTAAGTACTTGAAAACCAAAACTTTTCTACGAGTAACTACGTAAGTTCGTCGCATTATCACGACAACTTTGTTTTCAAAACCATTCTTCATCATGATAGACTCCAAGCGATTCTGTTTATTTTTTCACTTGGATTGTCATACCACGTGTTGGTTTAAGTGAAATTAAGCATTGCACATACAACAGTCATGCTAAATTGAGAGGGAAAAGCCCAAGAACAGGCGAGCAAGCTAAACATATGAAATGGGCTATGCCGATACCATTACATGAACGAAATGGAAAGAGGCACTGATCCTCTTCTACGCTGAACTCAGTAAATGGAAGTGATACAATCGGTCTTCACACCTTCACTGTTGTAACATACTTGATCAACATCTCGGTTATATCCCCGGAGACTACCGAAGCCGATTCTTTCAAGTTCTTGATTTTTGCGTCTGTTTCTTCTTCAAGCCTTTGTACGTTCGCTCCAGACGCCCCACCCGTCTACGAGTTACAAACAGCAAGCATTAGTTCATATGAACGATGATAAAATTAACCAAGAAGAAAAGATTTTTCGGCGACAAAATAAGCACAAAGTACCTCAGCAATCCTCTTCTGGTTCTCAGCCTCTAGCTGGGATCGATATGTTGCAACATCCTTTTCCGCCTCTTCCTTCGCTTGTTTCAATCTCGTTATCTTCACTGTTGAATCGAATAAAATGAACAGCCATACCGATAAAACGATTAAGAGCAACGAAAAATATGATCGGAGGGAAATTCTCGCCCACATGATGAACTTGTTCTTCCGAAAGGAGAACATTACAAAGCGACATCTTAAAAACTAAAGAAACGTAAATTTGCTCTATCCTTACGATTCTTAGCACTCGAAATGATCAGTTGAGCCTCTTGTTCTGCTGTTAACAGCATCTGAATCCCTCCTTGTCCCTTCATGGAATCCATTGTAAATCCTGATGACATTGCCGAATGAAGTTCGATAACGAAGCGAACACGTAGCAAAGTTACGAATTGAAAATGAATGCAAAAAAGGAAAACCCAAGAGTGCAATGGCAGATGGAGACTCCTGAGACTCGCAACGTATAGCAATTGATGCAAACAAAAAAATTCCAAGCGCATAAGACAACAACATGCAAGAAAATTCTAGGTGCGTAAGACAACGACACGTTCTCTTACATTCTTGCCGAGATTAGCTCGTTTCATTCCAAGTACCCCCAATTTGATTACACTCGTTTCGTTCGCTCCCAACTTCATCGGGACACATGTTTGACAGATTCTTTCTCTGGAGTGGCGTCGTATTGGCTTCGAGAATCCAAGGCCAAGTTCTACTTTGCAATCCTAGAGTTCTTTATTTTTTCTTTCCCTTTTCATATTTAACAAATTTGAATTTTAATGTTCGATTACATTGATGCTGAGCAGATGGGAGCTTGTGGATTGTGATGAAACAAGGTTTTATTTGAAACCAAATATCGGAGACACAAATAACAAAAGTACAAAGTATGCCCTCGCCCTAGGTGCACCGGCGCTATGATCCAGATATACGAAATTAGATTGGTGATGTTGCTAAATTTCTCTCTCACCCGAGATCCGGGAAGTCGGGTCATGTAATCAATGGAACATCGAGGTCCACAATCTGCTCGGCCATGCGCCAATTGTAAAGAGCACGGACGAAGGAGTTCCGGTGCGGTGTTTTTGGAGACCTTCTTACACTCAAGTTAGATGACGAAAGAAGAAGATGGGGAGATCCAATATATCCGGCACGTGAACTTACCCAGGCATGACTTTCGCGCTCAACCGTGGGTGGTTTGATTATCCGGACGTGCTCTGAGATTTTAGGTGGCCCAGTCCAGATGGATGTGAAGGCCATGAGAGGTTCGGCCTTCGATCGCGATTGTGCTTTGGGATGTGACCGGGCCTTCTGGGGTTTGAGAAGTCGAATGCTATATTTATAGGCTTGATTTCTCGTATCATGCAACTATAAAGGCTCCTTTTATTTTGCGAAAAATGAATAATGTGAAAAAATATTTTCCTAAAAGTGATTGTTTGTATCACTTGAAATAATTAGTCGACGGAAAAAAATTTTATTATCGCTAATAGTTTATGTCCAAACAATTTATATCTAAGTATAAAGTGATTAAGCATAGTCCCGGGCCTAATCCACAACAAGTATTTATTTTGTGTCAATATGATGTTCAGGGTTTTTAAAAGCACTCGACTAATCCTATCAAGTGTGACAGTTCCTTCCATCCCAACAAACACGCGCCGAGTTTTCACCAGAGATACACGAGTTTGTGCTCCTACGAATGGCCCTCACATCAAGTAATTTCAATCTAATAAAATTCGGATGGTACTCGGATTCCCTTTGCCAACATTGACGGTTCAAAATGTGAATTAGTACATTATAAAAAAAACAACGTGAAATTAGGATAAAAACTTATAATTAATCACTCTCTTAATGTGCCAAAAAAAAATCTCTCTTGTATTAATTATTTGTAGAAGTACAAGACCGAAAAGTAAAACTAATATATTGGTCACTATATATTTAAAAGTACAAAACATAGGCAATTGGCCAGAACACAACACGACACCCTTCTCTAAGCTTATTATTAGCATAAATTGATACGCTTTCATCGTAATTTAGTCCTTTGACTTCTTAAAAGAAATATACGACATTCTATTGGTAATGCGAAGCGATGCAAATTAGGAACACTAACCTTCCCAAAAGTTAATCTCCTTCGCATGGGTCATTGGACTTCTCTTTGTTCAGCTTTTTGCAAGGAATACCCCTGTCTACATAAGGGTTTCTTTTTTTCTTAATTTGTTCTAGCGTCTACATAAGGGTAGGCAGCGGCGCACCTAGCATATCGGCTGGCCTTGCCCAAGCCCAACCAAAATAGCCGGACACAACCGGACTCGATGATAACTGTCGACGATTATCCACTGCTCTAGCATCGCTCCTTTCTTCGGTTGAAGAGTTTTTTTTTTTTTTAATCTTATGTCAATCGATCGGTCTAATCAATGCCGACATGGCAATTCGTGTCAAATTATCTTGATGCCCTATTTCAATTGGAACGACGAGCATAAACAGAAAGGACTATAGTTTTAAAAGCCAATCGAATAAAATTGAAGAAAAAAATGAGGGGGATGAGTAACGTCTCCTGTTCCCACTTCCTAATGGGCCTCCCCCCTAAGCCCAACATTCCGAGATTCCGTTGCCGAGCCGCGTCGACTCGGGCTGGGCTGGGCTCGGCTCGGCTCGGCTCCCCCCGTCTCCGGTTCTCCGACTTCGGCTGGCATCGTCTCTTTTCTTGGTTTCTTCCAGATCCGGCGAGCGAGACGGAGCGTGCGCGCGTCCATCGCCTCGCCATCGCAGCAAGCTCGAAGCTTTTCCCTCTCCTCCTCCTCCTCCTCCTCCTCTGGCGGGCTCGAGGAAGAAGAAGAAGGAGACGGCCGCCATGCGGGTGCTGCAGCTCGGCCTCTTGCTCGCCCTCGCCTCCGGGCTCGTCGCGCTCTGCATCTACATCGCCGGCGTCTCCGATTTCTGTAAAAACTTTCCTCCTCGCTCGCTCGCTCGTTCGTTCGTTCGTCGCCCCCCGCAAGCTCGAGTGCATCGCGATTTCTTTACTGACCCCTCCTCCCCCTTGCCGTGTCTGTGCCTTTTGCTCTTGCGCGCCGCCGCAGACGACGGCTACCGGCTCTCCGGCGACGATCTGGACGCGCTGCGGTCTCTGCAGGGCCGGTTCCGAAAGTGCGTGGTCAGTCGCTCCCCCTCCCCTTTTTCTTTTACTCTCCGGATCGATCGCGTGGTGGGCACGGGTCACGATTCGCGCCTTGCTGTTCGTGTGCAGAAGGCGAACGGATTGGGATTGGAAGCTGTCGGCGGGAAGAGTATTTGCGAAGTCGCCATGAGCTTCCCTCCCGATACTGTTTCCAAATGGGTGGGTGATTTGGTATCTTCTTGCCATTTGCGGCAATCCCGTTGTCCTCGGGCAGTTGCGTTTCTCTTTGGTTTTCTTTTGAGTGTAAAAATGGGTTTTTGTTTTGACAGAGAGATCCAAAATCTGGAGAACTTGAAGGTTTGTCTTTCGATTTCAATCTCTGCGAAGCTGTGGCTACGTGGGAACAGGTGAGCCTAGGGTTGGTAACTTGAAACGCAAATTGAGATATTGAAGATAGGAACGAGTAAATGTGGCCCCTTTTTCATTGAACTTGGTTCCGGAGAAATCAGATACGCTACGCGATTGATTTATTATGTAGTGAGTTGATTGCCACAGGTGAGGAATAGTACCACTATACTTACCAGGGAGTTCCTTGATGCTTTGCCGAATGGGTGGGAAGACTACGCGTGGCGGAGGATTAACAAAGGGATACAACTGTAAGTATCTTGTAAATTTCTCTCAATGTTGTGCACGGTTCAATTCGGCCCTTGCTTTGTTAGAAAATGCCATAATGGTAAAGAAAAGAAAGAAACATTTTGAGGAAGTCTGTAGGATGGAATTTATTAACTTCTCTTCAAAATATATGGGAAATTTCATTCTTGCATACAGTCAGTTCCAGCTATTCGGGTATATGAAGTTTGTTTTGCAAATGAAATTAGTAGCGTCCATTCTCTTCCCTTGGTTATATTCTTCCAAAGTTTCAGTCACCTTAGGTAGTTGTTATATGAAATTTGTATATCCAACTAGAGTGAGCTGCAGAAAGATTGCACACAAGTAGTCTGACTAGGTATATTTTTGCGTTCCAGCAACCGATGTGAAAATAAGACTCTATGCAAGGAGAAGCTTTCTCTGGTACTTCCTGAAACACCCCCATACTTTCCACAGCAGTTCGACCGCTGTGCTGTCATTGGTAACTCTGGAGATCTTCTAAAAACAAGGTTTGGAAAGGAGATAGATGATTATGATGTTGTCATCCGGGAAAACGGTGCACCTATCCAGGTCAAATTTTATATTGGATGTGCAAATTTCATTTCCACTCTACTTTGCCTGCTCCTGACTATCTGTGTCTACCAGAATTATACAGATTATGTGGGAAAGAAAAGTTCATTTCGTCTTCTCAATAGGGGATCGGCAAAAGCTCTTGATAAGGTTGTTGAGCTAGATGGTATGTGTGGCACCTTACTTATCATGTTCTCTGATTCCACCGAAGATATAGTAACGATACTCTTCTGCAGAAACGAGGAAGGAAGTTCTGATCATAAAAACAACAATCCATGACATCATGAGCAAGATGATAAGGGTCTGTAAGTTTCCTTTTACTCTTAATTTGTGTCGTAGACGTGTTTGGAGCATCCTCCTTACTTGGCACGGTTTTGCCCTTTGCAGGAACTTCCTATAAAAAATCCTGTGTACCTTATGCTAGGGGCATCCTTTGGATCTGCTGCTAAAGGGACTGGGCTCAAGGCTCTTGAATTTGCTCTGTCTATGTGTGAATCAGTAGATATGTACGGCTTCACCGTGGATCCTGGTTATAAAGAATGGTATAGATTTAGTAATTTGCGGATATCGTATGACCTCTTTCATGTTTTCACTGTGGATCTCTGGTTTTCCTAATCATGTATCATTCCTAAGTGTTCTCTCAGGACTAGATACTTTTCGGAATCTCGACAGGGTCATACACCTCTTCATGGTCGAGCTTACTATCAGATGATGGAGTGCCTGGGGGTATGTGAAGAGTTTATCTACTTTTCTCAACCAAACCTTTAAATTTCTCTATAATAAAGTCTAGGAAGACTCTGGCAATAGGATTTGGTTTTTACATCAATCTGGTGATGCATCTAGATGAATTTTTATTTTATCATTTAGATGACAAGTCAAATGCAATTCTTGCTTGAGGTTTGAATCCATTCTTAACTTGTTTCAGTTTTTTATCCTATCTCTGTAATTTGTACTTCTCAAATGTATCATCATCGTATTCTATCCCACTGTATGATAGAATGCTCACCTGGCAGTTTTAGTAATTAACATTATCTAATGTCATTTTTTCATCTTGTTTTGTAAAGCTCATCAAGATTCATTCTCCAATGCGTGCTGCTCCACACCGTGTTGTGAAGTGGTTGCCAAGCCGTAGCTTAATCAGAGCTGCGAGAATTGCATCAGAGAAAGTGTTAAGGTGACGCTTCCCATTTGACCATATTCTTGATTGTAATTAATAACTTCCTGTGTATCTCTGCGCTCAAACCCTCAAACAAGTTCCAAAATAGTGGTTCAAGACTTGAATCGCTTGATTTTTTCCGGGCATAGTTGGATTGATAGGCTATTTCTGACCTCCAAGATGCGAGTCAGAACTCAAGTGATAAATATTTATTTTCCTCTCTTGCAAGACATGAATCCTGAAGTTAACTTTGCATCCAATGATCTTTGCCTGCTAGTCTACACTGAAAATTTGGTAAAAGCAAAACTAGATGGAGTGAGTCTTGCGTTGCTGTAACTTAGTGGCATCACGATGATCTTTGTGTTTATCTCAACAAAATGTGAAAGCCTAATCACTTGTAGTTGACAGACTTACATCGTAAAAGTCTTCTCTTAAGTAATCAGATTTTTGGGTGTTGATTTTTGTTTGGAGTCTGGTTGATTGTTTTTCTGTATGACTGCAGGAGGGTTGGAGCTGCATCTTTGGACCCTCTGGCGGCTTGTTCGATTATTAAAAAGCAAATTAAAAGGAGCTCTAGAGGACTATCCAGTCTCAGCAAATCGGCAATAGACCATAGAAGATATGTTAGAGGGACAGTGATGTATCCTTTGGAGCATAGTCCTGGACATGGCTTGCTTTGCACGGTGCCTGCCGATTGAATCAGTGGCTACTTCCGATTGTTTTTCAGGTTTGCTCTCTCTTTGGTGAATAGGACTTATACAGAAGCCGTGGTTTGCAACGGGGTTACCTCTATACAACATGGTCGAGTTAGAAATAGCTGGGAGCTACTTTTGCCAAAGGTGCGGAAAAATTTTCCTGGTATTTGTAATATTTTCTGTCAGTCCTGTCAGAATATTTTGCAGTTTATTTGTCAAAAGGCAAGAAGATGGTGGAGATATAGAGTCAACCATTAACTAGCGCATTGTATGTAGGATTAATTAGTTCAATTTCTGGCATAACTATGTCACTTGAGATAGAATTCTTGCTCAGTGTGATTGTAGAGCAGTATGTATCTGAACTAAGTTAGTCCTAGGAAAAAGGCCAGGGATTTTTTTGAGTTTGTCATTCTCCGGATAAATCCTTAGGTCGGCAAGTTCTAGTGCTGCTGGTCAGGTAAATTGGCTGCCTTGTAACCTGGAAACCTTCGTTATGAAATGCCGATGCATTTTTTGGTTTCTACTCCGATCATGTGGGTGTAAACTAGGTGGCAGAACCAAGGCCTATGCATCTCGCTGGAGAGTAGAGACTGAAACAAGTATCAGGTTGAAAATTTGCAGGAGCCAGGCCAGATTCCGAACATGTATAAGTGGAGAATCGCAAGCAAAGTCTGGGTCGTAGCTCATGGGAGGGGATTTTTCCTGGATGAATCCAATCTTGAAGACAAACCACATAAATCGATGCAGTTCAAGCTCCTTTATAAAGTTTCCACAAGTCTCAGGAGTCATGAATCTCTTTCATACCTCTTATTTTTACTTTGGACCTATTTGCAGTAAAATCCAAATGGAAAATTTTACAATCAAATTCAACTGACCGACCATGCATGGGAAGAAAGAGAGCTATGATGATCAAGTGAACGGCGATCGGCTAGGAAATTAGGCCACTTTTGGTCAACAACAGTTTATCCAGAAAACGTGGTCGCAGAAGGGATAATCCATCTCATTAACTTGAAGAGTGGGAAGAGGCAACCAATGTAGTAATTCTCCAGGAATGGACGATGTGGGTCCGATAGTTATTGAAAAAATACCTATGATGTCGGTTTTTTCAGCTTAATCAGACTTAGAATGATCAACTCATACTCTATTGTCGTTTCGCATTTAGGGGACTTCTTTAAAAATACACGTTAAACCAAGACATTCGTCCGTCTCAAACTAAATAGATTTCGGAAAACAATCTTATCAACGCACTGCTTGCATATCCATGCATTTTAGCCCGATCCTGGAACCGAAATCATGTGGAAACTGAGGGAGTTCCGAAATCATCATTCATAAAATATAGGGGGTACTCGATAAAGTATGTCAGGAAATGAATATATGTGTCACCTAATTCATTCAATAATCTTCCAAAGAAAGAATACTATATGATAGATGTTACAGACTAAAGTTTTTCTGCAGCAATCACTACTAGTGAGCCACAAAGGCGATAAAGCATCGAAATTGAACAAAGCTGCACTTTCCTTTATCCAAAGAAACAGAGAGAATGCAGGTCCTAGTGGAAAGCCAGATTTCATATGAGTGATGATAGACTTGAGGCAGCAAGTGGCTGGCATATTATTGCTCTAACATACCACATCTACAGGTTTATTGGTGAACCATTGTCTTATATATATACTGAATCAATAGGACAAGACTCATATGTAGTTAATTTGTGTATATATATATATATATGAACTCCACCTTATAGTAGCATGTCTGACTTGGCCGGCAATCTCTTGAAGAAATTGACTGCTACGGGAGGCAACCTGCTTCGGGACCGTGGATGCCTCAGCAGGTAGAGCCCAACCAGCACGGCAATAACCTGGAGCGGAGTGACGTAAATGATGACTGCCCATATCAATGCGAAGATGATGAAGATCGCAGTTGCCCTCGGGTCCCGCCAGCTCAATATTGATTGAGCTCGCTCGCCTTGTGTGGCTAAATCCCCAATCACAGTCTGGACCCTGCCTGCAACACTCCGCAGCCGATCGTACCTCATCCTCACTATATCCGTAGGCCTAGCCGTGGGAAATGAGTCGAATTCCTCGTCGAGCTCATCCGGATGGGCATTCTCCGCTCGCGACAGCCGGGCATCCATATGAGGTGGGAGCCTCGCCTTGAATCGGTAATTGCAAATACCGATCACGAAAAGGTACAGGAAGATCGTTGGCAAGATCAACTCCGGGTAGCAAACGAGTATAAAAAACAGTATGTGAACGAGACAGGTGGTCACGGGGTTCCTCCAGTGGCAAATGCTGTCGAACCATCTGCAAATGGCGGTGATACCTGAAAGAAGGGACATGATCCGGTTGAAATTGGCTTTGCTCCTCCTCAAGCTGAACATGTGGGCATCCACATCTAACATGTATTCCACAACTTCGCGCCTGAGTGGTGGCTCGGCCCGGGCTAGCCGCGCTGCCACGATCTGCATGGCTTGGTGCCGGAGCCAATCAATGTACCGAACCGGTATGGGTTGGATGTAGTGCATTTTCGGAAGCAACGGCCTGCCATATTGAGCCACCATGTTAACCCATGCGGTGCAAGTAAACCGTAGAGCCAAATGGAGCTCCCCGTACTTCTTCAAGCCGGAGGGTTCGAGGACGAGGAGGGGGTAGTAGTGAGTGTACACTCGATCGGCTTCTAAAGTGGAAAGGCGAACTCTCACTTTCCCGATTCTCTTATCTCTAGCCTCATCTTTTCCATTGACGTGGCAGTTGTCGAAAACTCCGATCGTTATCACAGTACACAAGTCGAAAACTTCCCAAGTGTACTGCTCGTTCCACCGAGGAGCCAGGGTGTCTAGGAGAGTCCTGGTCCTGACCCATTTGTTCCCGTACTTGGCTACACAATAGGCGTCGGTAGTTCGGCCTTCATGCCCCTTCATGGGAAGTAAGTTTCGAGCGCTCAAGATCCCGAGCTCGAGAATTCCAATGCTCTGCTTCCTTAGGATCTTCGACGACGGTTGAAGATCGCTGCTGAAATGTGTGGACTCGTCAAGAACATGATACCCCCCTTCCAGGCAAAACCGAATGCAAATCTTGCTAGAGAATTTGAATTCCTTCTTCTTCTCTCCCTCTTCGATGATAGATGGCTTGTGGAGGTTGTACCACCGCGGCTCAGGCATCTTGGCGGTATCGACTCTTTGCGGAATATCCCTAACTGGGATTATCAACCTCCCTAAGGGCTCATCCTTTCCGGGCCCTAGCCGTTCATCGACAGAGACGATTATAAAATCCTCAAACGGCTCAGACGCCACAAACATTAGCTCATCTTGCCACGTAGGATTCACAGTCTTCATTTGGGAAGGTCTAGTTACCCTTCCCTGGTTCCCTAGCTGAACCTTCACGTAAGTGTCGACCGGTCGACCCCCCTCGGTGGGAACAAGATCCTGTGCTTCGATGATGAGAACTCGAAGGTAATAGAGCTTCGGCGAGAAATAGACCTTGGATCGAGTATTGTGCATGTTAGTGTGGCTAATGTTGTGTGCATCGGAATGCCAAGCCTCAGGGAATGACTCGTCGGCCTGCGTTCCAATCCACACGGCGAGCATGATCTCTCCTCTGACTTTCTCTCCTTTCTTGTTCTCCAGTTTATACCACTGAGGAGCCAGAGGGCTATCCGGAGGAACTCGAGCGGGCACCTCCGATATGTCCACAACGACCCTCCCCACGAAATCGTCCTTCGAAACTGTATCCTTATCCATCACCTTCACCTCGAGGAAATTCGACTGCAACCGCTCCTTCGAGAACGCGAATATTTGACGCCACACGGGGTTCTGGTTCTTCTCCAAGTATTTTGTGACTCCTCTGTAGTTCCCAACCTTCACTTCCACATAGGGATCGAGGCTTCCCGTAACATCCATTGTAGGAAGATCTTTGGCCTTGACCACATTCACATACAGATAATGCATCTGCTCGACGAGATCATAAGTGGTCGTGGTCTTATCCCCTCCCCGGTAGCGCATGTGTGCCGCGACGGGCGGCCGAGTCTCCTGCAAGGCAAATTCCGGGTTCTGGCCTGGCATCCGCATTTGCATTACGGAAGCTGGGCCTGCGCGGGCAAAACCGGCCCTGGTCTCGGTGCTTGCCGCCTTCTCCCTCATGAAATGGGCTTCAACCCGGGGACCCGAGAAAAAACTCGACGCCGGAGGAGCGCCGGCTGGAGCAGAAGCTCCGAGGGAGTGGAAAGTCCTCACTTCCGGGTCCTTATTCTTTTTCTTCTTCTTCTTCTCATCGAAATTGACATCATCATGATGATGATGATGATCACCAACAACGTGGTCGTTACCAAGCCTGGTATCTCTAAAATCGGCCTCTTGCAGAGGTGGCTCTGCAGCTTCAACATTATCATTAGAACCAACATTTGGGGGCGACACGTACGCATCAAATCCATCATGAGTGGCATAAATCTTAAGCGAAATATCACCACTGATATGCGAAAACAGGCCACGCTTATCGAGTGGGTATCTTTGGACCGAGGCCTCCGATTCAGACAAAGGGACCGAAGCACCAGAGACCCTTACCCGGCCGAGGAACTGCTTGCGATGGCCTCCTTTGGTGTCATTGTACACCAGGACGTCGATCGTCTTGTTGTGGAGGCTCCTTGGGTCGCCGACGTTGAAGGCGAGCTTCTCGTTCCACTGGGGGTTGAGGTCACCGTGCTTGGTCTGCGTCCTCTGCCGCTGCTCGTCCAACTCCACCTCCACGTACGGGCTCGCCGACCCATGCCCGTCTTTGGGCTTCAGATCGCTCGCATCGAGAACTTCCACGACCAGGTTTGGCATTGTGGGTACTGTGGTTTCTCCTCAAGAATTGCCCAAGTGCTATGATGATGGAGCTTGCGGTTTCGATCTAGAATGGTGGGTGGGGCAACTGTTCTTGGAAAGGACAGAGCCAAAAGAGAGAAGGTAAAATTTGTACCGAGAGTTGAGTAGCTGGTGCTAAAGGAGATGGGATGCTCAGTTGGAGTACGAAGACAGAAACACACATCATGATAGACAGAGAGAGAGAGAGAGAGCGTTTAGTGGTGAGAGGTGGCCCCTGGAAGTCACAGATGTTTGATGGAGAGTGATTCTGGTGGATTCTTATGTCAGACATTGAGAGAGAGTTAATTTAGTGGGGTTCTGCTCTAATCTACTCGCGGGGGACCAAGGGGTATGAATGTGATGAAGACTAATGCTTAGGTAGAGAGAGAGAGAGAGAGAGATTCTTTGATGTGGAAAGAGGGCCAAAGCTTGGATGCATTCAAATGTCCCTGTTCTGTCAAAAATAATGTCCATCACTCTCTTTTACAAGAGCGTCTCCCCTTTTTGCCCCAAAAATACACACAGTGAAAAAGAAAAAGAAGAATTTTCTCCCTCTTTTCTCCAAAGGGTATATCCATTATTGATCCGCCAATGGTGTGGAGGGAGGTAGATGTCAAGGTCATGGGCCTAAAAGGTCAAAGCATTGTTCGATGAGTCTCCTTTTGTCTACCCATAAAAGAAGATCCTCCCGCCTCTCGTCAAACCCCCCAATCAAACAAAAATCCAAAAGCAAAAGGAGAGATGCAAAAGGAGAGGTCCCCCAAGCAAGCATACCCACTGAAGATGGTCACATGGTGTTTTCTCTCTCTCTCTCTCTGTCTCTCTCTCTCTGTGGCTGCAGACCGCCCAAACCCTATAAAGTTATCTTAGCGATGAAGAAGATGAAGCGGAGCCTGCTCCTAAGGACTTTTGCAGTGCCTCTTCTTGATGGGAATATGGTAATCTCTTGGACCCTTCAAGAGAGGGGACTCAGGCTTTTTGGGACACTCTTGTGCTTGGGAAGAGGGTTAGAAAGAGTTTTATAAACTTGGTGACGTCGAGATGCACTCGGTTAGTCTTTAGCTGAGTTTTGTCTCTTTGCATGGATAGCACTGATTCCAGCTAAGAACGCAAAAGCTCCTTTTGCTCACTTTTTCAAAGAGATAAGGATTGTTTGACCTAAAAAAACCAAGAGATAAGGATTGATCGTAGTGGTAAAAGCGCCCGCCGTGCCCACTGGCGCGGATGGTCGATCGTGGGTGCGATTTTTGTCCCGAGGAACACAGATTTAAATGAGGGGATTGTGGTGAAAAGTTGTTGCGCCTGTTCATCTCGAGATAGCCGGCTATATTACATTGTGCCTCTGAATTGTATAGAAGAAAAGAGAGGGAATTATGAGCATTTCTCGACGTGCTCGACAAAATGATTTTTCTTTTTTTTCACGAGATTAAGTACAAAGAGTCCATGAATTGAATAGTTTGACCCCCACGAAACTTTCGGGCTCAACCCGCCAAGCTTTTGTCCGGACAATTTAATCTCAACTCTCGATCTAAAAAGTCTATAGTATACATTAAAAAAGAGGGGAATTGACGACAAGCAAAATGAATTAGAATCACGAAGCATAGCCACCGGATTGTTTTGAATCTATCAAAACCACTATCTCCACTGATCAAAGACACTCCAAATAATAGGAACCCTATCAGAAAAGAAGAGGTGCAGGCATCGCCCCTCGATTAAGTCAGTTCGGTAGCTAGGTCGCAAGGTCCGGCCATCGCATCAACTCGGTAAAAGACGACTTCTACGAGAGGAAAGAAAGTGGATTAGTTTCTTACCAAACTAATTACCCAATTTCCAAAAAGTTGCTTCTGGGTCCGTCTTGGAGCCGAGGCATTGAAACGATGGCCATTAACACGAGAAACAATCGCCATTTGGCCGTCAAAACCATCGCAGGCCTCCGTCACTTTCCAACTACTGGTCAAAAAGAAAGAAATAAGTTTTCTGAAATGACGGAAAAGTATAGTGCTACTTTAACATTATTAAATAATACGTTGGGACGTTTAACAATGAAACTATGTATATTGAATCTAAGATCTAAAAAAATTTAAAATTACACCAAACATGTACATATTACAAGACGTGTTAGCAGGTTTGTTTGCTTCTTTTGCCTGTAATTTCCACGAAAGTTTCCGATACTATATAAATTTTGAATATATATATATATAGGAGTTATGTAGGTTTCACATTACAAGATATGTACAGAGATTTGAAGTTGCTTTAGCGTTGAATAAAATTCAAATTACAAGTTACAATATTTGAAAGGTGAAGAATTGAACAAATGCTCAACTAGCCAAGTCTGAGAACTACCAATCAAAATATCCCTTTTAGCTAGTAAAACAAACGAAATAACTATTCTTGTCTATAGTCTTGTTCGGTGCTTTTTTATATTTCAGGGATAATGACACAAATTATTCCTGAATTTTGGCACGTTGGGATCATTTGGCTCAATGTGTAATGTAGTTTCTGAACTTTTAATTTGTTCAATGTGGTTCTTAAACTTTGGCTCAATGTGCAATATAGTCTTTGAACTTTTAATTTGTTCAATGTGATACTTGGACTTTTGGTACATGTTCAACTTAATCCATAAACTATACGAAACTATTCAATGTTATCCCTAAATTTGAATTAATTGAAAGACGACATTAAATATTTTTATATGTTCAAGGACTAAGTAACATGTACCAAAAGTTCAAGAACTACATTGAACAAATTAAAAGTTCAAGGATTATATTGCACATTTGACTAAAGTTGAGGGATCACATTAAACAAGTTAAAAGTTCATATGCCACATTGTACATTGAACCAAAGTTCGGAGATCATTTATGTCATTTTTCTTATATCTTAAAAGCTTAGTAAAATTACTTTTGGATACAATCTCACTTCTTTCTCCTCTTGGGTATAATCTGTCAAACTTTCATTAAGTCCACTGTTAACGTCATCATAATCAACACCATGCATCTGAGCATATCCCTTTACAAACAATCGAGCCTTCAATCGGCCAAGAGTGCCATCAGGGCAAACCTCAACAGTGAAAACCCAACGACAACTAATAGGTTGCTTTCCCGCAAGTAAGGAAGTGAGAGTGGCGGAAGTGTCAATAGGACACACCCGACACCATCAGGAGTCGCCATAGTGACCATCTAAACATTATAATATGGCTAATTATCAAAGAATGTTACATTCGCCGACACAAACACACAACAAGGAGTAGGACTATACCATTTGTAGCCCTTCCAAGTTCGAGAGTATCCCACAAAGACACATTTCTCGAAATGAGGATCCAACTTGTCAAGACCTAGAGTAAAACAATGTACAAAACAAACACAACCAAAGACGCATAGAGGTAATGAAGAGGGAGGACGATTTGGTTGTAAAGTAGGAAACGGTGCCTCCCCTCGAAGAACGAAAGTTGGAAGTTGATTAATTAAGTAGTGGGATGTAAGGACAACATGGCCCCAAAAAGTTTTAGGCAAACGCATGTGAAACATGAGGCAGCGAGCAATATCAAGAAGATGGCGATTTTTATGCTTGGCTACACCATTTTGCTATGGACTATATAAACAGAAAATCTAATGAATAATACCATGCGAATTAAAAAAAATGTTGAAAAATGACATTATCTGATCACAAAGTTTTGATAGAAGTATGATACTAATTCAACACTTCAAAATAGAACGGGCGAAAAAAATGAAAAATCTTAGCACGGTCTTTTATTAAGAACAACCGAGTCATTCGGGAAAAATCATCCATGAATATAACAAAATATCTCAAACCAGAGATATCATAAACACAACATGGACTCCATGCATATGAGTAAACTAGCTTAAATAGACTAGACATGTGACTTTGAATGCGAGAAGGAAAAGAGACCTTATAATGTTAACCAAACTGACAAGTTTCACACTAATAGGAACTCACAGACTCAAACCCAGGAAATAAACACCAAAGAATGTTCGGTGGTGGATGACAAGCACAACAATGCATCCGATACACATCAGAGGATGTGCGCTTCACAGCTGCAGTAGCAAGCACTTTCTTATCAAGGTAGTATAAGCCATTTGATTCATGTTCCCCACCAATTATTTTTCCAGTCCTCATATCCTAAAAGACATGACGAGAAGAGGAAAATGTCACTAAACAATTCGGTTCTTTGGTTAATGAACTAATAGAAATCAAATTATATGAAGATTTGAGATGAAGGACAGATAACAAAGAAATAGTGGGCCTCAATTGAGCAACTTCAGTACCAATAACATTGAGAGGGACTAAGGCTTTTTGAGACACTCTTGTGCTGGGGCGGAGGGTGAGGAGGAGTTTGTAAACTTGGAATCATTGAAATGTATTTGGTTACTCTTTAGTTGAGTTTTGTCTCTTGCACGGATTGCGCTGATTCCTGCTCAGAGCACAAAAGTTCCTTTTGCTCGCTTTTAAAGAGATAAAAAATTGATCTTATGGTAAAAGCGCCTCTCGTGCCCACTGTGCAAGGAGTCGATGGTGGTGGGTGCGATTCCTCAGATGATTTTTTTTTTTTACAAGATTGTTTACAAAGAGTCCATGGATTGACTAATTTGAACCCATGAAACTTTGGGGCTTGACCCCGCCAAGCTTGCGTCCAGACAGTTTGATCTCTAACTCTCAATCTAAAAAGTCTCTAGTATACATTACAGAAGGCCCAAAGCGAAATCCTCATCGAATTAACAAAAAAGTAAGATGAATTAAAATCATGAAGCATAGCCACTAGATTGTCTTGAACCGATCAATACCACTATCTGCACCGATCGAACGATGTCTCCTTCGCCCGAAACTGCAAATGATGAGGACCCTATCGAAAAAGAAGAGGTATAGGTATCACCTCTCGATTAAGTCGATTAGGTAGCTCGGTCGCTAGGCCCGGCCCTCGCATCAAGATCGGGAAAAACGATGTGTACGAGGAGAAGAAAGAAGGTGAGATTAGTTTCTTATCAAACAGATTCCCCAATTTCACAAAAAGTTACTTCTGGGTCCATTTTGGAGCCTAGGCATTGAAACGATGGCCATTGACACGAGAACCAATCGCCATTTGGCCTTGAAAACCACCGCATGCCTCCGCCACTTTCCCACATCTGGTCAAAAAGAAAGAAATAATTTTTCTAAAAAGACGGGAAAAGTATAGTGCTACTACTTTAACATCCTATATATATATAGGGATGTTTAACAATGAAACTCAATAAATTGAATCTAGAATTTTAAAAAAATGAAAATTACACCAAACATCTATATATAACAAGACGTGTTAGCATGTTTGTTTGCTTCTTTTGCCTATAATTTCCACGAAAGTTTCCGATACTATTTAAATTTCGAATATATCTATATTGGAGTTACGTAGGTTTCACATTAAGATGTGTACTGAGGATTGAAGTTGCTTTTGCGTTAAATAGTATTCAAATTACGAGTTAGGATATTTGAAAAGGTGAAGAATTGAACAGATGCTCAACTAGCAAAGTTCGAGACCCGCCAATTAAAACACCCCTTTTTGCAAGTGAAACAAATGAAATAATTAATCTTGTCTATAGTCATGTTCAGCGCGTTTTTATATCTTAAAAGCTTAGCAAAACTACGTTTGAATACGGTCTCGCTTCTTTCTCGTTTTGGGTATAACCTATTGGACTTTCATTAAGTCCACTGCTAATGTAATAAACAAATTACCCTCTCGATGCCGGTCGTCCTATGCGACATACCGACGTGGACAACTTGTGGGTCAATAGAATGGCGATTTCCGGCGGTAATTAGCCGAAAGGATTGCATTGAAATCTCGCGCAAAATTTTTGGACTGAATTGGCAAATTTGAAAAATTAAAGACTGATTTGATATCTGTATAATAGATTTATGACTCAATTAGCAATTTCTCACGTGTTACACAATATGTACTTGGAGAAAGATCATGGAAATGACCAAGCCTCGTTGACCATTTTTTCCTTTGGGACCAGCACATTGGACATTGTCCGAAGGTGGGGAATTCCTAGCCGGCTCATGGGAGGCAATGCATCCTGGGCTTTTCCCCAGCTGAAGGGCCTGTTTGAATTCTACATCCGGGTCAGTTACAGAAAGCCTACCGCGTGCGTTGGATCCTTCAGTTTTTAATGATCGAGAACGTTTTCGCGTGTTGATCGTGTCCTGTCGAAATAAGGGCATCGTGCGAATTCTGACCGATTCGAATAGCGACATATTTAATGAACATGTCGAGCTTTCTTGACGGGCGATCGTGTCACGTCGAAATAAGGGCATCGTGCGAATTCAACCGATTCGAATAGCGACATATTTAATGAACATGTCGAGCTTTCTCGCCGGGGACAGCTCAAGACAAGTTTAAGGAAACCATTGACACGGGCACGACAGGACAGGACACAACGGAGTTATTGATTTGAGTCCGCGGTCCAATAAATGTTGTCTAAGACAAGACACGGATTCATATTTAAGACTTCAGATGCACGGTGACAAGCTAAGCATATTTTAGCACATTGATGCTGCGAGCCAAAGCAAACCATGATCCAATCTTCATATCATCTCGCGACGCCAATACTCAGCTCAGTAACATAGGACGACATGTACTTAAAAGGCTAAAACGAGTCAACTCGTCGTGTCTAAGTTGGTCGAGAGGGTCGAATGATGCCACGTCGTAACCGAATGTTTATCAATATGTATAGAAAAATATGAGCACATGTTTGTTTTGTGACAAACGAATGAACTAAAAAATAATTATTTTCTGAAAACAATCACTCATAATGTTTATGGAAATGAATTCATGTCTTTTTTATCGTTCACGAAAATATTTAAATATGAATTATAACAGATCTGAAAACGTTTTTCATGAGTATCTCCGATCTGATCGGCATCCCCATCTAGATTACGCCGAGTCAGACTTAGGAATCGAGAAGGAGTAGAAGCGGTTTCTTTCCTTTTTGGGGTTTTGGCGCTACTGAGGAACTGTTTCTGGCTTCCACGTCTGTCCCCTTCCAGACACCCACGTGGCATTATGATGCACACGTTCAGGTCCACGTGGACCCTCCTCCTTCGTCGCGTGTCAGTTACCACCGGACCGGCGAACCCCCTCTGTTCCTTCCTCCCCGCGACTTCCCCGCAAATCCGATACTTCGCTCCCACTTGGTTGGAACTTCCTGAGAAGAGAGAGCGAGCGAGCGAGAGAGAGAGAGAGAGATTCGTGAGGATGATGAACGTGGTGGCCATTTGCCTCGTCGTGTCGTCGCTCGCGGCGGCCGGAGTCTGGTCTCCGGGCCCGGAGAAGCGGGGCGACGACCGAGAGAACGGCGACGTGATCGTGAAGGAGGGCCACCGGGTCGTCGTCGTCGAGTACGACCAGGACGGCCACGCCAACACCAAGGTCTCCATCTCGCCGGAGCACGACCACATCCCCATCAAGCCCGCCTCCGTCACCGACCTCGAGGGCCACCTCTACCAAGGCGCCAAGGACAAGGCGAAGGAGGCCGCCTCGTCGGTGGCTCCGGAGCGGAAGGAAGACGGTGGCGGCCACGGGTACACCGGCGCGAAGGAGCTGATATGCGATGCTTTCGGCAAGTGCAAGCACAGGATCGCGAGCGGCCTCGGGAAGGCCAAGGAGGAGGTGACCGAGAAGGTCCAGGAGGTCGAGGAAGACGCGAGGCAGGCGAAGGATGCGGCGGAGGAGAAGCTGAGGAGGGCCGGGGAGGCGGCAGCGCGGAAGGCGCACGTGGCCAGGGAGAAGGCGAGGGAGGCGGCGCACGAGACAGGGGAGAAGGCGAGGGAGACCTTAGAGAGCACACGGGGCGCCGTGCGGACCGCCAAGGAGGAAGGGAAGACGATGGTCGGGGGCGTCCAGAGGAACCTGTCAGAGGCAGCCGGGGCAGCGAAGAAGCGGACCAAGGAGAAGGCCGAGGAAGCAAAGGAGGCGGCGAGGGACGTCGGCTCGAGGCTGCACAGGCTCGAGGAGTCTGTGAGGAGGCACGTGGCCTCGCGATTCGACAGGAGGACACTGGCAGGGCTGGTGCATCTGCTGGGGTTCGCGACGGCATACGGGACGTGCGCGTGGGTCACGTTCGTGTCGGGCTACGTGCTCGTGGAGGCGCTGCCGAGGCAGCAGTTCGGGATGGTGCAGAGCAAGATGTGCCCGGTGTACTTCAGGACCGTGTTTTCCAGCATCGCCCTGAGCCTGTTGGGCCATTTGCTGGGCCAGGGGAGGCACCTGTTCGCGAGCAAGCCGGAGATGTTGCAGGGCTTGAACTTGTTGGCCTCGCTTCCTATGGTTCTGGCCAACGTGCTCTACTTGGAGCCTCGTGCCACGAAGGTACGACAACGTCGACAAGCATATGCGCTTTCACTGATTTATCTTTCTCAGGGATCATGTGTCGATTTGGCCGTCAGTGAAAATCTAATATTTCTAGGATCATCTCGGTCGGTTCGATTTGGCTCGAGGCCGGATAGTGGGGGTCTTGTAGGGTGGATGATTTCGATGATTCTGCGAAAGACAGTACCCTGATGATGGCGAAACTAGAGCAGAGCATAGACATCATTGTCTGTACTCTTTGCTGATGTTAATTCACGTGGCTATATTGTTGAGAACTGTCGATCACAGACCATTCAACCATGCTCTTCCCCGCGATTCATTCCAGATAATGTTCGAGAAGATGAAGCTGGAGAAGGAAGAGGGCAGAGGGAGAGAGCCCCTGGGCAGCACCGACGCGACCCAAGCGACCAAGCCGAGGCCTCCGCCAGGTGAGACTCCGACGCCGGCGCCGACACAAGAGGACAGGGAAGGAGACGCCCTCAGAGCCCGGGCCGTGAGATTGAACGAGAGGCTGAGGAAGCTGAACTCGAATTCGTCGCTCCTCAACATCGCGACGCTAATGGCCCTCACTTGGCATCTGGTGTATCTGGCGCAGCGCATCTCGACGCCGTGCTGATGTGCACTGAGCTTAAGAAGATTTTGGTGTGTGGTACAGTAAGAGCTGCTTTGCTTTTGCTTGCTTCTGGTTCGTCTGTGCGTACACACGCCTTTATATAATATATATATAGTTCGGCTTTGTAACAGAGACCAAGTGCTTTTGTGTTTACCATGACCAAAGTCTTAACGCCCGTAATTCTTGGGTTGGGTGTGCCGCCTCTTTCAAATGAAATGTATATGATATGGTAGATTTTCTTTCTATTCGGCTACGTGCTTCAAGACAAGCTTCTCTAGAACAAATAATTAATCGATTTTATTAATGCCATAAAAAAAATCCTCGACAATATCTCTTTGATATCAATTTTCCAATTTCTTTTATTACCAAAACACCAAATTTGTACAAGTATGAAAAAATTAGTTTTTTGTCTTTTGTAAAAGAAATTTTAAATTTTTCTCATTACGATATCACATACCGTAAAAGTCTCTCTTCTTCTAAGTGTCATCAATATCCAAACTTGTAGCTTTGTGATAAAATTTTGATGTATTTAGTGTCTCGGTGGATGAAGTTTAAGGATTTTAGTGACACGGAGGGTTTTTGGCAACACTATAAAAAAAAAATTTGTTTGGAGCGTTGGTGTCACAGCGGATATAATTTAGGATTTTTTGGGATAAAAATTACAGTTTATGCAGCAACATTTTTCTAAAAATGCTTGTGTTGCCTTAAAATATTTAGACGATGAAAAATATTATTGTCTCAACATGTTCCTTGACGATGGACATACATTAGGTTATGTGTTTTGCAAATCCATCGCGAAAAAAGTAACGTCGGGAATATTTTTCTTCAATGTGTCTTTGACCTGCTTCGGAGTAATCCTAAACCTTACAAAGCTACTTAAAAGCCCATACGGAACGAAATCTTGCGAAGCCCAGTTCGACTATCCATACATATGAGAACGGAAGCCCAATTTAGACTGGGCTCCAAAATCCTTACTAGAGCTCCCCTTAGTTCTCGTATCTTTCTCCGCCAAGGCGATACGCACGTATGCAGATATATACATACGTACGTATACGTATATAAATACGTATAACACAAACGCACGAATAACAACATACAGGTCGAGGTACATATTTATTCACGGGCCACATGTGTAAATAAAAATTAGCAAGTATTATATCACACGTAACTGAACGCTTAACTACATCACATGACTCAGCTGTGTGTAAGTATCATTTATGAAGTTATTATTGTTGTTACTCTAATCTACTATGTGGCCATCAAAAGCATCCTCTGTTTCCGGTAAAATTTAGTCTATCACCCAAAATTCAAAAAATTACGAAGAATCATATGTGAATCCAACCGTTGAGGTTTGTACGCAGCAAAGGCGTCGGGGTATTTCAAAAATCAAGAAAAGTCGCAATCATGCTCGCCGCGGGATCCTAATTCGAAAGAAATGCCAATCGGGTGGTTTGTTGAACGGTCCGAGACTTGTTTTGCAAGATCGCACGTTCCGATCTCATCTCGGACCGGTTGGTCTGCCCGGACTTTAGCTGCATTCCATGCTTTCTCTCCACCCGCGCCCTCGATAAAGCCGCGATGACCGGCTCGCCCTAGCAAGAAGTCGGTGCTTCGCCGGCCCCTCGGATCGAATACATTCCAACCGCGGCCAGGTGACTCGCGACCCCGACCAGACCCGAATGGTATGTAGGCCAGCTTTCGCGTAGAAAAGGGTCTATCGGTGGAATTGTGAAGAAGCGCGGTACGATGCCCTCCTCCTCCTCCTCCTCTTCTTCTTCTTCTCGCCTTTTCGCTTAGACATTATTAGGTAGAGAAGCGTGGCAAGATAAATACGTCGGATGCGTACGGGGGATGAAACAGGAGCCAAACCAAAACGGACGCCATTCATACGGACAAAAACAAAAGCGCACGAAAGGGACCGATTGTAATTTTCGGACGGAATCTCGAGACTTTGGCTAAACTTCGATGGGAGACAGCTGTTTAAGGGGTGGGGGACACACCAAATCCCGGATTAATCGGTCATCATCTTCGACGCCCTTCCCCACCCCTTCCCCATCCCCTAATCATTGCCACGGCTCCAGCGGGCAAGCGGCAGCTGCAGCAGCAGCTTTGATTAGGTTGCTTCCATCTAAATCAAAAGCCATCCCCTGCTCGGCACAGATCGAGAGACAATCGTCCACGTATTCTTCCCTCCCCACCACATCACTGTTTTATTCTTAAAGTGGGATTGTTGTCAAGCTCATTAAATTTGTACTAATTACTAATTAGGTAGAGATTCCTCCTCCTCTTGCCCCTGACTGGTCCAATTGTCCCTTGTGTTGGCCCCCACCCCACAAATTCTCTTTTTTTTTTTTTTTGGGGGGGGGGGGGAGGGGGAGCAAAGCCATTTGTGTCTCTTGACGGAATCGCGGGACCCCACCGGGTCAGTTTCCCCGTAGAGACCAGAGACCTCACCCCGCGGACCCGATTGCAGAAATTTTTTTTTTTACCGAAGCACGATTTTTTTCGCGAGGCGTTCCCTCATTTCTGGGGGGAGAAAAAGAGATGGGGTTCCGCGCTTCGCTTCGCGGGGCATCAACAGCCGCCTTCCGACTGTTCCCACGAGCATATGGGCCCAAAACAACGGAGAAAAGAATAAAGGGAATCCGACGAGCTACGATCCGAACAAAAAGGGCGGGTCGCGATGGAACGGGGGACAAGGCCCCAAAGAACGTTTTGTGTGAAAAAAAAAAGAAAAAACCAAACCAGATGCCGTGACTTGCGGTACGACGGGGAGGGATATCAACGGCGACGTCCGAAGCGAAACCGATAAAATCTAAAGGGGTCGCTGTCGGGGTCCCTCCTCCGTTAACGAAAAGAGGCGGGTGGGCTTGTTGGCCTCTTCCGTCCCATGATTTTTGGCCTCGCCCGAATTAAAACCCTTTTCGCCGAAAACCCTAAGCACCGCGACCGATCCCGCCCACGTGTCGTGGATCGATGGCGAGGCCAATCAGCCGGCAGGTTCTTTGGAGGATATTGAGAAGGGTTCTTGTCTCTTCCCCTTCCCCGGCCTTGGCTGCTAGCGTTCGGGGGTTAGATTAGAATGTATCCTCTCTTGTTGCAAGCGGCATGTTCAAAGCAATTATTAAAGTATTACTTAAACCTAGGGGACTTCCTAATAATGTGCAAAGTCCACATTTGCCACATTCATTGGAATAATTTGGCATGGTTCCCTATTTTTCATATGGTTTGCGTAAATAGAATCAGAGCCCGTTCGGTATGATTTCGTTTTTTTTTTCTATCCTTTTCGTGACGAAAACAGTCGTTACGAAAGGAGGTCGCGACTTCGATGAAGTATTGGGACGATCGGGATTAATCGACCGGGTTTAGATTTGGGTTGGGAGTGTGCCGGCCATTCCGAAACCCGTCTCGCCTTTCGTTCCTTCATTTAATGTATATATAAAAGTAAGTTTCGATTACACCTGTCAAAATGAGCCATAGACTCATTTCTTAACCCGTATTTGATGGACTGAATTGTTGTGTTGATTAATTATATTCGGTAGATGAGTCATAATGAGTTTAAAATGGTAAAACCCAAAATAATATGGGTGTTAAATGGATTCATAACTTACTTAGACCTAATACACATCTATGACACTCTCTTACCGTCACTCGATATCGAATTTGCTCGCTCCGAGCTCCTGCCACGATTTTGGCATTAGTTTTCATGGATTGAATTACATATAAAAGTATTTTAATAATACAGCTCAGGTCGAATGTATGTCGATTATGAACCGAGTCGGGTATGTGTCTTTAGATTTATATTGCGTGAAAATTAATCAAAACAGATTAAATATGTCAATTCGGATCGAACTATTTCAAGACTCGAAGGAAATAAATATTTGCTACCCGACACCCGGTAGTCTATTTTTACCGGTTTTCACAATTCCCCACCTCGATCCTTTCCGTCTGTCTCAAGATAGATTATGATCTCCACCCCTGATATAATTAACAGACATCGCGATCATTGACACAATCGCAAAACTACGAATGCTAGGGGCTAACGCTCAGCCACGTAATAGCGTACGACCATCGACATACAATAACACATGCCTACGAACGTTTCTTAATCTTCGACGACACTTTCAAAACCCTTTTGGCTATTCAAACAAGCAATCGACCATGTGCAAAAGTACTGTCGCAAGTCGTGATCGAGAATCGCGATGACGCAGTCATCAAATTCAGCGAACTTAGTCCCACAGTTTTTTTTTTTTTAATTTCCCACCCCACCCATTTTCTTCGGCCAGAGTTTTTTTTTTTCCATTGGAAATGCTTCTAGATAAAGAAAAGTCAGCATGCGGCTCAAGAGCGACGTGATCCTAATCATCTAAATCCCGGACGCCAAATCCATTTCAATAAGGAGTATTAAACCCAGAGGGCTCGTCACGATAAGCTGAAACGGAGCAGCTTCCAGAGACGAAGACATTTCCATTTGTCAAGTCGATTTCTATACGGAAGATTATCGGTATTTGTTTTTCTTTTTTAAACATAAATGCCCGAAACTTTCACAATAAACAAATACCGATACGTAAACATATATACGTGGCCGATGAAAATTCTCCGATTGTAGCGACGGACGATTGTCCATCAGTTGTAAAAGTCTTCTAAGTGTCGCTTATCAATCTTTACTATCGTTTATCAGTGTTTTGCTCGTAAAATTGCTTTTTGTTTAAATTAAGGAAGAAAGTCACAAAAAACCCAACTAATGCCGATCATGACATATTTATCCTGAACATTTTTTGTGGCATTAAAAACGTCAAACTATGTCCACTGTAACACATTTACCTTAAAAAATCTTAAACTTGTACCTATGTGACACATTTGCCCTCCATTAAGATTTCGTAAAATGATTCTCCAGTAAAAACGTCATTTTTATTTCACTTATGTCCATGCGGTTTGCTTTATAGCGTCCATATATGCAAATTTTTAACGATTCTCATTAACAAAATTTTGGCAGAGGGTAAACGTATCACACAGGTACAGGTTTGAGATTTTTTATTTCACTGAAATTTTTTTATGATAAGTACGTCACAACGGCCATGGCTTAGAGATTTTTTTTTTTTTACAGCTTTTGCCCGTTCATTTAATTGGAAACTTCAATTGGGTTTCAATAGGAGCATTTTTCATGCTTCTTCAAACTGTGATCAAAATGCATTATTTTGGATAAACATTCACATGACTTTCGTGTTGCGAGTAGATGCAAAACGATCGCCTCTGTATACTTCTCCATATATGTCCTTAACCATGAGCTTTGTCTCACTAGATTACAGTTCTAGTTAATCAATTACAAAACATGAGCCGCCAAAAAGCGTTTGGGCACGGACAAAGGTCATGCATCACCCAAGTGCGCGGGTGTCGAGTTACACATAACCCGATTCCACATTCCAAAAAATTGAGTGCTCTTATGGAACCGTCCTGCCGATCTCTGTATATTGATTTTGCATCTCTGTCAGAACATCGGAGAGTGAAAGGTTTCTCTGACCTAATGTTCGACTTCTAATTTGATTTTGTGTCTGTTCGTGTAGAATTTGGCATTCTTTCAAGGCTATCCTTGAAATACAAATCTATGTAAACCTTGCCCAACCGTTAAATACATGCAAAGAACCAGGAGACTATCATTCATGTTGGTGGGAATAGGAAGCCAATCGGGGTCTAAAATGTGGGATCAAGACAATGATCAAATTGACCGGTTGATATGATTAATTGTGTGTGACCAAAAGCTGCATATAGACGGTCTCGAGAGTTTAGTCAAGCAACATCATATGGCAAACGGTAAAGTCCTGCTGGATCCAAATGATCGCCGACCTAGCTATTTTCGCAGGGAGGGTAATGTGCTCGATTGGCATGGAACGACAACACGTTATTATGTGCGTCTTAAAACTAAATTCCCAATTGACTCGAATGGGTGGCGCCACCGTCCATTACGCTAACCGTCATGTCAATCGCCGTCGCCATAGTCATCGTCATGACCGAGACTTTCGATCCATTCTAAGTTCCCCCATCAAACACATTTGTCTCCCCCCCCCCCCCCCCCACCACTTAAAGCATTGAAGAAGTCAAATTCAATAAACAGTTTGGGATTGCCTCGACCGATTCCATTCGTTTGGAGCGGATCGGAGCAAAACCTAGGAGGAGCTACAAGGAGGTGCACGATCTTTAACTTAAGGAGGGGGGAAGAGAAATGTGTTTGATGGGGGAACTTAGAATGGATCGAAAGTCTCGGCCATGACAACGACCATGGCGACAGCAATTGACATGACGGTTCCTCCTTGTAGCTCCTCCTAGGTTTTGCTCCTACGTGTGCCAAACGAATGGAATCAGTCTAGGCAATCCCAAACTGTTTATTGAATTTGGCTTCTTCAATGCTTTAAGTGGAGGGGGGGGGGGGGCGGGGTGGGGGACAAGAAAGGAAAGACAAAGCCTTCCTTGGGATACCATTCGCGGTATAAATGCAGGCGGATGACGTTTGAAACGATAGTGCCGTTGGGACGGCAGGAGGGGGAGACGGGGTGGGGGGGCATCGGGGCGCGAGTCCCATTCGTCGTCAATCATATGACAGCACAGACCATTTGCGTGCGTCTTGGGCAAATTTGTTGGCGGCTTCTCCTCCTTTCTAACCTTATTAAGGCCTCGTAGGCCCCAATAATGGCGCGATAATTCTTGCAATTCCCCTGCGGGGATCGACGTGTTTCGCTTCCACCCCCACCGTCGCCCATGGCTATATTCATCTGACGGGTTTTTTTTTTTGGCTTTCTGGGGGTCAAAATGTTCATTCATTGCGGTTTTGCTGTTGGTGGAACGTGCGACTTCCGCGCGCCCCCCGCCCCCCTTTTCCTTCTTCTGCCCCCGTCACTGGTAAAGATTCCGACATCGTGATGACATTCACGAGGTTTTTGGGCAAGGGAACGGCTCTAACCCGCCTTCGATCTTTTGATTTGATGCGTTAAGAACGTGCGCGGGCCACGCCCCCCCGGCTGCTGAATATTAACTTTTGTACGCTTCTGCAGCTGTGCTTCACGGCGGCTATGTTGCAATTTGTTCTTTCTGTCTCGGGTTAATATAACGAAAAATTCTAATATAATATATTTACAATTAATGAATTTTTCGTGGTAGTAGCCTTTTTTTCGTTTTCATGATTAGGAGCACAAGTGTGGAGACTTGACTACTTAGAGATTCATGGAGCATCTTGTAAGTCTTGTAAATAGTCGAAGCTTTGGCATGTAAAAGTGGCCCTAATTTAGAGTAGTTTGCACGAGTGACCTTTTTAGCTCCCGAGTTAGAAATTCCCAATGCTCTAATTGATTGCGCCACTCTGGAGCTTAACTTGGTCTTTTTGGATAAGGGATCAATTGATCCTTGATGATAGCGTATTGTTTTTTTTTTTAATTCAGTTCTTCAACTTTCAAAAGTTTCGCAGACCTTTCGTTAAAAATTCTAACATCATTAGCTAATGTGGCCACAATTTGTATTAACTCAACATTAGATTTGTCATGCGTCGGTGTTCAAATGATTTACTTGTGGTTTTCAAATCCTCTCTCTCTCTCTCAGTATCCCAAAAAGAGATGAATCCTTTTTTGTTGCTTCGGGAAAATAGCACGTCGGTTCACATGTCTACGCAGAAATGATGCAATTGATTCGTCAATATACTAAACAGAGGGACTAGATTGAGTTGCTTTTTAGAAATTTAAGGATCGGATCGAACAAAAAAAGAAAAAGAAGGCTCGAAGACTATACCGAACGCCGAAGAAAATGCCGCGGACCGCCTAAATTATTACCCCCGGAAAAAAACAAAACTTAGGGAGCTAGGCTTTTAGTAGCCTTTGGAGCAAAGATCCAAAACCTTCCAAAAAAAAAATCAACGTCTACCGTGCATCTCAGATTTTTCCCACCGCACGTTATAATTTCGTCCCTTTTCGATTCGTCGTTGAAAGGATTCATCCAACGGCTAGCTAGAGGAGGCCCACGCACCCTGGACCTGGAGCGCATAACGAAAGCTGTTTTCCTAGGCAGAACAATGACACTGGCGTTAGCGAAAGCTGTTTTTTTTTTTTCTTGTCTTTTCAGCAAAAAAAAAATGGTGTAAAATTAAAATGTGAAAAAAAGGGAAAAAGAAAAGGACAGAAATTGTCCGGCCTGACTTAACACCCGCCCGCATGTGCAAACCTCGTCTCGATCGAATTGAGACCGAGCTAGTCAATGTTAATCCTGCAATCGACAGCCCTTGTTTTTTTTTTTTAAATAATCCAAGAATCAAATTCAATCCACGAGAGTCTTCCATCTTTTTTTTTGGGGGGGGGGGTTTCTAGAAGGGGGAAGTTTTAAAAATTCTAATCTTAATCCGTAGTTGGTTTGGTTTTTTGGGAGATAATTTTTATATGTGCTGACTAGGCAGATATAACGCACGTTCGATTCTGACAATCACAAAGCACGGAATTTCCACGCTTGAGCCGTGCATCTAGGTTTCAGCTCCCGTCTTTCTTGATCCGTGGGATCGATACCGTACCTTGTAGGCAAAATATATTCCTATAGGTTTGAAAGCCCACTTAACCCTCCCTCGAGTCATCTGAGGTACTTACTCCGTGCGATCCAGTCCTACCAATCGAGTCCATCCCGATGTGCTCAATCGGAGTTTGACCGAATTGCTCTGGCGGAGCCTATTGTCGCCGGGCCACCGAGACGTGCCAATGCTCCCCCACTCTATACATCCGAGAGCACAGGCCCTTCATGCGTTCACCCACGACATGACATAGACTCGTGGCCTCGCCCAAAAAAAAAAATAGGAGAAAGGTGGGCCCGAGATGAACGAGCCAAACGCCGGATAACAATCCCAATCCTTAAGCCCCTCGAGTCAAGTGGCTTATCGCGGTCATAGTTGGATAAATCGGGACGAGATTATCTCGTGTCTCGAATTAAGAAAGAAATCACGTCAATTCGGGAACAATCTCGTAACAGACGACTTTCGGAAAGTAACTCCTCCTTCCTACGCTACAAGATAAGGACCCCGCAGGGGAGGCGATGCTCTCTCGACTTTTTATCGATTTTTTTCTCTTTTCTTTCATCGCAAAGAAAAAAAAATCCTTTTTTATCGCCACGGCCGAAAGATTACCCGGAAGAAAAGATTTAGCGGGGGCGTGGGGGGAGAGGCCGTTTTCCGATTTATTATTTTATTTTGCGCGATTTGTCGTCGGACCCAAGGAACGAATAAGATCCCATTAAAGAAAAAAAACAAAAAGTCCGGCGGAAAAAGAAGGAGAAATCGGAAAAAAACCGAAATTTTCCCCAATAAAAAAAGCAGTTTTTGGCCTTTTTCTTTTTTCTCTTATTATTTTTATTCGGAGAGAGTGTGGGGTTGGGGTGGGGGGGCGTAGAAAGAGACGGCGAGGAAAAACCAGCCAACAGCTTTGGGTTGCTTTGCCGGGCAAAGAAAGCCGAGCTGCGCGGGCCCCACCTCCCCCCCCGCCCCCCGACGACCCTGACAGTTATCTGTTGCTGGCCGGCCCTCCCTCCGGCTTTTTATTTTATTATTATTTTATTTATTTATTAATTTTTATTGAAGCGGCATTTCCAATCTCTCTCGATAATGTCGAGGTGGTCGTGAAATCCATCATTTCCGTCCTTCCTTCCTATCCTTTCCTCTTCTCTCTCTTTTTTTTTCGGTTCCTCAAAAGGAACCGTTTCGTTTTATTGAAATTTGCCTTTTTTTTGGGGGGGGGGTCAGAAAGGGGTTCTTTCCAATTCATTCGCACGAGAAAATGATGGTGCGACAGGGTGTTCCGAAGACATTCTCGGTGTGAACGAAGTCGCGCGGAGAAAAAGAGGAAAAAGAAGAAGAAAGAGAATAGCGAATTTAGGTGAAACGTGTGGGAAACAATTGCTTCGCTTCGCTTCCCTTGGTTGGACACGATTGGAATCCGGAGGCCGCCATGAAGGTCGTGGTGCTTTGTGCGGGTTTTTCCTTTTCTTCCCCCGTTTTCTTTTTTTTGGTTGAGGGAAATGAAGTGAAAAGAATATTTGCACCTGTCACTCTCCCTCTCTTCCCCGTTTTTATCCTAGAGTTGGCGGTTCTGCGCTACACAGGAGGCCGCTCAAAAGAGGGGCCGTGCCCGCAAGTCAAAGTGACCACACGGGTAACATGTGAAATTACCCCGAGCTTCATCCTAGCCGGCACCCCCACATCATGATTAGTTTTTTCTCGTCTCGTGGGAATCTGATCGGGAGGGGCTTTGATTGTCTGGGCTTAAATTTTGAATAACAGGTTACCCCGTTCATGTTCTTGCCGGGATTTAACATATATGTTGTCCGGAATTGTAAAAAGTGCAATGGGATGTTCGTGAATTCACGTGTCGATTGGTAAAAGAGTGTACAATGAACAATTCAAATGTATGCATGTCGATATCGTGGCATAGGCCACGAGTGATAGAGCTCTGATCGATAGGCTCTCGAAAAACTTCATTAGTATTCATCTCCTCAGTGCAATAGAGTATGGCTACAATGATAAAGATTGGTTTTATGCAATTGATGTAATAAAACGCCATAGAGCATCTAAAAAGGCAATTTGTATTTTAAACTTTCAGCGAGTCTTCAGTTGAGTATTGGAATATCAAAAAACCGTCGTGCTTTCAGCAATCTTATCGTCACGAAACTACCAATGCATTCATTTTAGGCACCAGATAGGGGAAGGTACCATTTGCGATTGGTTGGGAATAGCACGGTTTAGGGAACTTAAGATATGAGCTAATGGCATGTGGTTGAGTGAACTAACTCGTACTTCAAAGTTTTATCCCAAGCTTGATACTATCCCTCCTCCCTACCCCCACACAAGGCTTTTGCATATGTTAGCCCTCTCTCTCTCTCTCTCTCTCTCTCTCTCTCTCTAGCGATGCCTAATCAAGTTCTAAACTTTGCTTGGGAAGGAATAATCAGCTCAATACCGCAATAGACTATAGGGATCGCTTTGCAGGTGGGGGCTGCAAAGGCAATCATTTAGAACATAGCATGACCCTATCACTCTAAATACGTGTGCATCCAAGTTGCAATTTAGGAAAAAAAAAAAGAAACAGAAGATGACATCTACCTCCAATGCGCCTTCGGGCCGTGTGTTTCGTACCAAGTTATCATCGGCCATCTCCGATTCCATTCAAACGCGAATCATTTTCCGAAAAATCGCGGGAAATTACAAGCGATCGTAACAGTAAACTTCACAACACCCGATACGTGTGTGTCCGTCGGGTGCGTGCAGATAACTCGAAACCTCCGCAGCATGCGGGCAACGGCACGGAGGATTTCATCAGTCTTTTTGAAATTTCATTGATGGGGGGTGAGAAAATCCTCCTTTGCATTTACTTTTCGGGGGCAATCAATCCGGGGGGGGCGGGGGCAAGTAAATGGGTGCGAAAGAAACGGACGACATGCTATTCCCCACGCGATCATCACGCACTGGAGGAGTGGGATTACTGCGCCGTGGAATAGCGGTTTTTTCCTTTTTCGAAAAAAAGGGGAGAGGGAGGGAGGGAGGGAGGGAGACGTGCGGGGGGTGGGGGAGGGCGGGCGTGGGGCCCGAGCTAAACGAAAGTGGTGTACGAGCTGGCAATCTCAGTCCGACAGTCTGTTCCCTTCTCTCTCTTCTCTCTCTCTCTCCACTCCCCCCCTTCCTACAAACACACCACCACCACCACCACCACCAACTCCCCATAACCCTCCAACACCGCCCCCTCAAAAAACCTCTCCTCTCCCCTCTCTTCCTTCTCCCGGCTGCACCACCACCCCTCCAAGCCCTCCCTCTCCTCCTCCTTCTCTGCGACGGTCGTCGTTTTCTGTCTGTTGTCCGTGTCGACTTTGCTCGTCCGTCCATGGCCGAGGAGACCCAGAAGCCTGCTGCGGAGACGGCCGCCGCCGTCGCCGTCGCCGTCGCCGAGGAGGTCGTGGTCGTGCCCGCCGTGGCCCCTCCCGAGAAGGAGCTCCCCTCGGCGCCCGAGCCCGAGGAGGCGCCCGAGAAGCCCGCCGCGGTCGCCGGGGAGCCGGCCGCAGGGGAGGAGAAGAAGGAGGCCAAGGCGGTCGAGGAGGAGAAGGTGGCGGAGAAGATCACCGAGTCCGTGTCCTACAAGGAGACCAACGTGTACGCGGAGCTGCCCGAGGCGCACAGGAAGGCGCTCGACGAGTTCAAGCTGCTGATCCAGGAGGCCCTCAACAAGCACGAGCTGAGCGCTCCTCCTCCTCCGCCGCAGCCCGCGCCGGCGGCGGCGGCGGCCAAGGAGGAGGAGAAACCGGCCGAGGAGGAGAAGAAGGAAGTCGAAGAGGAGAAGGCCGAGGAGAAGGCGGCGGAGAAGGCGACGGAGGCGGAGGCGGAGCCGGCGGCTCCTGCCGAAGAGTGTCCGAAGGCCGAGGCCGAGGCCGAGGCGCCGCCGCCGCCGCCGCCGCCGCCGCCTGCGGCTGAAGAGAAGGTGGAAGAGGCGGCGGCTGCTGCGCCTCCCGCTGAAAAGATGGCGGTGGTCGTCGAGGAGGTGGTGGAGAAATTGCGGGCGGAGGTCGATGACGACGGAGCCAAGACCGTCGAGGTCGACAAGGAGACGATCGTGGAAGTCGCCACCTCCGCTGCTGTGGCCGAGCCGGAGCCGGTCAAGGAAGCGGAGCCCGCTCCCGAGGCAGCCGAGCCGCCCAAGGAGGAAGCCGATGCCACCCCACCGCCTCCGCCGGAGGAAGTGTCCATCTGGGGAATTCCTCTCCTGGCTGACGAAAAGAGCGACGTGATCCTGCTCAAGTTCTTGAGGGCCAGGGACTTCAAGGTGAAGGACGCCTTCGTGATGATCAAGAACACGGTCCGCTGGCGGAAGGAGTTCGGGATCGAGGCCATCCTCGAGGAAGAGCTTGGCACCGAGCTCGACAAGGTCGTGTTCACGCACGGGTTCGACACCGAGGGCCACCCCGTCTGCTACAACGTGTACGGGGAGTTCCAGAACAAGGACCTGTACCAGAGCGCTTTCGCGGATGAAGAGAAGCGCAAGAAGTTCTTGAAGTGGAGGATTCAGTTCCTGGAGAAGAGCATCAGGAAGCTCGACTTCAGCCCCACCGGTGTTTGCACTATTTTCCAAGTGAACGATCTCAAGAATTCACCTGGACCTGCTAAGAGAGAGCTGAGGCAGGCGACCAGCCAAGCCCTCCAGTTGCTTCAGGACAATTACCCCGAGTTCGTGGCCAAGCAGGTACCCTGAAACGTTCATCTCTGCTGTTGTTGGAATTCTTGTTCTTTCTTTCTTTCTTCGAAGGGTAGGGAAAAAGTTGGCCTTTTTGAGGATTGGGAAGTGGATTTCTTATTGTTGGGGTGTTGGTCTGTTTTTGCAGGTGTTCATAAATGTTCCATGGTGGTATTTGGTCTTCAACAGGATGATCAGTCCCTTCCTGACTCAGAGAACCAAGAGCAAGTTTGTGGTTTCCAGATCTACTGAGATCCTTTTCAAGTGAGTATTAATTGCTCCCTTCGATTCCTTGCTTTGCCAATTTTGCTTCATACTCCATCAACAGTACTTGTTGTCCCGCCCTATTTATTTGTCTTAGCTATTTATTTGTCTTAGCCATATTTTTGCCGGCTCAATTCTTCGATTTTTTTTATTTTTGTTGGGCCCCCGGAGAAATCTTTGACAATTCCCTGTGACAAATTTGCTTGAGTATCCGTTGCCTCGATTGTTCTCTCTCTTATTCCTTGCGACCGTTTGAGGGCGAGTCTGGAACATCTAAAGAGCACGACTTTCCTGTAACATGGATATTAAGGACGGTGCTAAACCTGAAGTCGAGTGCCTATATGGGTGTCGTGTCGTCCCACGTGAGAGATCGATTATTTAGAGTTCTCGTTTTTGATTTCTTGGTGGCGTAATACCTGCGAAACATGTCACATGTGAATGTGTATTGGCTCATGACAGCTACTGTTTGCAACCTAGTTTCCTTTCTTTTGTTTCGTTGCGTGTCTAATTTATTTCTTCAATTTGCAATTGAACAGATACATAGCCCCCGAACAAGTCCCAGTGCAGTACGGTGGGCTGAGTAGGGAGGGCGAGCATGAGTTCACCACTGCCGATGCTGCCACCGACTTCACTGTCAAGCCGTACTCGAAGCACACCATTGAGTTCCCTGTCACAGAGGTATCCCTAAGATTCATCCACATTTCTGTTGAAAGATTTTGCACGCTTCATCCAATTGACCGAGAATTTTCTTGACTGTGCAGAAATGTCTTCTTGTTTGGGAAGTTCGGGTCGTCGGTTGGGACGTCGTATATGGAGCTGAGTTCGTGCCGAGCGCTGAAGGCGCCTACACCGTGATTGTGCAGAAGACAAGGAAGGTCGCCCCTGCCGACGAAACAATAATCAGCGAGACCTTCAAAGGCGGAGAGGCCGGCAAGATTGTTCTGACCATCGATAACCAATCCTCCAAGAAGAAGAAGCTCCTCTACAGGTCCAAGACAAAAGCCTACTCTGACTGAACTGCAGATTGAAAATGAATCCCATGTTCAATCATCGGCTAAAACTGCAGGGAAAAAAGAAGGGGTTGGGGGGCCCTGTCTTCCAAAATCAGTCCTTTCATGGTCATTCACTTTGTCTGAAATCATAATTTAATTTCCTATATTTCGTGTCTGGGGATTTTTTATTTTCCAAATTTCCTTATTTATTTCATACGTTTTAAGGTCCTAGTTTTGGGGATTTGGTGGTTTTTGGTATTGGAGTGCACATACCTTCCTGCTGAATTGGGGGAGCATTTGAGGTTTATGTCATCATTTATGTAAAGGGATGGTAATGTTTTGTTGGCTGTGAATAGACTCTGTTCTTGTTCACGATACTCTGTATAAATGGTGTAAATTTGATGGTCTCTTCGTTTTGGCTTGTGTCATTTCTGTGTGCTGTGTACGATGTTGTTTCCTTGAGAATTTTGGGAATCTTAGGATGGCGAAGGTGTTGGGTGTTTTGACAAAATGGGAACCTTGGTCTGGAGAAACTTGGGATCCCATTTGCTGGAATCTGGCTGATTTACTTCTTCCACCAGCCGCAATTTATAAATTATGGAAGGGAGGATGCAGGCCGGGTGGGGGGTTTGCAGGATTACTTCTTCCTCTTGCTTTTGTCCTGATCAAAATTGATGATTTTGTCTTCAAAAGGTTTGAAATGTATGCATGCGATGTAATCCTGCAAACCACTCGTAAGTCCTAATGATCCAAGAGCACTAAGTCCATTGTTCTTCACCAACCCAACATCAGGCACGATTACTGGTTCACGCACCAGAGCACGCCTTTACTGATAAGCACCTTGGAAAAGGAGGATGAAGACCGTACTTTGCCTTGTGGGGGCTTAAGCTATTTAGGGTCTTTACATGCTTTGTTAACATTAGATGCCATTCTAATTAAAGTTGCTATCTAATCATTTTTCTCCACCATCATACTATAAGATTGGGATAACTTTTGAGAACCAGGGAAGGCCCCCCGAAGCTAATCATAGCAGAGATTCCAGGTTCCATGGTGGTGAGACGTCGCCGCCGACCCAAAATTTAAAATTAGGTCATGTCGCGTAGTGTGTAATTCAGCAAATTTATAATGAAAAAAAGCAATGGCCATAGACCCGGGAATCAGATAATAACGCAGACAATTAAAATTAGTTGTCTTTAATAAAAAGAAATTTCGGAAGGGAAAGAAAACCCACCAACCTGGGCCAGATGTTGTGGGTAGCGAAACGACTGCCGGGCCGACGAACCGTTGCGTCAATTTGGACAGGACCGCAAAGCGATGATGCGGTCCTTCTCAACGTTGGCATTTCGCATCGCTTTCGTGGTCCTCTGGGGACTCAGCTCGAATTTATTAGAGGGAAGCGTATGGGAGGAAGGGATCGGGCACAGGCATTGGATACGGAAGGATGGTGAGCGGTCAGGAATCCGTGAACGAGGCCTCCCCTCTTGCGGAAACTGACTTCTCGGGACAGCGACCGTCACGGCGGTGACCAGGGGATGTGGACCTAGTAGCAAGTACGACTCGATTGTTGAAGAAATATCGGAATGACATCAGATTCCTCTTTTCTCGAATGCGTCCGAGGGATTCAAGATAAGTCCTGGGATCTTTAGAGAGACGGTTCCGAGGTTCGGAGAGGTAGGGGAGATGGGAAAGCAAAGCGAGAAGTAAACCAGGAAAAATCGTTTCTTGATTGGAAGAATTCGTAAGAAGAATCTAGGATTGGTGTTCAGATACATGTGCTGGTTTGACGTCGAGTTTGCGGCGTCACTGAACCCGACGTTCGGATCGGTCGGATTCATGCGAGACCCCGTTATTTCGGCATGATACAATCGACAGGATACCGAGCATTCACGGAGATCGAATCCCGAACTCGATATTCTCTGGCTCCACGCCTCAATCCTTTTACTAACAGGGCTGCATGTCTATTGATGGGGAGACGCTGTTGAAGTTACGTGATGTCATGTGGTGGAGCCACATGGATCCAACGCATGCCGTCGGCTTTCTTGAACTGACTCGAATGTTGTAATTGAAATGGGCCCTTCCTTCAGTCAGGGAAAAAGCCCAAAAAAGAACTCACAGCCTCCTACAATGTCTAATGTTCGGGCCCCAAAGGAAAATGGCTAATGAGACTTTGGGCAAAATGCCATGATCTTCCACTGAGAGGCCCTGTTGTGGCGGCCGGGATAAGAGACTTAGGTTGCGCATGACAATCATTTTATGCTCAGAATCTGATTCTGGGTAGAAATGATTTTTTTTTTATTCCGTGCCCGAAAACAATTTCTAAGCATTTGAAGGTGTTTGATAACTGTCCAAAATTTTTGTTCTTAGAATAGAAAAAAAACATAAATACGTTTGGTAACTACAAAAAATATATTTTTATTAATAATATTTTAAATTTTTTAATATTTATTTCTTTTTTTTTCTCTTTCTTTCCCCTTCCTTTCTTGGCCACGGCCGACCGTCGGCGCCGGCGACCGGCCATAGGCTAGGGCTGGCGAGGTCAGCCTTGCCTTGGTTGGGCGAGGCCGCGGGCCGCACTCGCCCAGGCGGCGAGGGCCGCGACGCCCTTGTTGGCCCTGGCTTGTGGCTGGTTGTCGGTGGCCGGTGGCTAGCAGGTGACAGGGCCGAAGAATAACAACAGCAAAAAAAAAAAAAGAAAAAAACCAAGAAGAATCAGTTCCCAAACTGATTCTGGGCACAAAAAATTTAACAAACGAATTTCTGTTCTCAAATTGATTTTGGGAACAAAAGAATAAAATCAATCACTATATGGCAAGTTGCCAAACAGGCCCTTGGAGCCCGGCGGCCGGATCTGATTTATCCTATTCCGTGTCTGGCGACGTACCCAGAAGTCATTTACGTGCTTGCCCTTGCGTTATCTTTTGAATCTAAGGTGAAAGCGAGGTACATCTAGCCTTTCCACTTTCCGTATTACCCTCGCACCATTTTTTGTCTTTAAAACGAAATATCTCATTTTCTGTTCTGCACTTTAATTTACTTTTCTCGTTAAAAAAGAAAAAAGCTTACAAAGGATAAAATCGTAAAATCGTAAAAAAAAGTTACCCACTACTTTTCAGATAAAAAAAAAATGCTCACTAAGAAATACTACTCAAATTCATGTACCAAACATGCGGCGTGCGTGGCGCAAGTTAGTTCTAGTTTGTATTAAGCGAATCATATCCATGTCAGGAAGTAAAGGTATATCTCTGCGGCCAGAAAAAAAGGGTAAGCAATAATTACAATTACGAAAAAAAATCTAATTAGACATTAGATCTATCACTTAATAAAGTAGAATTCGTTGATTGCATAACTATAAATTATTTTCATTATAAACAATCTTAATCTGAGATTACATTTGGAGATATAAGTGATTGGAGATCACAAATAAGTTAGGAGTACTTACTGAACGAGTGCAAAAAAGGCCGCAAAAACAAATGAAAGAAAACGGTATCAGCGTTTGTCTGTTTTGGAGAAAATTTCATGATAAAAGAAATGATTAGAAATGCTTCTTGAAAAATCATTTTTCTAGAAAAACGTTTTCCCCAATTTAGAGAATTCATTTTTCTTATTGTTAAGCACGTATATTTTCTTTAACCGTAAATTATTTTTCGTCGACCGATCATTTTCAGCAAACCGTGAATGCGAATTTTCTGGAAGCTCAAACGTAAAGCTGATTCGGATTTATATCACATGGGGATTTTGATTGTCTCGCTACACTGTGCTAGTGATGCACATGAAATGCTCTCTCTTCCTAGATGCAACTAGGTGCTTGTAAGAGGTCAAAGACTCGGACCCCGTTTCGCGCATCCCCCTATTGACATGCGAAAGAGGCCGAGGGATTATCAACATTGCTAACTCGTGCGAGCATCGCACGCACGAGCGTTTCATTACACATCCATCAGGAAATGTTCAACTCAAGCACGATTGCTTAATATGAAAGCTCCAAGTCGACGAGCCTTATCGCACACTTTTTTTTCAAGGAAAATGTCGCCGATAATAAATATATTTTTTTATTAATTAGTTATTTCAAGCGATATAAAAAAGATGCTGTATTTAGGAAAATGTTTCGAAAGGGAAAAAAAACGAGAATCATGTAGGTCGGTAACCGCCGCGGGCGCAGGGTGTTCCCGGTTTGCCTTGACTGTGAAGGGTTTTAGCTGACGTAACCACAAGACCTTCGCTGTTTCTCTAGAGATTCTATCGTCTCGTCTTCCTTCCTTCCTTCCTTCCTTCCTTCGTTCGATCATCGTTGGAGCGATTGCGATCACCACAGGCCGACGTCGAACCGGAGAAGGCGATTGCGATCCGATCGATCGGCGGCGGCGGCGGCGGCGGCGGCGGAAGGGTGGGGCTCATGACGTGAAATGGAGGGGCCTCCCGAGAACGACTTCTGCTCCGTCTGCCATGGCGTCTTCCGCGTCCCTTGCCAGGCCAATTGCTCCCACTGGTTCTGCGGTTCGTCCCCTTCCCCCTCGTCCGATCGCGACGCGCTCGGGCGCCCGAGGGTTTTTTTTTTTGGGGTCTGCGGGTTCGGTTTCTTCGCGGTGCCGAGCTCGGCTTCCTGCCGGTCGATTTTGCCGGTTCTCGTGCTGGCCCCTGCCCCCCCGGCCTCCTTCGGTTTTTCCGGATCCTGGCTTCGCGTGCGCTTGTGAATGTGGTGGGGTTTTAGGGTAGCGATTTCCTTCACGGGGATGACGTGTGGTTCGGTTGCTTTCCGGTGGTGTCAGGAGACTGCATCATGCTCGTGTGGCACCATAGCTCCGCGCTTCAGCCCTGCAAGTGCCCCTTGTGCCGCCGCCTCATCACTCTGTTGGTTCCCGCCGAGGCTTCGTTGCAGCTGCGTCATGACCCCGCCACTTCCGAGATTCTGCGCAAGGTCGAAACGTACAACCGTACTTTCGGCGGGCGGAGCGATGGTCTGATCCAGGTAATCGCATCTGCCTACGCGCCTCTCCGGTGCTGCACCTGCATTTGATCGGTCGCTCGATTTCGGGGTGTTAGAATGGCTTCGTCATTTCTCGAGCCGGTTCGGTGTAACGATTACGGAGTGTTTGCACCCTATTAGGAAGTTTCAGGTCAGGTCAGGTCAGGTTCTGTACAATGAACGAAACTTGGAAGCTTGTTAGCAGGAGAGAAACTAGACAATGTTCGTCAACATACCTTGCGAAAGTGATCTCTTGTGCAGAAAATTATGGAATGTCGAGTGCCTACATGCCTGCGGCATCTCGTTTCCTTTCTAATGATGTTGGCGAATCCGGAGGAGGATTGATTTCACTTTACTTTTTCGGTGTGTGGTTCATTGTGCTGAATCGAAGGAATTAAGGGTTGATCGGGATGCGTGTTTGTTACTACCCCATATGCATATTATTACTCCTCACAATTTTACTGTTAGTGCTTCTCTAGACTTAAATTTGGCACGGTTATCTTTTTATCAGCTATCTGTATGGTATGATCTTAGGTGTTCTGTTAAAGGACCAATCAATGTAAGGAGGATATGGGACCAACTTATCTCACATTCTCATTCCTGTCCCATATTCAATTTCTGGTCTTAGTATCTATAAGGCCTTGTCTTTTTTTGGATGACGTATTTTTGTGCCTTGGGAACACTATAATTGTTGGTGTTCCCTCAGAACGGCATACTTGCATGTGCCATGAGGAGGACACGGAAGAAGAAGAAACCAAACGACATTTACTGAATTGGATGTGAGAAGGCACAGGTACTGGGGGTGCATGATCATGAGTATGATTTAGCAAATGAATACATTAACTCGAGAGTGGTCGGTGTATTAAATTAACCTTTCAGTTTTTTTACTTTTCTTTCCATTTATGTTCAACATAATGTATCTTTTATATCATGATGTCCATAATAAAAAATTATCTTGCCTGCTTGTGGTCTTAATTGTTCATTGCTTGCTGACTTTCGTAGTTGAATACATTCAGTCTTTACGGTTATGGTCATTTACATTGGAGTATGTTCTTTTTGTTTCCCCATAGAGGATGCAAGACCTTCCTTTCTTCTTGAGAAGGCTGGCACGAGAACTGATGGATCCTGAAAGATCTCTTCCTTTCATAATCAGGGCACGCGTCTATATTTCAGTAAGTGAAGAATCCAATTTCATTTGCAATATTTCTATCGTCTGCTGAAATTTTCTTCACATAACAAATGTCCATATATGCTGGGAAATTTTTCTTGAGTTTTTAACCTGGAAAGCTGGCATTCCTTGCTCGCTGTTACTCTCATGTGTTTTTTTAAAATATCTCTCCTTTGCAGAGTCTTAAACTGAATTCTATAGAATCTGTACATACACAATCAAATATGGACATGTTGATGTACTATTTAAACTGATTGGCAATCTGTTTTGAGCCCGTCGCGGGGCATACGGAGTCTTCTCTGGTATTTCAGATCAAGTCTCTTCAATTAGAGTGAAAATTCTATGAAGGAGTCTGTGCTTGAGCTAATAGTTTGGTATACTGTATTAGTACTCAATGATTCTCATACGTTTAACCATAAAAGCCAAAGTTGAAGCACATTTCAAATGCAAGTGGCTGTTGCTGGAGCTGTTAGAGCTAGGAACATGAGCGACCACCCTTTCACCAACCCAAAATAAAAGCTAACCACCCAGAAATAGGCAAGTAGCCTCAGCCCAATTCTGCTGTATATGGAAGGAAGCAGCAAGCTGAGGCTGAAGACTCAAGACTAAGATTGCTTCCCATCGCTCCAAACTATTCCATGGTGTATTCTTTAAAATCAGAAGAACTTTTTCCTTTTGGTTTTTAAGGGATGTATCGGTTATCTTAAGCTCACATTGTCTCTAGAGATCCTCAAAGGTCATAGCAAGTACCCAATTTGCTTCTTGACAATATATCCGAGGGGCAACCATGCTTTATCTGATTGAAAGTCCAAACTTTCAGTAATATTTTGTGGATATTTGTGTTGAGTGTGATGGATCTTTTGGGATATTTCATTATGTTATATTTTTGTTGATTTTGTCAAAAGATTGTATGTGTTGCGTCAGTAAATACTTGTGTTGTTCAAACACATGAATCGTTGTCCATATGTGGTTGGAAGCTCAGGAGCAAATCGGCTGGGACTTCCATTGAAATTAAAGCTTATTGAGTTTTTGTTTTTTGTGTTGGGGGGGGGGGGTTGGAGGGAGGGAGAGGATGAAAGAATTAGGGGTAGCACTACGTAAACAGAAAATCAATAACGTGAGAAAAGAGGAGGGTTGGGAGGTCATCAGGAAAATCCAGTTATTAGATGGTCAAGTACTATGCTTACATAGATTATGCTGTATGCAACTGTGTCTTCTATTCTTCTCCTCTGTGGAGAGGAGGTGTCAGGAAACTGGGAAAAGTTAAATGGGGCGACGTGATGCTTCCTTTTGTTTGTTTGCCTGTCATGTAGTACCTTCAAATTGCTTCCATTTCATATGTTGGACGATCTTCTTCCGTGTGTGGGTGCATTTCAGTAAAGAAGGTTGGGGGGGTGCGCACAGTTGGGTGGTGGGGATTCAAGACACCGGTATCCAGTGCTCTAGAGTTGTAATATTAATTACATCTGATGTATAAGTAGTTAATAGAACTATCAAAGTGATGGAAACTTAAAAGCGGACAGGTCATTAAATTAAAACATGTGCTTCCATAATCACTTGGCTGGGGGAAAGTTTTGGGCATGCCTTAATCATGTTCAGAGGATTATTCTCTTTGCTTTTCTGCTATACCTGCAGATGAAATCTCATCTTGTGTTACTTTTACAGATGGTTTTAAGTGTAATCTACGTACTCAGCCCTGTAGACTTCATTCCAGAAGGTATCTTGCTCCTGGCTATTTGAGCTTTCTTCATATGGTTTAGAGAGTCTTGGAAACTAACATGCTGTCCTGTGGTTTGCCTCAGCAATAAATCCCATAATTGGCTACTTGGATGATCTGATTATAGTCCTCATTTGCTTCCTCCATGTGTCTGCTCTATATCGTTCTGTACTCTATTCCCGTCATGGAGGTTCTTAGAAACTCCATTGCATCCATGGAAATTTGAACCAGCTAGTGAAGAAAGAAGGTTAGAGATTTCTCAAGGAATTGCAGAAAACCTCATGGACCTGTCAAGCAGGCAAAGGTGCAGAGACACACGGTTCTCTTTGGCCATTTAAGTACGGCTTTCGTCCTGGGCCTTTGTACAAGGATGATTGTGGTTAGATTCCCCTTTCTAACGTGTGTTAGTGTTTCGCACACGAAATCATTTGTCATATGTTCTTTCCATTGGCAACTCTAGCTTTGTAGTATCCAGTGATTTTCAACTAATGCCGAAACTGCCTTTAATTGAAGAGAACCATGAGCCAGGGGAATATTTTGTTGGTTTTGATTTAGTAAATTCTGTTGCACCTTAGTATAGATCTGATCATATTAGAATCTAGGATATGAATCTAAAGTGCCCGTCTATGGAACATGTCTCCATGAATGACTATGCACAATGCTTCAGGAGTGCTACTTTTGATGCGTACAAGGTATTGTTACCGTTTTGATGGACCGCCCGACGTGAGTTGTGTTCCCCCCTTCTCTGTTGAAAAATACATCAATAGCTGGCTGAGATGAGAGAGTGATGAATTTTTTCAAGTAATGTGTTCTTTGTCATTGGATAGTTTCAAATTGGAAAAAAGTCTAGAGAATTTAGTGAAAAATAATTTACACACTAGGGGACAGAGTGGAACACATAAAGCTCAACAGACGGGGCTTGTTATATAATTTCGTGTTTCAAAGTACTTAATATATGGATGACATTTTATAGAGGACCTATATATACAAGACTTACCGTTACATTTAAAAAGAAAACACCGCTAATGGTTATTATTCGGATAACCAATCGGTAACTTTTTGTGTTTCGTACCTTACCAAAAAAAAAAAAAACTTTTTGTGTTTCGAAATGAAGTATTATTTTTATCTAATCCGTGTATTTCTCAACAGTCGGCAATGCTTTGTTAGCTGAACTCATGATCGTTCCAGGGAACGGTTTCCTCACATATCTGCTGGCTGTCCCTTGTGTGGTGGCTTATTCTTGGAGTAGGAAGGCCATTCATTCTTTGCTCGTGCTTTTTAGTTTTTTCTCCCTATTGTTCTTCAAAGGGCATTGGAGCCTAATGTCTTATTAGGACAAAGAATTGCCTTATTTTTGACTATATTGATCTACTAAACTCGTGTGATCACTAAAACAGTCTGTTGATCGCTAAACACAAAAAAGAAAAACAAAGATGGTTGGCCGGCGGAATCAAAGAGTGGAGCATAAGTCTGCAGTAGAAGTTTTACAGACAGCCAAAAGCTATTTTTTAGATTTTCCAGATATTTGACTAAAAATCATTGACTTGACCGTGGTTTGTGGTACAAATTCTCAGTTATTCAAATGATTTCTTGATTGTCCAAATATTATTTGACTAAACACGCAATCGAGAATCGTTTGTCCCTAAATCAGCAGGTCATTGGAGAAAAAAAGATAAATCATATTTCTTGAAATGGCATTAGAATTTGAAGGCAGGCCCAACAGCATGGCGTTTAGCCAAAACATTAAAGCAGAACGCCATCGGAGACTCCAGAGGTGGCTAAGGACTCGTTCTTGTCGTTTTTTGATCTGCTATGTCATTTTCATTCATCATCGCATCTTACGCAAGCCCGGCCATTCAACTTCGGCCCTCGCAACGTAACATCACAGTCATGGCACACTTGTTTACGTGGGATCGGGGTTGGAGAGTAAATTGGGGTTGTTGGTTTACAATCGTCGTGGGAGAACTCGTCAGTATATTTCGGTGACTGAGACATATGTTGTGTCCTCTTTTCTGTCTTCGTTTTCTCACTTTTTTCTTGTCCTTTTCTCTTCCCCGATGGATCAATTGCACCGCGGCTTGCCGCCCCATCATTGTCTGGTGCCACTCACCACCGACGTGCCTCTAGCCGTCAAGTCCACCAGTGTTGCTGGCCATCTCTCTCTCATTGCCAAAATATGATGTCGCTGGCCTCACGCGACCTTAGATAGGAGATCGCCTGAGGCTGGCCATCTCACCTAGCAGTTCGCACAGGGATGCATCGGCTACCGACGCATCATCCCTGATAGATGACGTAGGTAAGATACGGTCAATGAGCGGGTCAGACTTAGTACCGGGCTTAAAGATCCTTGTCCAGGTTCGCTCATGCTTAAAGAATTAACGACTACTGGGTGTAGATGGACAAAAACGAGCCGGCATGGATCTACAACACGAGTTGCTTGGCCAGGCTTTGGTGAGCCTACCGAACCTTTCCATCTGTTGATCTTACCCGGTCAAAGCGAAACACCATGCCATTTGCACGTTTCCATGTATAAGGATAGTTCAGAAAACCAGTATACCATATGGTAGATTGCTAGATTGGTGTTGGATATCATTCATTTGTTGAAAAACACACTTACGAGATGTCACCTGACTTAAAATTTCAATATGATGAACCAATTTTAGACTACGTGACATTACTCATTAAGGTTTAAAATCATTCACATATAAATCCTTGTGTTGGATAGTCCAACCGAAAAGTTCAAGTGAATAGGTGGAGGAGGAAGATCATATGTACCATGAAATTTGACCAATAGGGGTGGATGCACAAATGGAAAGGACAGAAACCCAAAAGCTTTAAGCTAATAGGTGGAGGAAGACTACATGCGTATAAAGAGCATATAAACCACATTGTCAAGCGATGTGGAATATTTCAATATCTTCAAAATCATTTGATTAAACCAAATAGCCACAAAATTAATTGCTTTAAATCTATTCTATATCGTCAAAACAAAATATGGTGCATTAAGATGGTAAATGTGAAATAGGGAGTTGGCTTTTGAAAAAAATGAAGATAGTGCGGCTCAATTATCACCATGATGAAGAGATTGCCATAGTAATACGCCATTCGAATATTTTGACCATCTTGCTAGTCTTCTTCCTTCATGACATTCTAGTAAGGAAAAGTAAGTGGACGCCCGTCCCAATAGGCATTGACCAAATGTTTAGAAGATGCGAGAGCATGCTTAACGTGAGTTTGCGACAATTGTCCGATAAATTGTGTAATTTCCCTTATAATAGAGAGGCACCAAGTGCAGAGACCCAACTAACTAGAAATCCATAAAACATCTTACAAGTCTCATGAATTGATTAAATCCAAGTCTTTGACTTAAGTAAACGGCCTTGATCCCTAGCAATTTGCACACAATACGTTGGATCCGGTCGAATGACCTCTAGTCTTTGATTTGGAAATCCCCTCCGCTCCAAATTGACCGGGTCACCTCTGAGGTTTTTGCAATTTTTTTTAATTAAAATCAATAACCTAGAAGAGATTGCCATTTTTGACTGACGTACTAGGTTGAAAAATGGAGCATATGTGCTTCCTCTACAAGACTTGGAGGAGTCAATGACAGAAGTTTCTGTACCCTGATGATGTGTTACTATGTCTGGTCCACACTGAAGAGTAACTTCCTTGAAGTTTTTCGAGAGAACTTCCTCTCGACCATTTCTCCTCGTTCTAGATGCAAAGGTGATGGACCGGCGTTGATGGTTCATGATCAGATCTTGGATCGTTCACACTCGATATTACGTGCAAAGCAATAAATTACAGTGGCGTAAAACTGTGTATTGCATGAGTTGTCAAACTAGGGCTTGATACCTCATCAAAGATCGCTGCTCCAATTGTTTTCCATCACTAAGTGAAACTAAACATGTGCACTAGGCTCATACAAACCCATCCCCACCATATTGGGATAGCCGAAATGATTGGAACTATAGTGCGAGTGTATTGCGCGTGAGCAAGAGAGAACTTTGATGATGAAGTGAAGCATCGATCGGAAGGTGGTTCAATACATATAGCTACACTGAACTTATATATTCAATGCTTGAATCGACGTCGAAGGACGCATGCTAATTTGTGGGAATGAGGGTTCACAAAGTAGAGTGCGTTACTTCTGAAACCGCATCGAAATCATCGTCTCAGAAAGTGGATCTCTCTAAATAGGTGTTTAGAAAGCTTGATGGATCAACTCTCCTTCTTGGTCGGCTAAATGAATTGGTGCCTGATTCTAGTGGCAGCAACCGTCCGTTAGTATGAACTCTCGGAATTGATTCTAGTGGCGGCCGTCCGATAGGACGAAATACACAGCATAAATGATTACCCTGTAAGGCTTCTAGGAGCATTTATCAGAAGTTTATTAACCATGACTGGCTTCATTTAACACAGGTTCTAGAATTTTGCTGCTAACATGTGGATGATAATCTAGAGAGAGAGAGAGAGAGAGAGAGAGAGAGAGAGAGAGAGAGAGAGAGAGAGAGAGAGAGAGAGAGAGATAGGGTTGAAGGTTCAAGCCGAATGAAATAGAAAGTAGCCCCGAGCGATGGCTAAGGAGACTTTAGGATGGGGACAAGGAAGCTTTCGTCTCATGAGAGATATGTCATCAACTTTGACCTGCCTCTGTGGAGACAAACTGCCTTTGTAAATAGGGCTGAATTTGGACCATAGGATTTGGTTGGACCAACTTAGAATCCTCGAGGGACCCATCATTTTTCAATGGTTCGGGTCTAATACATGTACTGCACTCATATAACAATTTCTCCGAGTCTCACTGGATTTGACTACAAAAATTTAGTTCAGTACATATAGTAAATTCTCCGGGGACACCTACCTCACAATATTTTAGTAGGTATGCGTTTTTAAGTACATGCTTTGAGCTTCGGAAAGTGGAGACATGACCCATTGATCAATGCTAAGGGGTGCTAAGATTTGTCACTAAAATATGTTGACTGAAATGCATGTCTACTTGCTTAAATATTTAATCGGAATCTTAATTAAGATCTCTAGTGGCCCTCCCTCAGATCGGGTGAGCGTGAGGGTCACCGACCCTCACCTAGTGGCGGCCTGTGGGGGTTGGCCAGCACTGGGCCGGGGCTCATAATATTTTTCATCAGTCAGTTGGACGGAGTTAATGGAATGACTCGATTGCACAAATTTAATAAGTTTTAGGACTTAATTGTACTTTCATTACAAGTTTTATAGGATTCAATTGCACTTTCATGACAAGTTTTAGGACTTCCGGTGAACATATCTCTATTTATTTTCATTCATAACTTGTAACATATAAGGAAATCAAGCATGTGTCTCGAACTCTGTATCCACTACGCCAGTGTAGACCGGAGACAGCGGGTCCGTGCAGAACAGATAAGTAAATAAGATGGTGATGACTGCTACAGAAATAGCAAGATAGGACGGTGAGGACTCCACAAAATTGTAACTCCTAAAAACTCTTGGGCGTTACGCTAGGCAGACCGTCTACCGACAACTCGACAACTCGAGATAACAAACAATTCACATGATATCATGGACTCGTTAATCAGTATTCGCAAGTCTTATTTTAAAAACTCTGTTGGACAATGCTGCATTCAAAATTAGGAAATTTCCCTAGTTTCTTCCGTTCCAAGGACGGGAAATTAGAGGCGTCCTATGAATAAAATATTGACAACCATCAACACTCCCGTCTGTATATATACCCCTAAACAGGATGCTTCTTCCTCATCTCCAACCTCTCACTAATCCCCCCGAGGATCATATAGTCATCTTATTGCCTTAACCAAAGCCCAGTAACACACACGGGCACATGGACCTCTTTGCTCAATCCCTGCTTTACTTGGCCATTCTTTACATCTCTCTCCACGCTCTCTTCCTCGTCTTCAGGAAGAAACCTTCACCGCCCAATCTCCCGCCGGGCAAAACGGGATGGCCCGTCATCGGCGAGTCCCTGGAGTTTGTCGGCGCCGCGAAAGGTGGCCAACCGGAGAAGTTCATAGCTGACAGGACCGCCAAGTACTCGCCGGAGGTCTTCCGGACTTCGTTGCTCGGCGAGAACCTGGCGGTCTTCTGCGGGGCCTCGGGCAACAAGTTCTTGTTCTCGGGCCAGAACAAGTACATCACCACCTGGTGGCCTAGCTCCATTAAGAAAGTCCTAGTCTTCCCAGAGACCCTGGAGAAGTTCAACAAGGACGACCCCAAGAAAATGCGCAGCTTCTTGCCGGAGTTCCTGAAGCCAGAAGCTCTCCAGCATTACATACCGATCATGGACTCAATGGCCAGGGATCACTTGGACACGGATTGGTCGCCACGAGAGGAAGTTGAGGTCTTTCCTTCGGCCAAGAACTACACTTTTGCTCTGGCTTGTCGCCTTTTCATGAACATCAAAGATCCGAAAATCGTTTCAAAATTTGCCAACCCGTTTGCTCGTATCGCTCCTGGGCTCACTTCGGTGCCAATTAATCTCCCTGGCACGCCATTTAGCAAGGCGGTCAAGGGAGGGAAACAAATCAGGGAAGAGCTCTTGGCGATCATTCGGCAACGGAAGAAGGAGCTCTCGGAGGGAAAAGACGCTAATGCTAGGGACTTGTTGTCACGGCTGCTGCTCGAAGCGGATGACGACGGGAGTGTGTTCTACGAGATGGAGATCTCAAACAAGATCATCGGATTGCTCATCGCGAGTCATGACACGACCAGTACTTCGATCACTGTCGTGGTGAACTTTCTTGCTCAATTCCCTGATGTTTACCAACGAGTATATGAAGGTACTATAACTTCTCACGTAACCTACTAACCCTTGATTTTCTCGATCAATTCGACGAGAGTACTGAATCTTATTATCCAAGGAAACTTTTAACTAGACATCTGCAGTGGAAAGACATATCCACAATCACCGTAAATATGGTGACAACCATCCGAAATTCTATAAGTAAAGCAGTAAAACTAAGCTAAACGTTTGTACAATGTTTGCTATTATATACTTTGGTGCTTGTGCAAAGATTTCCTTTCTATAGTCAAACCTTACAAAAATCCACACAATTAAGTCGAGGTCTTTCACTTTGCAAAAAGGATGTTAAAATTGTGAAACTTCAATTGCATCGACTCCAGTAACAAAGGATGCTCAAGAAAAGTTTCTGGCTGTTCTAAGAATTCCGGAATACGTTCGTTCTACCCTGCCTGTTCCGATACTTAATAGGTTTGCCCGTCACTTCTGTTTTTGTAGAACGAACTCTTGATTTTCGTTTTCAGCTCATTACATACTCCCAAGTGTCAAAACGTTGAGCTTGTTACGCGATAAAATCTTTGGTTCTGCGTACATGCGAAATTAGTACAATGACAAGCCATTTGAATTTTGCTTCTTTGAAAAGAACAAATGGAGATAGCAAAGTCCAAGGGTCCGGATGAGCTACTGAACTGGGATGACATCCAGAAAATGAAGTACTCATGGAATGTTGCCTGCGAGTCCCTGAGGCTCTGTCCACCCGCTCAAGGCGCATTCAGAGAGGCCATTACAGATTTCACTTTCGCTGGCTACACAATTCCAAAGGGTTGGAAGGTAATCATCGTCTTTATCTAAATGCTTTCGAAAATACAGTTCTTAGAAAGAGTTTACCAACTGTCCATTTCCAGAGCCTTTTAGTATGTTCCAATCTAAAGATTGAGCCAATTCGATCATTTCAGCTACGTAAGACCCCAAAAGAAAAACCAAATAAGAGAAGCGAAGGGACGAACTCGAATTTTCCAGAATCTTTTCTTTTTTGGCCATATAACTAAATCAGAGTTGAGTTCCATCTGAATTCAGTCCATACACTAGTATGCATACGAAATGAAAATGATATTAGAATATCCTTTACCAGGTTTGTACCATCATTAAGTGAGTTTGTATTTTCTCGTAGCATGATGAGTGTACTTTGATATAGTCATATTTCCTTGGTCCATTTTAAACATGACAATCCACAAACACTCCATTCGCTAACGATGTTTTTCTTACCACCATCATGATGTGCAGACATTTTGGACAGTATATTCAACACACAAGAACCCTAAGTACTTCCCCAACCCGGAGAAGTTCGATCCATCCAGATTCGAGGGGGATGGGCCTGCGCCATTCACTTATGTCCCCTTCGGAGGAGGTCCTCGCATGTGCCCAGGGAAGGAATACGCGAGACTCGAGCTGCTCGTTTTCATACACAATCTGGTGATGAGGTTCAAAATAGAGAAGGCGATCCCGGACGAGAAGATCATCTACAATCCGTCGCCGGTCCCTGCCAATGGTCTTCTAATCCGCCTTCAAACTCATAACTAAGCAGGCTAGTAGTGGGATATGCTCAATATAGATATCTAGTACAGTGTTTGTATGTTTGTTGATGGATCATCCATCAATCAGGAGAGTTCAGAGAGGAGTGAGTGGCGTTGCAATAAAACCAATGTTAGCGGCGGCATGAATTGGTCAGTACAGCTTAAAGTACTTATTGTTGGAGCTCATAGTAGTGAATAATTGATGCACGCGACATTCGTGTCTAACTCCATTTAATCTTATCTATAAAGCAATCCACAACCTCCCTTCCAGTCAATTGATTTAGCACAACTTCCCTAAAAGAATTTCAGAATAGATTCTCTAAAACGAGAGAGTTTGTTCTTCAAGTAATCATGTATAGCACTAAACAGCATGTGAAAAACGAAAAGGAACACGGCAACTATTGCAAAATTCATGGGTGTAACATCATCATGGAGTAAACAAAGCCAAGATTCCACATCAATGAAAATTGACACGCCTATCATATTCATCCAAAATAAGAAAGCAACCACTCTTTTAGGATTAAGAGTAAAGCTCAAAAAAGATGAACTAGATAAAAATCGGGTGTGTAGATACTATTGCCATCTATGAAACAGAGCGAAAGTTCTTCACAAGCTAAAAATTTTCCATTCATTCTGCCAAAATTATGGTGAAAATGTAAACTTGAGAATATACAAGGAAAGACGTTTTACATTTACAACAATCCACAGGAAAATTAATCGGCTCACAAAATGCTGACTGGTCATGATCTACGAGTCTTACCAGGTTTAAGAGATAGTGAAAACCTATATTCTTTTCCAGAAAGATGTGATAATTCTCCTTCCTTCAGGTTACCATGGAAGATAAGATCGAGAACAAAGAGAGGAGCTAAAGCAGTTGCTCTTCTGTGTGATCTTCCGAATAGAAGAATAATATCTAAAATAGACGGAAGTTATTATGTGCAAAAAGTGCGATCGTCAACTGTAAAGTGGAGGGAGATTGCAATTGAAGCAACCACTCACGAGGCAGGAAGGGAATCCAACCATGGGAGTAATTTTTCGTGAACTAGATCGGGTCTGTCATCATGAGGACAGTGTCCTACCCCTTCTAAAAGAACGAGGCTAACATTAGAAAGTTTAGAAGGCAAAGTGGAGAAGTATTTACCAACAGGCCCGTCAATTGGAGTAAAGGGGTCTTGGTTGCCCCACAAAACGAGAACAGGCAACGAGATGCTTGGCATCAATTGCACTGGATTTGGTCCAGGAGGGCCTGTCACAATGGAGACAAAAGCATCCAGAGCCCCATCGTCATCTGCTGGTTCCTTAATTATCTGCAGTCCAGTGTGAAGAATAGCATTTTGAACAAATATCTCCGGGCAGTTAAAGATGGCTTGATCAAAAGGGAACTTTTATTTACCTGAACCAATTCATCGTCCACGGATTCCTTATTTCCATAAACAGACAGTAGAATCTCCCTCAGGTTATCCCTGAATAGGCCAAAAGAAATGGAGTATTTTTGCATTACATGGAGGTTTGGAAGAAACAGATTTCTGAAGTCAAAAAGATATATTACTTCTCTTTAACACGCTCAAAAATTGCAGAAGCAATTCCTCGTTGCTTCAATAAAAAATCAATGAACCAAAGCAGTGGCGAGAGTAGTTTTATCCTCCAATCGTCTACAATGGCCTTGTTGTTCATGCCACCAGCACAGTTCAACAGGACAAGCCCTCGGACCAGGTTCTTTCTCGATTCTGTCGGACAAACAAGCGACATAATCTTCAAGAATCATGAACAGATTACCACTTAAATAATCCCTTCCTATTGATGAAGTTCAGTGGATTCTGCAAATGAAAGAAGGCTGACTTTACACTGCTAAACAATAAATCATACCTGAGGCTGCAATTACACAAGCAAGACTTCCAACAGAATTTCCCACGAGAACAGTTGGCCTTTTAACAACATCTTCCAAGAAATCCAGTATCAGCTGTTGGAAACAAGCCACTATCGTGAACGAGAAGGACAGGAAGCACATCCGAATTTGAAGCCAAGACAACATCGTTCGCACCTGAGCCCATGTTTCCATTGTATATCTAAAACCAGCTGGCTTGTCTGAAGCACCAAATCCAAGAAGATCAACGGCATAGACAGTGTAATTTTGGGCCAGTGTGCTAATATTCCTGGAAGATGCTTATATTTGGAGAACATATGAAAAAAACAAGAATCAGATTACTTCGTCATACGATGAACTCTCGGTGCCTAAGATTGTGCACACGCCCACGCTTCAAAGTAACAAAGAGCAAGTCAAGGACCCATTTCCGATGAAGCGGCGTGTTAAACTAAAGAGGAACTCTTCTAACTATCAACGTTGAGTGATCAAAAGAATTCAAGGGACAGTCGAGCACAACATGATCCGAGCCTAATTGCAGAGCATGCCATAGAATATCAATCCTGGTCCGTCGAGCCCCGCCCCCATGCATACAAAATTGCAATCCTCCGACTTTAAGAAACAATGAAATCGCCAAAGCCCGAAATTGGAATTGCACGGACACAAACGAACAGAAACTCACCCCATCATCGCCACTTAGAATTTGCAATTGCCCTCATCCTAAAGTGCAGATAAAAATCAAACTTTTTGAAAGAAAGCCGGGATTGGGAATTAAAGAAAGAACCTGCGCCAGTGAGGAACGGAGGCGCCGAAGCCGTGGATGAGAAGCAGGGGAGGCTTCGAACCGGGAGGCGCAGCCGAGGGATCCGAGTCGGAGACGAAGTAGCTGATGGAGTACCGCCCCTGCCATTGCCACTTCCGGGACTTGCCCTTTATCTCGCTCGCCTCCAGCGCGCCGCCGTCGCTCGGGCTCGCGGCTGCGGGTGCTAAGGCCGTGGAATCGCCGCCGCAGCGGACGGCGATGAGCCCCGGCGTTCTGCAGCTGCTTCTCCTCCTCACGGTGCCTAGAGGAGGAGCGAGGGAGAAGGAGGTGCTGAGGTTGTGCGGATGCCGGGATGACGCGAGCGCGGGCGAGAAAGGGCCTAGCGACCCGAGAGGAGACGTAACCGCAGTGCCCATTACAGCGAAAGGTTGGATTGGATTAGATGGCGGTGATGATGGCTCTTCTTCTTCTTCCTGCCATGACCGCGCTGAACACAAAGGACCAACTTCCTGTGGAACCGTACGTTCCAAGATCTTTGTCCCGGAATGAGTGGACGCATGGCGCAGAGGATTTTTTAACTGTTTTTTACCGTTTGGTTTCGTTTTTGGTTCTTTCCTTTTTCGTTTACTAATGATCACTTGCATAATTAAATGCAATGAGCTCTCATTTCATTGGGCGATGTTTACTTTGTTTAACAAGGATAATGTATGACCTTAAACACAATCTTGTTCTATGGGGCCTTTTATTCTTAGAGGTTTTGGGCAAAGTTAACTTTTGTGTGCAAGCTAGAAGCAGACTCGAGTCATAAATTCGTACCCAATGCGAAATCATAGTACACAAAACAGTAGCATTCGACCAGAGCCACAAACTGATGACAATCTGGAGTCTATTTTGAATGAACTTTTATTATGAGGACTTTTAAGGAGGATGAGAACTTTCTTGTAACACAAGCTTGTAAAATCTTAAAACTAAGAAAAGTAGATGGTTTGAATGATGATCCCGTAATTCTCACACAAGATTTTTTTGGTTAGTTGGAAGCCCTTGGCAGGAAAGAATTTTCTTTAACAGCCATGGCTCGGCTCTTTTTGAGAAATCAAATCCTTTATTTCAAATTAAGAGGATTGAAAAGTAGGGCTGCTCCCGTAATTTTTTGAATTTTATTTATTTATTCTTTCTCTTTCTTTTTTTTTTCTTCTTCCTCTTGCCAATCGCAGGACCTCGGCTATCCCCTATTTTCTTACCAAAAAAAAAAAAAAGTAGGGCTGCGAAACTCCCATCTTGTATAAGCAGTTGATGGACGACGTCACCAAGGAAGAGAGAGAGAGCACTCACAAGAAAGATGGAGAAAGTGAAGTTCAGGAAGGACAAGCTCCACTCGGACCGGGAGATTTTGTTGGTCTAGTCGGAATAAGCAAGGTTGGGCTGAGATATAGAAGAGAATAGCTGAGGAAAGAACGTCCAGATCAACCCCTGCTCAGTCTGAACTGAAGGCTCTATTTTGTTAACATTTTTAGTGGTCGTTCGTTTTCAAGTATATGAAACTGTGTATTGGCGAAATTATTGCCAGATTATGTTAATTCGAACGGGACATTAGGCCAAATATCTGTATTTATAGTCAGTTTCTAATTATCTTTAGATGAATTGCGTGGCGGTTGTAATTTTTTGCTCTTGGAACTTGGGAACTGAGTGCCCTGTTTCTTGGGGTGTTTGTGTTTTGGAACTTGGGAACAGAGTGCTCTGTTTCTTTGGGCATTAGTGTTTTGGATCTTCAGAACAGATTGCTCTGTTACATTGGTGTCAGATATATGTAACCAAATTATTGTAGATGCTATTTGACCAAAGAAAAAATTATTGTACAAGCTCTCTTATTTTAATGCGTTTCGAAGTCATTGGATCAACTAATTGTATTAAAGTGGTAATGTTCACCGATATATATGCTAAAAGATGATTGAAATGGATCTATAACCAAATAATTAAATGACAAAGTTCTGCCGTTTTCATTAGAATTTATTCATTAAAGAGTGAAAAATTCAAGACCTTTTTTTTTCTTGCATTTAGGTTAGCTGTATCTCATTGGTTACTTTATTTTGTAGAATGTTTTCCTGATGGTATAAATAATACTGGAACAAAAAGATGTTCAGTAACATGGAAATTTCTAAATTTCTTGGCAATAGACCAACAAAAGGCCTCCATCTCCTGCGAAAGTCTTCTTCCATGTTAATCGATTACTAGATTTGATATGATAATTGATTGAGTTAGCCAGCAAATGTTGCACCAGAAAGTCCCACCTTTTTTAAATATAAAATATACTAAAATTGATAGATTGCAACATGATTTATTTATTATCAGATATTAATCATCCAATTTAATACTAGATTTGTGTCCATTGAACATATAATAAGGGAAATTCTACCTTTTGCCTATGTACTTTACTTTTGCTCTAATCATTAATATGTCTAATCAAGTATTTCTACTTTCACAAATTTACTAAGCGAGTCTCTCCGACATTGAATCTGACTAAATCTAGCTAATGTGGTCGTCGAACCATTATGTGGACATGATTGGAAAAGTTTACCATGTCAACTGAATTTGGCCTGATTCAAAGCCAGTGCAACTCGATTAGGAAATTTGTTAAAACACAGGGATTTGGTTTGAAAAAGCGTGAAAGCACAGCGATGAAAAGTAGAATCTTATTTGTATAATCTGTCAAGTTTGTAATTAATCTAAATAAATCTAATTATTTTTGGTCAAGTTCGAAGAAGCGAAGTTGGATATAAAAAGGAACAGAAGACAGTAGCAGAGGCTGAGGAAAAGAAGAGAATAGCTGAGGAAACGTCGAGATCAACCAGTGCTTGGTCCAAATTGAAAGCTCTATTTTGTTGAACCTTTTAGCTTTCTAACAGGCTGTGAGGCGATTTTTCACTAGTATGCGAAACCGAGTCTCTCCATAACTTTTTGTTTTTGGCCAATTTTCCGCATCACTATTACTGAGAGTGGCTCATGCTACTTTAGTCTGCATTCTGGTCAAAGGTATACCAACATATGCACGCCAATGTAGTCGGCTTCTGACGATCTTTGATTATAAAAACCGCTTGGTCATCGCGCTTTTCACTCGTGGACGACCTTGGGAATCCTCACGGTCCTGATGCGCTTTCCTAACTGTTCTTCTGTCAATATGTCATGTTCGAGTTGACGTAGAAACCTCTTGAGTTATGGTCCCGTGGTGGGTTGCCCTAGCGATACGAGTGTTCCTCTGTCTGGCATCTTATGCAGCAGAAGCTATGGAATGATTAAAAATGAGGGACACCATCTAATGGTTCGAAGTTTTCTTGAAAAAGGGGCTCCAGTGTTGGGGAGTTCATCGGTTATTGCAGAAGAAAAACCATTGATTCTTTGATGTGTCCAGACAAATAGCAATGAAAGACACTTTAGGTTTTGGTTGCGAGAACATATAAAATGTTCTATTCGAAGGTACTTTAAGTGGGCTCTCTCGCTGCATTCAATTTCATCATGTCCTTAGCTGATCCATGGGTATTCTGTTGGTCAGGATCAGGAACTAGATAGTAAGGACACATACAGCGCATTCCACAATCACTGCCGCCATTTGGTCTAAATGAGAAGATAATTTCCAAATAGATTCAATAGGTGTTGGTATTTTACCAATCACACTCGTAAGGATACAAAGAATATCTCTAGTCATCATGCATATATCGAAAATATTCTCCACATCCCCTTTCGATTGTGCATATCCTCGTTTGATTATATTGTTACTTAGATGGTATTCTAACAAAGCCTATTCATATACTCATCATCACGAGACATGCAAAAATACATAGACATTACATAATTATTTTTTCCACTTTATTTTTATCTTGGTATTTTTTGGAATCGTATTAGGGTGTCGCGTTAGAATTTTTCACTCAAATAAATCCCATTGGCTTTCAATATGCCAACCAGAAGTGCGAATGACCCGCCTTTTCCCTCTGAACCTGAATAAACCGCTCTCGATTTTTCTTCATTAACTTCGCGAAGAAGGTGTCCTGTTTTGTGCTCGTCTTTGCTATTCCCCACATTCCGCCTCCTATCAAATCCCGAGACTTCCATCGTGCCATCATCACCTTGAAGTCGAAGGGTCAACAACGTTTGACACAAGTACTCATGGGGAGTACCTCATAAATTTCCCAACTTCTGCAATGTAAGAAGCTCTCCTCTACTCCATCTCCTCCTTCTTTGCAGCTAGAGTGTCGGCTAAGAACAACATCCGTGTTGTTTGCGAAAGTTGATCATGCAGAAGTAGCAGTCCAATAAAAAAAGAAATGGATGCACAAGATGATGTTAGTCGGGGAGAATTCACGTGGAAAATCAGCTACTTCACTGAGCAGGATGCCAAAAAGCTTTACTCTGAAGCATTTACTGTTGGATCCTTAATCTAACATTGGGTTATATGTGAAATAATAATGCAATGCATACTGTCATATAAAGTTAAGCCCTTTAAAAGTGATAAATTAAGTTGAGGTAATTTAGGGCTTTAATGTATCAAATAGGGTGTGGCCCTTTAATGTGTACAGACTAAAAGGGGAAATTACAATTTTATGATGGGCAAAATTGTAATTTCTAAAAGATAACATTAGAAATACCTTATAAGAGCAGTTAAAAAAGGATTTTCCACTGCAAATTAACAATGGTGGAAAATCTCAAGTCATCAAAGGAAGACGTAGCGGAAAATATTGACGCCAAGTGGCTTTCTTGGCTGGAATTGGAAACCATATGTTTTAGTATGATCCAGCTTCAGCCCAATAACTTTCATTTCAAAATCTCATTGAGAAATTTCTTATGCTACCCTGTGAACTTGGCTGTTCAGCAACCCCATTTCACCTGCTTAGTGGCAACATAAGAAATCTTCTTATGAATTTTTTGATGGCGGTTAAGGTAAGCGTACATGAACACGGTTGTTTGGTAACTAATTTATGTATCCAAGTATTATTTTTCCGATTTGGACTTGGACTGGAACGTTGTATTCCTTGGCTTACTTTTGTCAATTGGTCACATGTAGATCGGTGATATCTTAGGTGCTAATTTTGTTCTATAACGTAATATTCTGATTTTGCGTCCTAGTTATTTTCGGTTTCTGGTACCTGCAGGCAATTGTTATAGCAGGCGCTTCATAGTTTGTCAATTAGCCTCGATGATGTTGACAAAGAGGCTTTTATGGGGAAACAAGAACCTTTGGATATCCATTTGCGAGACGCTGTAAAGAAGTTCCCATTTCCAAGTGTGGCTTGGCTGACTAATTTAAGAAGGCTCTATATTGAAGACGGCTATGGAAATCTATGCCTGAGAAGATAGGTTTGTGTAAAACAGAGAGGTTTTTTAGATGTAGAATGGTTACCCCAGAGCATCGACAGGACATGGAGTATGTTTGTTGTGGCACCTTTTCAGCGCAAGATACTCAAGATTTACCCAACATTTCTTTTTGGTGCAGAACAGAAAAGCATTTTCTTCCTCTACTTTAGCCTCCCGAAACCCAGGTCTGGATCACTCTTTCCATGGCCTCAAGTAAGGAGAGCAATACTGGCTCTTTCCTTTTTCACTTGTGGATTGGAAAGAAGGGATGGGATTTGAATTGATGTAAGAAATTTTGGTTGTGCTCGATATGCCATGGAAAGGTAACGAAATCCTTAGCACCATCCTACTTTAATCTATTATCCCGGTCGTCTTATCGCATGCATAGACCCGTTATGTTATCCGAATCAATCACGTATCAAGTAAGAGTAAGTGTGATTGGACTCTAGACAACCTTAAGTCAAACTAAAATCGGACAATTTTGCAAGCTCCACACATATCATGCTTCAGAAAACGTTTGATAGGGAGAAGAAAGTACAGACATAAAACTCTTTATTGCTACTTCATGTCCATGGCTTTCGTGGAAGTTCAGCAAGCGCGATTTACCATGCACATATATGCGTAAACATGCACATCCCCCATTCACACGTCACGGTTCGCAACAAAAACTTTTTCATTCGTTCTCTCAGAGTTCTTGCTTGGCGTCGCTCTTGATCTTCGGTGGCTCTTCCCCTGCTTCTCCTTCAATGCCGACCACCCTCGGACCCTTGATCTTCTCGGGGGCCAACTTGGCCATCGTCACCGTCAGCACCCCGTCCTCGAGCTTCGCCCTCACCGAGTCCAAGTCCACGTTCTCCGGCAGCCTGAACTGCCTCCAGAACCTGCCGTACGACCTCTCCACCCGGTGCCAGTGATCGCCTTCTCTTTCTTCCTCCTCTCTTTTCCTCTCGCCGCTCAATCGGAGCACCCGGTTCTCCTCCACCTCGATCTTGATCTCCTCCCTCTTCAGCCCAGGCACGTCCATCCTTATCACGTGCCCCTCCGGCGTCTCCTTCCAGTCCACCCTCGCCGGCGCCGGAACCTCGGCAGCGTCCCTCAAAAGGGGGTCCGCCCCGAAGGGGACCTGCTCCAGGACCCGGAACGGGTCGGCCCAGAAGGGATCGCTTAGGAAGCTGCCCATGAGTCCCGGCCGGGTGGACGCTTCCATGAAGGGCAAGAGCGAGCCTTCCGAGCTCGACGCGACGGCGAAGAGCAGGGACAGTACCAGAAGCAACTTTGGCGCGCGGTTTGCCATTTCTACGCTTGTTCGGGCTTCAGTTCAGTCGAGCGAGCGTGGGATCTCTTTCGGGTTTGGCTTCAGATGAGCTTTACTTAGCGAAGTGAACGGAGCGGGACGTGCTTAAATAGATGGTGATTGGCGAAGACATTGTTCTTGAAGGTTCACTTAAGCGATCGATGGGTGACGAACGTTCGGGAGAGAGCATGAAAGAGTGACTACTAGCGATCGTGGATTGCGATGGAAGAACGATGTCTAGCTTTTTCATCGAGTGTTGCGTATGCATAACGTCATTACAAATCCACGTGTACATGTTTTTTTCCCAGGTTGGTCTAATACTGAAGATTGAAAGGATGGAGCTGAAGAGAGGATGCAGGTGTCTTCCAGTTGCTTCCTCTCCTTCCCACTTTAGTCTCTTTCTCCGGAGTCTTCGAGACTGGCGCGACCACGAGCGACGCGAATGTGGCCCACGGCGTCTTCCTTTGATGACTTGAGATTTTCCACTGCAAATTAACAATGGTGGAAATTAACGAATACTCGGCAATCACTGATGCCATAGTTTCTTCTGGTGGCTTACATAATTATTTCTTGGCTTGCAAGTTTAAGCAACACATGTAACATTTCTACTGAAAGAACATACCTGAGCATCCAAATAAACCATAGTTTGCTATTGCCACTCCTTTCCTCCCATAAACAATCAGTGAATGAGGTTTAATTAGCTTTCAACCCTAGCTGCATCTGCTTATCCAGAGCTCTATCACTCTAAAAGCGACAGAAACACATTCCAGTTGAAACTGTGTTCAATCTCAAGACAGCTACTCACCGTTCCTGGGGTCTTGTACTTGCTCCTTTAGTTAAAAACAACAGATATAGGAGATTAGCATCTTGGCTCATCACTGCATTCAAATCAATCAAGTTAGACATGCAGCGAATAGAATGGAATTAGCAAAGACATACAGGCAAGACTGCCTAGAGCACCCAAAAGGCCGAACAGATAGATATGCAAAACTGGAAGCTGATTTTAGGTTTTAAAAACTAATATCACTATACATTTGCCTAAGAACTTGACGTTTATGCTAAGATGTCCTTGAAGCCTAGGTGTGTCAGATAAAAAGAATTCGAGTTATGCATATATACCCCACAGAAAACAGACTCTCCAGGACATTGTGTATATCCACCGTCTGTGGATGTGATAAGTCAACAGAATAAAACTGATGGAGCTGGCTGTTGATCTCAACCCAACTGCAACCAGGAGTCTTATATGCATCCTGCTCCTTTAGCATCTTTCTTACCCGGCGGACCTCATCCCACTTCCCAAGCTCTACATACAAATTCGCCAACATTGCACCATAACCACCATTATTTGGGTCTAATTCAATAAGCTTTTCCAATGCGAATTCGGCCAAATCTGTGCGTCCATGCAGTTTGCATCCATTAAGCAAAGAACCCCACACAACCTCATCAGGGTGCATCTTCATGTCCCTGACAACTTGTAAAGCTTCATCAAACCTACCAGCTCGGCCAAGGAGATCAATTAAGCATCCATAGTGCTCGATCCTAGGTTCAATGCCATAATTCCTGGTCATCATATTGAAATAAGCACGTCCTCTTTCAACCAACCCTCCATGAGTACAAGCATTCAACAAGCCAATAAAAGTAACCTCATCTGGGATTACATCATCTCCGGACCGCATCATCTCCTCATATACACAAATTGCGCTCTCAGTTTGGCCATGAAGGGCAAGACAATTAATCATGGAATTCCACGATGTCAAGCTCCTCTTGGCAGTCGTTTCAAATATTTGTCTGGCCTCCTTTAAGCTCCCACATTTGCCATACATGTCCACGAGAGAATTTGAGATAAATGAATCTGGACCTAAGCCAACTCTATATACATAGCCATGAATACCTTTACCAAGTTGAAGCGTGCCAGTGTGGCCACATGCAGAGAGTGCACACACGATTGTTACATGATTAGGCCTATTCTCTTTATATTGTGTCTCTACGGAGAAATTTATCATTCTCCTTAAGATGGACATTGCCTCGGAAAAGAGACCATTCTGTGTGCAGCCAGCAATAAGAGCATTCCAAGACGGAACATCTCTCTCCGGCATATTATCAAATAGTAACAAGGCATTTTCAATCTGCCCAAGTCTCGTGTAACCCGAGATCATAGCCGTCCACGAAACAACGCTTTTCTCAGACATCTCATCAAACAACTGTCGCGCAGTCCCAAGGTCACAACAAGACCTCGCGTACGCGTCCACAAGCGCCGTTTGCACAACTGGGTATCCCCCGAACCCCGATTTCAAGACCTGGGTATGCACCAGCTTCGTCCCAAGAGACTCCGAGAGCTCGGGGCACGATTTCAGGACGTGGGGGTATATGAACTGGTTGGGCCGAGGAAGCCCGCGGCGGACCATGTCGCGGTACAGGGCGAGCGCTTCCGGCGCGTGGTCCGGGCGAGCGGCGTACGCGGTGACCATGGCGGTCCAGAGGTAGATGTTCGGGGAGCGGAGGTGGTCGAAGATGCGGCGAGCGTAGCCGAGGTCGGCGAGGTCGAGGGTGCAGAAGCGGACGAGCTTGAAGACCAAGAACTGGGTGCGGGCATGGCCGAGGGTGACGAGGAAGGCTTGGAGCTGCTTGAGGTGGTTGATGTGGGTGGATCGACCGAGGGCGCTCAGGACGTGCTCGTTTAGGTTTGTCACAGAGAGCATGACGCTTCTCTCTCTGCAAGCCAGAGCATTCGCGACGCACGCAGGGGCAACGCGCACGCCGGGTTTGCTGAAAAGGCCCTGTCTTTCCCCTTTCTTGTCCACCAAAACGGGACAAAACTGAAAGAACCGGTGAGTAACGGTTCCATCGAGTCCCAGTTGGACATAATTTAGCATTCGAGCTCGACCGAAAAAATGAAAACAAACCACGTCAAGCCAATACCTGACTCAAAGTCAGGACTAAATTGATTAGAGATGATCGATTTTCGGTATGATCCGATTTTAAGGGAGACTCGGGAATCCGGACCAGATAATCTCAGAATTGAAAATCAGACTGAACCGGTCCGGTCCGATCTAATGAAACTAGTTACTTAAGGTTTAAGTTCATATTTTAAGAAAATATTCGGGTTTGGTCCTGTTCGGTGATCCTTTTGAGATCACATGGTATTCAATATTTAATGAGTTTTAATATTTGGTTGTACTTTTTGAAAATTTTATAACTTAATTATATTTTCGTGACAAGTTTTAAAAGATTGTGTTTAACAAACGCAAAACATGGCTTTCGCATTTCCTCAATCTCGTGGTCGAGATTAATCTGCGAGAAACTCTTTCCTCGTCCTTGGGGCTTGAAGTCCGAGGTCAAAAGCCGATCGGGGTCGAGCTGACAAGTAGGAGAAGAAATGACAGAGGTGAATGAGGCAAGGCAAAGCGCAGATGATGAACAAACGATGCGGTCAAAACCGAGGAAACATGGAAAACAGAAACGCCGCGCTCTCCGACAAGCATTCAGGACACCATTCTTTTTTGTTGGGAAAATTTGTGGATTGAGTGAAAGAGAAGAGGCAATGGCAATGTGCATGGAGAGACGTGTATGTCGTGGTTTTTCCGGGTCAGTTTCATCTTTTCTCGGCCCTGTCTCGAAACCATAACTTCAGCTTCAAGCACAGAAGAGCGAGCACCGGTTTTTCTCTTGTTCAGTTTCATCCTCTCTCTCTCTCTCTCTTGAAAAACGATTCTTTGCCCATGCAATTCTCTCTCCTACGCTTCCTCGTCGCCTTGCTTCTTCATCCACAGTCCATGAACTCCATATAAAATAAGATTATCTTATTCTCCATAGCTTCTCGTTTTTTTGTATATTACCCAACAGCGCTCTCCAGATCCCAATCCTCTCTCTTTCCCTCTCTCTCTGTCTCTCAGCCTCTATCGCTCTCGGTAACAGCGACCCAGAAAGGCTTTCCGCAATCTTGGTATGTCTCCGACGCTATGGAGATGGCGGAAGCTCAAAGGGTTGGTGGGTTCGCAATGCTTGAGCCGTGCCTCTTCGCCGCCCTCGTCGCAGCAACACCACCGTTACATGCAGGTCTCCGCCATCTCCACCCACCTGAACTACCTCCACCTCGCCTCCCACCGCCGCCGGGAATCCCTCATCGGCGTCCAGGAGCGCTACAAGTGGGACCACGGCGGCTCCGACGACCTCCGCCACCGCAAGATCCGAGCCGAGGCCAATTGCCCCCGCTGCTCCAAGAGCATGGATCTCCTCTTCTCCAATCGTCACTTCTCGCCCAATCTCGATCAGAATTTCGCCCGGAACAATAGCGGCGACGGTGGCGGGGACGTCGCGAAAGCCGCATCGGGTGGTTATGAGGCCGTCAATTTGTGCCCCAATTGTAAGACTGCTTATTACTTCCACCCGTACCGGATTGCCCCTCTGCAGGGCAGCTTTGTCGAGATTGGGAGGGTGGTGAGCACGAGCAAGACCAATAATGGCGTCGAAAAGAGGAACAAGAATGGTGGTCCTCGGAATTCTAGTAATAGTGCTGGTGCGAGCTGTGATGAGGACAATAGGGGTGGTGGTGGGTACGACGATTTCGTGAATAATAAGCTGCGGTTCTCCTTCTGGGAGACTCTCAGGTCCTACAGTGGAGACCCGCCGGAGAATTGGCCGCCCCCTCCAGGCCCACCTGCCGGGAATGGGTTGGCCGTGCATACTCCGCCGGGGCCACCGTTTGCGCCCGGGGTCAATGTGATCCGGGCTGCTGGCCCTGGTGGAGGTGGCTCTGGTGGTGGCAATGGAGGTGCTGCTGGTGGAAATGGCGGGGAGAAGAACGGATGGGGTGGGGCGAATTTGGGCAAGGATTTGCCCACGCCAAAGGAGATTTGCAAGGGCCTCGACAAGTTTGTTATTGGCCAAGAAAGATCCAAAAAGGTGAGATATGTTTTGTTGATGCTGAAGGTCAAGCATTATAATGTTAATGTCTTACTATTCTTACATGTTATCCTGATCTCAGTATCTGGTTAATGCCATTCAGGTGTTGCTGGTTGATTTACTTTAGAGTTTAGAGACCTTTGACAATGTATGCAACACTATGTTACATCTTGTTTGATTAGCTCTCCATGATGTGCATTTGGGCGACATTTTAGTTTCAGGCAGATATCTGACGTCTTTGATCCGGTGGGACATCAAATTCCAGTTCTCTTATTTAATTCTCTTCTCTTAAGTGACCCTAGCCACTCGAGGGATAGTTCTTCAAATTGCAAATAGGACTAGGCATCTTGATGACTCTCCCTCCCTCTCGCCAATGTTAAATGGATGTTTAATTGAACTCCTCAGATGGATTCTTCATGTGGATTACTGATGCAGTATATGTCATTTGCTCCTAGTTCTCCTAAAAAGTTAGCAGCTTAATGTGAGTTAGTAATTATTGCTGATGACATTATTATGGTCATGATTGTATTGGTTAAGCTAATCAAAATTAGTCATTGAGCAAACTAAGTCACTGGTTTCGGTCTGTACCAATAGGATGTCTTGTAGAACTTATTTTGCCTTGAGATTTCTGTATGGATGGATTCAAAATGGTTTTCCTCTGTTAGTTAGTCAATAAGCAAATCATCAACTGGAGCATGGAAAAGAGTAATTCAGTTTACATGAATGTTTTTAAATGCTTTGTCTTTGATATGAAGTGTGATCCGCAGCTAAAAGATATGTTTTAAGGTCTTCTCACTAATAAGACTCTCTGGACTTGTATCGTGAACCTTGTGTTCTGTTAGAAGCTAATGCAGATGGTCTGTGCCTATGCTGCAGGTACTCTCTGTGGCTGTTTATAACCACTACAAAAGAATATACCTTGCCTCCCAAAAAGGGTTAGCTATTCTTGGCCCCTCTCCTTCAGACACTTTAAGTCCTTTCTAATGCTGGTGGCATCTATTTCCTTTGAGCATTTTCATAGCAAAATTTGAATCTCAATTACTTCTGCTAGGCTGGGTTTATGGGTTGGCACATCAATAGCTTTTTAAGAAACGCTGATCCTGCAATACATAACATTTGATTGCTGTGACATCACTACGCATGCCATCTACTAGTTAGTTTGTTGGGAATATGTTTGTTGATACTGGCTTGACCAAATCTACAGACAATAAGCATATTGAATATCGCATATCTATACTGTTGAGAGCTGTTTTTCTTGCTACAGTTTTGTCATACTACCTTCGTTATGGTGATTTGAAATTGATCTAGTGATTTTATTACTAGGTCAGGAGCAGAGTCAGGAGTTCCAGAGGCATTAGATGATGATGATAATGTGGAGCTAGAGAAAAGCAATGTCCTTCTGATGGGCCCTACAGGCTCGGGTATGATAGCTTCTGTCAAATAATGCGCCTCTGGTCAGGGCATGCGATGAATGCTTGCTCAGTGTCGTTTTTTGTTGTTTGTCATTACCTCTTTCACTGTGCTCCTCTGACTTGCGTACTCCTGAATAGGGAAGACATTATTGGCAAAAACACTTGCTCGTTTTGTGAATGTGCCTTTTGTCATTGCTGATGCAACAACTCTCACACAGGTAAAGTTGGGACATTCTTCGTGTAATAATATTAACTACTGAAATTGAGATTGGTCTTGCTTTTCTGCGCTGCTCTCGGTCGAGGCTTGACTTTTTTTACTCAGACACAAAATGGGATTACTTTTGCAGGCTGGTTATGTTGGAGAAGATGTGGAGTCAATACTGTATAAGCTGCTCACGGTGAGTTCATGTCTCTATCCCTTCAAGACTACCAGTTCAGTTGCTGTGGCTTACTGCACTTCATTTCTATCAATACCATCTTCAGTTCTTCCAATTTGGTGGCATCATTGTTTACTGTCTCAGTGTAGGCTTAGCTGCTTACTTCGTGTGATACTAGTTTATGTCACGTTTTCTTCTGTCTGTTACAAATAACAAACTTGGACATGACTGGCTCCGATATAATAGCTTGAAATGCTTAAAAGGATCCTGGTCAAGGGATTTGTGTTATTTAGCAGTGGATATTTGCAACAGCGAGTTTCGTTCTATATTTGTTTGGGTAACTGGTAGATGAAGTTGTCATTATCTGATATTCAAGTTGTGTCAGAGTTTCCATAACTAGCAGTTTTTCTTGTTAAATCTGTACTTGCAATGGTCTTGCATCTGTCAGTTTCCTTTAGTTAAATTATGAATGAAGCTGTAAATTATGATGTTTGTAAATTTTCCTCTAGGTAGCGGAATTCAATATACAAGCAGCTCAGCAAGGAATGGTGTACATTGATGAAGTTGACAAGATCACAAAGAGGGTCTCTGAGATATTTCATGACTATTGCATTTAGTTCTACTTTGCAAGCCATCTGTCTTTACTGTGAAGTCTGATTGCAGGCTGAAAGTTTAAATATCAGCAGAGATGTTTCTGGTGAGGGGGTTCAACAGGCTTTGCTTAAGATGCTGGAAGGAACAGTAAGTCACATGATGCTTTCTTGTAGAATAGCAGTGGCTTGTATCCTGTAGTACATGGCCAAGGAACATTCTCTTCCCCTTCATGCTTTCTTGAATCCCATTAACAAGGCTTGCAAATTGCATGCCCTTTTGAAATAATTGCACATTATCTGTATGGGTGGATATGTGGTGAAAGTAATCTCGATAAAGATTGCTGTAATTGTTGATTTTTCAAATATCCTTTGGGCTTTTGCGTATTAATCCAACTTATTGATTGCCATAAAAAACTTTGTTAAAGCTGGACGCAGAAGTTCTTCCTCTTATCTTCTGGCTGGTGTTTTGGATTTATTGAAGCATACTATGGTTTATATTGGCATTTTTTTGGGACAAAAGCTAAAAAATTAAAGAATCTCTATGATCATAACCCCCAAATAACAGTAATAGTTGAAATAAAAGTGAAAAGCCGTAGTTAAATTGAAAAGGTAACTGGCAAAAGCTACATATAACCATCGCGAAGAGGCCCCGTTAAGTATTTGAGTGCGCTAAAAATATCAGCACCAAAGATCTGTTTTTGTTGCAAATGATAAGTGTTAATATGCGTAATTGTTTGCAAAGTAATTAACCTTTCTTGTCATACTTTTCTTGTGGTCAAGCTTGCATGTAGAGAGGAGAATGTCACTGCCAGAACATCCTATTTGCATTTGAGGAACACAAATAAGAACTCTGACTACCTGGTTAATCGTCTTGGTGGTTGTATATGAGTTCTCAAATCATTAGAATCTTGATAGAAGCTAATGACATTCCTACTCTACTTGATGGAGTGTTACCAAAAAATTTAAATTGTTGAAGGATCTGCATACCCCCAAAGCCTGAGATTTAGATTTCATCATATTAGACACTTGTGCAAGATACAGAATGCGATTTTTGTGTGCCCAAGCTATTCAAGTTGCTTCAGAGGCAAAAGGGAGTTTGTCCACCTCTTCCTTTTTTTAGCAACTGTTTTTGTTCTCCAGATAGTAAATGTTCCTGAGAAGGGTGCGAGGAAGCATCCCCGAGGTGATAACATACAGGTATTCTGCCGTGAATATGCCCTTCTGTTGTGATCTATTTTTGCTTCATCTCCTGGTTGTGCTTTCAGGCTTTTCATGTCTTGCATTCACCGTATATATTGTATAGGACATTTGTGTATGGCAACTTTTGTGACGCTAAATAAGGTTCACTATTGGCTGTGTTTTCTGTGGTTGATTGGGACTTCATCAGAAATGTCTTCATATCAAGTTTTCTTTAGCAGAATGAACACAATATTATTTCTCTCAGAGTACAGATTTTAAAAGTAGGCATCATGTGAGAGCCTACTCATTTGCAAATTAACTGGAACACTTGCTTATTTTCTTAGTCTGGTTTCAATAGAATATCATCTCTTTACCTCCCCTATATGTTTAGCCTTATCTCATTTTGTCAGTCATTTTACCTGCTTTGGTCTTCTCTTGATCTTATTGTGCATCAGAGACTTTGGGATTTGAGTGGTTGGATGCTGTATTTATCTCCTCTATTGTCTCTATGCTTGTTTCATTTTTCCAGATTTCACGATTTTTATAAATAGCAACTCAAATGCAGTCCATTTACTTGCTTTGGTCCTCTGTTGATCTTATTCTGCATCAGAGAACTCTAGGATTTGAATGGTTCTATGTTTATATTAAGTTTTTAGTGTTTCCTCTAATTGTTATGAAGAATTATTCCAGATCGACACGAAAGATATCCTTTTCATCTGTGGTGGTGCATTTGTCGATTTAGAAAAAACCATTTCAGAAAGGTAATAAATTTTGACATTATTCCTTTGGTGAATTAAATCTCTCTCCATGTTGTTGGTGGCAGTATTTAACTACATAATGCTTTACCAGGCGGCAAGATTCTTCCATTGGATTTGGAGCACCTGTTCGTGCTAATATGAGAGCTGGCGGAGTAACAAATGCTGCAGTGACATCATCTTTACTTGAATCAGTATGGCAAAGCCTGTTTTGTTTTCTTCTTTGCAGAAGATGGATTGCTGCTTTCCACTCTATCTCTTGAATTAATTTTCATGATCTTCCTAATTCCCCCAATCATAATATTCTCTTGAGATTTTTTCTGTTTTGTTTTCAGGTGGAAAGTGCTGACCTTATTGCATATGGCCTTATCCCAGAGTTTATTGGACGCTTTCCAATTTTAGTCAGTTTGTCAGCTCTGACAGAAGATCAACTTGTTCAGGTAATCTTTTTGATACTTGCGAAATGTGTTTAACCATTTTCAACTTTCATGATCTGGACCATAATGCTACTTTCTCAATCTGTGGATTTGGTTTGATGTCTTCTTTTGATTATTACTATTTCAAAGTCCTTTGTGCTAACCTGCTCGCTGATTTCAAATGAAATGATTGCCCTCATTGACAATACTTCACAACAAGCTTGAATAATTCAAATGTTAATTCTGTTTGCAAACTTGTAATAGAGTAAAATCTGCCTAGCCGAGCTATATTGAAGTACGATTCGGTAGAATCTGTATAATGTGATGAAAACCTTGCCATTCCTTAGTTTTAAACGGCATTACCCCATTAGTACGAGATAGATTCAAATGTTTCTGTGAATGAATCGTGGTGTTTGTTTCCATAGTTTTGTGTAACTAGAGCGTCTTTGCCTGGAACGATGCTGGATGAATGATGTATGCAGATGGGAAAATCAGCTTGTAGAAAATTTGTCAAAGCGGTCGCATTTGATCAATGGACCATCAGGTTAAATCAGCTTGTCAATTTCCTTATAAAATTTTTGAAGTTGAAAAGCAATGAATAGATTTTACCATAATAACATCTAAATGATTGGTGACTTTAAACAAGGTTGGAAAATTATGTGATTACAAACTAAGTAATTTTATACTTTTCAATTATCCATATGATTTAATTGAACATATTCATATACAGACTTCATATTCTATTTTCTCTATTACTCGTTTCATTTCAATTAGTACTGATGTTGGGAGATTGAACTGGCCTCTCTAGTCGAACCTATTCACAGGACTACTTTTTGATGGATCCCATTTGGAGGCTAACCACTTTTGTTTTTTTTTTATTTCGATCGACTTTAGAGAACCACTTGAGCCGAAAGATTGTGGCACTTTCTGCAGATTTGAGTATTTTTATTGACCATGATTTTGCATCCTAATCGGAGTCTGCACTTTATATGAAGTATTTCAGTGATCTAGTTCAGCTTTAGAAATGTAACAACATAAACTACTGGTCATGTTGCTTCATCTTCAAAATGGTTTTGTTTACAGGTCCTCACAGAACCAAGAAATGCTCTTGGCAAGCAGTACAAGAAATTGTTCAGCATGAATAATGTGAGTCTTCCTCTCATTCATCTTTATATGAACCCCCTTCCCCTCAGCCAAGCACACTGGCATGTGTGCACACAATCCACATTCTTACAAAGCAAAAAAAGAAAACTTGGAGATTAATCTAGTAGATATAGCGATACGAGTAATTTCAATGTCATTTGTCCTCATATTCTTACCCAATTTCAGGTCAAGCTACATTTTACAGAAAAGGCGCTGAGATTGATTGCTAAGAAAGCAATGGTAAAAAATACTGGCGCCAGAGGTCTAAGGGCCATCCTTGAAAGCATTTTGACAGAAGCAATGTATGAGGTATAACAAAGAGTTATCATGGCAATCACAGGCACCTGTTCTAGTTACGCTGCTTCTTAGCCATTGGCCTTTCGTATGTTTCAGATTCCAGACATGAAGACAGGAAATGAGAGAATAGATGCAGTTGTCGTAGATGAAGAATCTGTGGGATCAATTGAAGCCCCAGGATGTGGAGGAAAGATTCTTCGGGGAGACAGTGCATTGGAGCGTTACCTTGCTGAAATAAAATTCCAAAACTCAGCGGTATGATTCTGCAGATTTATGTGGTCTGGGCCTGTAATTTACCTTCGGCACTTGATTGAAATTGTCGCTACGTTATTTCCTTTTGTTATCTCAGTGAACTGGTGCTTTTGTGCACCTTCACTGCATGCATCTTATACATGGTCATGAATGGGAAAAACACATAGGTGCAATTTTTTTGCTAAATTTTAGCTTAAGAGCATTGTTTTAACTTGAGTGTGCTTGGCAGTTCCTCTTTAAGGTGCTTGATTTTATCAAATCCGATTCTTTCGTCCAGTCCACTTTTTACTTGGTTTGTTTCTTGGATACGGCGTTTATGATGTGCCTGAATGGTTTCTCATTTCCATGTGCTTGTTGCAGGCAAATGTGGATGCAGCCGAAGGCGAGATGCAGGATGGCGAGTCAGATGTATCATCAAGGGCCGTGAGCTTGTGAGGTTGTTACCACAAATAGATAACGTGGCTGGAAAAACGCATTGCTGTTTCGGGAATTAATAATTGGGCGTAATTATTCCACTGTAGACAACATATAGCTCAGTTCAATTTCAATAGGAAATAGGAATTTAGTGAAGAAAAGTAAATCTTTGAGCGCCATTAATTGAGCTGCTCCTTGTATAAAACTTTAATTGCAATTAAAGAGGTTTAACTGATGAAAGAATTTGGGCGTGTTCTTGCTCAAGCATGTATTTATCCTTAATAGTTCCATAAGGATTGTCCTCTGATCTCTTGCCAGGTCCCAACATTACATTACTTTGACTCAACACATGTAAAGTTTATGTTTTCCATTTATGGTCAACCTATGCCCAAAATAAATTTAATGCCAGCCTGCCAGGACAGTGTTTAACTATTCACGGACCTTGATGGCTAAATTAGCTTTGGATTTATGCGGCGGTTAATGTTCGTCGCCAAATTGTCATAGAACCTTGCATACAATCTTCTCTTGAATGCAATAACGAACCTGAGTTTGACAAGATCATCTTTTATGTTGCAAAGCATCATCTAAGCAACCTCATCGAAGAAACAACATAGTTAACAGGAGTACAAGATTTTTCTTCCTGTAAGTTCAGGAGGAACCTTGTTTAGAATGAAGCGAACACCCGCTCAACTTCAATACAAGATGATAATAAGAATCTTTGGTAGTCAGTCTCCGACATGTTCATCCTTCAGTTGACAGCAATTGAAATCTAGTGCCTCCTAGTAAGCATATATTAGATTGGCAGATACATGAAGTTACCAACACTGTTCCAAATCCTTAGTTCTTTTCCAAGCTGTAGTGCTTGTTCACAGCTTCGACGACATCCCAAACAAGCTTCATGCCTTTGGGGAACACAACCAGATCCCCGCCTCCGATTTCGAAAGAACCATCATGCCCGTCGATATACACTATGACTTTCCCTTCCAGCAGGTACATTGTCTCCGTGGATTCGAAGGTCCATGGGAACTTACTCGGACCGCATCCCCACCTGGTCATATTACATCATCCTTGTAAGCTACCGATATAATCACGCATCAGTGCTCTTTAATTACTCGTTTTCTCCAGCATTATGACTTCTTTTATAAGCCGTTGTAACATACAAAACACAAACAAGATTTGATTCACAGTTTAATAACTGCTGACACTTCTTTCATGTGTCAAATGACAACAGCACAAGATTTTCACGTCTTGCTAATGTATCGCCCCTCTTATAATCAACCCTGCATCAGCAGATCTTGCACAAGAAAGTAGAACCAAATTAACTGGATGAATGCTGCAAGTAGACAGAAATGCAAATTTGGGTCTCGCCGGTTCTCTCAAGGAAGCTTGCTTTTGAAATGTCCGGCTTTGAAACAAGTTTCCATTGTCACTGAGGTTTAAAACAATTAATTAAAGAACAAGAAAAACAAATTCTACGGTTCTTTAGTTTTCAAGAACACTATTTTCCTCTTCAAAAAACTCAAAAACAAGGAAAAAATTGAGCTTTCCAGTCACTTCTCTTGCTGGCAAAAGAGAAAAAAAAGGGGGGGACAGAGTACTCAAGAAGAATGCAGATCACTTCAGACTCAAGCATATTAACTTCATCCATAAGTAAGACATGATGACCCGAAGTTTCTTCTTCATACTCCTGTCAAGTCAAGCACCTCTGAATATAATTGTTTCTCACATAGCACTAGGCAGTCACTTTTCTGGTTTCAAGTCCCATATCTTCTTAAATTGGCTGAAGCTAACTTTTCAAAGGCAAAGGATCAGACACAAACCATAACTATTCATGTTCCTCATGTCCAATCACCACACTAGGTCATATGATATTACTTGTTGATGTGTGCGGATATCGAGACAAATAAGCACGACAAAATCAGTTGGCCTCCCAAAAGCATCACGACGAATTCCAAAACATGAAGTATAAGTTACCGTACATTGAGTTTTAATAATAAGTGTGTGATGATATAGTTGACTAAGCACAAGCACTGATCAGGTTAAGCCATGATTTACTAACCCTAAGGTACCTGATGGAGAACTCAAACCTAGGTTTGCCTAACTCGCTAGCCTAGTCTTATAAAACTTGAATCTTTGAGGAGGGGTATTTGTACCAAAGATTAATGGCCAATGTCCCACTCTTCATATTAGTAGCAGAAGGCCTTGCAATGACTAGATAGGGCAGATCTTGAATTTAGCAATTACAGTGGATTTGGTTCTGTAACAACTCCTAGAACTACAAGTCTAAGAAAAGACAGAGGAAATCTTCCTGGATGTATAAGGAGTCATTATCATGATCATTAGGATATAATTCTGAACTAATTTAGCTAAAACTTGCAGTCCTTTCATTTTTTATTTACCGAATTTACCAGAGTATAATGTTTGAGTAGAAAGTATTGAGCTAGACTGAGGCTGGCAAAAACGAGGTGTCTTGTTTGGTAGTGTGACTTCATTCATATACTTTATCCACTAGAGCTGAACATTTATGGGGAAGAGAAATATATGAAACACAAGCCACAGGCAATAGCCCAATGGTTCTGCATTGAGCAGGGCAAGTTTTCAGTCTGATCGAGAGCCACACAAACTCAGGACTAAGAAAGACGACAAAAGCAAGATGGGTAATTCATAATGTTGCTCATGTACATGATGATTTAACCAAAGATGAGAAAGACAAACTCTGTATTACTCATAATGTTGTGACATGTTCATCCATAAAAAATGTTTGAAAACCCTAAAATTTAAGTCTTTCATATTTGATGGGCTAAAATTACAGCATGGCATAAATGCTTGTTTCACACAGAGAATGTAGAGTACGATATCTCATGCTTCTGGCTTTTGCCACCATTTTAAATCACAGGATTCCAGCAACATTCGGGTTGTGGGCAAAATAAAAAAGGAGCTTTCTACATAAAACCATGAGCAAAGGAGACGAAAGAAACAGAGCAGAACTTCAAAGCAGCTTCTTCATCGCCACATCACTACATATTAACTACCGAACTAAATTTCTCCGAAGTGACTCAAAAGCCAGACCAACAATGAAATCAAGAACAAGAGGACGATCAAGCCCGAGCAGGAGCCGATAACATAAAACCAAGAAGTGCCCAGAAATCTCCACGCAGACACAACATCAGCAGTTGACACCAGAGATCAACGAAAGTTCAAAAGACAAGAAAAGCTAAAAAAGAAAGCGTACTTGGGCCAGTTGGCGACGCCAAGCTCATCGAGTTTGGACTGAGGAGGATTCTTCTCTATCTTAACACCGTGAACCTCCGTCACCGATCTCGCTTCTCCTTCTGCTGCCGGTTTAGACATGGCCACTTTCTTCGATCTGGGTACTGTAACAACCAAGTAGGAGAGGAGCAGAGCCGACAGAGCAAGCAGGGAAAGAGAGCGGAATTTGGACGGGAAATAGTGCGACGCCATTAAAGGAAGAGGAGCTCTTTTTCCTCGGAGAGAATCACGCGCTTCTGCTTCTTTCTTTGTTGTTTTATTAAGGAAAGATGGCGACGGGGCAATCGCAAAAGATTTCCTTTTGATTCCCATTACGTCGTACTTTGTTACTGTGACCTTCAGGACATGGTGAACTGATTGGTCCGTTGAGCATCTCTGAGAAAAGCGTTGTCATAACAAAATCCTATCTTCTTTTCATTCTAGCGCTCCACTAAAGGGTACAAAAAATGACCCCTCGAACGAGCAATTTCAAGATAGTTGCTTGAAATTCGAGGTGGTGCTTATACTTGAATTTGGTTCGAAACAACCGCAGTTTAGAACACTCAGTTCGTGCTTTTGGATAGTTTTGGTCACGGATTTCGCCCATGCCGCGTATAAAGCCATCGATGTTGCCATCACTTAGGATCTTACGCCTGCCATTTGGTTCAAAAAGACACCTGACCAACGCCAAAGGAGCTGCGACAACGTGCTACCGCCACCCCTCTTCAGCTACTCTCTAACTCTGTCTGGTTCGCCTACTAATGATCAGGAGGGGTGGCATGGCATCAGTAGCGATCCGAGAGGGTGGAGCAGCCATCTCTGACTACCAAAGGTGACAACTTGTGCACAAACCCTGGGTGTTGCGAGGATTTAAGTTTGACGTACTCGCCGAAGCGATCAAGGTTTCAAGACTCTCGAAGGTGAATGTTGCCACAGCCCAACCTCCCTCCATCCCCCACTTCTCTCTCTTCACCGTTTCTTCAATAATGTTGGGTTTGCTGATGTGGCCCCCAAGTTGATGATGATGTGGCCAAGCCTCCCACCCTCAAGGAACAAATAGTTCGGTACAAGGAAGATGATATACACAAAAAATTCTCAAAACGTTCACCAAGAAAAGAGATTTCCCAACATGAAGGGAAGAAATTTGGAAAATAAGAGCCAAGGTAGAAGATTTTAAGATAGACGTATCAGTTGACATGCTAATATACCATAACAACATAGAGACCTCATAGCAGAACATAACTGTGTAATAACTTAATGGAGTTTCTTTGGGCCATATCTCGGATACAGCATTATGTTGACCTCTCTCTAAGTAAGGGGCGAAACATGCTCCATCAAAGGGTATACCTACTCAAAGTTATAGTGCTTGTCGACAGCGACCGAGACATCCCAAGTGCAGCTCATTCCTTTTGGGAACACAACCAGATCGCCAGCGCCAATCTCCACAGCCTCGTTTGCTCCTTCAGGAGTGACCTTCACCTTTCCCTCTAGAAGATAGCAAGTCTCCTTGGAGGAATATGTCCATGGGAATTTGCTCGGAGGGCAACCCCACCTGTTGGTCCGACCCAACAAAAACACAGGTCAGATTAAAGCAGCATGTGATGAGAGCAGATAGCTATGGATCTTCATGCTAAATAGCTGCAAAAATCGAAGAGATAGAAGTGCCACGACAATGCCAGTGAGCTCCGGCTGCCAGTTCAGTCTTAACAAAGATAGAACGGCGAAAATGAAGTCACATCCACTATTCAATCAATCAAGACAATTCAATCAAATGCAATAAAATACTAAGCTAATCCGCAGTAAACAGGACATTATGATCAACTAGAGACAAACCGAATGTGTTGCGAACCATAAACCAACTGGTCCATGCTATCAGACAGATTTGTCGGCTGAAACGTAAGTATCAAGCACCAAAGCATTTCTGCTTATAAAAAAAACCAATACAGCAACGGAATAATTCATAAAGCAGAGAATCTTGGAGCTACCCTGTGCATATTGTGCCTATAGGATTGAAGCTCCATATGTTCCAGCATACAATTGTTCAGATATATCAGCCAACTCTTTGAGAACCTTGGTTTCCTCATTCTATGTCCGCTAATGCTTTAAACGATTATGAGTCAAGTAGTAGGTTAGCCCTCGTAAGGCCCCCAACTAGTTCAGTATCTGTCTTAACATCAGGAATTGTGTAAAGGGACGACCTTGTTAGAAACTCCTCTCTCTTCATTTACAGTAACGTGCCAATCATTGCACAAGAGCAAAAGATTAGCAACGGTATCCAACAATAGATCGATTAACTATCGCGAGACAAAGATAGGTCGACCCTAAGAACCTTTCGATTGTGAAATTAAGAAGATCTTGAAACGATGAAAACTAAGGTACATCATGCTGATTTAGAGCAAGGTGCTTCCATCCTTCGCTCACTGGCATCTGTCTACACCTCACTCTTCCCATTCCGCACCACTACGTGAAGACAGTTTTCAAGCTATTAGCTTCCAAGGCCGCAAGCCCAATTCCACAACCACTTGACTTTGAACCAAAAAAGACCCATTTTATCACCTGCCAAAACGAGTTTACGTTCGAGCAGCGCCGAGCATCCGGGCTATCAATCACACCGACGAAATGGTGCGGTCCCAGAAGGAAAAAAAAACATAAATTCAGACACCCACATACGAATTCGAGCCAGAGAGCCCAGAGAAGACGAGTCGCCACAAAAGAACAACACAGGAGAAAGACCCAGAATCATGATCAGAAGAGAAAAACAAGAGAGACGTACTTGGGCCATTTGCGAACGCCGAGCTCAGTGAGCTTAGGCTCGGGAGGGTTCCTCTCGACCTTGATGCCCAGCTTCTCCACCACGCTGCTGCTCATGCTCTCGGTCGATGCTCTGATCGATGTGAATGCCAAAGTTCTTCGCTTTGAACGGTGGTGGCTCGGGGATTTTAGCAGGGACCGGTTCGTTAATAAGCCATTGCCGGTAGCACAAGAGCTTGCCATTTCTACTTATCTTTTCTTTCTCTTTTTTCCTTTGATAAATCTCCTCCTTCTATCTTCTGATGCTTTATATGTTTGGACTAAACTGTGTTTGTAGCCACTCGTTTCTCATCCCATTTGCTTAGGTGCCATGTGAAATCCGATGCACCCACCTGTCCCTGTCCAAGTGTCTCCATCCTCGAGTGCCACGATTCGGCGAGAAAATAGCCCGACGCTCGGATGAAACGAGCCATGGCTCACCGCCATCGGCCCATACGGCAGCCATGGAGCACCGCTTACACTCCGTTTGGTTCGACTTTGAAAGAGTACATTTGAAAAAATACAAATAACTTTGGGTAAAAGGGGTTTTTCGAAATTCAAATAGTATTTGGTAAGTATTTTTTAAAATCAACTTGAGTTAAAGGATTTTTGCTAATATTTTTTTATAAAAAAAAAGCTCCGATAAAGCTTAATCACCGGCCATCGCTACTAGCCAGATTTGATCGCCAGCCAATTGCTGATGGCCAGATGCGGGCGCCGGCCACCACCGCTTGGGGTCGCGCAACCCTCAGGTGACTACTGCGCCGGGGTCACGCGACCCCCAGGCGATGGTCATCGGGGTTAGGCTAGCCCTCAGGCAGCGGTCGTCAGCCGCTAGACCTATCTCTGGAGAAGATGAACAGTGACGATAAACAGTACAAGTTACATTTCGAAAATACAACTTTTCAAAGTACATCCACTTTTGCATTAGTCAAAAGTCTCTTAGGGAGCATTCCACATGCAATTGTATCTCCCCAAAGTGAGTAAAAAAAATTGACAAACAGTATTTGCATTTGGTCAAGGAACTTTATAACCCAAATGAGCATTCCAAATGCTGAACCAAATGGGGCCTTATTGCCATGGCTCTTGGCTATTGACATTACATATGATTAGAGGTGTCAAAATGGGTCTTAAACTCATATATAACCCATTTAAAAATAAATAGGTAATATATAGATCACTTTAATTTTAAAGAGTCAACCTTAAATGGATTTTAAATTTGAAAGCTTAAAGATAAATGGGTCTAAATGGATTGAGTTTCAATCCATGTCCAACCCACCTATTAGAGCCATCCACACACTCTCTCCCTCTTTATAAAAATGTTTAAAAAATAGAAATTTAATTATTTTCATTTTTTCTCTTTTTCTTTTATTTTTTTTATTTTCTCTTCTTTCTTTTTCTTTTTTTCTTTTTTATTTCGGCCAGTGGTTGGTCACGGCAATCGGCCATCCGGGCGGGACGACCTTGCCGGAGGCAGGCAAATCTCGAGCTCACCGACCTCAGGCGAGGCTCGAGCCTCACAGATTTGGCAAGCCTCGAGCTCGCCCAATTCCGGCGACCTCGAGGCTCGCCCGATCCTGGCAAGGCCTCAGACTCGCTAACCTATGGCGAGGCTCCAGCCTTGCCGTTCTGGCGAGACTCGAGTTTGACCTTGTCGGATCTGGCGAGGTGAAGTCTCGCCCGAGGCTGGCAAGGCTCAACTCGTCGAAATCGGGCAAGCTGGAGTCTCGCCTGAGGCTGATGAGAACGAGCTTCGCTGACCTCTAGTGAGCTTGTCCTTGCTTGTGGTTGGTCGTTGGCCACGGCGGCTAGCGACTGGCAAAAAATAAAGGAAAAAGGAAAAATAAATATAAAAAATAATTAAAAATTCTATTTAAAAAATAAAAAATATTAATATTATTAAAATGAATGCACAAAGTAAAATTAAATCAGATTTTATATACCAAATATCGAAAAATATTTTCTAGTTTATTTTCAGGTTTCAGCCAAATGTCAGAATTTTTTTTATTTTCTTGGATAATGACTTTATGAAAAACATTTTCTAGAAATGTTGCATTTTTCGTAAAACAAACATAACCTCAATTTTAAAAAAAAATTATAAAAATTTTTCACTAGTTTTGTATTGCATAAAATGTTTTAGTAGTATAATTTATAAAAAAATCATAAAAAATAAGTATTCTTAAATTAGGTTAAATATAAAAGTATTTTGGCAATATGAGTCAGGTTGGGTATGTGTTGGACATGGATCGGGTTGGGTATGGATTGTGATATTTATACTACGAATAAATGGGTCATAAACGGGTTAATGAGTCAATTTGGGTCGAACCATTTATGAACTGATCCAAACCCGACCTGACCCACCCGTTTAACAGATCTACATATGATGTAGCGTGTGTAATGTCTCTTGATGGTTGAATTCACCCCTTTGTTTTTCTTTTCTTACCATTCATTTGGATCTCTTTCCCTTCATCACTTTTGCGCGGATCCTCCTTTCCTTTCCGGAAAATGGGAAGGAGAAGGATCTTCATTGGTGGATCCCTTTTGTTCCTGTTAATGCAATTCTTCGTACTCACGCAAAAGACCTTGTGCACTGTTAATGGACGAAAGTTATTGGATGAGATTGTTTTTTCCAATTTAGCAAAATGAGCGAGAGCTATTGAATTGTTGTACAAGATCATTAGATAAGTTTATGGGATAAATTTTAGTTTTTTTTAGGTAAGGAAATATTAATCCTTCTTTGGTCACCAAATCTGAACAAAATACATAGTAATGATGGTATGAACTTACAAATTTGTACTTCTCTTGGCATACCCTACAAGGGGAGAAATCCCAAAATATATCAAGTACTTTTTAAATCATTCAATTTGTCGATGAACTCAAAAAATTTTCCTTTATAGACAATCGTGATTGCCGTTACTTTATGTTTAATGAGAGCATTCACAAACACGTCGTACGGCATAAGTATCGCCTATGATATTTTTTGGATTGGAGAGGAAGTAGTGATTTTCGATACGAAGATTCTAATCAAGAGTGGCTCATACAACTAGGCTGATGCTTAATTTGAGTGGCATAAAACTGTAATGTAAATCATATTTACCCTGGCTTCGAGACAACAGGTGGTCGTTTTTCTAGTTCAAACCACGTGAGACTCGTAGCATAACAACCATCAGCACCTACAAGACTCAACCTGATGCAAACAGGAAACTCCTATCCCTCATCTTGTAAGCGCATATGCATCGAATCACCGCGAACAAAGCCTCCACATTTTCCTCTTCTCCTCCTTCGCCTACGACAATGTTATCGAGCTCATTTCGCTACGTCGAGATGTCCCGTTCCGGCACCGCCACCCGAAGACATGGGAGGAATCCCCTGCTGATTACTGAACACATTGAGAGGGTCGATCTTTGTTTTGGCTCGCACGAGCCTCTCGTAATTCCCCAGGAAGTACTTCTCACCCCACACCCGGGCGATCTCCACTGCACCATCGTTACTAGCACTAGGATCAATCAGTCCCATCACCCCAAGATCAAGGTCCATGTAATTGATATAAGCTGCCCTCGGACCACTTGAGACATGGGGCGTCATCGAATCGTGGAACCGTCTGATCCATTTCAGGTACCCGTCTCTTCCCTCGTTGTTGTTCTCATGCCACTCAACGAGGTACTGGATTGTGAACAAGTTGCCTTCCCGGTGCGGAAAAGCAATGGAATTGCTACTTATGTTGCGCATGATTCCTCCATAAGGGTCCAGGATCACATACCCTTTGGGCTCTGCCTCGAGTATGTCCAGGGCTTCCAGGATCCCACTCAAGGAAATTGGAGACCTCACGTAGTCCGATTTGGCTTTGAAGTACTTGTAGTCTATGAACCGGTTTTTCAAGTCCAAAATGGAGCTTCCATCGCCAAGCCCCGAGAAGAACAGGACGGACTCAATCCAGCTCATTTCCTTGCAATCTTCTTCCTCAATGCCGAGCTCTGGAAATTTCCGGATTATGAGAGAGACGGCTTCAGTTCTTGGACCCAGAAAGAAGCCCTTGAAAGTAGCTGAAATCCCTGTTGTCTTCATCTCTGGCAAACCAGCTCCTACGAAAGCTGATAAATAGAAGTCATCTTCTAAGTTAGGTGCAACGTGTTGCCACTTGTCGACCAACTTTGCTACTCGGTTTTTTGCTCCTGGCCTAGAGACTATGAAGCCTGTCACTTTTTGTGGCACATGTAATAACTTGATCTTCCAGGCATAGATAATCCCCCAGAGGCCGCCGCCGCCACCGCGAATTGCCCAAAACACATCTTCCCCCATGGCTTTGCGGTCCAACAACTGCCCCCTTGAGTCTACAAGGAGCGCATCGACCACATTATCTGCCGCTAATCCATATTTTCTTGACAATAGCCCAAATCCACCACCGCAGATATGTCCGCCCACTCCCACGGTTGGGCACGACCCTGCTGAAAACCCATGGACGTCGCTCGCTTGTGAAATGGCGTAGTAGGTGTCTCCCAGCGTAGCCCCACCTTCAACCCAAGCTGTCTCGGTGGCAAGGTCCACACGGACCTGATTTAGATTCATCATGTCGATGACCGCAAACGGGGCTCCGTCGGTGGCCACCCATGAAGTCCCTTCGTAGCTGTGCCCACCACACCGTACTCTGATTTCCCACGCGCCTTCCCTGCAGCACACAACGCAACTCCTGAGCTGCTCGACACTATCCGGGAAGATAATGACGACCGGTTTGGGGACCGCAGGGCCTGAAAACCGCAGATTATGGATGGAGGAATTGAGCAGCGCATAGTACTGTGTCGACTCATTTTCGGTGGTGGGGATAGTGGTGAAGTTGTTTATGTTGTGTTGCGTCAAACATGAAGCAATGTTGTATGTGGATGAGCAGAGAGCAGGAGCGAAAAGAGACATGACCACGGACACACAGCAAATTAGGAAGAGGGCAAAGCAAAGGAGGGACTTTAATGGAAAACTGGAGAATCACCTTCTTCATTGAAGACAAACGCATACGTTGCCGGCCATTTCTTTTAAATTTTTGCAGTAGTTTACCGAAGTTGAAACTCCTGTCTTGCGTATTTAATGGGGGCTCAAACTTCCATTGCATGGTGACAAAAGCAGGTTGCAATACCAATCAAGGGTCTGAAAATATGCAAGTCTATGTATTCTTTATGTACAACTAGCCAAATTCTTTCCAAATTGCGACCGGATGAGTGTCTTGATAGAACTGAGCCTGTACGACGGTATCTCGAGGTCGAACATGTTTCCCAACATAGTGGCCCACGGAACATGCGTGCATTTTCAGCGAAGTGCTAAGGAGAACAAACAAAGAAGAAATAGGCTCATCGAATTGATGCCACAGGTTACCTGATCCTAGAATGGAGCAGGAGCTGAGGCCGGCCAATCATGAAGTCCAAGTCACTTGTGTGTGTTTCTGCTCACCTGTTTGTATGTGGAGGTAACCCACATCTCCATCCATGCCAAAACGTTGATATGATGTCACCTAATAAACAATTTGACAGCTCTTGATTTTGGAAAAATTATCCAAAAAGTCTTAAACTTTTTAAATTTGACAATGCAGTTCTAAATCTTTTCATTTCTTGCCAATTGAGTCCATTCGGCCAATTTTAGCTGGCCGGCGCTGATGTGGCCGCCAACCATCTAGCCAATGCCGACGTAGCATTTTTAAATATTTTTTTCAAATTTAAAAAAAAAATTTTGCCTTCTTCCCTTTGGCTAGTCCGACGACTGGCCAGAGGCACGGGCCAGCGAGGCCGACCTCACCAGCATCTAGCGAAGCTCGCTCCCTTTGGCCACGAGTAAGGGCGAGCCTCGCCCGCTGCTACCAGGCCGACCTCACCCAGCCAAAGCGAGGCTAACCTGCAATGGTGTTGGCTGGCCTTGCCGTCACTAGGTGAGGTGAAACCCAGCGACGGCGAGGTCGGCCTCACCATGGCTGGTCGAGCGAATCTTGCCAGATCTGGGTGAGGCCGACCTCGCGGTCATTGGGTTTCACCTCGCCCAGCGACGGCGAGGTTAGCCTCACCTTGGTTGGGCGAGGATGACTTGGTAGCGGCGAGCAAGGCTCGCCCTCGCCAGTGGCAAGCGAGGTGAGCTTTGCTAGAGGCCGGCCCGTGCCTCTTGCTGGTCGTCGAATTGGCCAGAGGGAAGAAGGGCAGAAAAAAAAGAATAAAAAATTCGAAAAAAATGTTTAAAAATTGCTACGTTAGCGTTGGCCAGATGGTTGGTAGCCATGTCAGTGCTGATTGGCCAAAATTAGTCGAATAAACTCAATTGGCAAAAAGTGAAAAAGTTTAGAATTTAATTGGTAAGAAGCGAAAATGTTTATGACTGAATTGGCAAACTTCAAAGGTTTAGGACTGAATTGGTAATAGTGCAATAGGTTTAAAACTTTTTAGACAATTTTCCCCTTGGTTTCACACAAGAACAAGCAAGAAAACCATTCCGGTCGGATCACGCCTTGCCGGTCTCTTTCAGCAGAAAAGATGACTAAGAACGCACCCTCATGCTTAAATCAATTTCTTTTGCAAGCACTTCGCAGCCAATTGCATGATCCAAAGCCTGATAGTGCTAGGAGTTTTTGGCTCACTGGCCCTAATTAACATAACATCAAGGGGACTTCCGAACGCACTCTTCCATCACCATCAACACAGATGGCTGAACCAAAGTGCTGTCCTCTGCTTGACCTCTCTCTTGCGTTTCGCCGGAACAGAGAGTTAACCCGGAGCGATTTGTCCTGACTGCATAACTTTTCATGTCGATAGACAATATTAGCAGTCGCCGTTCTAATTTTCTACTCCTCCAAAGAAATGTCGATTTAGGCAGCCACTTGGCGAGTGTCTGGACATGACATGTTTAGACTAGTATCCAAGCGGATATAGCACATTAGAATCGTTTCTGTTGCCATTAGCTGTTTTTTATGACTACCGGCGGAATCATATGAGCAGATATATCCATTAGTCATTATAAATCTTCAACATGGCAGGACTTTCACATTAGCTTGTGGCGTATACTGATGCAAGACAAAAGGGAGGCACTATGATCCTAACTCGCGCGTGCGCGCACAGGGAGACTTTAGAATTTGTGCCATGAAAGAAGGTGATCTAGCTTCTTCTAGGTAGATTCGTAGACATCGTTCTATGGTAATTCAACTGATGTTCCAGGAGACAATCGATTGCGGTTCAGCATGAAAAAAAGGGCCTAATTTTTTCTATCAAGCATGCATTTGTATCAGATTTCAGACCCAACGAATATGGAAGATCCTCCTGAAAAGACTTTCCGTATCTTCTTTTTCGATTCCAACAATGAACTTACCACGAAAAAGTAAAATCACATGATATAAATTCTCTACCGTACCTATGCGGGACATGTAAAGCCAACAAACCTGGAATTCGTAGATACTCATGAAAGTATGAAACAGCAATCAACTGTTCACATAGATCTAAATCTAGTTGTACAAGATAGGGCAAGTTACAAAATTGGCTACTTAACACGGTTAATCAGACTCTTGTAATCAGCGCTCAGCTATTCAAAAGCCATTAGCTTCGGAAAGGCACTTCTAGACTACCGTTTTATGTACTGATAACGCCTTCTCTTTGAAAGGCCTTCGCAAATCATTGTTCTTGCCATATGGCATATGCCTCAGTGGCTCACTGGAATTGAATTGGCTGATAAGGGGAATAGATTCCTTCCACTAGTATGGCTGTCAGAAACACATGATGAGGCGAAAATGTAAATCAAACGTGTTTTTTCTAGCCAGAAGCCATAATACGGGTCGTGGTCTAGAATCATAACTAATTTCTCTTTTTCTCTTTACCCCGAAAAGCCCAGTTCTTTACTTCTATTCTTTCTTTTTCAAAGTCACGATCGGTCAATCGGGGGTAGGAAGCTAGGCTATGGAAATTCACTTGTGTGGTGGGCAAGGTTTAGAATGTCTTGGGACAGCTTCTAACTTCCAGATATAGAGGCAGAGGCAGGATTCCCAGAGCACCACGAAAGAGGTAGAATGAATCAACATTGGTAGAACGGGACACTGCATAACCATTTCGGGCATGTTTTCTTTTCAAAAAATGTAATCGCGTATTGGTCGGAACTCACATCCTAGCACAAAGATATGCTTAAAAATAGCTGGATGAAGAGGCGGAGTTTGTCTCGAGAAATTAACAAATAAAAGGGGAAAAATTATTCACATATATCATTCATTGTATGTCTTCCATCTCTCCATCACAACCTTGAACTGGTCATCTCGCCTCCTGACCTGAAAAACCAAGGAGCTTCTAAGCTGTATAACTGAAACCGAAGAAAAGAGATCACTGTATTCTAGGTCAATGATGGCAAGAATCATACAGATTAATAAGGGATTATTTCTCATTCTGCCAGTTAATCACAAATCAGGCACCAGCAAAGGCAAAAGACCATACTCCATGCAAATCCACTTGAAGTTCTATGTCACTAGATTGTTATTCCATTAGGTTCTCTGACAAAAAGGGTTGCATAGGTTGAAATCATTACCTCAACAAGAGGCAATTTACCATGAAGCAACGTATCCACGCTCTTTTCTGTCTGCAAAACAAGGTGAAAAATTGGTAATCTGAAAGCATAATTAAGTTGATAATTTATTGTCCCACATTGTTAGGTGATTTCTTCTTAAACAAAAAAGCTCAGACATCCATGTATTTGGTAAGTATCAACTAGCAAGTAACAGATGCCCAACCACAACATAAACAAATAGCAAGTGGAATCCAACTAAGGTACATACACACAATAACAGAGAAGGCGAAAAAAAGAACAGTCGTAACCACCATGTTTCGAACATAAACTGAACATCTAACAACATAACATCAGCAGTCATTTAACACCATGTCAAGCAAGGTTTTAAATTGTGGTTATGGTCAGAGAAGCAGTCACACAATGGTAGTCACCATTGCGGCCCTAGTGGATACCCAATAGCATAGAACAGTTATATGAAGCAATTATATTTAAAATGTTGACACAAATAAAATAGAATCAGAAATTAACTTCTGCGACTTGAATATAACTTTAGTTACAATTTTATACGAATAATAGAATTTTTTTGAACGCATCCAATGACGTCAAGAAATTGCAGTATGTTAATTGAAGAATGAATTAGATGTAAAGTTAAATAGCTTTTTGGTTATTTCATTGCTATTAATGATGAAAAAATAAAAGTAGAATTTGTATCAAGAATCCATTAGGAGTAAAAAATAAAGTGGCCAAGAGAAAAGGTGCCGGGATTCAAAACCCCTCATGTGCTGTGAGCTCCAATACCATATTAAGCAACCCTTTTCCCAAAAGCTTGAGTTGCTGGAAACAGGCTCAATGCTCCATGTCAAGAATTAATATTTCATATAGCCAATGAAAAGAGACTCTTGCTCAAACTATGTGCGCAGTGAAAAAAGAAAAAGAATTGCTTCACTGATTCAGCCAAGAGGGCGTAAACAGCATCAGTACATACCCAATGCATCACCCAATAGCACCTGTTCCTCATCTCTACCACAAAAGGAAATGTTGGAGGAGCTTTTCTCTCAAGAACAATCTTTCGAGATCTCCTTAGTCGAGCTTCATCATCGCCTAAAGTAACAGCTCTTACTCCCCCAACCTGAGCATATATTAAAGTCACTGATCAATCAAAAAGAGAAATATCAAGACTTAAATCACAATACCACTTTAATTATTGACAAAGTACACAATAACATGTGAGAGCACCTCTCATAAAGGTATAGGAATTCAACATCCAAAATCTAAACAAAATCCGGCGTTTGCTCCTCAAAAACAGAAGTTGATTCAAGGATAAAAGTTTTTGCATAAGGAGTCTGTTAATGAGTGGCTTAAGAGAAGCTGTTAAGTAACCAAATAAGAACAATTTACAGTTACATTTCTCGTTCTTGTGTAATTAATGCTTTGAAATCAAAACATTCCTTAATAAGTATGTTTATAAGCGCCCTATAGACATTCATTAACAAGATCCTTCGCATGATACTTAGACTAGAATGAGGGATATTCAGAAGCACTTGTTGTCCATTTGAAGAAATCATCAGGACAATTGTATTTCCAGACGAGCAGTTCAGTTATAAAGGGATAACACTCTAGAGTGAGAATCTCTATGGCACTTTTCTAATAGAGATGTTTCAATAGCGCTGAAATTTGATGAAAATCATCCACATCCCTATCCGTTCTCTCTCATCTCAAACCAAAGAAACAGAGCATCTGCTTTGCACAGGGTAAACCTACTTCAATAAGACAGCAAGAGTAGTCGTCATCAGTAGGTATAAGATACTAGGAGGTGATAGGAAACTTGCCAGTACATCTAGAACATGACAACTTACTGATTGTAAGAGCTCTGGAAATTAAGATAGTTAGAAAATACATCATCTCAATTTTCCTTGATGAACTTTTGAAGGGGAACTTTCATCTTAAATTACCGCGTTATGCTTGGTCACATTGAGCAATTCATAGGTCATGACTTTTCATATTCTTGTGGCGTAAGGTGGAAGGCAAAATCAAAGAGAAAATTGAGCAAAGAAGGTGTAAATAATATAACCCCATACGGATATGATTAATTGATAATTTGCAAGTTTTCCAAAAAAAATCCTCAGAAATTCAAACGCACCAGGTCAGAAATATTAGGGTTCTTTAGCATGTTCTTAAGTGTTTCACCATGTGTTGTCCCAATAAGCATGACACCTCTTTCAGCGATTGACTGACAAGCAAAAGCTTCAGCCTTAGTGCTAATTTCATCCACTATGATCACTTCAGGCATGTGATTCTCCACCGCCTCGATCATGACCTTGTGCTGCAATAACGGTTCTGGAACCTGCAATCTTCGGGCACTTCCTATAGCTGCATGTGGTACATCTCCATATCCACCTATTTCATTGCTTGTATCGACAACCACCTATATTAGGAGAAGTGAGTTCAGAGGTTTTTCTAATCTTTCAGGGGAAACGAAGAGGTGGTGACAGACAAGACACGGTAGAATCAAAGATGAGAAAGCATTGCAAAGAAGAAGCTCAACTTACCACTCTTTTGCAAAGTTCATCAGACAATACACGAGCTAGATCTCGCATTGCAGTTGTCTTACCAACACCTGGCCTTTCCAATATAAGAAAGTACATCAGAGCAGGTTTCCAAAGCATAATTAAAGGGCCTAATTGCTAAAGAAGAAATAAGTATAAACCCGGGGCCCTTTTTCGAGTTGGCCTGACCTCTTAAAGGTAGCAGAGCAATACCCCATCCAAAGGTTTTACATCACCGTTAGCCCCTGTTAGCCTGCCATTTGAAATGGCTATTTCTTTCCAGCGGCAGTGTACATTTTGGCAAGAAGTACTACTACAATATGATTAGTAAATACTAGAAGTTCTTTAAAAAATCAAAAAAAGAAATTACCAATTAAACAGTACCTCTCAAAGAAAGAACCTCTAGGCAAGAATTCATCAGAAAGAAGGAAATAAATGATAAAAAAAATCTCTTTAAAGTGATTTTCTCATGGCTGCACTTGAAGCTTGCGTATTGGGTCATACGCGATTTGTTGTCCATATAAAGTATAGACATAATGGCCTTAAATCAGAAAGGAAATCCTCAACGTTTCTTATGCACTATCATCAGTTTGAAAATTCATTTCGCATAACCTGGGAAAAACACAAATGCATTATTCATGGGCAGGGAAGCGCCACCTAGTATAATGCATTTTGTGGACCATATAATAGGTCGAAAAGATATTTGTGTCATATTCAAGGGGCCTGAAAGGAAATATCTTAGAAGGAAAAATCCACAATACAATAGAATGCACAACAGCATATATACATCGTTACTCACTCGAGCTGGAATGACCCCCAATTGACCTTTTTCTTTCCTTTAACATTGGTAAATAATATGCTCACCTTCCAACAAACAGGATGCTCTTCCCGTATCGAAGTAAATCATAGACCATGTCACCATGACCAATGACTGCCCTGCCAACTCGGCATGTTAAACCAACCACGGCCCCCTCCCTGTTCTTGATGGCAGATATCCTATGCAAGGTACCTGCCATGCCAGCTCTATTGTCTATAAATTCTCCAACAGCATCTAGCGCAATCTCCAAATCTTTCATTGTAACCTAGATAACAATATTGGGTCAGGAAAGTGACAAAATTACTGTAAATCTAATTTCCAACCACAAGCAATGTCAAATTTTTTGCAAAAAAGCTCTCTTAAATCTAGAATTTCTTTTTTTTTTTTGGGTCAAAGCACAATGGAATGTTAAAAGTAATCATTTAGTACAAACATATGGAGGGAGAAAAAAGTTGAGAAGTTTGAACTCATTCAGTAAATAAGTTGGCGCTTGAGCAAGTTCAAAATGTAAACACTAAAGATAACCCATCGATCACCTCAGTTTGCCTCAAGTATTTTCCACCAATTTCACCTTGATAACGTGCTTCAGGCAAACGGCCTAAATCTAGTATCACCTGTTCGGACAGCATAAGGCAACCGTTACCTTTTAGATTATCTAGGCAGGAATGGAAATCATAGAGAAAAACTGAATCAGCAAGTTTTGTCCAAAAAGCTTCTGTTCATTTTATGCTGAGAATGAAAGGATATCTTTATCGGTAAGATAATGTGATCTTTAAAAATAGCAATCCCTAGTAAAATATCATTTTAGCAGAAAGATCTAACTAAATCTGTCTTCATTCACATCTAGACTCGTGTGGCATCTGAGCAGTAGAATTTCGAATAACAAGCCAAGACTCTCCAAATACAACACAAGCGGCAATGTGTGCATTAAATTGCTCTCCTTCTTTGTCTCCAGGCTATCCACAACATGGCCAAAGGGATCATGCAAATAATTCTTTTTCTTTACAGAAGGTAACACTGTCAAGAATCCAAGATCGTTCCATTAAGTTTTACACAATGTAATTTGACACAACCTCCATTATGCTAACGCTTCTAATTCTATAAACCTGAAGGCCAACATAAAATACTCATTGATGTATGGAACTTCAAAGAAAAAATAAAAATGACAGACGAGCACTAAATCAAGCCTAGCATCTGCAAAAAGAAAAAATGCTATTAAAAAGAAATTATAAAGGAGGAAAGTTTATATATCTCTGATTAAGTCTCAGAGAACGTCTAAACAATGAAAAACCGTCCTAGAGAAGTGTTGAAAGCACTCATTCAGTCAAATGATTTTGGAAGGAAAACTTTGCCAAATGTACTGAAAAATGTCACATACTTGGAAAATCCGGTTTTCATTGTGATGGATTTTGACCAAATTCAAATGCAAGAAGAAAGAACATAATGCTTGGCAGTAGGTGGCATCCAGGAGTCCTTATCAACAAAAAGTTGCCTTCTTCAAGTTACTCACTCTTTTAAGGTATTCAGCAACACATATGAGCATAAGCACCGCAAAGTCAGAACACTTCACAGCTGGATTCTAGGAAATACTGTACATGCTTTTGGAGCTTTGAATGGAGGGGGGGCTTTCTCCTTTACATAAAAAAGTTCCTTCTTTTCTTGATGTCTTGAACGCTTTAAAAGCTGTAGAGTAATATAAGATATACGCCGGCCATTTCAATAGGCAGCACAGAGAGATATGACAAGACATAACGACAACCCCAAGCAAGTACTAAATCTTAGTCCCTTTCTAATGCTTACCTACTTGTAGACTTCAAACACTTGACCCAGCCTTCCAAGTCAAAACTATGACCCAGATACCCAGCATACCCAGAATATTTGATGAATAAGAAAACCAACATCTTGTTTTTATACATTTTTTTTCCAAAACACCTTATATTTCCTCGTTCTAGGATTTTCAAGGAGTTGTGCTTTCAGCTATTACAAAAAGCTTCTCCATGTCTTGGTCTTGTCAAATTTTCTCTACATTGTGCCACCGCAGTAACATACAATGGAATTTCTGCTGCAGCAAAATAATGTTATTCCCAAGCTATTTTGAATGCTAAGTGCCTCTTTTCTCAATTAAAATGTACTTTTATTTGAAAAAAAAAAATTTGTTCTAGAACCTCATGAATATAATGAAGCACATGAAAATCTGCTACTTATGCTCCATAGTATGCCTTGTGAGCAAGTAGCAAGAGAAGACCAAAATCATTTATTCCATAAGAATAACGATATAAGTACTAGCAGCACAGGTTTAATGGAATGTAACCTCTACGAGTTGAGATCGACCAGGTTCCCTCATCAAGTCATCATGCAAGTCGCTTGGAAGAACCTGCGATGCAGAAAGAAGGAATTCACTCAATAATAGCACGACAGAGTTACTGTGACAGGAATTTTATGCGCACATGAGTCTTGTGTTAAAAAAAAGCTCGAACCATAATCTTGCTTGCACTGGCCTTCGAACCAACGGCACTCTACTACAATAAGTTTACAATTCTTACCAAAAACAAAACTTCTGAAACTTTACAAAGAACAGAAATAACTTCAATTATTTCCCCACTAGAATGACATATCGTACAAGTATGAGAAATGCAAAGAGCTTTAACAGGGACAGAGGGGAAACCATCAACTTATTGTAGTAAAGGTCACAGTTTGAAGCAGCAATTTGGGGACGAGCCACGTATAACATTAGACAGTTACCCACGCTGTCTCACAAAAATATGATTGAAATGGAGTAGGGAACATTTTAGCATAAATACAACATTACTTTAACGTATCATTTCACGTAAAAGGTACACATGAACTAAATTTTCAAAGTATAGAGCAACCAATTGGTATAAAAAAATAAATCCACAAACACGATACAGAATATTATATACCGCAGATATTAGACTAACTCTGGATGGATATAAACAAGTAGAAGCTTCTGTCTGCTAACTAATATGGAAAAAATCTATACGTTCTTATACTAAAATGGAAAATATATCTTAAATACAAATGAGTTATAAGTAAATAGTAAAATAGTGAAGAGAAAGGAGAGGAATTGTGTTATATAACAGACTAGCAGTGCACATGCTTGATAGTTGATACTTCTATGGAGAAATTGCAAGAGTGTGCAATTCTTATAATCTCCGACCAAACCGTGGGTGACACACTTAGAGGCAAGACGCAAGAGAATACTTTGTCATAATATATATTCATACAGATTAACGGGCGAATTAAGTGTCGATGATGAAGATACTTTCGAATTCTTCTTCTTCTTTTTAGCTTTTTTTATGATAATTCAGCTCTTGCTCTAGTTGCAAAGAAAATGGAGGAAGCACAAGAGCAATGCTCGGCTCACCAGTTTCATCTAATTCAGGACCTATGGCAGAGAGACGTACGACAAAGCAACTAACAATTACGGAGAAACCCAGAGAAGTTTTCTTCTTAAATCTTCTCCGTAATTGAATTCGAACGCAAAGCACCGAATACAGCCAGAGATATAGCGAGTTGCGAAACTGTACGGATAAGAGAACGGTGGCCGGAAACGAGGAATAACGGGCGACGGCGGCGAATCCGGCGAAAATTATCAGGCGGAGAAAGGGGGAAGGGACGAGACCTGCAACAAGGCGCCGAGATCGTCCTCAACCGTGAAGTGAGAACCGGCGCCGGACGACGAGCAACGGGAGGTCGCGGAGAGGCGCGGCGGCCTTCTCCGGGGACGGCCGCTCGCCGCGGGACGGCGGCGTGAGCCGACGAGGCGGAGGGGCGGCCTCTCGCGCGTCGAGGCTCGAGGGGCGAAACGGTGGACCAGGGCGGCGGCGGCGGCGGCGAGCTCCATCGCCGTCACTCTCCTCCGTTTCTCATCCCGCGAAGGTGGTCCACGTACTTCTTGAAATTCACCTGGTTTGAAATTCGAATAATAATTGGAATTCAAGCGAGAAAATATTTTTTAAAAAAATTTACTTTTTTTTTGGTAAGGATTAAAAAAAAAAGTTTACTTTTAACCTTCCAAAAACTTGAATTTTGTAATTAAAAAGTTTGAAATCAGACAGGCCCTGTTGACTAAAGTCTCCGGAAGTAGCGCGGAGACGAGAGGGAGCAGGTTGTAAGCCGGTGGTGGTTGTTGCTTCGGAGCGAAGAAGACGAAGCCTGCGGAACCATGAACGGCGGGAGGAGCGGCGCGAGGGACGGCGGCGGCGGCGGCGGCGGCGGCGGCGGCGGCGGCGGAGGAGGAGGAGACGACGACGGCGGCAGGGGGATCCTGTGGAGGCTCCCGGCGGTCCGGTCCAAGCAGCTCGGCAAGCTGGGCCCCGCCTTCGGCGTCGGCGCCGGCTGCGGCCTCGGCGCCGGCGTCGGCCTCATGGGCGGTAAAAATTCCCGCCTCTCTCTCTCTCTCTCTCTCTCTCTGGATTCTTCGACGATTTAGGGTTTCTTCTGCACGAGTGGCGAGCGACTCGAGTATCAGATTCCTGAATCCTGGAACTCGTGATTCCAAGCTACCCGTCGCTTTAATGTTTAGAGTTCTACACAGACGTCAGGTTTAGATGCGTACTCTGTTTCACTTGAGTATCAAAGGGTTTAAGCTGCTAGCAGTTGTCGCTCCATAAGAGTGACTCCAGTTTTAGCACTTGTGTCCGCAAAGTGGGATAGAGAGCAGGGGTAGAGAAAGCAGCTGGATAATGGGGCTTTCATCCCCTTTTGATGCAAGAAAAGAGCGAGGAAGTTGGTGTATACGAGCTGTATAGCTCTCTACTTCGAAGACGAAGCATTGGTCGGGTTAATAATTTCCTTTGGGGCGGTTTAGCGGCTCCTGGATGAATCTGGAGCTGACACTTTGATGCTTCCGCTCTGTTGGTCCATCCCGTGTTGGCGGAGAAAGTAGTGTTCTTGCGACCCCCGGGACATTCGACTGGTTCTGCCTGTAAGATGAAGGTGAGCAAACGATGTCTGTGGATGCTTGCTCTTCCTTCAAGTTATGTTCAAGACTTGCGACCCCGGGCATTCGACTGGTTCTGCATATGAGATGAAGGCGAGCAAACGATGTCTGTGGATGCTTGCTCTTCCTTTGAGTTATGTTCAAGACTTGCCCAGTTGTTGCTGTGTCGTTGCAGTTTCACTTGTCCTAAAAGTTAATTTATACAGGAAATAGCTGCTAATGTTGAGTGTGTCGGTATTACCACTACTATTTGGGGCAATAACCAAGTTGAGTGTGGTTGAAGATAGGGTGCTTGGTTGGAGGCAGGGGACATGTCATCTCCCTTGCACCAATTTCCCCGTGTGAATATTTCCACAAAACCAATCTACTGCTTCAGGCTTCCATAGATTGCAAGATTTGCAGCTCACAAATAGAGAATGATCTGGTTATGTGCTTGATGTATTACTCTCAACTCTATCCACATGGGGTGCAAGGGAGATGACATGATTTATTTGGTTTTCATCGAGAAGGGGCCATCTCTTCCTGCAAGATGATTCAATTGGTGTTAATTCTGAGATAGTGTAAAGTATGACCATTCATTGGGATTCTGTCTTGTGTGGTTATCTCTTTTAGCATATTAATTGTGCATAAGTGTGTGCTTTACCTTGCAATAGTCACAGACCAGGTTTGAAAGTTATGTGCTGTCGACCTGATGTTCAGTAGCTATTATAATGTTTGGAGTTGTAATAGTGAGTTCTCTGGCACATTGCAGGGCTAGGCTTTGGTCCTGGAATTCCTGGTTTGCAGCTTGGCTTTGGGATAGGGGCTGGATGTGGTGTTGGTGTGGGATTTGGTTATGGTGTTGGAAGGGGGATCGCCCATGATGATAATCTTAGATACTCAAATGTGGGAAATGTCTTTCATGGTTCAGGGAGTCTTCCTACTCAGTAAGTAACCTCTAGTTACACCATCTGTTTCCTTTGAATTGACAATTAGCCGAATTCGTGATGCTTGAGTCGCTAGTCTTGGGAGAAGCAAATTAACGTATGAGTGACATGTGAAGGATTTTCAGGGTTCTTGGTTTTTGACATCTCTTGGCTTTCACAGGGATGAAATTGGTGCACTTGTTGATGATCTTGTAATCAACACGAAGAAGCTCATCAGTGCGACTTCAAGAGAAATTGACAAGTGGAGGAGATGATTTCAGTTACCTAAGTTGATGCAGTCAATCAGGGATGATATAGTGTATAGCATTGATATGTTTCGACCGAAGTATGTTTCTGTTCAAAGTTGTTGAATCCATGAATGTGGAAGACATTGTATCGATTGTATTTAACGTTCAGCTGCGTATGCAGCAGCCCAGGACCACTCAAAATTGCAGCTCTTCGATTTAATCTTTTTCCCCCCACCTGATGTTTACTTGACTATGTCATCGGCATAGATTTCGGTCAGACTTCAGACACGACCGTAGCATTGGCGATCGTTCATTCGTATCAATTCTTGGAATTGTTTTCGTACAGGAAATAACATTTGAAATTCCGAAATAGTTGAGAGCAACGTTCTGTGATATGCTTGAAATTCCACATTTTAATTCTGCTTTAATCCTTTATTATAAGAGATTGGATTGGTTTGAATAGACTTGTAAATTGGTTTTTGAAATGATTCTTTTTTAATGAAGTTTTAGCTGGTATAAATTTATAGTCCTTCACCATCAAGTACGGTGTGACCGAGGATTTTGATCATTGGGCGTGTAGACTGTAGAGAACAACGGAGGATAGGACACGTTATCCTAAACGGACCAATCCATTCATTCAGCAGTTGGCCACGTCGGCCCCTCATCCGCCACGTCACTCCGGGCGACCTATGGTATGACTGGATTGGATTGCGCATCTGCAATTCACCATGCAACACCAATCAAATACGCTGGATCACAAATCCGATGTGGCACGTCCGCATCCACCAGACCATCCATTATATTCTCTACCGTTCTTCATCCTCCTCTCATTGCGCACAGATTCAATCTTTCACCTCCAGCACCACCCCCTCTGGAGCACCGTGCAATGGCTTCTCTCGGAGTCTCCGAAATGCTGGGCAACCCCCTCAACTTCAGCAGCGCCGCCAGGTCGGCCCCGACCACCTCCAGCCCCGCCACCTTCAAGACCGTGGCCCTTTTCTCCAGGAAGAAGCCCGGCCCGCCCGCCAAGGCCAAGGCGGTCGCCGTCTCTCCAGCTGACGAGGAGCTCGCCAAGTGGTATGGTGAGTGGCCAATCACTTAAGAGTTAGTATCCAAGCCTTCTGCTGGTCATTATGAAAGCTATGCTTCACAAGAAGTTTTTTTTAGGAGCTTTCGGAAGGGGTAGTAATTTGGATTTGTGCGCGTGTGGTTTTCAGGTCCTGACAGAAGGATCTTCTTGCCTGATGGTCTCTTGGACCGGTCCGAGATACCCGAGTACTTGACTGGAGAGGTGCCCGGAGAGTAAGTTCCTTTCTCTTCTCCCTCCGGTAGCAGTAATATCTTTAAGATATGTTGCAATTGTAATTAGTGGGATGAACTCAGCGAGCATTAAATCTTCCCGGATAATTGTACATGGCGAGCGGTACTACTAGTAACAAGGGTTAGCAGTTAGTGCAATTCTTAGATTCATCGTGATATGATAGTGGTGCTAATTCTGGTGCATGTTCATGCAGCTATGGCTATGATCCTTTTGGCCTCAGCAAGAAGCCAGAAAACTTCAGCAAGTGAGTTGGTCTGCCATTTTATCTTCTTGTCACTCTCTCTTTTCTCTCGATGAATATATATTCAGAATGAATCAGCATCTCAAATTGATGAGATACTATCTGCAGATACCAGGCCAATGAGTTGATCCACGGAAGATGGGCCATGCTCGGAGCTGCTGGCTTTATTATCCCCGAGGCCTTCAACAAATTCGGTGCCAACTGTGGCCCCGAAGCCGTCTGGTTCAAGGTTCACATCTTCGGCCGTTTTGTTCTGTCCCAAAACAGGCGTAGAATTTCGCAGTTATGGTTTTCCCTTTGACATTGATCTGATACCTATTCTGACTGTTGATACAGACCGGAGCCCTCCTCCTGGACGGGAACACATTGAACTACTTTGGGAAGAACATTCCCATCAATCTAGTTTTTGCTGTCATTGCTGAGGTTGTTCTTGTTGGTGGTGCCGAGTACTACAGAATTATTAATGTCTTGGTAGGTCAAAATGTTATTATGCCAATTATCTGACTTCAACATGTTATATGTGTTACACGAACTATAATTGAGTAGGGAAACTGAATTGCTCTTTGATGACTGTTGTGTCTCGAGTTAGAGAATATCTGCTGGTAAGTGCACATATATTGAACGCTGCCCCATTGATTGTAAGAGTAGCCACAGGCAGGCCTTGAACTAGCTAGTTGGACTTATATCAGCAGTCTTGAGTCTTGACCCGTAAATTTAGGCCTGAACTTTGCAGTCATACGAGGCCTTTGACTTTGTGTTGAATGGTGTGCAATGATTTAGTAGAGTGCATAAACCTAGCCGCATAGTGTCCAAAGCTTTGTTGTTGTTGTAGTTGTTATGGTGGTGCCAATTTTGCACCACTCGGATCATATTCTCAGATGATTTTCATCCTTAACCATCACAAGCTTTAAGTTTTCAAATATAGAAAGTAGAACAGTTCTTGCTATCAGTTGATCGAAAAATCCATCAATGTTGTGTTGTGAATTTGATGTGGTTAGATTACAAATACAGCAGCGCAAACACACCATTGGGTTATCTCATGGTTCCTTCTTCCACTAATTCTCTCTCTGTTCTCTTGTTAGGATTTGGAGGACAAACTCCACCCTGGTGGTCCATTTGACCCGTTGGGTCTCGCTAAGGACCCAGACCAGGCTGCCATCCTCAAGGTGAAGGAGATAAAGAACGGCCGCCTCGCCATGTTCGCCATGCTCGGTTTCTTCTTGCAAGCCTACGTTACCGGGGAGGGCCCTGTCGAGAATCTTGCGAAGCACCTCAGCGACCCGTTCGGAAACAACTTGCTCACTGTGATTGCGGGAACAGTGGAAAGAACTCCTACCCTGTGATTTTAGTTCTTGAGATCATCCTCTTGAATATGGGAATGAGTTGTACATCTCATTGAGAAAGTTTTAAGGCATGAATCAGAATTTCCACTTGGAACTTTCTCTCTTATGATCTATATAGATGGGCTTGATCAAGTTAGCCATGAAGGCTGTAACATCTTGAATATTCTTTTGTCATCATATGCGCAAAATCTTTCTTCAGCACGCTAATGCGCAATTGTTTGTCACTTCTATTGTCGCGACCTGATTGAACTTTGAACTCTGAAGTACTCATCGTCCATATAACTAAGATTGCCCAAACTAAGTGACTGTCTTGTAGTTGCCACATATCAAGGTTGACGACATCAAATATGTGGCTGTCTGCCATGGATGACTTTGAATCTCAACGATCAATGCAGCGGGGAGGCAGCATGCCATTGGCGGCTAGAAGCGGCGAGCTAGTGATTGTGGGAGGCGTGGACCTGGCCTTAATGGAGGTGAGTAAACGGGTGGTGGCGATGGCTCAAAGGAAAACATGAATAAACGATTGAAACAGAACTCGATCCTTCAGAAGTCACCTAGGTTAATGTCATGTACGTACAGTGAGTAAGCTTACGAATTATTCTCCATATATAAAAGATCCTTTAAAAGGGTTTGATTTACCAAGAATACTCCACATGGATCGAACATTCTTGGACGAAGACACATAAATTTGTTAGATCGCTTGAAGTTCATCCGCAATACATCACTTCCAACAGTTATGATTGATCTGGTTACCACCATATCAGTTCCAAAGAAGAGTATGGAGTTGGATTACCATGCGCATGACTGGGCCTGCTGTCTTTGAAGAGAAATTACTTTGAGGTTTTTGGCTTTAAGCCTTTCAAATCCGACTTCACGTCAGATCTTCAAACACACAAACATCTAACACTTGGAGAGATCTTCAGAACGTTGTAAGCATCTCCAGGAAACACCAACCGGTACGTGTTAGCATATCATTACAAGGATGATCAAGAGAACTTTATTGTGCTGTGAATTTCTGTAACACGGCACGGTGTATGACACCGGTGGTGGGCGAGTGCCACGGTCGAGGGAGCTCACTCCCGAAGAAGCAAAGCCCTTCGTTTCACCGCACTTCATCGGTGCCCACAAATGGCTTTCTTGTTTTTTTACCAAACCGGTTTCTCCACATTTACACACAGTCCGCGATTGCTATGAGCGAACCTTGAATGCTCTTCGGTGTTGTTTTCTTCTCTCGTCTTGTGGCTGTTCGATCGTTTACGTTCGATGATCTTGGTGCGTCGGATTCATCAACAGCTGCTCGTTTCCCATCACTGTGAGCGATTTGTCTATCTTTCTAGTTTCTTTTGTTCTCGGCGGAAAATTTGATGCTTGACATGTAGACGAGAAAAGTGTCGAAAAAGTCATAAATTTTTTGCATTAATACCTATTTAGTCCTCAACCTCTTTTTGGTGTCAATTCATTTCTAAACCTTTTGTATAATGCCAATTCAGTCCTAAACTTTTTTTTATGCCAATTCAGTGTTAAACCTTTTGCATTTATGTCAATTTAGTCCTAAATCTTTTGCATCTGTGCCAATTCAATCCTAAACCTTTTGCATTGATGTCAATTCAATCCTTCCGGCTAATAGCTATTCACGTGTCGAAGGACTGAATTGGCGCAAATACAAAAGGTTTATGACTGAATTGGCACTAATGTAAAAAGTTTATGACTGAATTGGCACCAAAAAAGGTTTAGGACTAAATTGGTACCAATGCAAAAGGTTTATGACTAAATTGGCACAAATGCAAGAAGTTTAAGACTGAACTAGCACCAAAAAAAGGTTTAGGACTCAATTGGCACCAATGCAAAATGTTTATGACTAAATTGGCACAAAAAAAAGATTTATGACTAAACTGGCACAAATACAAAAGGTTTAGGACTTTTTGGGAAATTTTCAATTAAGGACCCAAAGTGGATCTCTTTTTTCAAAAAAGGACTCCAAGTAGATAATGTTTCAATTAAGGACCAAAAATGCTCAAACTAGTCTCAAATAAGGACCCAGCTCATCGGCCGGCCAAATGTTCGTCGACCGGCAACAGTGAGACATTTTTCGGCCTCAAAATAGGGGCAATTTTGTCTTTTTCTTTCTTTTTCCTTTTTTCTTTCTTTTTTATCTTTTCCGGAGCTTGGGCTGGTGAGGATTACGGCAAGGGCCACCTTCACCGGCATCGGGCAACGACCGCCCTTGCCAGATCCGGTGAGGGCAAGGGCGGCCCTCGCCGGATCTGGCAAGGGTGAAGGCAACCCTCACCCGACGCCGACGAGGCCGAAGGCGGCCCTCGCTGCAACCCTCGTTAGCCTAAGTGAGTGCAGCTCTCGCCCGCCCAGATCTAGCAAGGCCAAGGGCGACCCTCGCCAAATCTGGGCAAGCGAGGGTTGCAGTGAAGGCCGCCCTCGGCCTCACTGGCATTGGGCGAGGGCTGCCCTTGCCCTCGCCGGATCTAGCAAGGGCGAGGGTGTCCCTCGCTCGACGCTGGCGAGGCCGAGGGTAGCCCTCACCGCAATCCTCGCCAGCCCAGGCGCCAAAAAAGAAAAAAGGAAGAGAGAAAAGAAAAAAGGAAAAAGAAAGAAAAAGACAAAATTGCCCCTATTTCAGCACCAGAAAATATCTCATGGTTGCCGGCCGGCGAGCTAAGTCCTTATTTGAGACTAGTTTGGGCACTTTTGGTCATTAATTGACACATTGTCTACTTGGAGTCCTTTTTTTGAAAAACGAGACCCACTTTGGATCCTTAATTGAAAATTTCCCGGATTTTTTTGACACTTTTCCCACGTGGAGGTTATGCGTCTAGAGAGGCTTGGCATTTGGAGTTCCCACGTACTTGCTTCCACAGGGTTATAGCTCTGCATCGTTTCTTGATTTCTATATCTTACAAATTATATAATTGGATGGACGTTGATTCGCTACTGCATATAGAGCTGAAACCAAATACATGAACAGTACGGTTTTGGTGCATTTATAGGATTAGTCGAGTCAAACATTCGAATAATCAATATGTAGGTGTTTCTCTCTAAGGCGGTTTGTTAGAATGTTATGATGTGCCTATATTGGAAGTGCTTGATCAACCGGAATGTGGAATTCGTAAGGTGTTTCTCTCTAAGGCGGTTTACTTTCATGTGAATGATGTCTATATCTTTTAACCTACCAATTAGGAAACTAATCGCAAAGACGAAGGAAAATGTAGCCTTTTTTTTTTGTCTTTTGCCGTCACCATGTCCATCCAAGCTACACTACCCACTACGTATGTCACCCGCACCGTCTAAATCCCATTGCCACCCATCTCTCTCTCTCTTATATACACACACGCATGTGCAGCAATGCCGCCAAGGTTACTTGAGGTTTGGGTCCGCCACTCGCATGGAGGTGTTGATCTAATGCACTCTTTTGTCTTTATAAAGAGAGATTATTATTATTTTTTTGATAACTCAGGGAACCCCCGCACGGCCGACAGCCGAAGAGTAAACCCTGGGAGCGACACGTGCTAGCTACCACACACGTGCCACCGATTAAGTCACCTTGTGGCTCCCGGAATTCGAACACTCAACCTTTTGCGAAAGGAAGAGTGCGCGCTCCAGCAGCGCCACCCAGGCGGGTGGTATATAAAGAGAGACTATAACTTCACTTGTTTTGCAAAAAATGAATAATTTCGAAAATATTTTTTTTAAAAATATCACTTGTATCACTTATAAAAATGTATAATTGAAAAATATTTTCGTCCTCTAAAAATATTTAAACATAGATTGTTATCAATAAATGAAAATTTTTTCTATTGACTAATCATTTCAAGCAATACAACCTAGGTGTTGGAAGTGATAGAGGCGAGGACGAAGGAAGGTAACAATTGCTCAAAGGAAAACACGAATAAACGCTTAAAACAGATCTCCTTTTTTCAAAATTGCCAAGGTAATACCAATCAAGTGTAATGAGTAAGTCCATGAATTTAATCTCTAATTATAAAAGATCCTCTTTTAAAATCTATATATTTAGTCCAAAAGTGGATTTTGTTTCGCTTTGAACGTATTCATTCAACCGTCAAAGGTGTCATTTTTCTCACTTTTGTGTTTCCTATTCTACACTTTTAGACTTATTTTTCTAGTTGTAAAGCAAAGAAAAAAGGAAAAAAAAAAGGAAAAAAAGATTCTTAACAAAAATAAAGGAAAAAAGATAGAACAAAAAATCTTATTACAACTTTCAATTAAGAATGCGCAGTTAGTAAGGACATGTTCGATAACATTTCTGTTTTTCTATTATTTTGTTCATTGGAATAGAAAAAGAACATAAATACATTTGTGTACATCAGTTAATTTTTCTATCTTTCAGAGTAGAGGTGAGCATAGTTTAGGTGGGAACTCCCATCTCAGATGGGCCATCTGGACCATTTGGACCCTACACAAATATATTTCTGTTCTTTTTCTCTCCCAGGTCTGGTTCTCTGGTGGGTTTATGAAACCGATCTCATCAAGTTTCACGCAAATAGAGATGACTAAAAGTGAGAGAAGGAGGCAATGAATAGCCAGAGGAGTTACATTGAATTAAAGGGAGTTGAGAGTCAAAGCTATGAGTTGATGGGCGATGAGCTTAAGAGTCGAGACATGAATGAAAGATAAAGAGATGACTCCGACAAAGTAAGAGTGAGACGAGACGAGCATTTAGTTGACGGGCATTAAGCTTTAAATTAGATATTTTAGAATTTTCATTTTTCTTAAAATTTTTTCATTTTTTTTTGGAAAATTTTTCAAAAATTATATATATTACCGATCCGGTCCGAATGGCGGGCGAGCGGTTTCATTTCTAGAATCGGGAACCGGACCGGTGCTTACCAGTTCTAGTAAATTGAAACTGGAAACTGAACTGGTCCCTACGGGAACCATCGGTTCCCGTCTGATTTCGGGCGGTTCGCAGTTTCTTTGCATATCCTTACTCGGAGTAGATTAGTGGCCAAAGTATAGATTTTGGAACAGAAACAAGATGTAAAAAAATATAGACAAACTTAGAATGCTTCTCTCGTCTTTCTTTATCTTTTGAAGTTCAAGTAAATGTCAATTTCTCTTTCAACGATTTCTTTCTAGATTAGAGAATTCGTATATTGGAAACACGAAGAAAATAATGTCAAGTTCCTTTATTCCTCTGTGTAATAAAAGTTATGAATTCCATCACTGACTTGTAATATTGCACAAGAAATGAAGATCAATTGCGCACGCCTGTGAAAAATGGTATCTTTTCCTGAGAAAGAACCAAGATGAGTTTCCTTACCAAAAAAGAAAGAACCAAGATGAGGGGCAGAGTTAGTGCAATCACTCCACAATGGTACTAGCAGGCATCCCGCATTCAATAACAATCGCATATGGTGGGGAACCTCTCGTGCAGTCCTCGATAAGTTTATTCATCACGTGGATTTATTGTTAGAGTCCGTTTATTTAGTAAAATACAAATAATTTGAACAGTATTTTTTTAAAATCGATTATTTATATCGCTTACAAAAAAAATATTCAAACCGAAGTTATTATTAATAATGAAAATATTTTTATTAATTAATTACTTCAAGTGATATAAATAATTATCATTAAAAAATATTTTTTTAATTATTTATTTTTTACGAAATAAATAGAATTTTAATAGCTTCAGCAATGAAAATTTTGTCCTACCTATCACGGCTTACTCTGATTCTTTTCAGCTAAAGGGCCCCCGAGTCTAGCTGTGAAATACGAAAGCAATAATGGAGGCTAAGAGTGACTGAGACTATCGATGTCGAACAGAACAAAAAAGGAGACACCAATTCACTGAATTTAGTGTGAGTTTTCCTTGTCAGTCATTTAACTCCTAGAATCGAAATCTCGATGCGCCAAGCTATCAAGAAATCAACAACAACTTACAGGTGATCGTTCGACAATAACTTACGGGTACGATTACGCTGACACGAATTGTCAACCCTTTATTATGCAATCACAGGGGGCCGGCCCCTCGGAATCTTTTGAAATCTAAATTTCGTGATTCGAATTACAATTAGTAAATCGACTTTGTGACTAGGTAGTAACTTGTGAAGGATCTCCGGTCCATACATGTCCACGGCGTTGGTGTGGCATTGATGCAATGGTTGAGTATATAGGCAACATATTGGTCTCCATGACTCATGGAATTTGTTAGCTTTTAATTTAATCAAACCATTAAGGTGCTGCATGAAAACCATTCTGGTTCTGTCCAGAACTGGTTTTTTGCTCCCAGAATCAGTTTTGGACCAGAAACCCGTTTGGTAATGCAATTTCATTTTTCCATTTCCGGGACAAGTTTGCTTCCAAAACTTATTCTGAAACCAGAAATGAGAACCCAAAAAAAGTTGGTTTTTCATTTCTGGACCAAAAGTGAGAACCATTTCTAAGGAATTCATTTTCTTCAACACACATATTCATATGGAAGTTACGATCTTTGAGGTGAGAAAAAAAAGTAAACAATCAAAAATTTCAGCGAAATTTAAATTTTGTTAGGTACCGAAAAAAATAAAAATAAATAAAAAAATAAAAAAATTTCACAAAATAGCTTAGAAAACTTATGGCCACCCACTTTGAGCAAAATTTAATTTTTTTAGTTGCCAAAAAAATAATAAATAATAATAAATTCTAAAATTTAAAAACTTCACAAAATATCTTGGAATACCTGTGGCCACCCAATTTGAGCGAAATTTTATTTTTTTAGGTGCCGAAAAAAATAAAAAAAAGCAAAAAATCAAAAATTTCAAAACTTCACAGAATGACTTAGAATACTTGTGGTCATCTACTTTGAGTGAAATTTAAATTTTTTTAGGTGCCGAAAAAAATAAAAAAAATAAAAAAATAAAAAACTTCATAGAATAGCTTAAAATACCTGTGGCCACCCACTTTAAGTGAAATTAAAATTTTTTATATGCCAAAAAAAAATAAAAAAGTAAAAATTTTGAAACTTTACAGAATGATTTAAAATACCTGTAGCCACACACTTTGAGCGAAATTTTATTTTTTTAGGTGTCGAAAAAAATAAAAAAAAATAAAAAATAAAAAAATCTCAAAACTTCACAAAATGGCTTAGAATACCTGTGGCCATCCACTTTAAGCGAAATTTTAATTTTTTTATGTGCCAAAAAAATAAAAATAAAAAAAATAAAAAAAACTTCACATAATTGCTTAGAATACATGTGGCCACCCACTTTGAGTGAAATTTAATTTTTTTTAGGTGTCAAAAAAAAATAAAAATAAGCAAAAAAGAAAAATTTTCAAAACTTCACAGAGTGGTTTAGAATATATGTGGTCATCCACTTTGAGTGAAATTTAATTTTCTTTAGGAACCAAAAAAAATAAAAAAAAATAAAAAATACCATTTGGGCATCTAAAAAAATTAAATTTTACTCAAAGTGGGTGACTAGAGGTATTGTAAGTCATTCTGTGAAGTTTTGAAATTTTTGATTTTTTGATTTTTTTTGGCACCTAAAAAAATTTAAATTTCACTAAAAGTGGGTGGCCACAGGTATTCTAAGCAATTCTGTGAAATTTTGATTTCTTGATTTTTTTTTTTGAAAAAATTCAACAAATTTCCTATTTTCCCGAAATCTAAATTTTTTTTATTTTCTCGACATTTTGATGATTTTTTCTGGAATTTTTCAATTTCTAGGATTTTCTGAATTTTTTTAAAGATTTTTATGAATTTTTCAGATTTTTTATTATTTTTATTCCATTTCTAAAAAAATGGATTTTTATTCCTGGAAATAGAATTTTCTGTTGTTTATCAAAAGGGTTTTTATTTCAAGAAATAGAAATTTTATGCTGTTATCAAACGGGTTTCTGTTCTAGAAATAGAAATTTTTTGTTATTATCAAACGGGTTTTTTTCTCTGAAACTCATTCAGGAACCAGAAATAGAAAAATCTATTTCTGGTTCAGGAACTCATTCCGGAACAGAATGGTTATCATTCGCTACCTAAGTGACCATGCGAGCTATTTTGGGCGCGTATGATAACACTTATGTTCTCAAGAACGATTTCTATTCAGAAATAGCCTTTCTATTTGGTAACTATACAAAATTTCTATTTCCGAAATAAAAAAAAACATAAATGCGTCTGGTACAACCCTAAAAATTTATAGTTCCTAATTTTTTATTTAATTATAAAAATATCAGAGGAGACTTAATAGGTTATATTTGGATAAAACTGGACTTTTGTAAGGACTTAAGTAATCAAGATATTCTAAGATGGCCATAAAAATTCAACGTAATAATTAGTCAAAGATAGATGGCTAGAAATGGCAGTAGAGAGTTCCATCGGTTTATAACTCACAAATAAATCTTTGGGCATTACAATAAATAGGTGGATAGACCTTTGATTTTTAGGGTATAGGGTATAAAGTTTAGGGTCTAGAGCATAGAGTGTGAGGGATTAGGGGTAGGGTTTACGGTATACGGTTTAGATTTTAAGGTTTATGATTTAGGTTACGCTGAGCTTATTTTTCTGAAATGACCTTATTTTTGCTTTTGTTCCCACAAAAAAAAAACATAGATTTTTTTTACTTCTTATTTCTGTTCCAAATTTATTCTCTAGCTACTAATCTATTCTGGGTCGTAGAAAAATTGAATGACGTACATAAACAATTTTATGTTCTTTTTTTGCTCCACAAAACAAAAGAATAGAAAAACAAAAAAATAGAAATGTTATCAAATGCACCCTTACTAACTCTTATAGGAAGATGATTGGTGTATCTATATCTATATATTTATGCATTTTGCTTACTTATTTGACAATAACAAGTTACTATATTTTTAGGGCAATAATTTCCCATTTCATCCATTTCTTCACGTGACTAATCATTTATTTCTCCTCACAAAATCACCCAAACGCGAGTGAACACAGGAAATTAGCAAAAAAATCCTAAATTTATTGCAATTGTATCAATTTAAACAGAAATATTTTTTTTTTCAATTGAGTCCTAAACTTTTTACATTTATGCCAGTTGAGTCAATTCGACTAATTTTTGCTAGAAATCGTTAATGTGAACGCTAGTCGTCCTATGTGGCGCAATCGGCACTAACATGGACAATCTTTAATGATATTTTAATGTTTTTTCGAATTTTGCATTACTTTTTTTATTTTTCCTTTTTTTTTTCTTTTTCTCTCTTTTCCTTCTTCTTTTTTCCTTTTCTCTTCTTATATTTTTTATTTTTCCCCTTTGCTGACCTTAGGCTAAGTGAGTGAGGGCAACCATTGCCGGCCTTGGGCGAGGGCAACCCTCCCCCGAGGCCAGCGATGGCTAGCAGAGAGGAAAAATGAAAAAGAAAAAAAGAAAAAAGAAAAGAAGAGAAAATGAAAAAAATAAAAAAGTAAAGAAGGAAAAGAGAAGAAAAAAGGGAAAAAACTGAAAAAAAATATTAAATTGTTATTATAAATTGTCCACGTCAATGCTGGCCATGCCATATAAGACGGTTGACGTTCATGTCAATGATTTTTAGCAAAAATTGATCTGTTAAATTCAATTGGCACCAATATAAAATGTTTAGGACTTAATTAACAAAAAAGGTTTATTACCTAATTGGTACAATTGTGATGGGTTTAAAACTTTTTCTGTAATTTTCTTGCTCAAAAACTAATGTTTATTTTTAAACTTTTTCTTGCGACATTAAAAATCATAAACTATATCCATAATGACATATTTATCTTAAATTTTTCAAAACTTAGGCTACATGCGGTTCAACTTTGCAAATAAGCTTTGGAGCTTTAGAGATCCTTGGATAAATGTAAGGGTATTTGGCAAATTTTTTTGGGACCATTTTGGGGAAATCAACCTTGGTAAAGCTATCTCCTTGGGCTTTCAACATTTGAGACAAGCTACTTCTTACGGGTGATACAAAATTTTCTTCCAGACTGCCAACATCAATATTTCCATTTCCAAAGTAGTTATTGGTCGCCCAAGAAATACTACCATGAAGTGGACTGTTGCTGCAACCCGATGCCGATCTCGAACCTACAGGACCATTACTCTCCTCAACAGGTGTCGGAGGATGATTGGCCGCGGAGGCCTCCTCAGTATCAAGTTCGTTTTGCTCAGCAGAGTAACCATCAAGAGCTCCCCATGTATCATCCAGATCGGGCCAAGGTATGGCCACTGAAACATCTTGACAATGGAAATGTTCATAGGAACGTGTTACGTTAACAGCCTTTCCCCTGCTGGGTCGAGAGTCAGCTTCGTGCTTCCACACGTATACATGAGAATCCTCACTGGCAGAGACCACATATTTTCCATTGGCACTGAGGGAGGCAGAGATTTGGCTGTTTGTGTTGCGGAAACCTTTAAATTTGTTACCAAAAAAAAAATATATTTCCATTTCCAATTTTGTCCTCATAAGTAACTGTTCATCTTTTCCAAGTAGCAGAGGCAAGTTGCCGGTGAATCTCCACCGGATGGTCTGCGAGATGGTTGTCGGTGAAGCTTTGACATTGCAAATCCGGATCACCCCAAATTGCAAATCTGAAAACCCCCCAACAAGACCCTTAGCATCGTTCAGCTTCACAATGTTGCCATGTCAAGGTCGCGCAACCTCGGTGTAATCGCGCTTGGGTCCACCATGTGACCCAAGCACAATACATCGCGACCTCAACCGCAATTATACCAAGGTGCTCATTATTAATGGTGCTAATTGAGACTATATTGATGAAAGGTAAATATGTTGCCCGGTTATAAGTTCGAGACTTTAAATAAATATGTCACTGTAGACATAATTCGAGATTTTTCCTTTAATTAATTCCGCGTTAAATAATCTTTTCAAACTGGTGAGTTGTCTTTCCAATCACGGTTCCTCTTTTTCCTCTGTTGGGTCGGATCACCGTACTCTGACGAGAATGATGATGGCGACGCTGGGCTTTGGAAGACACTCTGGGTTTGGTGTTGACGCTCCAATCGAATGTGCGCACGTGTCCGGAATTTGTCGTGGGAGCGTGTCCCGTTTGTGCGCGCGAACTACGAACTTCGCACGTGACGACAAAGCGGAGGTCGCATCGCTTTAATGTTGGGACCTTCCTATTTGCCGAAGTAAATTTGTGACCGCACATCCCAGCGACCTGCACTTTGAACGGTCTAGATTTGTTTTCTCTCAATCCGTTCTTTTCTCTTTTTCCTGTTCGCCCTTTTCCGGATCGTGTCTTTTTCATTTAACCAATGCTTGATTAGTTCGTTTATCGAAGCGGCTTTTTCTTAATATTTTCTTCATCCTACTTGACATTGCAGAAATATTTTCTCTTTTGTGCGGTACCATTATCTTACCAAAACACGAAATATACGGCCAAAGTGACGTCGTTTTTAGTTTACATATAAATTTGTTAACTAAGATCTTAATGAAATTAGATTAAAAAGTAAACAAGGCATTCTGAAAAAAACACGAAAAAAAAGGCACAGGCAGGGGCGGCTGGCCCTTGCCACCGGCACCGGGAAGTGCGGCTGTGCCTTGCCTCTTTGTGTTTGTTTTAAATGCCTTTTCATTTTTTTAATCTAATCTAATTGAGATTCGCTTTAGAACTTAGGATTTAGGTCTAACTGATGTCATTTGTTCAAGTAAGGTAGTGCCACTCAGGTCAGAGAAAATATTACAAGTCACGTCGATGTTTTTTTGTTAATCTAATTAGATAGAGTCAACGAAATGATTCGATTGTATCAATTTAATAATTTTTAGGATTTGTTTGTACTATTTTTAAAGTTTTATGACCTAATTGTACTTTCATGATAAATTTTAAGACTTACAATGCACTAATCCCTTCATTTTAAGCTAAATTTTCGTGCAATCAATGTTCACAATTTATAATCCACCAACCGAAAGACCAGTTAGAAAGAAAAAACAACAGCCATTTCTTTTTCTTTTCCCACTCTGCCCCTCCGCTTGACTTCGGTGCATGCAGCGCATACCAAAGCATCGTCACCCCTCAACTGTTGCCGCCTTGTCTTTCCACGGAACTCTTCCATCCAAGTCGCAGTACCCATTCCATGCGTTGTTGCTTGCGCCTGTACTGCACAGCACTGCCAAAGCTTACCTGAGGCCTGGACCTGCCACTTGCACGGTGGTCGCAATCTCGTGCACCCCCCCTGTCGTCGCCAAGAGCGAAAGCTAGAGATGGAGACAGGGACGAGACCGACGAAAACGGAGACGCGATGGTGGTGGGGAGCGAGAGGGGCGACAAAGTTACGGTGGTTGACACGCAGAGAGAGAGAGAAAGAGAATAGGTGCTCGCTTCCTTTCCAGGGTAAATTCTTTCTAGACCGGGGGCATCTCGGTCATCTCAGTGTAAACGCAAAGGATCCATACCTCAACAGTCATTAGCGAGTGTTTAGCGGGCAAGCAAGGTGAGCCTTTTGCTTTCATGAATTGCTATCGAGATAGAGCTTGATTCCCTCTCAAAAGAGAACGTACCACAGCTGGAGGCCAAGTAACTTGGCAGTAAGGACAGACACTCTTCTCCTAGAAAGCGTGGTTCAGGAAAAAGACAAGACGTGCGCGTAGGGCCCGGCCCGGCTCGGGGAAACATATGGCACCCTGAATCATCGTCCATCTTCGTCAACATATCGATCCGGTGCGTAGCACTCCATTTGAGCCGTTCCCTCGGTCTTCCATTGCCATGTTAAATAGCTGGCTCATCTGCTGCTCCTTTGCTTACCATCTTCACGAGCTGAGCGCTTGCACGCAGAGAGAGAGAGAGAGAGAGAGAGAGATGAGCGAGGAGAGAGACATCGTTGTTGTCGGCGGAGGGATATGCGGCCTCGCGACTGCCCTGGCGCTGCATAGGTTGTATTCCTTTTTATCTGAAAGCAAGAAGATATTTTCATCTGCATAACGTCGATCTCTTGTACTCATCGGCATTTGGTTTTGTTACATGATACGATCATGGTGCGAGGCTCGTGATATACGTCGCAGATGACGTGCTTTCGTTTAGGTTTTCACGTGCAAGGGGCCGGATTTTCTCTTTGCATGGAGTTTCGCCTGTGTCCATTGTACATCATGCAAATACAAATCGAATCTTCTTCAATACTTTGAGGAGAAAAATCGTAATCACTTGCCCGGAGCAAAAGAGGATAAATCCATTTTTCCATTTTTAAGTTATTATACTTTCATGAGTGGTACATTGGTCAAGCGAAAATAAATGAGTGCGCATGTACTTTTATCGTTTTCTTTGTATTTTTTCCTCGGTTACATGTTTCCTTCTTCTTCATTGCTTTCTTCTCTATCATTCCTTTTGAGGATGTGCACGGGAAGCGGACCTGACCAGGCCGAACCGATCGATTCTGATCAGTTCCTGCTGGGACTGGTTCCGGGTGCAAAAACCAATCATTCTGGAACGACTGGACCAAACTAGACCAGATGGATCTGCTCTTCTTCTTTTTTTTAATTTGTCCTTTTCTTTAGAAATTTCCAAAACCCTAAACTCGACCACTTCAACCCAAGAACTGGATTGAGACCAACCGATCTGGTTCGTAGCCCGATCGATTTAGATCCTAGTTCTAGGAACATGAAAACCAACCCTACCAGTCTAGTTCCTGGTTTTAGAGTAGAACTATCTCGCTCCGAGATCCGACCCTACTGATCTAGTTCCTCGTTTTACAGTGGAACTGCCTTGCTCTCGCTTCGGAAACCGATTACCCTATTTCCTTCTTCTTGATATATTGCTACCCTAAATAACCTATGCACGTGGATCATATCCATCGATAGCCACAAGTTGTTCACGCCGTTAGGGGTATAAAAAAGAATCATCCGAACCGTAGTGACCAAGCTGCACAAAAAAATACGTGTCTATTTTGTTCGGGTTTCCTTTTGGTTCGAGTAGTAAGTAAAACAGTGGGCTTCTTACGGTTTCAATTCGCCTTTCGACTCCAATTGTCGGTTTTTGTTTGCTCGACGGTTTGCAGCAATTTATTATCCTTTCACTCTTGAGCGTAAGTAATTTATCAAAAAGTATTGACGTCACTTTTTCTAAAAGTTGTACATAGTGGACTTTTTTGTTATCATGTACTCTTTAACAAGATGAGAGACCTTTAAGGGCAACTTAAATGACCTAAAGCCATGCTCTTTTATATATTTTGAAATTCGTATTAGGCTTGCTTTATGCTAAATGAGTGTACTTTCTTATAATCACGGATGGCCACGCAGTTCTTTTAATATAAGGATAAGCCTACCCTCGATTCAGATTCCACGCGGATCGGGTCACCTACCCAAAAAAAATGTATACCCTCCATGTCTGGATCGGATACGGTATCAGTGGAGACCCTAGCCGAACCGGCCTTGACACGGCTACACACCGTTGCCTTCATTTAATTGTCCTGAATCGCGGCGTCGGGATCATATTAGATGAGCTTGCAAGGGGCAACGGGCAACGGAGGCGGGGTGCGAGCGACAACGGCGATGAGAGGTGGCAGCGGTAACGCACCGGCGAGGGTGGGATGGAGAGATATTTAAGTTTTTGTGGGAAATTTTCATTGAGCATGACAAGATATTTTAGGGGAACTAACTACGCATGGTGCAGTTTTATCCATATTGCGTACTGTTGATGCGATAATTCGTGAGAGCGGAGGGTTAAAACTACTAACAAATGATGCAGAAGGTCACTTGGGGAGAATTTCTCTTTCACTGACGATGTATATGATAATTATCTGCACATATGATCCACCTTCGAAAATTATCTGAAAGTGATTCTGTGGATCCTCATGACCACTCAAACTTCTACGTGGTTTTAATTGGATTGAGATCTTCTACATTTAAGGATAGACTAAGCGTTCGGTGCTGCCCTTTGTTGGCGGTAACTGATGACCTGTGTGGATAGCTAATGGCGATGCGCGGCAAGTAGAGAGAGCACATTTCAGATAGTCCTCACCATGGACCGGCAAATCGACAGTGTGGTAAAAAGTATATCAATGTGAGAGTCGAACATGACTCCAAAGTTTGAACGACCAACAAATGTTGTGATGAATCAATCATTCGGTATGGGGAAAGTGAAGCTTCATGAATTAGAATGAATGAGAAGAAAGTCACAATCAATTGGATGAACGTATATTAGCCAACAAGATTGTTTTCTGTGAATGTGAAAGCTGTATTTACTACCAAATGCAGGAAGGGGATACAAAGCTTGGTGTTAGAAAGAACGGAGATGCTCCGGGCGACCGGAGCGGCCATAATCATGCAGCCAAATGGTTGGAGAGCGCTTGATCAATTAGGAGTCGCCTCGAAGCTCCGGAAAACTGCTAATGCCATCAAATCGTAAGTTCTGTTCCTCGTCCCTTGCTTGGAGTATTGGTTGTGTTTCAGGTGGTATCTATTTTCTCGAATGCTAATGCATCAAGCTGAATGCCCAGTGGCCGCTTCGTAACCATCACGGACGGGAAGCGAGAACCTATCCCCCTAGGGTAAGTCATAATCAACAAGATCTATACTTTTCTTGTTTAAAGAGAAATCTTTTTGAATACCTGTCTCGTTTGTTTAGTAGAGCAGTAAATTACCATTGGAACTGCTTGATTAAGAGCTTATCCAGACCGATTTATTCAGGAATAAAATGCACTCGTAATCGAAAATCAAGCATTCAGCTAGTTCGTGTTTATAATTTTTGGTTTGCAGAGGAGAAGTACGTTGCTTGAGAAGAATGGATCTCATCAATGTATTGGCTGAGGACTTGCCATCGAACTCTATAAGATTTGGATGTCGTGTAGTCTCTGTTGAACTGGATCCAATTACATCACGTCCTCTCCTTCATCTGGATGATGGAGGTACCATCAAGGCCAAGGTGATGTTCTAAGCACTGCACATGACCTAATCTATAGTCTCTTCCGTCAACAGTTCCTCCGTAAGAATACCGAACACTTGGATCCACATTTCTTTTTGTCGCATAATACGGCTTTCTTTGGTCATGTGGTTCATGTCCGATCAAATTTCAGGTTGTAATCGGATGCGATGGTGTGAACTCTGTGGTTGCGAGTATTGTTGGATTGAACAAAACCAGGCTTTACTCAATATATGTAACAAGAGGGTTCACTCGCTATGAAAATGTTCATGGACTTGGAAATGAGTTCGTTGTGATGAGCAGGGATGGACTTCAACTGGGGTGGCTTCCCGTAGATGATCACTTGGTTTACTGGTTCGTGACTCGAAAGTGGACTTCTCCAGGTACTATGTCTTTCGTTCTTGTGCTCTCTTATCTCATGGAAAGTGTTGCGAAAACAAACGATCAAACATTATAGTAAGCAGAACAAGAAAATAAGTCGGACAACAAATTTACGTGGTCAATGTGAAAATTCAAATCCTTCCTAACGGTAACAAGTTTTTCGAAATTAGATTCCAGGGTAACGCTTGCAAAGGATCCAATGCTCCTCAAAAGCTCGATCGTGAAAGCAATGAATGATTTCCCAACTGATGCGATACGAATGGTGTCAGACAGCGACCTATCTACCGTCCAATATACAGAACTACGGTATCGTCCGCCGTGGGAGATATTGAGAAGAAGCTTTTGGAAAGGCACCATTGTGGTGGCCGGGGACGCCATGCACGCAATGGCACCATTTCTCGCGCAAGGAGGTGCCGCCTCATTGGAGGACGCGGTTGTGCTTGCTCGGTGCTTGGCTGAGAAGATTAAGCTAGCTGACGACGTCGATCGTGGTCCGAGAGAGACGACATTATCATTTGAGAAGTCTGCCGTTAAGGAAGCATTTGCAAAGTATAGCAAGGAGCGTAGGGCAAGAGTGTTTTGGCTAACCATGGAGACTTTCTTTATTGGGTCGATCTTAGGTAGTTCCTCAGGGATCATCAAGCTTATAATGGTGTTGTTCACGATCATTCTCTTCTCAGATAAAATTGGCCACACTCGTTATGATTGTGGCCGTCTCTGAGAGGGGAAGGCTACTGCTACTAGTTGGAGTCATTCTGTGAAAGCTTGGTTCATCGTAAGTGTGCGAAAGCCACGAGAACTAATAGGGCTTGCTATGTAATGTGCGATCTATCGCCAGTATAACCGTATGTCTTTTATGTTGAGTGACAAAACTATTCATGATTTGTATTGATCTTAATAAATGCAAGAAGTGTTTATGTTTCTGGTAATATTCACATCGAAAGAATTTTCTTTGCACCTGAAAGATCATCTGAACAAGTCCAGATGAATGGAATTCTATATTTACTTTAAAGCATCAAGATCTTATGTCTACAGAATCTATATCGTCATCGTCGTAAAAATATCTTGGAAGAAACAGTTGATGATATCCAAGAAGTCAGAAGCAACATACTACGTGAATATCAGCAACTGTACTGTACGTATGAATATCAACAAGCCAACTGGATGAATATCGGCAAGGGACCTTAAATAAGGCTACTAAGTGGACATTAATAGACAACGTCGGAGCATATGGTAGACATCATCATATTGAGCAAAATACTAGCAAAACGCCTATTTTTCTGCAACGAGATTTTTATCACAAATTTCAAGATTATCAATTTGAGATACTTAATATCATTCTTTATGGCTAGGGATCAGGTTTAAATTTTCACTTTAGTAGGTCTTGATTGACTATCAATCTTAAAGATTAACTTCACAAAATAATCAATCATGCGGGATATCATAGTTGATTGATAATCATCCTGAAGGCAAGATTATTGTTAAATTATATCTCGAGTTTAAGTCATTGGACAATACCCGATAACTAAAACTAACACTACAAAAAAACATGAATTTTGCGACGGGGAAGTTTTCGTCGCTAATTTGTGACAAACTTTGCGACGGATTCCTTAATCCGTCGCAAATTAGCGACAACCAATTTTCCGTCGCAAATTTGCGACGGAAAATTGATCCGTAGCAAATTTGCGATGGAATTTGCGACGAAACATAAATCTGTCGCAAATTTGTGACAGAAAATTGTCGTTGCAAATTCCGCCGCAAATTGCGACGGATAATAAATACATCTCAAATTTGCGACGGAAAATTGGTCGTCGCTAATTCTATCGCAAATTAGCGACGACTAATTTTTTCGTCGCAAATTTGCGACGAATTTATTTTCCGTCGCAAATTTGTGCAACGAATTTACCATTTTGCAATGAAAGTAGCGATGAAAATTTTATCCATCGTATTTTGCGACGAAAATGGATTCGTCGCTAATTTGGGACGGAAAATTTCTTTGCTTATATCCACCCCACCCTTCAATTTCTCTCTCTCTTTACTGATTCTTCACGTCACCCGCTTTTCTCCCGCCTTGTTCCTCTTTCGTTTCTGTCAATAATCCGTGCGCACAAAAATCAATCTCAGTAAAGCTTTTCTACTGGTAAGTATCGTAACTAATTTCGTGAATAAACAGGCGACGAATACGGTCCTGTCCTTTCAATCTTAAAGATTAACTTCACAAAATAATCAATCATGTGGGATATCATAGTTGATTGATAATCATCGTGAAGGTAAGATTATTGTTAAATTATATCTCGAGTTTGAGTCATTGGACAATACCCGATAACTAAACCTAATTACGCTCGTCATCTTGCTAATTTTGTGGATTTGGCTGCACACATTTTCGTCCAACGTTTGGTGGGCCATGAGCTGCATTTATTGTAAATTGCGCATGGTCTCATTTGAGGGCCTAATTCCAAAAAAAAAACACCAACTTTAGATTATTGACAATTCTAACCCGAACTTTTTTTTATTCCATAAAAAAGCACCAACTTTAAATCGAAGGACAATTCTTACTCGAACTTTTTTTTGTTCCATAAAAAAGAACCAACTTTAGGTTGAGTGGCAATTCCGGCCTCAATTTTTTTTTGTCTCATTAAAAATCACCAATTTTCATCATGATCTCAAATTTGGCCCCCTGTTAACTTTCACCATTGTTTGAGAAAGAAGGTTATGGTGATAAGCTTAGCGAATCTCGTCCATGGTGTCCGTCGACAGGCAGTGGTAGGTTTCAGATTACTTTGGCCAGAGAGATTCAATCTGAAAATATTTTTGACTTATCAGTGAAGTGAAGTAGATGAACAGTTTTACCATTATTCTTCAAATTGAAGCTTAGAGAATAAGACAATACATATTGCCTTAATCTAGTTAGCAAGCCAAATGGATTTATTGCTAATATAAAATAGTCAAGTTAGATAATTAATGGTTCTAAGTCAATGCGGGCCAGATTTTAGATTTAAGTCAATGTTAGTACTTTTTTATAAGATAAAAAAAAGTTCGGGTCAAAATTATCTTTTGACCTAAAATTAATGTTTTTATGAAATAAAAAAAAATTCGAATCAGAATTGTACTTAAATTTAAAGTTGTTTTTTTTTAATTAATCCCTCGTTTAAGAGAGATATGTTGAAGACAACCGAGACCTGTTCTGTCATGTTAAAGACAAATGAGACGGTACTTTTTTGACTAACACGCTGCAGAGTCTGCGTGATTTCCATAGGCTACGCATTTAATGAAAAAGACTCCAATTGACATTATAAGGAGTTGCATGAACCGAGAAGGTGAAATCTTCTCTGCACACATCAATGAAGGGGGCCCTACCTTTGATAATGTTATACAACTATCAAAAGGTGTGGGCTTGTTTTGTTTTAGTCATTGATTTCCTCTGGCAACCGAAAAGAAGGGAAGACTTCTTCGTGCATAATGAATGGGTGCGGGCTCCATTTTGTGTATATAACTAGAGAGAGCTCAAGAAGAGAATAGAGGCGTGAGCTCGGAGAGATCTGTGCGTAGGGTCAAGTCCATCAAATTGAGTTATTAAATATTATGGATATTGAATGTATTTTAGGATTAAAAAATACTTGAACATGAGTAATTATAATCCTGTGATTTTTCGATTTATTAATTAATTACTTATCGGTTCTATTTATGGACGTAGATTTTAACGTTCGAACCGAATCACGTAAATTTCTCGCGCCTTTTTATCATTTCTCGTTTTATTTCTCTATCGAATTTTTATGCCTCCTGACTTAATTGTAAAGTTACGACCCGCTTTCACCGCATCGCTGATTAAACAACAATTATTTCCATATATGAAGACCTCCACTTTCGGAAATCAAGATTTAGTTGTACGGGCAACTAGATTGACAGGATCTCTGATTGTTAAACCTCAACGGCTACCTCATCTTCTTTACAATTGTCCAACGGGTATACTAGAAATTGATCCTCGAAGATTGTCTAACGGGAAGTTCGGATATTGAGGAGTATAAAAAAATACCAACCCACCCGTTTGACACCACTAGTCATTTGTGAGTGTTTAGCGGGTAAGTAAGGTGCGCCGTTTGCGTTTATGAATTGTTATCGAAATCGTGCTTAATTCCCTCTCAAAAGTGAAACGTAACGCATGTAGAGACCAAGCAGATTGGTGATAGGGACAAACAATCTTTTCCCAGAAAATGTGGCTCATGAAGAAGACAAGACGTGCACGTAGGTAGGGGCCTGGCCGCGGGAAACATGTGACACCCCCTAAATCAGCGTACATTCATTGCTATGATGAAGAGCTAGCTCGTCTTGCTGCTCCTTTGCTTACCATCTACACGGGCTGAGCGCTTGCACGCAGAGATAGAGAGAGATGAGCGAGGAGAGAGACATTAGGCCTGTTTAGTTCAGGATTTGAAAGCTCCTTTGGGGTTTAAAATCTCTTAAGCAAATACAAAGTTATTTTGCAAGTTTTGAAGAGATGCAATTACATCTCCAAAGCTTGAAAATGGCATTTGACTGAATAGAATTCACGAGGAGCCTTAAAAAGTTGCATTTTTGAAATGCAATCGAATATTGTTCATCGCCATTATTCATCCTCTTCCCAAGCAGATGGTCCGATGCCATCGACTGTCGACTAAGGGCTAGCACCCCGGCGATCGCCACTCAAGGGTTGCACGACCCTAGCAACCGTCGCCAAAGGTCCGAGGAGCCTAGGCAATCGCTGCATGAGGTCATGCAACCCCAGGCGGTGGTCGTCGAGGTCATGCGACCCCGGCAATGCCGCTTGAGGTCGCGCGACCTCAGGCCACCTCGCCTGAGGTCAGGCGAGGCTGGTCGGTGACCAGATCTGGCCGGTGACCAGATCTGGCCGGAGGTGGTGGTCGATTGGCCAACTTTTTTTTTTTAATAAATATTAGCAAAAATCTTTTATAAATAATTTTTATCAAATAGTATTTAGATCAAAGTTGCTTTCAAATGTGATTTTAAAATATGCATTACCAAACACGACTTACATTTCGAAAAACCCTTTTAGCTCAAAGGTCTTTGCATTTTGCCAAATGCATTCCCCAAAAGCCGAACCAAACAGGCCCATTGTTGTTGTCGGTGGGGGGCTTATGGAGCCTTGGGACTGCTCTAGCGGTTCATGGATTGTATTCCTTTCTCCGAATGCAAGAAGATGTTTTCATCGTATAACATCGATCTCTTTGTTTTTCTGGTACTCATCGGCATTTGGTTTGCTTTATGATACGATTGCAATGCGAGGCTTATGATATATATCGAAGATGTGCTTTCGTTTAGGTTTTCACACGCGGGGGGCCGGATTTTCTTTTTGCATGGAGTTTCGCCTGTGTCTATCGTACATCATGGAAATTCAAATCGAATTGTCTTTGAGGGTAAAAGTTGTAATCACTTGCCCAAAGCAAAAAGCATAAATCCATTTTTCCATTTTAAAGTTTTTATACTTTGATAGGAATCCTCTAAATAAATGAGATAAAGTTACAACTTAGTTTTATTCATTTAGATAAATGGCACATTAGTCAACCAAAAATAAATGACTGAATATGTACTTTTATCCTTTTCTTTCAGTTTTTCCCTCCGTTCCATGTTTCCTTTTTCTTGTTTTGCTTTCTTTTCTTTCCTTCTAGGGATGTGCATGGAACCAGACCGACCCAAGAACTGGATCGAGCCGAACCTACTGGTTTTGGGCTATTCCTGGTTCTAGATGTGAAATCGAAGCAATCGGAACGACCAGATCAGACTAATATGTTTTTATTTTAATTTTATATTTTCTTAAGAAAAAAAAAATTTGTCAAAATCCTAAACCGAACCGATCCACCTTGAGGACCGGATCAACGCTAGAACTAGACTAGGGCCAACCGGTCCGGTTCCCTGTTCTAGGAACATGGGAACTGACCCTACCAGTTCCTTTATTGATTCTGGAGTAGAACCGACCCAATCCGAAAACCAATCACCCCTACTTTCTTTTTCTTGATATGTTGCTACCCTAAATAACTTGTGCACGTGGATCGTGTCCATCTCTAGCCACAAGTTGTTAAGGCCAATAGGGTTATCTTCCGAACCGTTTTGACCGATCTCAACAAACAAAAATTTTGAGCCTTTTCAATTTAGGTTTTCTTTCGGTTCGAGTAGTAAGTAAAACAATTGGCTTCTTACAGTTTCAGTTCGGCTTTCGACTCCGGTTGTCTCTTTTTTTATTTGGCTCGATAGCTTACGGCAATTTATTATCCTTTTACTCTCGAGCGTAAGTAATTTATCGAGAAGTATTGCAGTCACTAAACATTGTACATAGTGGACTTTTTTGTTAACACGTATACTTTATCTAGATGAGAGACCTTTAAAGGCAACTTAAATGACCTAAAGCCATGCTCTTTTATCCTCAGCACAGAGTATCCATACACAATCTTATAATCTGTATCTCTACATCCCACAAACCATTTTGACACAATTCCCGTTCAAAGACTCATCTTGCATACCCTAGCAATGGATTGGATATCTTCATAGACTGCTTTATACATACGTATACACACACAAACTGCTGATGAGATGGTTCGTGAGAGTGGAGAGTTACAACCACTAACAAAAGATGGAGAAGGCCACCTGTGAGAATTTCTCTTTTGCCGACGATGCATATATTAATTATCTGCGCATATGATACACCTTCGAAAATTATTTGAATGTAATTTTGTGGATTCTCATGACCACTCAAACTTCGATTGTCAGTTTTAATTGGATCGAGAACTTCTACGTTTAAGGATAGATTCAGTGTTCGGTGCCGCCACTTTTTCGCGGTGGCTGATGGCTCGTGCGGATATCTAATGGCAATGTACAGAAAAAAGAGAGCGCATTTCAGTAGTCCTCACCATGAGCCGTGACGGCAAATCGACAGTGCGGTAAAAAGTATAGCAACGTCGAGAGTCGAACATAACTCCAATGTTTGAACGACCGACAAATGTTGTGACCAATCAATCATTCGGTATGGCAAAAGTGAAGCTGCGTGAATTAGAATGAATGCGAAGAAAGTCCAAATCATTGGATGCAAACCTACAAGATTGTTTTCCGTGATTGTCAAAGCTGTATTTAGTACCAAATGCAGGAAGGGGATACAAAGGTTGGTGTTAGATAGATCAGAGACGCTCCGGGCAACCGGACCAGCCATAATAATGCAGCCAAATGGTTGGAGGGCGCTTGATCAATTAGGAGTCGCCTCGAAGCTCTGGAAAACAGCCAATGCCATTGAATCGTAAGTTTTGATCCTTGTCTTTAGCTTAGAGTATTGGTTATGTTTCGGATAGTATCTATTTTCTCCAATGCTAATGCATTAAGCCAAATGCCCAGCGGCCGCTTCGCAGCCATCACGGATGGGAAGCAAAAACCTATCCCCCTTGGGTAAGTCATAATCAACAAGATCTATACTTTTCTTGTTTAAAGAGAAACCTTTTCGAATACCTGTCTCGTGTGTTTAGTAGAGCAGTAAAATACCATTGAAATTGCTTGATTAAGAGCTTATCCAGACAGATTTATTAGGGTTTAAACACAAGATTGAACACGAACTAGCATTCGTGTTCATAATTTTTGTTTCCAGAGGAGAAGTACGGTGCTTGCGAAGAATGGATCTCATCAATGTATTGGCTGAGGACTTGCCATCGAACACTATAAGATTCGGATGTCGTGTAGTCTCTGTTGAACTGGATCCAACTACATCATGTCCTCTCCTGCATCTCGATGATGGTGGTACCATCAAGGCCAAGGTGATGTTCTAAGAACTACACATGACCGAATTTATAGTCTCTTTTTTTTTTTTGGTAAGGATACTCTGACTGATGGTCTAATAGATAGAATAGATGGTGTCTACAAATAAACTGAGCCGACCTTTCAAAATATGAATTTATCGTCTCTTTCGTCTATTGTTCATCCACCAAAACACCGAATGCTTCGGTCCACGTTTGTTTTCATTGCTCAATACGGCTTTCTTTGGTCCTATGGTTCATATCTATTTGAATTTCGGATTGTAATTGGATGCGATAGTGTGCACTCTGTGCTTGCGAGTATTGTCAGATTAAACAAAACTGGGCTTTACTCAATATATGTAACAAGAGGGTTCACTAGGTATGAAAATGGTCATGGACTTGAAAACGAGTTCGTTTTCATGAGCAAAGATGGACTTCAACTGGGGTGGCTTCACGTAGACGGTCACTTGGTTTATTGGTTCATGTTCGGAAGTGGACTTCTCAAGGTGTTATGTCTTGCGCTCTCTTTGCTAGTTCTTTTCTCATGGAATATGCTGCGAAAACAAGCGATCAAACATTATGGTAAGTAGAACAAGAAAATAAGTTGGACACCAAATTTCACGTGGTCCTTTTGAAAATTCAAATCCTTTCTAACGGTTACAAGTTTTCTGCAGTTAGAATCCAGGGTAACGCTTGCAAAAGATCCAATGCTCCTCAAAAGCTCGATCGTGAAAGCAATGAATGATTGCCCAATTGACACAATACAAATGGTGTCAGACAGCGACCTATCTACTGTCCAATACACGGACATACGATATCGTCCCCTGTGGGAGAGATATTGAGAAGAAGCGTTTGGCAAGGCGCCGTTATGGTGGCCGGGGATGCCATGCACGCGATGGCCCCATTTCTCGCACAAGTTGGCGCCGCCTCGTTGGAGGACCTGGTTGTGCTTGCTCGGTGCTTGGCTGAGAAGATTAAGCTAGCCGACGACGATGATCGTGGTCCGAGAGAGACGTCCTTATCATTTGAGAAGTTCGCTGTTGAGGAAGCATTTGAACAGTATAGCAAGGAGCGTAGGGCAAGAGTGTTTTGGTTGACCATGGAGACTTTCTTTATTGGGTCGATCTTAGGTAGTTCCTCAGGGATCATCAAGCTTGTGATAGTGGTATTCATGATCATCCTCTTTTCAGATAAAATTGGCCACAGTCGTTATGATTGTGGCCGTCTTTGAGAGAGGAAGGCTACTGCCACTAGTTGGAGTCATTCCGTGAAAGCTGGGTTCATCATAAGTGTGTGAAAGCCACAAGAACTAGTAGAACTTGTTATTTAATGTGCGATCTATCACCAATATAAGTGTGCATATATCCTTTTCTACTTTTTCATACACCAACCACCTCACTTTCCAAACATCTCAAATCTTTTGTTGCCATTTTGCGCCTGGAAGAAAATTTGACGTTCTCAATCGGTTTTAACATGATACCACCGACTCTACTGTGCGTGACGAAGTATAACAACGTGCAGCTACTGTCTGAACGTATCGACACACGTAGGATATCAATCAGGCGAACGCATCATCAGGAAAGTTTCAATACAGCAATACAACAATCTTCACTTTATCAGTGTCACAAGCATAATGAAGACAACAAGAACGAGGGTGAATGCAACAAATGATTGATGTTTGCCTACCCAATTTGGGTGGTGGCATAACCTAGACATGCTGAGAACCATCATGGACGTGGCTGGTTCTTTGAATCCTTTTTTTTCAATTAAATTGTTTTAATTTACTTCAGTAGCACCATGCAGATTAGAAAACGATCACTTGCCGTAACCCCAAAAGTCCATCTCGCCCCTCAAGGACAGATGGTTGATCGGGTGCAGAGAAGTCGTGGCCGTCCCGTCCTCAAACCTCACACCCTTTGAACCGGAATCGTCTTCGTTATGGTTCCCGAGCTGATTATGAGCACCACTAGTGACGCTGAGCATGCCCCAATCGCTCATGCCCGCTTCGTCTCTCGCTCCAACCATCTGTTCCTGCGTCGCTTCGCACGTCCCCACTTCGAGGCCCTGCTCGCAGTTCTGGTACCTGAAGCTGTCGCTCCCGCTCTCGCACTGATCCCTTGCGTTGCTGGACATGAGCTGCTTCAGCATCACGGGCGGTGCCACTGCATCCGTCGACTGAAGGGCAGTGTAGTCGTGGTACCCGATGGGCTTTGGGGTCGGCATCAGGGCTTGCGAGGAAGGGAAGAGGGAGTACTGTGGGAGGTGGTGGGAGGAGGAGTAGTGGAGGCCAAGCTCGGGCTTGTTGAGCTCGAAGGCCGTCGATGGGCTGAGGTGGTTGGAGTGGAGGTACAGGCTGTGGTCTCGGTGCATGAAGGAGCGAGGTTGATGGGCGGTTGCGTTGGCCGTACTGTTGATGCTGAGTTGCTGGTGGTGGTGATTTTGGTCGGAGCCAGCGCTGGTTTGACCTCCGCTGTCATTGCCAGCGATCTTGAAGAGGTTCTTCTTCTTGAACACCCTGCACACCACCCACCCGTCTTCCTGGCAATGGAGCATCGAGGAGATCAACAAATTCGGCATGTGTGAGATTTCGATTTCATCTTAACTAACTCTTATCGCGCATGATCGTAACCATGAAAGTATGAATTATTTTTGCATGCCGAGGTCTACTTATGTTCGTAAGTTTATACCTCACTACCTAAATAATTGTGTGGAAAAGATCACGTAAACACAGCTTATCACAGAAAGAAATATGGGATGCAGATAAATTGCACGTCACGATATGAAAGGCAGAGAGGGAGAGAGTTTAAGGAAGTGGAAACTCACATTAGAGTTTCCTTGGGGGTCATCGCCGTCCTCGAGCCGGTACTCGTGCATGATCCAGTCGGTCTTCTGGCCGTGGGGAGCCCGTCCCCTGTAGAAGACGAGGGTCTTCCTCATCCCGATCTTCTTGTGTGCGTTCCTTATGCACTTGTCCCTCCCCGTCGCCTTCCAGAACCCTGCATTCGTCGCTCTGTTCGTCCTCGAGCCGGTCGGATACTTCCTGTCCTTGTGGCTGAAGAAGTACCACTCATTCTGGGGCGTCGATCCGATCCTGCATCGTTCTATGGGTGCAACCACCAGAAAGTAAAATTAATTACCAAAATTGACGGTACATGAAGTACTATAAATACTAGATCTTGAGAAGGATGGGCGGTTGACTCACTTGAAATCTACATTTGAGAAAGAGATTGCATTGACTAATGTAAATAAATATACATATATGGACGTGGATTATCGTCTTTGGAAACTGTTAAGCAAGCTTGTCCTATAGAGTCGGTCTATATGAAAATTTGTACTCTCCTTCATAGGATAATACAACTCCTATAAGAGTTAGCATAGGGTAATCGTAAGGTTACATGCAACAGGACTGGAAGATTTCGCTCTCAAAATTCATAGACAGTAATTAAATGGAGGAGAAGTATCTGGGTCAACCTAGTTCTACTGTTTTGGCGGGTTCTTGGTCAAACTCTGACCGATTAAGTCACCTAGAAAACCTGTTCATGCATTTCCAAGTAGATGCAAAAATCCTATCTAAATTAGCTTTTACATTGCCCTTTTCTATTTAATCTAAGTCTCGGGACATACATATTTTGACTTTTTTTTTCAAATTCGAAACTTTCGAGACTTTCATGACTACTCAAATGTTGACATGTAGATTAACATATAGTCTTTTCACAATTTTCTGAAATTCAGATAAAATTTCAATTTTTTAACGGGGAAGCAAACTTCTTGCTTTCCCTTTGAGAGCGATGACTAGTTTGATCATGGAAATAGTAAACTGAGTGCTTGCAATCAGCAAATGCGGCCATGATAAATACTCTTCCCATTGCACTAGTTAAAGAAGGAATGTCTTCCCCCAAGCCCAACTACAGATCCTGTGGAGTGCTGATGCACAGCTTAAGCTGACTTCTACTGTGCTCTGACTTCGAGGTGCTCTTGTATATTGGTAACTATATTACGAAAACCTATATTCTTCCTCGTCAATAATAATGTACGCCCTAGGAAAAAAGCGACTAAGGCGGTCCACAGACAAGCCCTAGATTCATGCAAGCAAGAAGTTACTCTTGCTGTGTATACACAACAGCCAAATTCATGTGAGGTCTCAAGAAAATTTTGCATGATTTTGGGCCAGTGCTAAGCAAATATTCACGTGGCTTTTGTCCTGCTAACGAAAAGGGTGCCTATAAATCACATGAATTATGAGATATACGATGAGTTTCCTCTGTCAATGTAAGAATTCTTCTAAATAGGCAACATATTCATTTCCAAATAGGAATTAAACTGCGGTGAGGGTTAGCTTTATTTGGTAGAGATGCGATGTTCCACAGGATCTTGAGCCAAAAACAGATACTATTGGACCGTCGTCCACTCATTCAGGGAGGATGACTATATAGTTCGAGGTGTTAAGGTTTTGGGTTCAACAACCCATCACCACAGAACTTTACCAATTGATGAATGTCCCAATAAAATAATACATGATTTGAGTCGAATTATTCTTAAACCATATGGTTCGAAGTTGCGTGATAATTTAGTTCTAGCTCAGAAAAAGAGAAACGAAACCTCGGTTATAACAAAAACCAATGCATGTTGATCAACTAAACTTTAAATTAATTACCTTGAAGCTCCCAAGGCTCCATCTTGTTTAGGTCAACCTCCCTAATCACCTCCATGTCGAACTTCTGGAACGACACCTTCTTCTTCAGGTAGTACTGAAGGAGCTCCTCGTCCGTCGGGTGGAACCGGAACCCAGGAGGCACACTGCCGCTGGACGAAGCCATAAGAGCCAAACCCCACAACGACAAGTCGATGCAGCGAAGCTCTTCAATATATCTCTCTTTGAGGACTTAAAAGACTAAATTTTTTCCTAACTCTGGAGAGAGAGAGAGAGAGAGAGAGAGAGAGAGAGAGAGAGAGAGAGATGATGCTTGCAGCTAATGAACTCTGGTGAAATGAAATGGAAACGAGAATGTGCGCAAGAGCAAGCAATGTCAGTTGCACGTAAGAGAGGGGGGTCTATATATGTTCGATGAGGCGAAAGGAAGTGTTGACGGCCGGTGACTACGCCGGCGGGCATGGCTAAAGATATCGTGAAAAGCAAGTCTCCCTAGGGCTTGATGACCGGTGACGAAGAAATTTCTCAGGCTGCAGTTATTGATCCGCTGGACAACCCCATTTCCTCTCCCTTCACTCGCTCCTGCAGAGCGTGGGCGGACGCCAACATCACCGATTATCGTCCTAATTACGTTACGCTAATGTCAACTCACACGTTATTGGGATTTACTTTGGGTCTGGTTAAATTATTATCTCAGCACTCCCTCCAAACCTCGGGATCCATCGATGCATGTCTTCTTCTTTTGTTAAACTCTAAGAAGGGTATTTCTCGATCGACCAAACAAAATGTTCTTACGCTATCCTTCAACATCAAACCGAGAACTTACATTCACTTTGGTAACTCTATAGGAGTGACTTGATGTTGAAATCTTATGATTACTTAAAGTTGATGTAAGCTAGCAACATGTCTTTTATATCTCAGCGTTTTCATTGAAATCTTAAAAGGGAATAACATACTCAGTATCACTAAATTCGATGTTCCTATTACACCCATTTCACAATGTTTAGAGTTAGCACTTTGTAAACATATGACGAAGTTTTAGCCAAACCCATGTAAAGACCTCATGCAAAAGTGTCGTACCTCATAAGGTGACTTCAACGACTAATATGAGTGTTGGCTCACCGAGAGAGTGATCCATACTATAAAGAAATTTCTACCTAGACTTCGAGATCCATACTATAAAGAAATGAATACCTCAAAGTTATGGAGAGAAAGAGAGAGAGAGAGCAAGCGCTCGGCATGGACGTCAAGAGGAGAGTGATGACGGCACAATTGGGGTTGCCGTTGGCAGTGGTGATTGGAGGTGTTAAGGATTCCCAATTTTCTTTACTTGATGTGTGTTTAAGCACATTCGTAAAATGACAACCCGACATCATCTTTTTCAGAAGACGGCAAATGGAGACCAGATCCATGCCCGGAAAAGGAACTAGTAGGACAAGAATTGGTAATTCAAGAACTCATTATTTCAATATTCGTCATAAAAGAAAGCTATGAGCAAAACATTTTTTCAATAGATAGATATCATATCACAACCAATTATAGATGTTAAAATTTCGTAACTATGTGGTGCAAAAACAGGGTCTAAGTGGCTTCTACCTCGCATTAAGCGATGTGCGCAGTGAAATTTACGACCACGAAATTGACAATACATACCTAGCAGAAAAAAAAACCAATAATTCAAGAAGTGAAATACACGTCAGCAAAATTAAGAAAGGGAGACATGCAATCCACGCGCCACCATAAGACATTGGAGTCGTTCATTGTCGAAGTGCAACGAACGAGTCGAATGGAATTAAATTAAACCCTTAAACGATCCCGAGGCATAAAGAAGAGAATTCAATTATGGGGATATTTGATTGCTCTCAAAGCAACCTTTGGAAAAACAGCTACTAAACCTCCTTGGGATTCTCGCGCTCGATTGGACGGCCAATGTTATTGTGTGTGGATATCAATTTGATCATTCAAACTAGTTAACTGAAATTAAGACTTTATATAAGGTCCTATTCACTTCAAAAGTCGACATTAAAAGTTACTACATGACAAAATTACTATCGTATTGAGACAATTCGGACGAGATGTTTGCCCCCGTTCTTTGTCTTGATTTCATTGGATTGTTTTTTCCAATGATTCCGTGAATATTTCTCTATCCACATTATCGATAATGAACGTTAGTGTCATTAACTTATCGGAAAAATTGTTGTTGTATAGAGAGAACAACCCTCACGAGATACTCATGTATTTTAGACATACCCAACTTAATCAGGTATGATTTTCGTTCTTATCATAGGTAAGTTGCTTTTGGGGCTTAGCATGGCCATGGCGCCGATCAACCGTTGAGTGTGTTAGGTGTTACAAACTTTCTTAATTACTTTTAGAAAAATATCTTGATCGATCTTTTTATCAAGTAAATGTTCGCACGGCGCTACAAGATGGACACATCTCATAAACAGCTGGAGCTGCAGTCGCCATAGCTTGAGCCTTGCACATGTGGGGCGATGGGTATGACCTTCGCATTAGTACATTTGATTCAATAGCACGCATCCTAGTTCTTGCATTATTATATATTAGATATCATTGAACCCTCCAGGAGATTATACATCACCATAGTATATCATATGATATTAAAGGTTCCCATGGTCTTGCGGAGTTGATTCTGTAAGAGTTATTAGGGATGTGCTGTGAGTAGGGTTTTTCTCTTTGTAAAATGTAGACTCGGCGTGTCTCCCACATAACTTGGTCCCTAGAATGCTGCTTGCCCTAATAAATGCTCTCCTGCTTCAGCCTCTCAACTATCTATCTGGGTTGGGAAATCATTTGCAGCTTATTTCACGTCACCTAAACATCACACGGACACATGCAGCATGGCCGCGACGGGAATCGACCGTCGGGGCCCTGGCAGCTAGTCACTACGGGCTCAACAACGAGGCGAAAGGCAGCAAGTCACAACGATGAGGCAAGTTGCGGCAGAGGTCAATGCAGGAGAAACATATGTTCAGCTAAGTTTGCGTACGGATGAACTTTATGTATGTAACCCATCAATCAAGAATGAAGGAAAACACGACCTTTTCGTAAATTCAAAGTAATTCGGTATAGTCCATTCGATCCTCATTACTCCTACTATTAGCTACGTAGTATATTTATCGTATGTGCAGGCCAAACAATAACATAATTTTGCCTACTTGGAGTCATATTTTGTTTCCCACATCCAAAAAACTTCACGTTGCGGTAAACCTTGACCACCTTCTTCCTTTGCCAGCAAGTCATAATCCACTAGGCAATCACGAGGATAATTTTAACTAAGTGCACTCTCACGATTGTGTCCGTCCACGGCCTAAACCCAAAATTCATGTTGAGGGTCTCGAGGTTGCAATCCACTTCCCTCGTCCATCTCTCTGCTCTACTTTTCTAATTGGCAAAGTTCTATCGTTCTGCGTGCTAAGAAACGTGCTACTCTTTGTACTTTGATATTCAACCACCATTACCAAATTTATAATCATTACATTAGATGAATAATAGTTATGTAAAAGAAATTATTCGAGATAAAATTGACATGAGAACTTTTACGATAGAAATTCTTTGGAGATGGAGAAATGCTAGGTATAGTAAATAAGACTGATTCATAAAATCGATATATCTTAATATAAGAGTCTATTATGAATGTTGAATACGAGCGTATATCCTGCACTTGTGCAAATGAAAAGCCGAAACTTAGATACATTTCAAGCAATATTAATCGAATATGCATTATTTTAGCAATTGGGATAGGAAATCGAAAAAGCACCGAGCACTGATCATAGATATGGGCACGGGGTCGAGGCTCCGTCACCCCGCGGGGCCTTGACTTGCAAGGGCCGGAGGGGCACTGGTAGGGGTCTCGGTGGGGCAGATCACGTCCCACCCCGCCTTGTGTCCATCTCTCATTGATCATCTACCAGCCATTACATGAAGAAATGGTCGGATTCACGCATGGCATCTAGAATGGGATGAATTCCAACGGAAGCGTCTTGCTCGTCATTGACCAGATGAGACAACAAAGAATATACAACACAATTTCGAATTAATTCATTTAATGCTCGAAGGTCAAATCATCATCGAAATCACCTTTGGAAGCAACCCAAATTCGCAGGCTTACTGGATTGTGAAGCGATCTTCTCGCTATTTCAAACTTTCACGTGCTAGTGAGATATAACCACGCCGACATGACCACGATGAGAACCTCATTGCATGGAGCTATCATAGAAGAAAGGCCAAGATTATTATATTGGATGGTGCAACTTTGATTAGTTTGACTTAATGAGATGCAACAGTATGCATTCATGCCTTGAATTACTGCGGCCCATTTTGCGTGGTCATTTGATTTGGCCTCCTGAACAAAGGAGAGCTCAAAGAATCATCAAATGCTGATTTCTAGAAATTTTATCAGATTACAAGTTTTCATTAGGTCCATTGCGAGCGAGGATAAGGATTTGATGAATGGTAACGGTTGAAAATACAGAATTGAGTTTATTAGAGTGTGTGATGAGCTTAATCAAAGTTGCAGAAAGTCCAAAGTCATTGGTTTGCAAGCGGGTGGCCAAATCCATGAGGTATATAGCCTGTGCTATATAGGACTTCCAAGCACGCTAGAAGGTCTCTACTTACATCAATGTATGGGAATAGATAATTGACTCTTACAGTGACATCACCGTAGCTGAGGGAGCATCCGGTTTTGCCAAACTTGGCTGTTGGAAATTTCTGGCAACTAGACGGAAGAGAAGGTGCAGCGTTGCCATCAAAGATCCGATACGGTTCAGCTTTAGCACTTCATGCCAAGGCAAGGTGGGGTTCGTTCCTCTTGGAGGATTCGAACAGCCCTGTCCCAGATGTAGTTGCTGTCCAAGTAGCTCTCTGATCGATTGATATGTACAACCTCTACAAGTAGATTGGCATGCACGGGCTCTTTCAGTTTTAACCCAGATGACCCTGAACTTTCTGCCGTTGCATTGTGTGGCTAGTGATTGGGAATAGCCATTGGGCGAAGAGTTAGTACATGGACTGCAAATTCTAACCTTGTGCACTGTATATTGACTTGTGATTCCAGGAGGCATTTATTTATTCTGTCTCTGTGTTCTGTAAGCAAACCAGGGCGATGAACCATGCAGCTTTGTTGCATTTTATTTAAGGAAACCTGGTTTTTGGGGGGAAGAACATGGCCGTGATTTCAGGAAGACGTTGCTCGGATCGGATCAGCCTCCGATGCGAAAATGGTCGATGAATGCAATAACAGTATTGTTCCTCAAATATGTGATGGAGAAGTTCAAAATTCCACAATCTGCAATGGTTTAACGATAGAGCTGAGAGTGTCCTGGGAAGATTTTTGCTGAGTTTCATCGTCAGCATCATTCACGCTGCTGGACATTTCTTGCAGAACTACAATGACAAGGGCTTGCAGTAGCAGATATAGATGGATAGAAAAGAAAGGAATTTTTCTCCATTGAAAAAGTTCATAAGTGGAAAAACATTTTTAGTCAAAAAAGTTTACTGCTCATCTCGTTTTCGGTATAATTTGTTAGTAACTTATTGATACTTTCATCAATTACTAACCATTTTTAATGATTGTGAATTACCAACTTTTCTTTTTTATCGATTTTTATTTGTCTTTCTTGCAAATGCCTTAAATTTACTAACTCTTTTGTGAATTTACTAATTTGTATATGAATGACTTGCCAACTATTTTTCCAATTAAATTACCGACTGATTTTGGGTTAACGACTAGCATTTAAATTACTTCATAACGTTTATATAGTTTTTTCAATTTATGAACTTATGATATTATGTATTAACTTTATTTGTCTGTCTTACAAGCATCTTATATTTGTTAACTCTTATATGTCCAACCTTTATATGTATGACTTACTAACTTTTCTCCTATTAGGTTACTTAACTAGTTTTGGTTTACTGAGTCTCATTTAAGTTGCTTACCAACGCCATTTTGATTTGTTTTAAAAAAAATTATTGACATTTAATAGAGTAACCAATTTTTATTTGCCTTACTTAAGAGCCCGTTAAAGATTAAGGTGCTTTATCTCCAATCAAATTACCAACTGATGTCGCGAAAAACCCTTTTCTTATTTGAGTTAGATATCTGACTTTTATATGATTTTTTTAATTACCAACTTATTTTATTTCTCACAAAAAAATACTTCATGTCCATATACATGCATAATTAAGTGCCGTGTAAAATACAGGTTCACAACTAGTTTGATTATATATACACAAGGTTAGTCCATTGTAAGTGACTTATTAATTACTTTTTTTTGTTTTTAGCTTTTTTAGAAAAAAGGTGAGGCTATTGATCGTCTCTTAAGCTCCATTTTGTTTTGGAGAAAATGAATGATTTGATAATTATTTTTCTAAAAATGAAAATTTGTATCGCTTATAAAACTGAATTAATGTTCGTCGGTAATGAAAATCTTTTTCCTTAGCCAATCATTTCAAGAAATATAAACAGCTTTTGTTAAGAAACTAATTTTCAAAATCGTTCATTGTCAACGAAACCGACGGATTCTTAATCTTTAAAAATTTAAGCAAAGTCATCAAGAAATCATCGTATGGTTTTTATAAAGTCAGGACAAAAGTCTTGGAGTTCATGAAAAAGTCAATAAGAGCCTCTCTTTTTCTCCCTTGTTTATTTAGGAAAAAATGACACAAAGAGTCTCTGAATTTTAACTTGATATGCAATGTGATCTTTTAAATTTTAATTTGATCGATATGGTCATTGAACCTTAACTCAGTGTGCAATATAGTCTCTGAACTTTTAATTTGTTCAAGATCGCCCATTCTATGTGAAAATGTTCAATATAATCCTTTCATTAATTCAAATTAATGAATTACATCAAACAAATTTCATATAGTATAAGAATCATATTGAACAAATTAAAATTTAAATATTATGTTAAATAAATTAAAAATTTATGTACCAAATTATTCACCGGGCAAAAGTTTAAGGGCTGTTTCAGCCATTATCGCTCTCGAGCACGCCGTGATTTCGAAAGGCGCGGCTCGGGTCACGTGCCGAACCTAACAGTCTTCCTCTGGTCCATCGGTCTCAACCGTATTCTTTTCTTCTTCGCGGAGTCTGATCTCCTCCTCATCATCCGATCAAAAAACCAGAATCGCGAGTGCGGCCCGACTTCGACGGCGGCGGAGGAGAGGAAGAGCGATCGGAGCTCGTTGCTTCCCGCGCCATTCTCGCCTTCTCCGAACCGGTGAATTTCGGGAGCCTCCGGCGTTGTCTTCTCCTCTCTTTTTCTGTCTCGGCCTTCGAAGCTGCGAAGCTTGAAAGCATGGAGCCGACCCCCCCGACCCCCCCGCCGCCGCCGCCGCCGCCGCCGCCGTCGCTGGCGTCACCGTCCTCGATGGAGTTCTATGATTTCCTCGACAGGATGCGCAACCCTTCTTCTCTCGATCTCGTTCGATCCATCAAGAGGTCCATCCCCTCCCTCTCTCACTCCCTATCTCGCGATTCCAGTGGCAGTTTCAGCTCAATCTGTACTTGCACGGTCTGCTCGTTTTTAACCAGAGTTCATTTTGTGGAAGCATGTTTGCTTTTTTCGATTTTAGTTTGTCGCAGTTCTTGATTCCTGTTTGTCTTTTTCTGGTAATTGTGGTTATGATATTCGTCGTGAGTTTGAGCAATTGTATCGGTCAAAGGCCGACGGCTGTGGAAGTTTTTGATTTTTGGAAACATTCGCCTTCTCTGTACCGAATTGCTGGACTAACTTTTAGCCAAATGCCGAGTTTAGCATGTTCTGCTGCTCCTGGTTCTGTGGTTTGTGATAGAATTGCGTAGGACAGGAGTGATTAGGAGCACTGGAGAAGCCCGTGAATGTTATTTGAATAATGTTTCATGTTCCTAGATCAAGCTGAACTCTCTTAGGGGGTTTTGGGGGCTTAACTTTTTGACAGGAACCTCTTCTCTGTTACCTGTAATGTGGGTCCTTGTAGTTCTTGGTGCAGAGTGTTTTTTGCTTTCTGGGTGTGTTTTTTAGCTTTTCGTCCAACAGACTAGGAGGAACACACGTGTTGCATCTTGAGTAAACCAGCATTGCAACTTGCCTATACTTTGTGCTACTAGTACCCTAAGTTGCACCCAACTGTACTCGACTGAGGCTTTTTGTCCAAGGAAAGCATTAAGGGAGGACTGATACCAGCCCAATGGATATTGAAAGAAAGAGACTTTAGAAGAAGGTTAATCACTTTCAAAGAAAACGTCCGCAATACCTTACCTGGATCAATTGTTTTCTTAAATTGTCAACAGATAGTTTTTGGTACATCGATTAGCTTAACTTCAGTTTTGGATATCAGGTGTCTGTCATTCATAGGACTAGAGTTGAGAGAACGGCATGATGAAAGCTTCTTTCTAGCATCATGTACTTCTCATCTTAATTATGAAGCATTCGTTTTCTTAGTGCTTCAGCAGTAAGAGACGTTTCTTTTGATGGATTTGGCTCCTGTTTTGAGGGTTGCAATTTACTCCAGATAGACCCTACTCCCTTGAGCAACTTCTTCCAAAGTTTTCTAACTCTTTTACCTCATTGAATGTGTTTTTTGCAGCTTCATTGTATCCTTCTCGTTTTATCCTCCAAATCCTGAAAATGATGGCAAAAAAGTGCAAGACTTCTTTATGACGATGGAAGGTGCATTAAGGGATCATCCTCTCTGGGCAGGTGCTTCTGACAATGAAATCGACTGTGCAATGGAGGTAATGTATTTCAGTTATCCTCTTTTTTATTTTGTTGATCAAAAGATATTATATTGCCATCCACTTAAAATTGCCGGTCAGTTTATGTGGATGATTAAGTTCAAAAGTCCACTGTGACCGTTCTGTTAGGAATAGCTTGAGTTTAGCTTTAGATTCTGATTGCAAAGTTCACTTTGGGATACCTCGTGTTGTTATGTCCACTATTTGTTTATGAAAGGAAGTTGAATGTCTTCTAGGTATTATTGAACAGATGGATGAGCTTGGTGCTTATAATTATGAAATCTGGAGGCATACTATATTCAATTCCGAGTCTGCTCAAGACTAATACATATTGTTCACTTCTATAGTTGATATTCTGTTTTTTTTTTTTCTCTGTAACCTCCACTCTTATGTACTATGCAGGGATTGGAAAAATATGTCATGACAAAGCTGTTCTCTCGGACATTTGCTTCTTCTCCTGAGGATTCAAAAGTTGACTGGGAGATTGCTGAGAAAATTTCGCTGTTGCAGACCTTCTTGAGGCCTGAGCATTTAGATATACCGGCCATTCTCAGAAATGAAGCATCATGGTTGGTATGTGTGATACTACTGCTTTTTTCTTGGAAATTTGCTATGCGTGTTACTCAATACATGATATTAATAGGAACCCTGATTGTTTCCATATAGATACTCCCTGGAACCTGGAAGATCTTAGCTGTTTTGTGTTTTTCCTATTTTCATAAAATATCTACCTTAGTTTTGCCTTTCTTATATTTGTTAAAAAACTAAAACCAAGCTGAAACTATTTCAGTTTGCTGATTTGCATGATTATTCCAGTATGGGTTCATTAATTTTATTGTTTCAATGCGCTCAATTGTTTACGTCCTCTAGTTCTCTTCAACTAATAGTTTTATGTGATTGTTGAGGAGGTAAAAGGATATCAAAGAAGATTGTTAGTTGAAATAGGGCCACAAGGGGCGATGACTTTAAATGTCCCCCACAACAATACAGACAGTTTAAGATCAATAAATAGAGATAGAAAAAGCACGTCATTGTTGCACTGTTAGAGGCTTTGATAAGGTGTTGGACAGCACAAATCCCTCCTAAGTCTGCCCTTATGAAGTCACCGTACTATAAAAAATGACTTCTAGCCGTAGTTACGGCCAATGCCTTTTTCTGTTTTGGTCATTTCAGCAGAGGCTTAGACATTGCTGTTATTGACTCCTCTTTACTAATAGTTTTCTGCTTCAGAGAGGAAAATCCTGGAATCAGATCATTAGCAACTATTTTGAGTGTGGGTTAAATTCAAACTTATATCAGGTCTTAGACTGCTCATCATTATAACTGCGTTTGCTTCCCTAATACTTCTAGTGCTATAATTTTTGTGCTTTCCAGCTTGCAGAGAAGGAGCTGCAAAAAATGAACAGGTTCCATGCTCCCCGGGAGAAGCTTCTGTGCATAATGAATTGCTGTAGGGTCATCAACAATTTGCTGCTCAATGCATCAATATCAGAAAATCATGTACTAGCTGGGGCCGATGACTTTCTTCCAGTTCTTATATACGTTACGCTCAAGGCAAGCTCTTATTGGTAATATTTTCTGCCAATAAATATTTTATTTTATATACATGTACTTATTGTCGAGTATGTGTGTATGATTAAAAGTGAAGTATTCTTTTCTAAATGCCTGGTAAACATGAGTGCAGTTCGTCACTTATCATAAGCTGTTCTTGATGAAAAGACGAGTTTTAAAATGGAATTAGTATTTCTTGTTCAATGACATTAATCAAAAGGGAAGTATGCTTGTTCAATGAAATTGATTATTATGGTTTTATCAATTTAGGCGCTGTTAAAATATGGGCAAGACATAGTCTTACCTCACAGTCAGACTTTTTAGAAGCTTTTCTTTCAATTGATAACTTTTGTTTTTGTCGGTCTTCCTATTACGGTGATTATAATCATCCCATCCTTTTGTGATGCTTTCAAGTATCCCAATGGAATCACGATTGATTAGATTGAACAATCGAAAGATTACCTCCAGATGCTGTCAAAACTTTAAGGACCAGCTTTCATAAACCTCCAGAATGTTAGCAGACCACCTAAACGTAGGAGATATAGTTCCAGTTGAATGTAACCACTTTCTGAGCTGTTGCTGTTTACGAAGGAGCTGCATCTTTATATTCTCCTCCCCCTGAGAAATTTTATCCTGTGGTGTATGTGGCCTAATATCTGGCCAGTATCTTCCTAGATATTATCCTAGAGCTCACCCAAACAAACAAGTCAAGTATCGTGAGCATCCATGCTATGCTACCGCTTAATGACTACCCTATTGGCTCTTGGTGGTCCTCAAAAAAATTGTGATGTTAGACTGAGATGAAGTTACTCGGATCGACTTATCATATTATTACTCTTTGAATGATTCTGTAACTTCAGTCATCGTAGATAAGATAGAAGATTGTCGTCGATGATACTCGGTAGTTAGTCTACACGATTAGATAAAAGATCATACATTTTGGTTAAAATCCTCTCTTTTCACTTTTGAAGTTATGCTTTTTCCTGTATTCATGCCAATAATTCTTTGTTGGCAGGCTAATCCTCCACAGCTGCATTCCAACCTCAAATTTATTCAGCTATATCGAAGACAGGCGAAACTTGTCTCTGAGGCAGCTTACTATCTCACAAATCTCATCTCAGCAAAGTCATTTATTGCTGACTTAAATGCCAAATCTCTATCTATCAATGAAATTGAATTTGAGGAAAACATGCAAGCAGCTAGAGGAGCCACTAAACTTGCACATGACGAGCCTGACACTGCAGTTGAGGAGATGGCTGCCAGGAGAAGACAGGGCAACCCCGGTCCTTCATTTACAATGAGTGATAAAGAAAGAATTATGAAGGGTAAGCTCAGCATAGAATGGTATTTCATGTTTCATTTGAAGTTCTTCTGAAGGGATTGTTATGTACTTATTCATGTTCCTGCTTTGCTATCTAGATTTCGCATGTCCCAAGTTGAGCACTTCATATATTTTCTTGCTCGCTTTGCAACTACTTTTATTACTTATAAGCTGCTTATAACCATTACAGGACGTTCAACTTATCCATTCATGGAAGCAAAAGCTGGTGAACTTACAGTTGGAGATGTCGAAAGACTGCTAGGCATATACAAGGATGTAGTCAACAAGTACACACATCTAAGCGAGGCATTTAGGCAGCTTTCTTTGTCAAAACCGGAATTTCATCATTTGGAGGGAACTGGTGACTTGTTTGCCCAGCCACCTCAGACAAGCATTCGCAAAGGCAAAGAAAGCATCGAAGGAAGAGGCGAATAATGTATCAAACATTTTAGCGGTTTAACAGGTAGGTATTATACTCTTCCTGGCCATTGTACTATGCAATTTTGTTGACAAGCATAATCTGTCCGCGAATCACAGGATAAAACATTACTTGCTAAGTACTCTCTTTATATCTGTTTCATTCTTTACAAAAATGTCCGATCATGAGGCCATTCATCACAGCAGCTCATATTGCTGATTCAGGGTGGCAAAACTGCATGTCCGCTTAAATATACAACATGACATCTACACTCAGGGTACACCATACGACATATTTACATTGCTTCCAACTTTGTGATCATCAGTTAGCATTGCCTGAACCCTGCAAGTAGGGCCCGAAATAGAAAAACCCATATTGGTGGTGTTACCACCATAACCTGATGCCTTCCTTGCTTGAATGGATGAGTCCAAACACGTCGTGCAAACATATTTCGAAGGGACAGAGTCTGAATTGTCAATTCCAGCACACCTGGTATGCTGCCAAACCCCGCACGTGTCGCAAGCCAACATCCTCTCCCCATCATCATCCTTGGCGCCGCAGACACAATCCACTGTCCAGTTCTCTATCCCCCTCTCCATCCGAAAACGGTTGAGCCCATGCATCGAGAGGCATTTACCATGAACCCGAACAGACCCATTTAAACCAGTCAAAAGCTTAACAGAGAGAGAATCTTCGATGAGGCCATATTCCGGGAAACCCACCGCTTGAAACCACTTAAACATTGCATACACATCTTGGAATGTCTTTGTGACTTCGGCTTTAAGGTCAGCCACAGTTGCATTCAAGGGCAACACAATTAGTTCCCGAGGAAGGTGCAATTCATCCTTAGAATGGTCTGAGAGCTCCACATGACACCAAAGGTGAATGTTAAGCGGGGATTTAACCGTCTTTTCATAGCATGAGTAATCCTTCATAAACTGTTTGCAATCCAGAAGCTTTGCTGCCGAATCACGCACACGCTCTCTTGTTGCCTGAGGTCTATAATTTACCATTGTCTCCGGAAAAATTAAAGAACTGTACAGGAACTTAAGGTCGCGAATCACATGCTCTCTCGATGGGTGGCTGAGTTGGAAGCGAGATCCATCGTATCCAAGACTCGGAGTCTCAAGCCTGACATATCAACTCATTTAGAAAACACAAACTGCAAACCGCTGAAGACAAAACTTAAGATAGGAAACCTTATCATCGCTTTGCTTACCTGAATTCAACAGCACTCGCTGTGCTGTTGCAACGGGTCTGGACGACCATCCCATTGGCCGTTGATTTCCCTCCTAAGTGTTTGAGGCAATAATCAAGAAGCTCCGGAGAAGCAGACTTATACAAGGCACCCTTAAGAGCGGGCCTTTTCACCCAGCCAGCCTCACCAACCGCGGCTAACAAGACTCTCACCATAGCCTGCTCCACACGTTCAACTTCCTCCAGAGACCAAGCACATAACACCTTTGAAGTTCGAGGTTTCTTCTTGGGCGATTCCTTAGAAACCCCTCCTTGTTCACGGATTAGACCCAACATGAAGGCGAAGAGGTCTTGTAGCGTTAGGAGTTCGGTCTCGGCTATGGCTAGGTAGAAAGCAATGACTCTCTGCAAGGAAGTCTGAGGCTTCCGGCTGTGGAATAGAAGGGGCGACAGGGGCATGCTAGATAGCGAGCCGATGGCTCTCTTGTACGCGTCAAGTGTCAGTGCGTAGCTACCTGCACTGAACTCATAGCCCCAGTTGCCATACCAAGAGTGGCCATGAGCGATCGAATGCAGCAGACGACACTCCATCCCGTATTTCTTCGACACATCCATCACGCTGACCTTCCTGTTCATCGAGTCGAAGAGATGAATATGGTGCCACCAAGGGAAAGCAGTGAATTGAAAAAGTCAATAAGTCTGTATACACGAGAGATTGCCAAAGCTCCAATTTCCTGACGATGAGAGGAGACGAACCTGACGGACAGTGTGGTGCAGAGGCCGTCCCAGAAGTTCATGATGTCGCGCCCAGGGAGGACGGCTGAGCCGCCCTCCCGGCCGTTAAGGGAGAGCAAGTGACCGAAGCCGTTGGAGTGAATGACCCCGTGCAAGAGATGGGTGTTGCTCTCCAGCTGCGAATACACCCACTCCTCGACATCCTCCGACGTTATCACGCAGTCGCACCATTTGCACCTGCTCACACCAAATCAATCACGCACACACACATTCAGACAAGCATGACAACATCAACAACATCAACAACATCAAAAGAAAACAAGAAGAGACCCACAACGAAAGATAGAATCGGAAGGGCTTTGCGCACAGAGAGACAGAGACAGAGACAGAGACCTGGAATCGGACAAGAGGTAGGTGTTGCCGCATCTGGAGCAAGACTTGCGGCATTTGCCTTGGGAGAGACTGGTCTCGTTGGACCTCCTTATAATGAAATGGTATCGCTTCCTAGACACCGGATGCCCGCTCCAACCTTTTTTTTCCACCGCCGACCATTGATCGACCAAAAACGAAAAAGACACGCATCAATATCGTCTTCATCCAATGTAATACAAAAACCAAACATTCGAGTAAGCTCCGCATCGTCACACTCTGGTGGAGAAAGAAGAAGAAGAAAGTCGACGTGTTCTAACTCGGTGCGTGCATCATCGCCACTCGTGAGTCGAGTCGATTCAACAAACCCAAAAGAATGGTGGTGCTGCTGCTTCTTTTCACAGCGACCCGCCGGTCTGTTATATTCAAGACTCCTACTTTTTACTTTTTCTTTTCGTGGGTTGAGGCCAGGCTCACCAAAAAGTCTTTTCACATTAGAATTTTATATAATATCTTCTTGTCGGTTCTTGAATTTTCGAAGAAGTTTGTGTAAGCAAAGACCCATCTCGTAATTTTTGGTGTTCAGTCCTGATCCTTCCTCGTGTAGCTAAATCAAAAGTTAAAAAGAAAAGGAGCGGTAAAAGAAGAGAAGCCACCCCCCGCGCCTAGAAAAAAGCACCGAAACTCGTCCCAACTCACTGAGTCAAGACTCACCAACGACGCGGCACTGGTCACAGTACACGGATCTGGACCTCGTGACGTCCTCCTCCACGACGTCCAGAGGTACCACGACCTTGGACGAGTCCAGGTCGCCGACGCGGAAGAGCACCCTCCACGCGGCCAGCGACGAGAAGGGGGACGGCGGCAAGGTGGCGCGGGCGCGGCCGCCAAGGAACTCGGCGACCCTCGTCCGGAAGGGCCCGCCGCCGACCTCCCCTCCGCCGCCGCCGCCGCCGGAGCAGCCGAAGGAGAGGAAGTCGGAGAGGTCGGCGGTGACCCTCCTCTTGAGGCGCTTGTAGGGCCTCCCGCAGTCGTTGACTCCCATGGCGGAGGGCATTGAGAAGTGGGGTGGGGGGGAGGACACACGGAAGGGAACGGAGCAGAGCTCGGGCGCGGGATCTGGGACCGACCCTCGTTTCCGTTCGGTCCGATTTACGGAGGGTGGGGGGGGCGAGCTGTTCGCTCCGCGGGTCTATCCAGCTGCCGGGGAGGAATCCGAGGAGCCGCAGGCGAAGGAGGCTTAGAGTGGCTACTGTTGGGAAAGAGGCGGTGAAGAAGGAGAAGGAGAAGAAGAAGAAAGGAAGAGGCGGAGGTGGATTAGGGTTTTACTTTTTCCTCTGTATTTATTTACTTCTTTTTCGTTCGGTTCCGTCATTGGCGGTGCCCTCTCTCTCTCTCTCTCTCTCTCCACGTAGATTTCTTAATTTGCCCCGCCTTTGCCTTCTTTGCAATCCCATGAAATTCGATATATTATTAAGGTTCCCACCTCTTTTGTTTTTGTTTTTTTTTCCTTCTTTTATCTATTGAAATAACGATACAAATAATCCCTACGTGCAATTTGATCCCTGAACTTTTTATTCATTCAATGTGGTCCTTGAATTTTAACCCAATACTTAATGTGATATCTAAACTTTTGGTACATGTTCAATTTAGTCCCTGAATTATATAAAAATATATAATACGGTCCTTAAACTTGAATTAATCGAAGGGCTGCATTGAATATTTTTATAAAGTTCAGAGACTATATTGAGCATGTACTAAAAGCTCGGGGAACACAATGAACAAATTGAGATTTTAAGGACCACATTGAATATCGAATTAAAGTTTAAAAATTACATTGGACAAATTAACAGTTTATGGATCAAATTGCATATTGAATCAAAGTTAAGGGACTCTTTATGTCATTTTTACTTATCTATTATTGGGAAAGCAAGCAATGGAAGACGCCCGTTTGATCCTGATTGGGGCACAAAATTGGCAGAAAATCTGAACTGGGTTACTGAATAATTGGCAGTGTAATGATGATTGGGCATTTAGTGCATTTAATTTGGGTGAGAGAGACCCTTTTGGATTCCAGCAGTAAATACAAACCTTGTATTCTAAACATACCATTCCAGGTACGGCAAAGATAAGAAGGCATTTATGCAAATCTACGTGTCGGTATTTATATATTGCGAAAATTTTGGAGTGTTTATAGTTTTAAAAAAGAGTTAAAGTCGTGAGCCTCGAAATCTGAAATTATAAAAAAAAAAAAAAGTAGGCGTCGGGCGAGACACCGCCCTGTAACATCGAAAAGATTATCGTTTGTGAAATACTTGGTATTTTTCTTTGATTCGAATTCGAAAAGTGAGGGATTCACGGATTATTTGCTAAAAATGTGAATGGGATGTAGTTGATTTTAAATTGGGCATGAGGCTTTTTTGCGTTTTCTATAAAAAGATTTAGGTTGAATTTGCTTCATTAATGGTTGAAACAAATAAACGAAAGAAGTAAAAATGTGTCATCTGGATATTTCAGCAATGACTTCTGAATCCTTGCATAACGAGGAAGATTTAATCTCAGTTTAGAATATCTGATGATTTTTATGGGTTGAGATCGGAGTTCATTATTCTGACATTATTAATTTCGTAGCAAATGACACGTTTGCATTTCTTTGAGGGGTAAAGTACAAAAAAAAGAGTCATAAACCTATCGCATCGATATCAATTTAGTTCAAAACTTTTTAATTTGATCAATTTAGTCTTAAATTTTATCACGTCGGTATTAATTTAGTGTATCCGACCAATTTAGGTTGGAAATTGCTGACGTGGACATCAATCATCTGATGTGACACTGCCGGTACTGACGTAAATAATTTTTTTTTTAGTTTTTAATAATTTTCAAGTTTTTTTTCCTTTCCTTTTTTTTTTACCTCTTTCTCTCTATTTATAATAATGCTAATTTGGAATACCATTAAGCTCAATGCCTTTTGCGGGAATTTTACGAATGCCATGCCATAAATTCTCGAAAAGAATAGCATTATCAAATTTAACGGACGAAACCGTTATCTGAGACATTCTCGAGACAACCATCACGCCATCCTTAAAACGCTTCGCATCTCACGTTCGAATTCGAATGCTCACCGTCCTTCTCAAATATAGTTTATCCAACAAATTTAGGTCGGAAATTGCCGACGTGGACATCGACCGTTTGACGTGACACGGCCGGTACTGACGCAGATAAATTTTTTTTATAGTTTTTAATAATACTCAAGCTTTTTTCCCTTTCCTTTTTTTTTACCCTCTTTCTCTCTATTTATAATAAAGCTAATTTGGAATGCCGTTCAGCTCCATGCCTCTTGCCGGAATTTTACAAATACCATGCCATAAATTCTCGAAAAGAATCACATTATCAATTTAGTGGACGCAATCGCTATCCCAGACGCTCTCGAGACAACCATCACGCCACCTCTGAAACGCCTCCCGTCTCGCGCGTTCGAATTCGAACGCTCACCGTACTCCTCAAATGTGCACGAGCAAATCGGGCTTGTGGGGGCAATCGCTGCGAATTGCGCGAGAGAGAGTTCCCTTGAATTGATGGGCGCATGTAACGAGGATTGGAGTGCGAACTTCCCGAAAGGCTTCCGGGGGGGTCATGGCGAAAGGGATTGGTTTTATTTGTCCATTCCTCTAGTTTTAGCGGGAAAAATGCATGCGGACCAAAGCGCAGCGCGCGGGAACGGGCGGGGGGACGAAAGCGACACATCCTCTCTCCATCCTCTTCGGAAGGGAAGGTCCCTCCTCCTCCCGCCTTTTTCCTGTTTTTTTTTTTTTTGGGTTAACGTCTTCAAAAACTAAATTTATTCCGAACTAATTTTTTCAATATCAAGAACCCGAAATTAGTATGTTTTGTGATAAATTTGCCCTTTGCTAAATTGGATTGATACTGCAGAAAATCACAGACCGGTACACCCCCAAATTAGTATGTCTGTCGGCTGTCATTAGGGGTGAGCATGGTGCGGGTGGGCGGTTCTCATCATGGAACTAGGAACTGCCTACTAAGGATCGGTTCCGAAAACTTGAAACCGGGAACTGGTCCCATTAAGTTTTACGCAAATGGAGGTGATCGAAAGCAAGAGAGGGAGGCAATGAACAGCCGGAGGCGCGACCGTGAGTCGATGGGAGTTGAGAGTTGATAGATATCGAGCTTGAGAGTCGAGATCATGAGCGAAAAATAGAGAGACAAGTGACATGAGATGAGCACTCAATTGATGGGCGTTGAGTTTCAGATTCTGGATTTCAGGGCCTTCATTTTTCTTAAAATTATATATATTATCGGTCCGATTCGAGTGAGCGGATCCACACCTAAAATCAAGAATCGGATCGATACTCACCAGTTATAGTAAATTGGAATCGGAAAGCGGATCAGTCCCTACAGGAACTGCGGTTTCCGAGCCGATCTGAGCGGTTTATGATTTCTTTGCACACCCTTAGCCGTCACACTATCACGTGTCATCTAATTTATAAATTTGACTGGTAAAATTTAACAGAAACTAACATAGGATAAAATTGTTACATGCGTATCAGTTTGAGGTTTTTTGTGGTCAAAAAATTAGTTTGGGATAAATTTATTACAAACGTACCAGTTCGAGGTTTTTCGTAGTACTAAACCCTGTCCTTACTTCTAATTTTTAGATAGATTAAGCATTTCTCTTTATAAATTAGTCCTCCCCCTCAAATGGCAACGTCCCGTGTTGGCTTACGTTTTCGGAGCGCTTGATGTTTGAACTCGGTGATGTCAAAGGACACAAAGCATGCCTTCCGTAAGTCAAAAGCCCCCAACAACAATGCTCGCGCTCTATGGCTCCGTTCGTTTGGCGAAAAATATTCTTCTTTTAGAAAATATTTTTTCGGAAGTCATTTTCCTGAAAAATATTTTCCTGGAACACAATTTTATAGCGTTTGGCTGAAATCTGAAAAAGTTTCGGAAAATATTTTTTGGTGTTCGGCGACGGCCAATCCGGCGGCGTCCGATGACCAGCGGTGGCAACCTGTGGCGGCAGGTAGGGGTGTCACAACCAAACATGATACCCAAACCGAAACACGAACCGACCCGACCCGAACACGAAATTTTTTTATTGGGTCGGGTTAGATCTCAATTTGTTTGGGTAACAATAAAGACAATTGGGTATTGTTTAGATCTATTATGCTTAGGTACCCAAGCCCAACCCAAACAAGAAAACCCAAACAAGGAAACCATGTAGATCTCTCTTTCTCGTCTCTCTCGCTCTCTCGCTTCTTCTACGTTCTCTTCTGCGATTTTTGAGTCCTCCTTCTCGCAGAACAGGCTCACCTCCCGCCAGCTCGTCGACTTCTACCTGGACCGGATCCAAGTCCTGAACCCCTCCCTCCTCTGCGTCCTGGAGGTCAACCCCGACGTCCTCGATCAGGCCGACGAGACCGATCGGCTGCGGGCGGAGGCCGGCAGCAACGGGACCCTGGGGGGTCTGCACGGGATCCCCGTCCTGCTCAAAGACAGCATCGGGACCGACGACAAGATGAACACCAGCGCCAGATCGTACGCGCTGCTGGGGGCTCGCGTCGCGAGGGACGCGTTCGTGGTGGAGAGGCTGAGGAGCGCCGGGGCTGTGATATTGAGCAAGGCGAGTATGAGCGAGTGGTACTCGCTCCGGTCCTCGAAGATGCCCAGGAGCTGGTGCGCTCGAGGTGGACAGGGCTTGGTAAGCGTATATTGCTTCTCTGTTCGCAACTACGCGTCTGAGTTTTTGACAATGTTTTGAAATGAACGTGCTTGTGATGAATCGGGCAATCCAAGCGTGCGTCTGAAGATTGATTTGATGATTTAGTCCTCCCCTCGAGGGAAGATGCAGGGACCAGAGAATAACTAATGTTGATACTGCAAGCTGTGATTAGGAGAGGGCCACAAAGATGTTAGACATTTGGTGGATGAATGCACTTGTAACTGCGACATGCGGGTGATCGAGTCCGACAGCCACCGCACCGGCGACATGGCCAACGCCAATGCTGCAGGGGGCACCCCCTCCCCCGCATGGAGCAAGCCGGCCGGCGGAGAGGCCGGGGGCGGCCTGCTCGGGTCGGGCACGTGGCCCGCCCTCTCGGGAAGCGCCTCTTGGGACTTGGTCCGTGGTGACGTCGTGGCCGCGCTCGAAGAGTACGGATGCTTCGAGGCAGTGTGCGATCAGCTCTTCTGCCGGGAGCTTCACTCGAGCCTCTTTCGAGCCGTGACAGAGCTGTTTGAGCTGCCGGAAGAGACTAAGAGAGGTTTCGCAGACGCCAAGAGACCGTACGACGGCTATGTCGCGAACCTCCATTTTGCTCCAGGGTATTAGGCCATGGGGATCGGTGGAGTCCTCGACTCTCCGGCGATTTGGGACTTCACGGATCTCATGTGGCCTGACGGTAATTTTATAACATATAATTGAATGCATAGGAGCAAAATAATGGGGAGTTGGGATGGATGAGAAAAGGTTCGTTTGGCTGAGTTCGAAACACGAACCCGACCCGGTCCGACCCGGATCGACCCGACCCGGTCCGACCCGACCCGATCACTTGGTTATATCTTGTTCGGGTCTTGTCTCGGGTCGGGCCGAGCACACCTGTCTAGTATTTTGGGTCGGGTCGGGTATCATGTAAACCCGACCCGACCCGACCCATTGACACCCCTAGCGGCAGGTGATGGGCGACAACGGGCGGTGGGCGGCAATCGGCGATTGGCGGTGACCGATGATTGACGGTCGGCGGCGGTTGGCGGCGGCGACCGGCAACCGGTGGTGGCCAACGACCAACGGTAGCCGACGACTGACGACCGGCAGCGATCGACGAAGGGCGGTGGTAGGAACGGGCGACAGCCGGCAATCGGCGGCGGTCGACGATCGACGGTGACTGGCGACCGACCATTGGTGGCGACAATTGGCGACGGTGGCGGCGACGATCGGCAACGGCAGCGGCGGCGGCCGATAACCGGCAACTGGCGGCGGCGACCGGTGGCCGACGGTGGTGACCGACAATCAACTTCGTCTCCCATAGAAAATATTTTCCTTCCCCTGGGCAATTTTACCTTCATTTTAGGAGAAAATGATTTTCTATTTATGAAAAGAGGAAATCATTTTTCACAAAATAATAAAAAATTTGGGGGTGGGGAAGGAAAAACATTTTCCGTCCCCAAACATCGGAAAACGCGGAGAATATTTTCCGAAAAAATATTTTTTCGAAAACGAACACAGCCTACAGGTAACTTCTTTTTCATGAGGCCAATCATAAGTGAATCCTAAGATACGGTCGATACATTTTATTTTTCGCGGAAGGACGACGATTAATTCGATTTGACTCGTCGAAAAGTGGAGAAAAACAGCGAAAAAAAAAAAGGACGACAAGCAGCAAATTTCCTGGTCTCGATCGCAAAGCCAAACACTCTCTAAATATTCAGAGCATGGAACGACTCGCATTTCACGAAATGAACCGGAAACGCATTAACCTCGGTACTAATCGTCCCCGAACATTCAAAACGCGCGTAGAAAGCCCATAATAGGTACTGCTCGAAAGATTTGACTCCTCGTAAACAAAACGCGGCCTCGTTCAGTCTCTCCATACCCCGAGCACCTTCCTTCCTTCCTTCCTTCCGGGGGGGCGGTCACAGATGAATATCCCAAAGAGCGCCGTCTCCTTCCCCGCACCGCCTGTGGATCTCCTTCATCCTCTCCACGGATCTGCACACGCCGCTGCACGACCAATCGAACGACGCCACGCACGCGTTCCCGGCCTCCGCCTTCTGTGCACAGTCTGCGCGCGCGCCAAAAAACAAAAAGAAAGAAAAAACAACAAGAGAGAGAGAGAGAGGAACGAGAGAAAAATGAAAAATTGGATCCTTCTAATTTAATATTTTTTCTTCTTCGGGTGCACGATTAAATGTGAAAAAAAAGTTCGAATTGAATCTGAATCAATTAACCTGGAGGTGTCCCACAGCACATGGACCGCTCGTCAACGTGGTCAACCTCCAGGCCGATGAACCAGGCCCCCACCGAAACGTCCTCGTTTGCATACCTATGCAGTATCGGCCTGCCCCATTTTTTTAAAAAATCGGAAAAATTAAACGAATAGGTCGAAATTGGAAAAATGAAAATAGCGGCGATAGAAAAAAAAAAGGAGGAGAAGAAAAAGAAGAGCCGAGCGAAGATCGGGCGGCGTCGGCGGTGGCGACGGCGAGTCGACTCACGAGTTGGTGGCAATATAGGAAGCGAGGTCCCTGGAGACGGCGTAGAGCTGGCCGGTGGCGTGCCTGAAGTACTTGTTCCCTTCTTCCCCGAATTTCCAGAACTCCGGCTCGTGGTATTTTTCGCCCCTGTCATATTACACGGTATTTGGGAAAATGAAAAAAAGAATTACTAATCGTGCATGTAATTAATTTTTCTATAGTTCCGTATTTTATATTGAATGGCGAGAAAAAAAAAAACGATTTCGTTAGCGTTTGGCTCGGTAGACGCTTACTTTAGCGACAAAACTGGGCCGGACTTCATGCACCCGATGTAGATCCGCGGCTTGGACCGATACCTAGCCAGCGTGCTCACCAACGTGCCTGCGTTGCAGAACGTTAGTCTCCGTGAAATTAGGCCGGGAAGAGCAAAAAATTTGAATGGGAGAGAATGGCTGGTGAGTGGGTGAGGGGTTGGGGGTGAAATCTACGGACCCGGGTTCAGGTGGACGTCGTCGTCGACCTTGACGTAGAAGTCGGCGTCCCAGGTCGCGGCGGCGGTGGAGAAGTAGAGGCGGGTCTTGGAGGAGAGCTCGTGGTAGCCCTCGACGTGGTCCAGCCTGAGGAAGTCGTGGTGCTTCGCGTCCTCCTCGTCGATCGCCCGGTCCAGGACCCCGCCGGGGGTCGTGCTGTGCCCGATCACGAACCTCGCCACTACCCCTTTCTCCTTCTCCAGCTTCTTTAGCTTCTCTCCTGCCATAAATGCACACATCACTCTTCCGGAGCTGACACGGGAAGCTTCTATTATGTCGAAGAGATTCGATGGAAAGAGAAGGGAAAAAACCTCTAGGCAACCACGTTTGCCGGAGCGAATCTCGCCTCCGTTTGCTGCTGAACGCCGTATTGATCCCGATGACGATGAAGGCCTTCTCGAGGCTGTGATTAGATGAGGACGCTCCGTGTTGGCTTGTACGAGCCACGGCCAAGTCCGTCTCCAGTTTAGACATTGTTTTTTCCAGAGACCTGTGCTTAAGATCAGATGCTGTCTAAGGTAAATGTTGAAGGAAGGAACTCGTGTATCCTCAGGTCAGACTCACTTGATGACTTGGCGGGTCCTGGTGACTTCCTCCGCTATATCTCCAGATTGTTCCTCGACAAGTTTCTGAAAGAATGGAAGTAACATCAGTTCATATGACGATACCCCTCCATCAGTTTCATCTTCTCTGCTTTTGGCTTTTGTTCTGTATCGAACCAAATGAACGGAAAGTATAAGCTTACACGCTTGTGGTCGCAATCCTGCATCGGCATATCATCCCTAATGGTCGGCATTTGTCCGTCGGTTTCGGGAGAAGGGTGAGCAGTCCATGTTCGGCCGGTGAAGAGCGATCCTGCCAGGAAGCTCGAAATGCACAGTGCGAGTATGAATTTCCCGGGAAGCGGCTTTCCCCGCATTTTCTTGAGCACGTTCTCGGGATGCATCGGCCAAACCTTGAGCGTTAGTCGCCGCAACCCCACTTTCACTTCCTTTCGTGATGAAGGCGCATTAGTGTAATGTTTCCTGGAAAAGGAGGAGAACATGATCAGATGGATATACTTGAACTCGGGGGTCTCCTGGACACAGGATGGTATTTATAGTGTGGAATTGCTCTAGCTCTTGGAGAATTACTCTCCTGGTTCGAGCTATCTCTATGTAAATGCAAAGCATAACCGGTCGACGATTTAGATAGCCTTCAAGCCGCCGCGGAAAAGGAAGGTGTCAATTTGAATATGAAGTCCTCATTATAACATGTCATGTGACGCGAGACTCGTATTAGCGAAAACGACAGGAATGCGAAGTTTGATGGCAATCTCTATTTCGAGCTACTCCAAGATGAAGAGAGAACAGATATGATCATGTTATTTTCAGAAAGCTAAGATCTACGACTAAGTAAAATGACCTAGGTAAGGCGAAGCAACCGAACAGCATAATCGACCAAAACAGGGGAACTTTGGTTTTCGTCGAGCAGTGTAAATTCACACACAATTCTACATGTCTACCATGCACGAATGTAAGACGGACTCGTGAATAATCTGCATTGCTGAGTTGATAAATCACTGGAAAACTTTACTCAGAACTGATTTCTAACTCCGAAAAACTCGCCATACAGACAGCACAACATCGTATGCTCTCGAGAACAAGCGACGCGAAGCTGAGTACCTCAATAAGGACGCCTAGAGATCCCGGGGATCGCGGCGATCCGATGCGTCTAAATGCTAGCTGCGGGATGACATACGGGCGCGTCTTCCTTCAGGTTTTATAGGGATAAAAAGATTGTCACCCTCTTTCTTTAGGCAATGGTTTTAACACCGAACGATTAGAAGGACGGCTCTGTTTGGAGGATCGATCATGTGTATTTCATGGCTCAACGAACCTGTCCGCTCATGTCACCAAGATTATACACATTGCTCTTTGTTGATGCACGCCATGTCCACCAAGCTCGAGGCCTCTCTCTCCTCTTCAAAGAGCGAGTGAAATTAGCTTTGGCAGACATTTTTGGTTTCAAAACAAGAAGAAAAAAAAATACGTGGACATGACAGATTTCATTTCAAAGGGTAGAATTAGAAGCATAGAGATCCCATTTGTCGATTTTCTTACTTTTACTATAAGATGAAATGAATTTTAGTACGAAGCGATTGGTCCAATTCTCACGCCACTTAGATCATTGTTTGTGTATAGATAAGCAAGTCGTCAAGCAAGACCAAGTTATGTCGTCGAAATTCCCCCGTCGAATTTCTTACTTCCAGACAGAGAGAGGGAGAGGGAGAGAGAAGGATTAGCTTGCAATTGCGAATACGATCGAGAGTCATTCATTGGTCGCCTAATTACGACAAGGGAGCTGAAATAGTGCATGATGTTAATCAACAAAAATGCCTGTGTCGTATGGATCTTGTTCTGATTGATCATGTTTGAGCGCTCGAGAGACGTGTCGGCACGTACAATAACATGCTTAGGACACGAAACATGGGAAGGTGAAGCACGTGCATCGTGGCCTGTTTCATTCAACTCGTCGGGCATCAAGGTTTCTACCCTCGTGCACGTACCAAGGCCTTGCAGTTCCACATTCCACACCATTCTTGACAAAAAGAGACCATTTCGTTTGGCCGATGCCAGGGACACGTACAACTTTGTTTGTGGGCACAAGATTGCCAAGTGAATCATTTGATCATGATGACCACTGAAATCCAACTTTTGTTGGGTCTAAATTGAAATTAGTTTTTCTAGGAGTCTAGTTTAGAAAAAAGAAGAATTTGCCAATGTGGGTCTATTTTGGACCGAAGCCCCGCCAAACATGGCAACGAGTCATCTACCATTGGCCAGCATAAGACAGAGCAAAGGACAAACTGGATGCAGAGCGATTCATTGGTCAACATCCACGTTAGTAAATGAAATCCATCCACAAGATCAAAAAGATTGGTACTAAATGGGAGAAGTCTTCACAAAGTCGTCTTTCCTAGTTACTAGGAAATCCCCAAATTGATGCGCACATGCCTATGTTCTTGGGTAAGGATAGGTGGGTCTGTATAGAGAGCTCATGGATTTGGTGGATGGCTTAGGGGACAATCTATTTCAAGAATAACTTATGTGTTAGGTCATTCATTAACTTCTTGAGTTACTGGTAAGTGAGTTGATATCATGGATTTTACATTTGGCATATTGCCCGCTCAAATTTGGGACCCATGACATGATATGGGCCACAGGATGATGTTGATCTTTTAAGGATGTGGCCATCTCTTTCAAAAACTATTACGTTTATATCGTGTGACGGTGATCATATGTGGAAAAAAAAAGTCAGTAATATGCATTGACGCGAGCATTGTAATTAGCTCGTCGCCCAATATTCAATGCACGTAAAAATGCTTTCTCCTCTCTCCATGACCACGTGTCACGTAATATGAGTTACATGTTTATCCTCTCGTTGATATGTTTGTGCGACGAAGTCGAAGTACATGTCGGAACCAACACATGAAATATGTCGATGCCAACAAGTGATTACTTTATATATCTTTTTTTTTTCTATGATTGAGAATTTCGTAAAGTTAGTAATATGCACTGCGGGTGCGTGATCTAAATAATAACAGGAAAGCAACATTAATACGTGCAAAAATCACATATAATTCGTTAATATCGAAAAGGAGAACAACTACGCATGAAAGCTTTTGGTTTTGGCCAAAACTACAGAGAAACTTGACAAAGTGACTTTCTTCACGGGGTCATCCACTAGTGTAATTTTAATGTGCATGTAACGTGAATAATGGCCCGTATACCTAACTTTAATTCTCAGATTTCCGGCCCCTATAAATTACACCCTATCCATAACAACAACATTGTATTGGATCCTAATGAGAGGGCTCTTTGGTTGGTATTTCTTAGGGATACACATGGGTGCGAGCTATTGCGGCCATTAGAAAAATAAAAGTTGTTGACCTTGAATAGGTCTGCTGATATACGGGTCGCGGTCAGATGATTGACATACGGAAGCACAGTTTAATTTATGTGTACATGTTAGCCCCTCCATGAAGACGTATTTAACTTATTTTGTACGCCAACAGTTGGACTATTGATGATTCCTGAATATATATCGTGGAACGACAACGCAGAGAAACATAATCGTCGCGAATTCGTTCTTAGTTGACCTTATTTCTTGTGGCCTTTTCCTTTTGTCAAGTCAATTTCGCGAAGGAATTCAATAATCTCTGGCCTGTATGGTGCAAAACGATACTAACATCCGAGGCCAATAATTAGCCTCTTTACATTCGATGTGGCTGCAATCAAAGGAAGGTGGCTGCAAATATGGTTGGGGAGCAACATCGTGCTGTGCACCATCATTTGTCGACTGTAAGATAGGCTACAGTTGACACAAGAAAAAATCAATTGTTTGACAAATCTCAATTGTTTGATGACGATAATGTAAAGCTACATGGAAAACTTCTAATTAGTAAGGAATTCTTTAGGCCCCCGCTGGTAAGCTTCGACAAAAAATCCCAGGCCCAGGAAGTGCGTGGGCCGGGTCTTGGAGATTCGGCCCGGCCCTCTTATGTTTTTTTAATTAAAAAAGAGATTATGAAATACGCTCTAGTAATAGTTTTACTTTTGATATTTAAAGATTTATAAACACCGATAGCACAAAATAAGTCCAAATTTCTGATACAGAAGATAAAAATAGTATAAAATTCGCAAGTAAATTAACGAAATAAAATAACGAAAAACCCTGGTATTATCTTCATTTATAGATTTAGCTGAGAATTTTAAAAAAAAAGAAAAAGAAAAAAAGATGGCCCTATCGATGGACCAAAAGGCCCGCCCAATGCAGGTCCCAGTCAGTGTAACGTCAAAACTCGTAGCAGCGCCATGGCACCATCTTGCTCACTTTTGATCTAGAATAGTAAGGGTCCACTACTAAAGTTTCCGGCGTTTGTGTAATCTGGCTCTTTAATTTATATTTTGTGCGAACAAGCCCTCTAACTTTCGAGATTTGCGCGATTTGGTCCTCCAAATCAAGAAAGGTTGAGAGTCTGATCGAACAAAAAAAAAATTAGAGGGGCAAATTGCACAAATCTCAAAAGTTAGAGGACTTGATCGAACGAAATAAAATTTAGAAGGCCAAATCTTATAAACGCTGAAATTTAAATGACTAAATCTGCACTTTACCCATAAAAGTTACAACCGCTTTGAAAAATTACAGAAAACAGCCATATTAAATGTCGTATGAACGCAATTAAAAATGGCTAATGGAAAATTGCCATCATATTGATAGATACATTCTTCTGGAACGAGAGTGCTCCTAATCATGTTAGTGCCTTCTTGATTCTCCTTGTTTTCTGGATTTTGTTTGGTTTTGTAGTATTCTGGGTTTTGCTTTGCTTCGATTGACTTTGCTATAGAAATATATGTATTTCTCATGTATCGTTTTAAGTCATGGATACAATTTGCTATGGACAAAAAACTAAAAAACAACCGAGGCGCAGCAGGAGGCTCAGCAAAGTGAAGATGAATTCTCAAAATAACCCCAAAAATTAAAAATTGAAGAACCACCTTGCTTCATCTGGTCATTATATGCATCGAATGATGATTCGACAATGGAATTAGTAAGGTTGTTGTTGGAGAAACACTCGATCACAGGAGCCACGATTGTGCATGAAAGTCGATGTCGGGGACAAAGGATCAATGGCTGTCCCCTGTCTCCCACTCCCCAGCACTCGCATCGCCAAAGGGCCAATAGGTTCGACCCACGCTGGACGTGCACATCCGATGTGAAACCAACCCACAAGCACAATCGAGAAAAAAGGGGCTTCCCTCCAAACTTTGGTCCCAATCAAAAGTTGAAATTATGGGTCAAGAGACTTTGGTTGTTCCCAATCAAATGTCGCACCCCATTTGACGGTCTGAAATTTTTATGAAAAATTTGTAGCGAATTCGTCTAAATTTTGCTCGGGAAAGAACAAAAATAGGTCATAAACCTATTGCATTTATACTAATTTAATCATAAACATTTTAATTGGACCAATTTAGTCTTAAACATCTTCACATCGATATCAATTGAGTTTATCTGATCAATTTTGGCCGGAAATATCTGACACGAACGCCGACTATTCTACGTGGTTCGACTGATGATGACGTAGACAAATTTTATAGTTTTCTAATATATTTTTTGAATTTTTATCACATGGCAGCCCTTGCCCACGGCTGGCGAGGGCCACAACCCTCACCGGCTATAATGAAAAGATAAATTAGAAAAAATAAAAATTTGTCTACGTTAGCGTCAGTCGTGTCACAATGTCCATGTCATCGATTTTAGGCCGACTTAATTAGCGCAAATGCAAAATATTTATGATTAAATTGGTATAATTAAAAAGTTTATGACTGAATCGGTATCGATAGACTATTTTTGGTACTCTTCCCAAATAGTACATGATTCGGGAGATCCTATGTTCAGAGAACTATCGGATCCTCTTATTTTGTCGTATCCTTAGCTCATGTGAGAGGAGTACCAAAGACTCTAAAGATTACATCCCACTAGGCGGTGGTCCAACAGAATTTTACAACGTTTTTTTCAATTCTTCAGAGCTCAGAATCCGTAATTGTCGCGCAAGGTGATGGCAGCATATCCCATTTTCACTTGTGCGTTTGTGGGTTGTGGAAGACAAAATATGATTATGGGAAGGGAGCTTCCGGCTGTGGGCTCTAGTGACCTCTTCTGTTGCACCAACATTTCCAACTTGATTATTGCTTTCTTTTCGCCTTGAAGTGGGTGTGGGGTAGAGGAGAGAAAGAGGGTGGTGGTGGTGGTTTCCTTTCCTCTCAGGAATCCCACAGTTCAATCCCTTTTACCATATAATCTTGATTCATGTCATGCATGTGTAGCAAGAATTCATGCTGGCTTGTTCATAGGTAAAACATACAAAGATCTGCTGATATATGGACACAATGCCGATCGTAGCAGAGGGTCGTAAGTTACAAGAGCCCTTTTGTTTGGAGTCATGTGATACCCCGGGATAGTGTTTGTAAGCACGATTAAATCTAACTTTTCGGCCTAGTCAAAGATAGATTGCCCATGATGGGACTAGGGATTCATATTGATTCCTTATCTACCTTGTGTCCAGAACCCAGAACCCAGGAGGCTGCACTTGAGAACACGCTTTAGGGTATGTCCACGCGCATGTCTTTCCGAGCGCTAATATTGATATTTCATACGGTGAATGAGTACATCTGGGGAAAAAATAACCGTAGGAGAAGACTTGATTTAAGAACATTCCAAAAGTTCCACTTGACAAAGATCAAATGTCTACCATCACACTTTTAGAATTCAAGTCCTGTCAAAATTGACTTTCCTGAAGACTAATGCCAGAAAGGCACTGGAAACATTCCAAAGCAAGCACTGCAAGTTTACATTAACCCGTACCGTCATGCGTAAATTTCGTTTTTATATGAAAATTGAAGAACATAGAAGATAAGGATATAACCGCATCGATGAAAAGACCGGAGAATAGCAAACTAAAAGGTTCACAATCTTGTTCACAAATTTTTATGACCAAATAAAAATAAATCTATTTCACAATTTTAATTAGGGGCGTGTTTCTTTTGCAGAAAACTTCTTAATAGAGGAAAAGTTTTTCCAGTGAAAATAATTCTAGGAAAATGATTAATTTCTAATTAGTTGGTGGTGTACATGAAAGTGAGAAGAAAACAGTTTTTGGATGTTTAGATCTTGCTTTAAAAAACTATTCTTTGTATTATAATCATATTTTGTTCCTACACTAAGATACTAGAAGGGGAAAAGTATATAAAAAGTCATAAGCCTATTGCATTTGTGTCAATTTAATCCTAAATCTTTTAGTTTGGTAAATGTAGTCATAAACCTTTTGAGCTAGAGCTAATTCAATCATTTCGTCTAATTTTAGCTGATATTAATGAAATGTGGATACCATCGTGACTGTCGACTGACTATGACGTTGACATTTTTAATAATTTTTTTACTTCTTTCTCTCTTTTTTTCCTCTTTTCTCTAGTGGCCTGTGAGGGCTAGTTTCGCCCGAGCGAGGGTGGGCCTCACTAGTGCAAGGGCTAGCGCCGGTGAGGTAGCCCTTGCCAAATATGGCGAGACCAAGCATCGCCTAGCGAGCGTCGCTTGGGCGAGGGTTGGGCTCGTTGGGCCTCACCCTGACCGAGGCCATGTTGGGCGAGGTAGGTTTCCTAGGCCAATCGACCTCATTGGGTGTCGTCTGCACTAGGGTGAGGCTTAGTCGGCCTTGTCGGGCATCACTTGACCCATGGCAAGGCTCGGCGATGCCTGCCTTGGCTTGGCAGCCTAGCTAGGCATCGTCGCTGGGCGTTGCTTACATGACATATTTACACTCCATCAACATTTCGTCGTATGATTTTTTAGTCAAAATAATATTATTTTTATTATACTTAAGCCAAGTGGCCGCCATGTTAACATCATTTGCTCCCAACATCTATGTAGGTAAATTTTTAATTCTAGTCATAGACAAAATCTTGATAGAGGGTACATCTGTCATTCAGATATAAGTTTGGCATTTTTTGCGTTGCATAAAAAAGTTTAGGATGGATATGTCACAATAGATATAATTCGAGATGTTACATGATTTTTTTATAATAAAAAACAAAATAAAAAACACAGTTCTGAAAAAGCGTGAAAAGTGGGGGTGAGGCTCTGGCTGGTAGGAGCTAAAATGCCTGCAACTTCAAATCCGGGTGTTTTCGTCGTACAAGGATTCAGTCAGGCTTGTGTGTGTGGGGTGGGCGGGCCGGGGCCGGAGAGATGTCCACGAGGCTGTTGACTTACGTTCCACATTTGCCCTCGTCTCGTTGGACAAGCGCACTGTGCATGATCCTAACAATCATCCTTTCCATATCAAAAGAGTTTCCATCATTCTCCTGGGGCCAACTGTAGCACTCAATCTTGTTCTTCTGCATTTAGATCAGGAGAGCCCTCTTGTCTTTCGGTTTCCTCGGCTCGATCGGTTTCGGGTCAATTGATGTTAGAAGGCGCTGCTGTCTCGGTCCGGCCACACGTCGATGTCATCTCGGTCGGCTTGATCAGATATTAAGAGCTCACGCATCGAAAGAGAGCTGTGTGCTCTTTGAGAAAAACAGAGTGATCCGTGATCATGAGCGTTGTTGTGATTAGAGAGCATGTCTGTATGTGACTGCGCTAATTTCGTGTGCCATTGACTTCTGAAATAAGGAACTGAAGAAAAAAAGAGGAGACAGAGAAACGACCAACTTGACTTTATACGGTGGACATGAGTTGATTCGTGATCCAAGGAGACCATAGAGATAAAAGAGCCCGTCAGTCTTGGTGGTGGGGTGGGATCAATGGCTTCATCAATCTCATTATGTGTACTCAATACCCCCCACTCAAAGAGAGGAAGAGATGACCTTAGGATTCGACGAATGGCTTGTGATCGGCGACATGGACGGTCCTTGCCTCCCGGCACCACCAACCTACAGAGAGAGAGAGCTTCGTGGTAGCTTAGAAATGGAAGACATGATAGGCTAAAAGATAAAAATTTTGGGAGGAAAATGGGGCAGGTCCACCACTTCGATCCATCAATGGAGTCAACTGGACGGGTGGCAATTACATATGCTTGAGAAAAAGGTTGAAGCCATTTTGATTTTACCCACATCGCACGCGAAAAACGAAGATAGAAAAAGAAGAAGAGGGCGTATTCAACAGTAAATTGCATTATAAAATGGAGGGCCTGGGTGCCACTTTGTGACATTGCCTCTCCATCTCACTAAAGAAAAAGATGGTTATGAGTTCTCTAGCTTTTGGCACGCTTTAGAAGAATAGCATAGTGATCCTCGTTGTGCGTCGAAGAAACTCCACAAAGCAGGATTTGCCTGCCAAGCTATATATAACACACGCGCACACACTCGCCCACCCACACACGCACACAGAAACAAAGCTTGGCACAAAGAGAGTCCTGAGACTGAGTGAGGGTAAGCGATGGAGGAGACAAGCAGGAAGTTGGACGTAAATTCGACGTCTGAAATTGGAGATGGTGATCGGATTCTTCATCATCAGGCGTCTGTGGATTGGAGAGGTCGACCTTGCCGATCCAACACACATGGTGGAATGACTGCCGCGGTTTTTGTTCTCGGTCTCTCTCGCTCTCTCTCATGTAACTTCAAAGATTATACGCTCTGCCTTGTTTATGCTAAACTCTGTTTCTCGTAAGCTTTGCTCTTTGTTCTGTGGGCGTGAGTACGTGTGTGAATCAGCATGGATGAGTAAGTTTCCAACTTTCTCCCTTTCATAACTGTCAACAGTAGCTCAAGCCACTATACAAGGTGTCGGTGATGGAAGCAAAGTCAGTTACTGTGGAATTTAGAAGTGGTCACTTCCTTTTGTTAGTAAATAAGCAAGTGAGGTGTCATTCACTTGCTGTACTCACTTTGAACAAAGTTTATGCGCATAAAAATATGTCATGAGAGTTTGTAATTGTTTATTGGGTTGGTTGGTGGCGCGTGATTGATGATCACACAGGTCTCCAAGCGTTTGAGATGATGGCGATCGCGGGGGTCGGCAACAATCTGATAACATATGTATTCAACCAAATGCACTTCCCTCTGTCCAAATCCGCCAACATCGTCACCAACTTCATCGGCACCATCTTCCTCCTCTCCCTCCTCGGCGGCTTCCTCTCCGACTCATACCTTGGAAGCTTCTGGACCATGCTTGTCTTCGGCTTCGTCGAGCTCTCCGTGAGTCAATCCTCTTTCCATGAACTCAATTGTTTTCTCTCCTACGATCATCCCTTTTTATTCCTGTATACTTTTCTTCCGTTTTTCTGGTGTCTTGATCCTATTCAGAAGCAAAAAGCTCAGTGCCTGCTGCACTCTCACTTTTTGCCTATTGCACTTTCACGGTATATAAAGATTTACTTATTGTTCCAGCCCATGGTTTTAGCAGCTCTTAATCTATCCACGGCATGATGTATGTTGGACATCAAGCTCCTTGCCGAAATGGAGGGAAGAAAATTACTTCTAAAGGAACAGCTCACTAATTGCGGGAGTTCAAGAATGTGGAAAATGTGCAATTAGTGTGGGATTAGACATAATTATCTCATTCGATGATGGCCTTACGCTCAGAATTTTCACAATTCTTAATATACCTAAATAAAGACTATATTATGGATTAGAATATTCTGAAAAGTGAAGGTCAACCCCTACAGGTCTAATATTATCATAGGAGGACAAATAGAGGCACAATAATAATGAAATACACTATGGTTTCTGAATTGGATATGTAGGGTTTCATACTCCTGTCCATCCAAGCACATCTCCAATCACTGAGGCCACCAAAATGCAACATGAATGACGCCCAAGGGTCCCATTGTGAGGAGGCAAGTAGTTACAGGGCCCTCATATTCTATGTGTCCCTGTGCTTGGTGGCACTTGGGAGTGGCTGCTTGAAGCCCAACATCATTTCCCATGGGGCGGACCAGTTCAGGACGGAGGACTCCAAGCAGTCCAGGAGGCTCTCCTCCTACTTCAATGCCGCCTACTTCGCCTTCTGCACCGGGGAGCTCATCGCCCTCACCGTTCTCGTCTGGGTCCAGACTGACTCTGGGATGGATGTTGGCTTCGGCGTATCTGCCGCCGCCATGGTGGCTGGGCTGGTCAGCCTGATCTCGGGAGCCCTGTTTTACAAGAACACGCCTCCTCGCGGAAGCATCTTCATCCCGATAGCCCAAGTAAGCGGTCTTTTGCTTTCGCCTTTCACGTAGTAGTCATTTGACTTCTGTGAAACTTTCTGTTTTGAATAAATATGTGTAAATTTTGTGCATATGTTTTTGCGTGTGGTCAGGTTTTTGTGGCTGCAATCACAAAGAGAAAACAAATCTGTCCTTCAAATGCAGACAGGCTTCATGGGAACAACATCACTGAATCTAATCATCAGGTTGCCTCTGCTGCCGAGAGAAGCAATCTCAGCCACACCGAAAAGTTCAGGTAGCGCTCAAACTGTTCAAGTTGGCAGAACAAATCAGCAACCTAACGTCATGGGACACTGTCCTCTGCACATGTAGTAGATAGTCATAGTATAAATACATCTATTCTGAATTATGACTCGCTTAGTCCTCATTTTTTTTTTTTGCTTTTGTCATATATGAGTAGCTTAGTCTATTTTAGTAAGCTTAGACAATGAATTTCTCTGTTTCACATAATCTCACCTCACCCGTATAATACTGGCGTATGATCCAATTCGCCCTTCATGTTCTGGGAATCGTTTAGAGCAAATAAAGCCCGACGTGCTTAGCAACTCAGGTCTATTAAGTCCACTCAAATTAATATTCGCCTTAGAGATAAGTACCACATTTCAATGGAATCTAGGGCGACTTTCTGCCTTTGCCACATATTTCACTGTGAAATAGTGCATACAGCGCAGTTTGTAATCATAATTGAATTGCAGATTCCTAGACAAGGCCTGCATTAGAATACAAAACGGAGCTCAGGACAGCGAGAGCCCTTGGAAACTCTGCACCGTCGGGCAAGTAGAGCAGGTGAAGATCATAATTTCGGTCATCCCGATCTTTGCCTGCACCATAATCTTCAATACTATCCTAGCGCAGCTCCAAACGTTCTCGGTCCAACAAGGGAGTTCCATGGACACCCGCATCACGGACCACTTCCATATGCCCCCAGCGTCCCTACAGGCCATCCCTTACCTCATGCTCATCTTCGTCGTCCCGTTGTATGAGATTGTGTTCGTCCCGATCACCCGTCGCCTGACCGGGAGGGACTCAGGGATCTCCCCTCTCCAGAGAGTTGGGATTGGGCTCTTCGTTGCAAGCTTCTCAATGGTCTCAGCAGCACTGGTTGAGAAGAAAAGGAGGGACTCGGCACTGCAGCATCACGAGACTCTCTCCATATTCTGGATAGCCCCGCAGTTCCTCATATTTGGGTTCTCAGAGATGTTCACCGCAGTTGGGCTTATTGAGTTCTTCTACAAGCAGTCAGTCGAGGGGATGCAATCCTTCTTGACCGCAATGACTTACTGCTCCTACTCATTTGGGTTCTATCTGAGCTCACTCCTGGTCTCAGCAGTCAACAAGATCACCTCAAATTCATCATCCTCTGTTGGTGGGTGGCTCGGTGACAATGACCTCAACAAGGACAGGCTTGACCTCTTTTACTGGTTATTGGCTGCGCTAAGCTTCATCAACTTCCTCAACTACCTCTTTTGCTCTTCATGGCACTCTTACAATCCATCTTCCGCATCACCAATCAAATCCCATGTTGGAGGAGACGATGTAGAAAGACCACGGTCTAATCAAACCATTTGAATATGCAAGATCCTGGTCATATTGCTCTACTCCGGCCCGGGACTGCGATTAATTTTGTCGATCCAGTTGTCTAGATATCTCACTGATTACTTAGTAAAAGCTAGCAATACAGAGTAATTACTTCTGCTTTTGGGATATATGTCACTATCTGGCTTGATCAATGACAACCCCATATTGCTCTACTCCGGCCCGGGACTGTGATTAATTTTGTCGATCCAGTTGTCTAGATATCTCACTGATTACTTAGTGAAAGCTAGCAATACAGAGTAATTACTTCTGCTTTTGGGATATATGTCACTATCTGGCTTGATCAATGACAACCCCACTTTCCATGTCTTCCTTTCTTTTTTCCATCCCGAAATCAACTTTTCACCGTGTGTGGCGGACACGAGGGGCCCCCATGTTGGCGAGGCGATCGCGAGGAAGTTAGGTCTAATCCCACAGTACAAAATATCATCATCATTCAATGAATTTACCAAGCTAGTACGTGTCTTCATGACAATGTGTTTATGTATATACCTCCTGTTGGCATTGTCTTTCTATGGATGAGAAAGGGGGGCATGCTAACTGGTGGGGGATATGCTGTGGCTTTGTGCTGTGTCCGTCTAAAGGGAACCCTTTTGTGGCGAATCTAATATATCATGATGTCGGATCAAAAATCAAAATAATCAATTCAAAAAGGTTGAAAGTGTAGCTTCGAAATGCTGTGATCTTTATCTTACTTGGTGTTGACACCAAAATAAGAATCGGCATAGATGCTGAGTCGGCTTTAATGTCGAATTTGGTGTATAATGAAAATCAGTCATCTTCCGAAATACGTTTGGATAAAATTCGGAAACATGCTGGGAAGCAAGTGTGAATGGCATCATATCCCAAATTCGGTAATTGGTGAAGATCAGGATATTTACCAAAACATGGAAAGTCATAATTCGGGAGTAAAAAAAGAAAAAAAAAGCGTTGGAGCCATTATGCCTCGGGACGTCGACTCTTTCCTGAAATTCAAGAAGTCTATACTTCGGGAATATACCGAAATTACATAAAATCGATAAAAATGTATCACGGCCCAGCCACGTAAATCATGATAGCAGGAAGTTATGAGTAAAAAGCGAAGATAGTGAGCACGAGCATATTGTGAGGAGTTATTTGTCCAAATTTGAAGTCGTCCCAGCGGTTGAGATCAAGTTTTGGCAAACAATGAAACTGGAAAACGTGGTTAGATAAGGCAGTTATTAGAAGCGCCAAGATTCAAAATTTGAAAACATGGAAGTAACTGACAAGCAGTTACAGGATATGAGGAGATACAAATACTCAGAAGAAAGAAAGAGGAAGAAGAATCAAGAACAATGCAATAACACTCAAACTTATCTGCACTTTAGTTTCATCTATACCTTTGCTTCCTGCATTTACAACTTCCTGCAACTCTAGTTAACTTTCAAGTCATTTACAGCTTTTATAGGAGTACTGTAATGTAGCTTGGAACTTTGTTGATCTCAGATCCATTTTCAATCTATTCGAATTCTATCTGTTCCATATAACCTTGTGCTACACTCTATTTTCCTTTTTTGCCACAACTCTCCCAAACATCAAGCCACAGAACCTATTTTAATAAGAACTGAAAATCAAAGTTTCGGTCAAAGGTATGCCTCTTAGCACGCCCAGTGGGACACGTGTGGTAAGATTTGGAGAAATGGTGAAAATTAGGCAATCTGAAGGAATACCAGTGGATAACGTCAACAATCTAGTTGGTGGAGCACGTTCTGAGCACTCTGCGGCTAATCAAGTTGAGGATAATGCCGACATTCCTCGGCAATTAACTGAAGAACAAGCCTGCGCGTTGGCACCAGATAACACCTTGGTAGCCACGATGAAAAGGATGTTTGAGGAATAGCAGAACGAGCTTACCAATCATATAGTGCGACATGTGACAGATGTGATAAAACCTATGGTGATCAATATTATAAATGAGGTAATATCGCGTCCCACTTCATCTTCTCAAGTTCCATCCTTTTATGCAAATCCTCTTGGGACAACATCATTTCCACCAACATCGGGACCTCCTCACGTTGGATATAAGAGTAATGGGGGATCAAATTCGCAACCTCTTGTCAGAATTATACCAAGGTCAGATAATCCTACCCCTATAAACCTTATGAATGGTGTGAATGCTTACAATTTCCCTCAAAATGCCCTAAATGATGTTAATTTGATTAATCCCATGGTTACAAATGTACCACTAGTGCTAAACGTACCTCCACCAATAAATATGCCTAATGTTGACCATATCAAACCACTCGCGCCTCAACCGTATTCTCATGTGATAGAAAACCCTCTTTATAGGCCACCACTACCCGTTAATTTCAAGATGGAACAGCAAGGGATGAATAGACCTCAGCAGTTTGATCCTAGGGGTCAAGATCCTTGGTTAGGCTAGCAAAATTTAAGACCATGGAACCCAGATAGAGTTGCAGAACTGGTAATACAACAATTGGGAGCAGAGAGGGGATTGCTAAAGCTAGTATATAGGAAGCCACGTCCCGATTGGGCTGATAACATACCATATCTAAGGGGTTTCAAGATGCCAGATTTTGCTATATTTACAGGAGAGGAGGATCAGTCAACTGTGGAGCATGTGGGTTGATTCTTGGCACAATGTGGAGAAGCTGGAACTAATGAGTATTTAAGGTTAAGGTTGTTCTATTGTTTTTGTCAAAAATAGCATTCACTTGGTATACAAATTTGCCTGCGAATTCTATTCAAACATGGGTCAAGATAGAAAGACAGTTTTATTCTAAATTTTACCGAACACTACTAGAGGTAACGGTAGCCGATTTGGCCAGGATGTATCAATATAGTACTGAGACAGTAGATCAGTTTATTGCACGTTTCAAAAAATCCAGAAACCGATGTTTAACATCACTCAATGAAAAGAAGTTCGTGGATTTGGCTTTTAACGACTTGAGGTTCAACCTTAATGAAAGATTTGAAGAACAAGTCTTTGACAATCTCTTTCAGTTAAATGTTCAGGTTTCCAAGTACGAACACTTGTTAAAGGAGAAAGATAAGAAGCTGAATAAGGACAATCGGCAGATAGTGGCATTTGTTGAAAGTACTGAACATGGTAATATAGCCGAAGAGGAAAATGAAATAGCCGTAGCAACTATGGTGCTTGAGAAACCGTATGTATGCCCAGCACTTAAGCCGACCAAGGTGAGAGATGTATCCAAGTTCAAGGCTAAGGAGACAAACAACTACTCTTTTGATATTTACAAGTTAGATGAAATATTTGACCTACTGTTGAAAGATGGAATGATCAAGTTATATAAAGGACAAGTAATCCCGTCAAAGGAGGAAACAACAAATAAGAGATATTGCAAATGGCATCACTCTACAACTCATGATACGATGAATTGCATTGTGTTTAGAAAAACTATCCAAGAGGCAATTTGTTAAGGCAAGATTAAATTTGCCGAAGACAAAGGCAAGGTCCCAATGGAAGTAGACACAGACCCTTTCTCGAACATGATCAGCATGGTTAATATACGAGAAACAACAGGCGATGACAACAAACAACTTTGCACCCGTTATCACCAAGAGCTAACTCGTCAAGATTGGGAGATTCCCAGGTTCCAATACATGAGAGGAACGAGGGGGAGATATAGATTGGAATTGTTTGTCCGCAGGATAGGTAGACCACAAGTAAGATCTGAGATTGTAGCTATCGAAAACTTTTCAGTACAAGCAAGAGAGAAGGAAATTCAATCAAGACAGACAGCACAAGTACTTGAAAGAAAAGATGTTGATCATAGGTATGAGAGGAAGGAATACCACCCCGATTCATCTTAACTAGCCCTTCCAATTCGGGAATTGGTTACGCAAGTTCATGAAGAAAAAGAAACATTACCAAAGCTTGCAAAGAAAAAGAGTTTATGGCAACGATACAAGGAAGGTGACTCCAAAGTCGGATTGCTTGGAGAACCTAGCGAAAAGTTTGACTATGTGGTCTATTACTGAGATACGGATGATTATCCACCTCCATCATTACCAGTTGAGCTGACTGGCTAGGGAGATGAGTTTGATGATCCACCACCATCAATTTCTCAGGAAATCTACAAAAGAAAAATAGTTAAGGTGTCGTATAATCCTCTCGAAGGAAAATGGTCAACAGTTAAATTGCCAGAATAGGCATCTTACAGAACCATCAAGAGGCATTTCCAGCAAATGAAAAACATACAAAGGAATTTCGAGAGTGGTCAAGCTAAAAATACAGCAAGGCAAAATTTACCTTTCATGTCTGTTAGTAGGAAAGGTGATTCGGGAAGTAGCTCTCACGTTGAAATGAAAAGGGAGAAGGGAGTTTCACAGGTTCCCCAGACAATCAATTTTTGGCAAATCACCGTAGCTCTCAACTCAAAGCATTAGAGAAAGGTGGAGCAAAAGAACTTGGAACCTAAATTATCACAAAAAGATTGCAGAAGTTACCGAACTGGTTATTCCAAGATATCTAAGGAATATGGTTCTTCAATATGTATAAACATGGTCCATGCTAAACTTCCAGCGGAGTATGGAACTAATTTGGTTGTAGAAGAAGACATGGAACACATTTCAGAAAAGGAGATAGCCATGGCAGAATTTCAGTTCTCGACAAATAAGCTATTAAGTTTGATAAAGTACCTTCTGAAAAAGCAAAGCATTTGAGGTCCTTGGTTATTTCAGGCAGGGCGAATAATAGGTTTGTCGGTAAAATCTTTGTATATGCTGAAGCTATTTTAAGCCTCATATCTTAAAAGTACTTCAAGAAATTGGGGAAAAATGACAACGACATTATCCCATCCAATGTTCAGTTGTCTGATTTCCTTGGGGAAGTTACTGAAGTCAAGGGGGCAATAGTGCTTAATTTAACTATAAGGTTCAAGTCGTCCAAAATTACTTTCTTTGTAATAGAGTATGATGGTTCATATAATCTGTTGCTCGAAAGAGATTTGATACATTCTAATCAGTGTATACCTTCGACTTTACATCAAGTCTTGGCATTTTGGAATGGCGAGAAAGTAGAATATGTTGAGGCAGATTTGGGATATGTTTCAATTGGGTGGACTGACATTTGTCAAGAATATCGAGACTATTCACTTGAGGGTTATGCTGTCAAATCACCAGGGACAGATCCACAGTCCTTTGCTTAATGCCGCTTTGGGGATATGAAAGCTGAATGGATCCCCAAGTCAAGCTTGGTATTAGAAAAATTACACACTCTTTATGGAAAATGAGTCTGTATTGCAAGAAATTTGTGACACTTGGCGGAAATGGCGCAGCAAAATGTGGGAGCCTCAGATTATATTGATGATTGGAAAGAGTTATTAGTCAAAGAAGACAGAATAATGACGGCTCAAGATCCATTAGTAGAGGTTGATATAGGAGACCCCAGTTGTTTCCGTCCAGTGCATGTAAGTACATTTTTGTAAGGGGGCATGAAAGAAAAGTTGATTAATCTGATCAAAGGGTACAAAGATTACTTTGCATGGGATTATCATGAAATGCTTGGTTTGTCAAGAGATATTGTAGAATATCGCCTTCCAATCAAGAAAAGATTTCGTCCGCATAAGCAATTAGCAAGAAGATTTGTTCTAGATGTAGTTGATAAAGTCAAAGAGGAAATATAAAGGCTGCCGAAAGCAAAATTTATTGAAACAGCCAGGTATGTAGAGTGGCTTTCAAATATTGTCCCTATAAAAAAGAAGAATGGAAAGCTGAGAGTTTATATTGATTTTTAGGATCTAAATAATGCCACTCCAAATGATGCCCATGGCATCATATCCCGAATTCGGTAATTGGTGAAGATCGAGATATTTACCAAAACATGAAAAGTCATAGTTCAGGAGTAAAAAAAAAAAAGCATCAGAGCCATTATGCCTCGGGACGTTGACTCTGTCCCAAAAATCGGGAAGTCTATGCTTCGGGAATATACCGAAATTATAGAAAATTGGTAAAGATGAATCATGGCCCAGCCACGTAAATCATGATAGCAGGAAGTTATGAGCAAAAAGCGGAGATAATGAGCACGAGCAGATTGTGGAGAGTTAGTTGTCCAAATTTGAAGTCGTCCCAGCAATTGAGATCAGGTTTTGGCGGACAATGAAATTAGAAAACGTGGTTAAACAAGGCAGTTATTGGAAGCGCCAAGATTCAAAGTTTGGAAACATGAAAGTAACCAACAAGTAGTTACAGGATATGAGGAGATATAAATACTCAGAAGAAAGAAAGAGGAAGAAGAATCAAGAATAATGCAAAAGCACTCAAGCTTATATGCACTTTAGTTTCATTTGTACCTTTACTTCCTGCATTTACGACTTCCTACAACTCTAGTTAACTTTTAAGTCCTTTACAGCTTTCACAGCAGTATTGTAATGTAGCTTGGAACTTTGTTAATCTCAGATCCATTTTCAATCCATTCGAATTCTATTTGTTCCATATAACCTTATGCTACACTCTATTTTCCTTTTTTGCTACAACTCTCCTAAACATCAGCGAAAGGTATTCCTCGTCATAAAACGAGTGAACACTTGGGTAAAAAGGCTCTTGCCTCTCTGCTAAGAAATATCCGGTCCATGTTTTCGTCTCTTTTATGAGGTGGGGTCACGCTTCCGAAATGTTCTTGTCACTGCCTTTTCTCTTCCTCAAGGTGAAGGAAAAGAGAGACATCGAATGATACAATGAAGCTATGGCTTTTAGTATGTGTTTTTAGCTATAAGAGGAGTGAGGAGTGTGCAAATTTACGTTGTCCTCCTCGCAGATAACCGGATGTGTCTGGAGCATCCTTAGCACTCAAATGCTAACTACGTAGTGTGCAATCTCTCCTCGACGCTCAAAATCAGATGATTATGAGAATGAACACCATTTGTGCCTCTAGAGTTAAGATGGCCCAAAGAGAATTTTTTTTTTTAGTAAGATAAGTAGTATATTGACTTTTCACAAATGAGGATACAAGACAAGAGTCGCACACAAAAACCTCGTACCCAATGAGATATTTAAGAGTATCCAAGGGGTTCAAAGATGTAATGACTAAGCAAAGAAAGAAACCTCCAAACGGAGTCAAGGACAAACCGACACTACATCAACCAAGGATGCGTGGAAACAAGAAAAACCAGGGGTGGGGCCTAGGGGGACCTAGAAGTGTCCTCAAAAATTGAGGGAGAGATGCCCCACGTTGTTTGCATTCTCCTACTGCGGGGATGATCTTCAATACGGTGGAAGGTGAGACCTTTATCTTTGACAACCTTCATGAGGTGCTTGATTAGAGCCGGCACAAAGAGAGATTTATTGCGGAATAGGATGTGGTTCCGTTTCGTCCAAATGATATGACAAAGCGCCCCAAAAGAGAAACGAGCAATATGGTGATGAAAGCTCTGACCTCCAAAGTTCTGTTTGGCCCAAAGGATGGTTTCTTGCCACGAACCATTCCGCCATGATAGGTTGCACTTGGATGCCCATACTCGTATGATCGACCCCGTAATGGAGCATCCAATGAAGAGATGATCAATGGAGTCTTGCCTACATTGACAAAAGGGACACGCCTCTTCCAAAATTCTGTGATAAGAGAGAAGGAGAACCTGAGTTGAGAGGCGGTTGAGTGTTATAAGCCAAAGAAGGAAGCTGTGTCTCGGCACTAGAGACCGCTCCCACATGAAAGAATGCCAATGGACCACTTGTCCGGCAGTTCTAATGTTCTCCCAGCCAAAGGCAAAAGAGAATTCCCCGGTGGGGTGCCCTTGCCACACAAATCGGTCCCTCTTGTCCTCGATAAAGGTGGGGATAGCTTCCGGCCAACCTCTGATAGAGTTCAGAACTGTTTAAGGCTGCCAGACTTGAGAGAAGAAATCCCGAACTGATACATGTCTCGGAATGCCGGATTGGTAAATGTCCCTATCCGTAAAAAGCTTGTATAACGAACCTCTATCATGCCATGGGTCAAACCAAAAGGATGTCGATTTCCCATTTCCAATCCGCCATTTGAAAAGTGAAGAGTAGTTAGCTCGGGTGTCTAGAATCTTCTTCCAAACCTAGGAGCAAAAGGTGGGTTTCGAAGCTACCCAAAAATTCTTGCTCTTCAGGAAGGTAGAGTGAATCCATTTGCACCACAGAGAATCATTATCCGTAAATAAGATCCAAATATGTTTGAGCATGATTGTCCAATTACAGTCTAACAGCCTACGGATCCCCAATCTACCCTTATTTTTGGGAAGACAAACCTGTTGCCACGAGACTTTAGCGTCACCCACACCCAAATCCAGTCCTTTCCACAAAAATTGTCTTAGGATCAACTCAATTCGGGACAAAACAGACTTCGGCAATGAGAAAACAGAGGCCCAGTAGGTATGAATAGCATGCAGAACTGATTTAATTAGTTGAAGTCGACCAGCAAATGATAAGAACCGATGGGACCAAGAGCGGGCTCTAGCTATAATGGCATTAACCAATGCGTTACGATCAGCCTTGCCAAGTCTTGATGCAATGACAGGAACACCTAAGTATCGAAAAGGTAGCGTACCTTCTTGGAATCCCATAATCTGCTGGATGTGTTGATGTAAATCATCATATCCTTCCGAGAAAAAGATCTCGCTTTTGTTTTCATTTGGCATTAATCCGGACTAACTTGAGAATAGGTCGAGTCCCTCCTTCAAGACATTAATAGTATCTATCTTTACCTCAACAAACACAAGGACATCATTGGCAAAGAAAAAATGAGTCAGCTACATAGCTTTGCATCGCCAAAAATACTTGAACCCCGGGAGCTTTGTTCTAGCGTTGATGATTCCTGTGAGTACCTCCATAGCAATGATGAAGAGGTAGGGCGATATAGGGTCTCCTTGGCGAATACTCCTATTACTAGCAAAGTAGCCATGGAGTTCACCATTAATAGCTACCGAGAACATAAGAGAACTAATACAGGCCATGATTAGCTTGACAAACAAAGGAGGAAAACCGACAGCTAGTAGTGCCAGTTCAAGGAATCCCCAATCAACAGTATCATAGGCTTTTTTGAAAGTCAACTTTGATTGCACATTTCGGTAAGTAGGGATCATGATGGAATCCCGCAAAGAACTCTTGGGCAAGCAAGATATTATCACTAATCCTCTGTCCTTTGACGAAACCATTTTGGGTGGGACTGATAATAGAAGGAAGCACACATGCCATTCTATTGGCAAGGATCTTGGTGATGCATTTATAGATAGTGTTGCAACACGCTATAGGCCGAAAATCATTCATGGCCGAGGCATTGGGAATCTTCGGCACTAGGGTGAGAATGGTTGAATTTATTTCTTTGAGCATATATCCATTTTCAAAGAAATCTTTTATAGCTAAAGATACAGACGGCCTAATAATATCCCATGAAGCTTTAAAGAATTCGACATTGAAACCATCAGAGCCAGAGGCCTTACCTTTAGCCAGGGAAAACATGCTGTTTCGAATTTCAAGGTCTGTTACAGGACGAGATAAGAATCGGACTTGGTTCTCATCCAAAGTACTCCAGAAGCCTGGAAGTGTTGAATAATATGTTGCTAAAACGCCTGCGGTTCAGAGAGGGTAGATCCATCATTATCCACCACCGACATAATACGATTGCAGAGATGCCTCCTGTTTACATAATGGTGAAAGTACTTGGTATTTAGATCCTCTTCCTTCAACCATTTGATCCGCGATTTCTGCTTGAAGAATGATTCTTCTTGAAGTCTTAGCTCAGAGAAAGATCGGAGCTGCTCCTTCTCAAGCTTAGCCAAGTCGTGATTCCAGGGGTCAACCTCTAAAGCTTCTTGGGTGCGGGCTAAGGCTACCCTAGCATGGGCCGTACGAGAGGAGATATCGGAAAAAGCCTCTCTATTTATTTGTTTGAGCCGCCCTTTTAAGAGCTTAAGTTTCTGGCAAACCATGAACATCGGCGTCCCCACTATTTGTGCCTCCCAAGCCTGTACAGTGATGGTCAAGAAATCCGGGTGTGTCATCCAGAAGTTAAAGAACTTGAAGGGCTTCTTGGAGTTCGGAGGGGTCATAAGCCTGATGAGACCACCTGCCTGGGTGGCGCTGCTGGAGCGCGCACTCTTCCTCTCGCAAAAGGTTAAGTGTTCGAATCCCGGGCGCCGCAGGGTGACTTAACTGGTGGCACGTGTGTGGTGGCTAGCACATGTCCCCCCCAGGGTTTACTCCCCGGCTTTCGGCAGTGCAGGGGTTCCCTGGGTTATCAAAAAAAAAAAAATAAGCCTGATAAGTATAGGCGTATGGTCCGAGACTCTGGGTGCAAGAAAAGATGCCTCAGAGAAGGAGAAAATACTGCTCCAATGTTCGTTAATAAGGGCACGATCAATCTTCCTCTGTTTACGGAATTCCCCAGAAGACGCAGACCAAGTAAACCTGTGTCCAACATACCGAAGGTCATCCAACCCTGCCTGATCAAGGCAATCACCAAACTCGTTAAAAACCGGGATCTAAGCATTTGAGCCGCCAACTCTATCCGAGTGAGTACGAATGGAATTGAAGTCCCCCGCCACTAGCCAAGGAACATTACTAAAAGAGGCACTGGACTGAATAAGGTCAGCCCAAAGGGCTCGCCGGGAACCAAAAGTGTGTTCACCATAGACCACCGAAAAGATGCACGACTTATTAGTGGACAAGAGCCGCAAATTGCCATGAATGACTTGATCAGAGGAAGCTATAATCATAAGTTCGATGAACCGGGTGTCCCAACCAACCCAAATCCTACCACGGGGTGATGATTCATAGTTGGAAGTTCACTTCCAACCAGGTAAGAGCCCAATCGAAATATTATCAAAAAGTGATATATTAACTTTCGTCTCAATAATACCAAGGCAAGAAATGTTATTAGATCTAACAAAGATTCTAATTTCTGCTTGTTTGAGGGGATCAACTAGACCCCTAATATTCCAAACTCCAAAAAACATATGTACAAAAATAGTACAAGGGGTTACCTCTTTTTCTTGCCAATCCATCTTTTTAAGGATTTCGGGATGGCCTTCTTTTTTGCGGAAGGACTGCTCTTAGAGATTGTGGCAGATTGGGTAGCTAGTTGTTGCTGAGTTGAAGGACTAGGCATTCGAGTAATAGGGCTGTGATCCTTCTTTGGAGTTGGCATCACTCTCCCTCTCATAGGAGGAGGGTCAATGAGAGGGAGGGGCACATCCTCATCATTACCAATTTTACTAGCAGCTTCATTCTCACTTTTCTGAATCAGATGACGCCACAGGGGTGGCTTGGAGTGACCAATCCAGGTCCTTTTGGTTCTGTATAGCCGACTCCTCCAGATTTGATAGCAAAAGCGATGCCATCTTGTCCATCTGAATGGGGATCGATGGAGGAGGGTCCTTATGTATCAAGTTACCCTTCTTTGCTTGTACCTTTACCCATCCCTCTTTCGATTGTTGAGGAGCCACTTCAGCACTACCAGTGGCAGGAGTCTTCTGGATCTCAACAGAAACATTTCTGGTAGGCTCACATTTGTGGCCAAAAATGCCACAGATTTCACACGCCTTTGGTCTCCATTCATATTCAACTTTGATGGGGCGCAGGGTACCATTAAGCATGACATCAATTGAATCAGCTAGAGGTTGGGTAGCTTTAATCTCTATACATATCCTGGCAAAAGAGATCCTTTTCATTTATTCTGTCTGCAAATCAACATATAAAGGTTTCCCAATGGCACTAGCCACTGCATTGATTCCAGAAGCAGACCAGAGGGCGTACAGGATCGACCTTAACCTGACCCATACAGGAAGAGCTTCGTGCTGCCCTTGTTTAAGTTCCAAGCCCGGATGCCATTGTTGTAATATCATTGGTATCCTAAGAAGGGTAATAGGGCCGCCATCAATGATTCTCCGACGAAAGGAATCATCCAAAATGTGAAAGAAGAAAAATCCTTCATCATTGGCCATAACATCTACAACATATGGACCCCACATCTTCTCAACCAACTCCTCGGTTAGCTTGAAAGGCAATTTCTTACCCACATAGTATCTAACGAGGCACTCCCTCCATTTCGGATTAGCGTCCTCAAGGATAGCATCATAAATTTCTACTAAAGGTCTACCATTTATATTGGAAGGAGGGACATAAGAGAGGTTATAACCTTTCTCATCTGTCCTTGTAGTGGTAGCCCAGGATTGCATGGCAGGTTTTGGCTCCCGTCGTGGTCCCTTAGAGGAGGACCTGACTCTGCTCTGATTACCTCCTTGTTGTCCTTCATCATTCAGATTGGGAGGTTGGGACGTTGAGGGTCCAATAGCAGCAGTAGGAGACCCACCATCTGTCGGATTTGCAGCATTACGGGGTTGCTTTGAACGAGCTCGCCCTCTGCTCCGGCTTCGTCTATTAGTACGGGTGTTAACCCGTTCATAGGTTATGGGCATGCTCGTACCCACATTTTTAGCAGCCGAGTTGCTACTATTAGGCTCAACTTAGGCACTTGGGTAGATATCATTGTTAGAGCCCTCTATCCGGGACCCAGGGAGATGTTTTGAAAGCATCTCAATTTGGTTCTCTGTTCTCTTAGCCACAACAAGCTTGGGAAGGGGAAATTCATTCATAAATATATTAGAGGATTTCATAGCATCTCACACCAAATCCATAAGAGAGGAGATACAGTTACCGACCAAGGAATTTGAGTAACCCAGCAAAAAGGGGGGGGGGGTTGGGGCAGATTCAGATTCCACACAAAAACCAGAAACCACCGAAGATCATAAGCAGAGACTTTCCAAACCTTGAATCCCAGATCTATTCCATGGGCCGCACCACTAACCAAAAGGGAAATTGTTCAGTGGGATGAAAAGGGCAACCGAGAGGATCCTTGGTTCCAAAGATAGTCCCAAAAACCACCGGAATTAGACGGGTCCAGCAGATTCCAGCGGGTGAACAGTGATTTTGATGCTCAGAAAACGCACCAGAGTTGCGAATCCAGATCTGATCCTCAGGTCTCAAGACTCCACAAGAGGAGAATCCATTTGGAGGGATGATAAAGGAGGTAGGGAGGATCCTTGTCTCAAAAAATCAGCCGCAACAGACACTGGGAGTGGCCGGAATCAGTGGATTTTCGCTGGGTGAACAGTACCCGTGAAATGCACAGGCGGGAGCATTTCAGGCTGGGCGCGTAAAATCCGCAATGCCCGAAGAGAATTTGTACATTGAATGATGTGAAAAAAGTTGTAAACTCTCGTTTCTGAGTTATGAAAAGAACTTTTGACGGCAATCGAGAATAATAATCTAACCAAGAGACATCGAAAGCATATAAAAATCTTAAGCCCATTGAAATCTCAAATCATACTCTCTGGGAATATTACTTCCTGCTGACCAAAATAACTGATTGCTAAACAACCAAGAAGCTGCCCCAGTTGCGGGTAAGTCATGGATGAGACAGTAGATTTGCTTACCAGTGAGTGCAACTCCCTCTTCGAATAGACATGGTCATGGCCTGATCACCCGCATGTCCAAAGCACAAATCACTGCCTTGAAAGAGCAGTTTCCACCTAGCTCAGGCCGCTCAGGCTTGCTCAAGCCCATCATTTTTAAGGAAAAGAAAAAACAAAAAGTTTAACATCATAGGGAGGACTGGGAAAGGATTTTTAAACCCAGAACTCAACCTGACTAGGCCCTGATATGATCTATTACACGAAGGAAAATGAAAGATGTTCCAACATAATCTGAAGTTCTGGTGCCATGCATCTCGAGGTTGGGTGCCTGCCCATTTGGTTCAAAAGTGTAGAGCTGTGAAAAGAGCGGCACTTTGTATTGATTTCTTTTGATAGTTTAGAGGCACGGACGTAGAAACCCCGCTATCTGGAGATCCATGAAACACCTTGCAAGGCTTGATGAGCAGGTTAAGTTTGGGTCCTTTGCCTATGCAAGTGAACCTGACCTAGAGCTATCATGTGGTTTGTGAGATTCGAACGAGTGACCTCCATTTTTCGAACCGGAAATCGTCGGACCCCTCAACCAACTTTGGCAATAACTTTCAGTTTGTATTCTTGTATCTAAATCAACATTCACTCCTATATCTGGTATAGTACACAGAAAATGAAAGAAACCAAAGTTGCTGATGAGCATCGTAATTAAGAAGAAAGAACCAGGACAAACGGCCGTTGAGAAAATGCAGCCCAAATCCCGCACAAAAGGCGTGACCTAAAGCAACATGACAAGGTTTGCTCGCACAAAAAGACATGCTACAAGCCCAGCCGTTATGGTACTCAATAAATGGTGCAATTCTTTTCTTCTTATCTTCATCATCATCATCATCATCATCTCTTGTTTCCATCTTTAAAAGTGCCTTAAACATCACAATTTTCATAGCAAGGAAAGAGAAAAATGATAGGGTTCAGTGAGAGACCATGGGTTGTTGCTGTGCTACTGATGGTTTCGATTGTACAGTGCGTGAATGTGGCTCTAGGATCGCAGAAAGTACCGGCGATGTTCGTCTTCGGAGACTCAATAGTTGATGTCGGGAACAATAATTACCTCAGGTCCTATGCCAAAAGCAATTACCCTCCTTATGGTATTGATTACCCTGGAGGACCTTCTGGCAGATTTTCTAATGGGAAGAACGTCGTCGACATGCTGGGTAAACACCTCTCCACATTTCTCTCAACTTTGTGCTCGTACAGATCAATCGATATTATTTCAAATGCATTGAATCCGGAAGCAGAACAATTAAGTCTAATGAATCACATGCTTTTTCTTGGTGGAAAAAGAATCATATATATGTTCTTCTTTAATCGAGTCCTATTTGACAGGAGACATGCTGGGTTTGCCAAGTCCTCCGGCTTATGCCGATCCGTCTACAACTGGAGCGAAAATCGTAGGGGGAGTCAATTATGCATCTGCGGCTGGGGGCATACTCGATGAGACAGGCCGACACTACGTAACAAAGTTTCCATTTTTGAACTTTATATGCGCTGTATTGTCTGCAAATCAATAGAATAAACAAAGATCCCTACAAAATACGGGGCCTATGTGCTAATTGCCAGTGCAAAGAAAGAAACACGCGGGAAGTTTTCGTTAGGCCTCGCGGTCTGTTTCACAACGGCATTCGTGTATCATGACCCTTTTTATGTCGAAATTATTAGGGAATTCACAGATATTCTACCTAGTTATCATTCCAATTCGGACAGAAAAACGAAAGATTTGGGGAAATATTACTAGCATGCCAACGCAACATACAGTGGGTTCAGATGTGTTGATGTGCCTTGGAGATATGCTTCCATCTTCATCATGAATGCGGGAGAAAATTCTTCCATTCAAGTGGATGTACTTCGTTCGACTGAATCTGTTTTTTTTCACATGCAAAACGCAGGGAGAGAGGTACAGCCTGAGCCAGCAAGTTCTGAACTTTGAGAACACACTGAATCAACTGAGAACAATGCTGGACGGAGCAGCTTTGAGCCAATACCTAGCTAGATCCATTGCCGTCATGGTCATCGGAAGCAACGACTACATCAATAACTACCTTTTGCCTTCCTTGTACCCTTCCAGCTACACTTACACTCCCCATGACTATGGGAACCTCCTTATCAATCGTTATGCTCGACAGATTCTGGTAGTTTCAATTTTCTTGTTCGGTTTCCACTACGATGTTGGACGAGAAGTTACAGAGCAAGCATTTGACGTTTCTTATTCTCGCAGGCACTGAACAGTGTCGGACTGAGGAAGTTCTTCCTAGCAGGAATCCCACCACTCGGCTGCATCCCAAACCAGAGGGCCCGTAGCCTATACCCGGACCGATGCGTTGATTCTGTGAACCAGATGCTTGGGACCTTCAATGAGGGGCTCAGGTCGCTCGTGCAGCAGCTGAACAGCAACCACCCCGGCTCAATCTTTATCTACGGAAACACCTATGGCGCCATGGGTGACATCCTAAACAATCCTGCCGCATACGGTAAAAGCCATCGAAAACTTCACTTACGAGCCTCGTGGTTTCGCTGAACCAGCACCATCTTCAGTCTCAGATCCACTGATCCTAAACGTGAATGTCTGCGAATGCACAGGATTCAGTGTTGTGGACAAGGCGTGCTGTGGAATAGGAAGGAACCAAGGCGAAATAACGTGCATTCCTTTCCTAGTGCCGTGCCCCGACAGGAATCGACAAGTGTTCTGGGATGCGTTTCACCTGACACAGGCCGCTTCTTTGGTGCTCACCCAGAGGGCTTTCTACGGTCCGCCATCGGACTGTTATCCGATCAACATCCAGCAAATGGCTCAGCTCTAGTTCTCAGCTCGTTTGGCTTTCTGTGTTTCTGCTTGTGTTGCGTTTCTTTCTTAAGTACGCGTGCAAATCTATGGTGCATCTCAGACTGAACGCCAACCCTCTTTGGTGAGATCAATAAATTTTCACTGATGGCAACGAGAAATCCATTTTCCCTGAAGCACACAACGTTGAGTTGTTATCTGGTTCCAGCATTGCACTGTGAGATAGACAGTTTGGAGAGATCACAAATATTAAAGAAATTTATGGAAAAAATTAAAGGAATCAAAAGCCGTAAAGGGTAAATTTCATTGAAGTCTCAAGTTGCACATTGGTTTTGAAATTAAAAGATGGAATTTCCAAATTTCGAAGATTCATCCACTCCCCGGAGAGATTTCCGCATGTATCTTGTACATGCACCAATGAAAATTTGCTAGATTCAATGATTCAATTCAGCACGTTGTCCATAATAGACACGAATCATTCTATATGATGGGGTTCATCTACTTTATCAATGGAGCCGATAAAACTTGTTATCAAGATAAACGCACTTAAGTCTTGCTTCTGAATCGTTTTGTAAAATGAGAATTATGGTAAAAGTAACAAGTTTTGACCTAATCGATCAAGCAAAGTCGAAGATTCACTTCATGGATAAATAAAAAAAATGCGTTACTCAATTGATTTTATTATCGAATAATCGACGACCACTATTAGAACTGTCTCTAACTCTAATGCTAAAATATACTAACTATGTTCACTACTCCACGTCAGGCAAGAAATTAATTACATTTGATTTTTACTTCTAAGAAATCACCGAAGAAGATTTAAATTTCATTTCCAGCGATGAAAATCATCAAAACACTCAAAATCTACCGCTCAGATTTTCAGTATTATTTTTCTAGTTTCATCACATAAGCCCTTATTTATTTTTATTTTCATTTTTTACACAAGCCCCTATTTTTTTGGGAGGGTCATGGCATAAGCCCTTATTACATGTAAGCATTATGTAGACTAGTGGTGAGCATGATTCAGGTGGGCGGTTCTCATCTTAGAATCGAGAATCACCCAAAGACCGGTTTCGAAAAATTAGAACTAGGAACCACTCGTTGGTTCCATGGATCCAGCCGGGAATCGGATCAGACCGTTTGAGTCCATGGAACCAGTCCCACCAATTGAGGACGGAGATGGAGAGATAGAGACGAAGACGGTGAAGTGATCATCAATCGAAAAGAGTAAGAGAGTAAGAGTGAGCATGAGATGAAAGCAAAAGAAGGTGTTTCTGGACTCGGTGTGAGGTTATGATCATCAAACGAGTTAGGTTTAATTTAAAGATTTAAGATTTTTCTTTTTTTAATAAAAAATTATATTATATTATTATTATATTAATAATCCTGTTCGGGTGGATAGGTGAGCGGTTCCATACTTGAAACTGGGAATCGGGTCAATTCCCTTAGGAACTACTGATTCCGGGCGGTAAAGGGCGGTTCGGGTGATTTCTGATTCTCTTGCACAACATTAGCGTAGACTCTACACAATTAATCGAATTTCAAAAAAATTTACAGAGTCCGACGTGGATTTTCCTACACATTCCCTCTTGGAACAACATGAGTCTCGTCCCGTCCTTTCTTCATTTTTCAGACAGCATTCAAGAATCAAGAACCCAGTGTCCCTCGACCATGGCATAAACCTCGGAAAACTCTCTCTCTCTCTCTCTCTCTCTCTGTCTCTCTCTGTGTCTCTCTCTGAATTCGATCGACCATGGCTGGTTTTGTGATGAGATCCCTCAGAAACTCACTCCGCTCCTCCTCTCCCTCGAAACCCATCCTTCCCTTTCGACTTGGAGCTCGTCCCCGCAAGTTCGCGGCCAAGCCTTCGCCTTCTTCGAGCCGCGACAGAGACGCGGAGACCGAGAGAGCCGAGGAGCAGCACGACGACGCGGCAGTACCCACCTCCGGAATCAGCAGGCCCCTCTCCGAGATACTCAAGGAGCTCAACAAGCGGGTCCCTGATTCTCTCGTCAGGACCCGCCTCGAAGATGGCCTCTCCATCAAATACATCCCTTGGTCTCTCTCTCCCTCTCTCTCTCTCTCTGCCGATAAGCGAACTGGGTTCTTGTTTTCCTTGTGATTTGTGGAAATTTTGAGCCGGAAATGCCCCTTTTGTTTCCCGACTGGTTTTGAAGGGGAATTTGGTTACCGTCTCTGACATTTGTCACCCTGGCAACTGAATCGATTTGAGTCTGGGATTCTTAGTGGGCTCTTTGTCCTTTGCGTTTCTTTGCAGGCACATAGTCAATAGAATCATGAACTTACACGCACCGGGTAAGTGGAAGACCTGCCATTTCCATCTCCTTCTCTTTTCGGGGTGAGTGTTGCGTATCAAAGTTTTAAGCTTTCTTACTCGTTATTTGGAATGTGCGTGTTGCAGAGTGGTCTGGTGAGGTCCGGAGCATCAGTTATTCGGCTGATGGCAAGACCGTGTCTGTTGTTTACCGTGTGACGCTTTACGGGACTGATGCAGAGGTAGTTTTGCCACTTCCCGAAACGTTTCACATATATGGCAATAAGCCTATGACCTTTGCAAGTTGTTATATGTTGTGTGCCATTATTCTATAATGCACTTGCCTAAAATGTGTCTACTCGATCTTTTGTGTCGGATTTAACACTTATCACGTTGATTTACCAAGGCGATCCCATTTACCACGTTGTGAGATTGTTTATAGCCTCGGGGAAATGTAACCCAGGTGCGCAGATGTGTTCCCTTGGGTGACTTCACTCCCTTTAGTTTCTTAAGCCATGCCTTGTGCATATATATATAGTTCTAGAAACTAGTGGTAGTGCTAGAAGGCATCGTCATCTATTGTGCTAGTGCTACACAGATACAACAGTATTTTAAAAATGAGTCTCTTCAGATTCTCATGTCATGTTCTAGACTGATAATTGTCAGCTTAATCTTTCTTCTTCCCTAGCAGAATGTGTTCCACCACCCATCACTCGTAGCTTGTATATTGCTTTATGGACCCTTTTTTTCAGTTCAAATATTTATATTATGGTTGAGTTGGTCTCATCTCAGCAAGTACAATCTATAGTGGTCTGCATTTAGTGGAAATTTTTGGGTCATTTCTCAATAATTATAACAATAATAATAGAGCCTTTTTTTCAATAAGTAGTGTCAGTCATACACAGACGCTCTTATGCTTTGTACCATTTTAAGTGCCATTATCCTTGGAAGTTCTATCAAATCAAGGTCCATTAAGGTTTTGTATATGTCTAATATGTCTTCTGTACCCTTTTCTTTGGTATTCTCTCGTTTCATAAAATCACATCTTGTGACTTGAAATTTCTCCTGATTATTGCTACAAGTGGGCAAACCACCTTAACCAGGTTTCTCACTTCTCATATTATCCTCCACTGGGCTCCTTCAAGTTCTTTTGTTAATTTTTATTTACATTACTGTCCTTTCTTGAATGCCAACGTTTCTGCCCAAATTTCTTTTCATGGATTCTGACCTATGCAATGTAGCCACTCTTGTTGTAGTTCTGCTTATTTTTCCCTTAAATTTTAGCGGCATTTTGCAGTTGCTTGAAAGATCAATTTCTTTCATTTTGCTTCTGTTGTGCAAGTGACTTCTCCATCTTGCCACTGTTCAGCAAAATAGGCCTATGTACCGCTTTTTTGGTTCTTACATTCATTTCTCTTCATGGCTTCGGTCTTTCTTCTTCCTTTACTAAAGTGGTATTTCATACCCATATCCTCCCATTTCCACATTTGTAATAATCCCTTTTGACTTCTAGATTTTTTTAGTGCATAATTTCTACCCTTTCCTTGTTTCTTCCCACCAACATGATATTATATGCAGAAGGCGTAAACTATACAATAGTATCTTGGATTTGTCCAGCAAGTTTTTAGTGGGTAAAAGTAAAACTCCTCAAAGTTTCCCTCAACAATGAAAGTCATAAAAATATGGCAAAAAATCACTGCAAACAATGTTCCAACACGAGTGAAGGAATTTTGATCTAAGTAAAGAAGGTTTCAGATGGGATGGTTAGATCAAAGTAACTTGTGTCTTCAGAGGAAAGTGAATCTTTAATACTAGCACTTTCCACCAATTTGTGGCTTTATGGCGATATAATTTACCCAGTGAGGGGAGAAAACTGGCTAATTTGATCTGATCAATTTCCCATTTCTTTGTTGATGAACTTGAACTATTCAAGTTAGATGTGGTAAGAAAATGACTCCTTGAATATAATGGTTCCCGGGCTTTTAAAGGTTGATATATAATATTTCTCGGTAATGTCTCATGCCATTCATTCTGGAAATGTTGGAAACCATTGTATGATTAATGGGCTCATAACTACAGAAGTAGATTGCATGGACACATAAAGTTTCTATGTATCAGATGTCTCTGAATAGGATGCTTCAAGAATGCCTAATTCTATTTAATAGGGACAAAGGTCGTGGTTTGATTCACTTGGAAGAAAAGGGTAAATGCATAGTGCTTGTAATGATGAAAAAGAGTATGTTACAGAAAATGAAACAAAACTTGCTCTGGATAAAATAACAGATGGAGAGAAATTATCAGCACCACTTGCAAGTGCCTATCCATTTTATCCCTTGATCAAAGAGCAAACTCAGTGGAATTTGATTTATGTTACATTAATTGTGGTGGAACTTCTTCTTCTGATCCTTTCGATGCACTAGACTAATCTTGGCTCTGGGTGTAAACTAAATGTACTATATTAGGGCGTTTGCTCTCTTGGACTGCCTTTTTCCGAGTGCATCACGACTTTCATGTTTTACAGTTGGATCATCTGTTATATTCTGTGATTTATGATCTAGCGACGTTTGTTTGAGTGCAACTTGATGAAAAATTCTAGCAATCTTTTAGTTTGAACTCAGTGATTTCCGGTCAGCTCCAGAAGTGTGACAGCATTCCTGTCATTAGCTGCCATAATCCGGTTTTGTTGGGAATAAAGAACTCTACATACACTTCTGTTAGAAGTTCACATTAAAGCAAAAGTTAAAGCATCACATCCACCCCACAAACAGTTCTTGCTGCCGATATTGTTGTTGCTTAGGAAGCAGTTCTCTGTGTGGAGTATCATGATAAAGCTTGTAGGTTACTAGGTTGTGAATGTTGGGTCTAAGAATTTTATGGCATTCAATTATCCCACTTTTTGTACTTTTAAAGTGCTTATATGTCTACTTTTCTCATAAATACACGTTAGTTGAATAGAAATTTTTAGTCCGCTTGAACTTGTGAGTAGAACCTGCTCGGAAGGAATTTTTTTAACTCAATCTTCAATGACGTATTCTATTTTCATATTAAAAGTAGCAATATTCATTCTTGAGATATTTTCTAGATGGCCATCCTGTGCCATTGTGACTAAGAAATGCAATATGGCGGACTATTACCACATTCTGTCATTCATTTATCATGGTGGCAAAGTTCAGGCGATGAAACAAACTTTTTAAACGTGTTAATAAATATTTTTCAGAAGTAGTCGACAGATTCCTATCTATGTCTGTGCCTCATTTTGATAGACTCTAACAAGATTGTGGATGCAGATGGCGTGTAAGGGAGGAAAGAAGCTGACTTTCATCTTCTTTCTTTGTCTCTCCTTTTTCTTTGTAATGACAGATGTACAGGGAGTCAACTGGTACTGCTTCACTTGACGATGCTGGCTATGGCGATCCTGTGCAAAAGGCAGAAGCTATGGCTTTTCGTCGAGCTTGTGCGCGCTTTGGTCTTGGCCTACATTTGTATCATGAAGATATGCTGTGATGAGCTTGGCTTGGTGGTAAGCATGACTTTCTTGCTCCTTTTGTTGCTATGGATGGAGGAGTGGAGGTTCATCAGTTATTTTTTGTCAGTTAGATGGGCTACACTTCGCATATAGATTCCATGGTTTTTGGAAGAAAGGAGCATTTTGGTACATGTTGTGGTTAAAGCATTATTTCTATATGCATCTTAGCAGATTTCTAGGTTAGATGTTGGGTTAACTTTAATGCGCCAATCTCACGTTAACGTTGTTGGCATGGGATGTGGGATGTAGGAATATGGAGAATTGTCTGTCCAAGAAAACCGAAGTAATGTTATTTGAAGTCAATAATGCTTCTGATTTCTTCTGTGGTAGCGCTTTCTTTTGTTGATGCGCTCGAGGAAAGCATTCCTCCGGTTAAATGTACGGCAGTGCGGCCGTGGCTTTTCTGTTGATAGTTGCATTACTATGAATTTTTGCGAGTTGCATCTTGTCATGTTACCGTCACCACCGGGTTGCTGTCATGCACAAAGGCCAAGCTTTGAGTTGGATCTATCCTGGACCGGAATTTATGGCTCTTCATGATGGCTTGTTTTGTCTAGGAACTTCCTATTTAGTTCTTGCATGACTTGAGTGCTGCAACGTTTGTATGGCATTTTGAACCGTACTCCTGGTGAGATTATATATTCGGCATGCTTGGCTTTTCAGAACTCACATCAGTGTTTCAGTACTATTCGGGCAGAATCGATGCAGTAAGGTCGCAAAATTACGAGGATACTATACTCGTTTATGTGCATATGTGATAATTTAATCATAGTGTTGGTGTTCAAGTGATAGACATGAAACAAGTTCATAACCGAAGTATTTTTACCCGACCATAATACGGCACACTTTTTGTATGTGTACAGTTCGGTTGTTTCCAAAAGAACCGGGTATTTTTTTTTTTACGTAAGTTAAGCAAACGTGTGGGAGATGAAGGTTTTTATAAAAAATTTGAAAATCATGTACGCCTGTGCGTGTATTTTACGTAAAAGTACCGAGTATTTTACTAACAGAGGCGAAGAACATAAGACAGACTGAGGGATCCACCGATGAGGATTGACAATGAAATGACATAAGTTGGGGGGCATTACGCATCATTGTTGGTCAGAAAAATTGTCTACCCCCTATCTAATCACCCCATCCAATTGCCAAAGAGATGGAGAAAACAGCGGGCTTTTGGCCCACAGAAGCAAAAGCGAAGAACAGCCCCCCAAAATGGAAACACATGGGGGGGTGGCGATTCGGCAAAACGAGGGTCGTACGTGAAGAAGGGCAGCTTTGGAAAGACGAAAGGAAGATGGATGAGTGAGTCTTCTTTTTCCCCTTTTGTAGTGTAAGGCTGCAGACGGGCACGTGCAGGTTAGCCCTACCGGATTGAACGTAACTAATGATTATGTTCGGCAGTTTGATTTGAGTACCAAAGTAAAAATTTCTCAAGACTACTGAGGTGGTTTCTTCTCTTCCATATCAATGAGATGTGCCTGTGCCCGGGCTCTTTTGAATGCCCGACCATTCGTGATCGGGGGTATGCGGGGATTCGAACTCTGGATCTCAAACGTAAAAGGACAAACATGAACTTGTCGCTGGAGCAATCCTTGGCGGAGGTGAGAACCGAAGCAGGAGATCAAAGGGAAAATAAGGGGGGGTTGCCCCTTTTTTCTTATCTGGCGGATGGGGGGGAAGGGGCAAGCTGTCTCCAACTGGGGTCTCCTTTTTTGACCAGACAGCGACGCGGTTTCGTGCATTTCATTAGTTCGTGTCCCTCACTCTCTCTCTCCTCTTCTGCTGAATAATGATTGTTGACTGTAGAGACAACGAGGACTCGCTCCCACTCTCTGTGCACACAGTTTCGAGCGTGCATGACCCCTGCCCATTTCATCCTTCCGATCCACCATGTGCAGCCCCCTCCTCCCTCTAAGCCCCAGCTCGCACGAACCATTTGCACATATACTAACACACCCCATCTTTTTACCCTATGAGTCGTGCTCTGTTGTCGGTAACAACATCATCATCATCTGTATGTAGAAAGCCATGTCCGTGCTGATTTACACGCCCGTTTGTGGGTCGGTTTTCGGATCCCATGTCGTTTGCCTACGGGTTATAGGTGCGAGGATTCGGTCATTTAAGGTTCCCGGTAGACAAATCGACCTACTGCTTCTGTCTACCGGCAAGACCCACCACTCGTTATGGATTATCGTACCAAAGGATTCTCTCTGAGGATCGCGCCTGCACAGAAATTTTGAATCGCCGAGGCTGGGTCCGTTTAACGGGCAGTATCCACTCGGGTTGGCCCAGGGAAAATGAGCGCTCAAAAATCTCCCGTGCAACGTGAAATTCAGGTCCTCATTCTCATATTCCTGTACTCGCTGGGGGCGGACTGGGCATCGACGGTTCTTGGGAACCCGGACCGCCAGCCGCCATGGAGCCCCATCTCAGTCGAACCGGATGATACCCGGTCAAACGACAAGATCCAGTGCATGCACAGTACATTCACTTTCTCCGATTTAAAGAAACGAAGCTTGCACAAGAACCCACGAAGGCGCTACAGTTAAAAAGAGATTGGGGTTCATAATGGTGTCTGCAGAGAATGTTAGCGCCGCAACGTGGTCAACCAGCAAATCCTCGTCCCGTCCCTTCCCTTCCCTCCTCCCTCCTCCGTCTTCGCCGACAAAGTCGCCGTTTTTGAATTCTCTGCTACAACCGCCACCATCTCGAACCTCCCTTGCCTGCGTGGAGTGAATGCGACCCGTGTCGGCACCCGGTCAACTTCGTCGGTCCAAAGCAGCCAACCCGACGACCTCCCCCTTGTTTTGTTTTTTGTGAATGCATCGCCATGGCGTGGGGATCATTAGTAAGTAGAGAGAGCAAAATGAGTCTAAAATATGGGGTGGGGGCATAAATGAATTAATTGAAGTTTTAAAAACAAGCTTATGTGAGTTATAAATGAATCATCTAACAACTTCATGGACCTTAAATGAGTTTTAAGTAGGTTATAAATGGATTACTTAATAAAAAATCAGAAACGGGTTATTTTTAATTTTTCTGAATTTGTTCATAATATTTTTATTTTATTTTTTCGTTTTCTTTTTTTTTTTTACAAAATCCAGCGAGGGTCGGCGACCCTCGTAGGCCATAACGAGGGTCCCCCCCACACCCGCTACCGGCATTGGCCCTTGCTTGTGGTCAGCAAAAGTTGGGCAGCCCTCACTAGTGATCAGTAAGGGGTTTGCCGACGACCCTCGCTAGACTTAGAAGAAAAAAAAGTAAAAGAAAAAAAGAAAAAATATATAAAAAACTCATAATATATTTAAAAAAATTTATAAAAGTTATCCATGGTGTTTTAGCAACATAGTTATTTTTAAAATTTTATAAGAAACAAGTGATCCTTAATTATATTAAATGTGGAAGCGTTTTAGTAATATGGGTCGGGTCGGGTTTGGATTGGGTATGGATAAAGTTGGGTACGTGTCGAGGAATTTGCATAACGAACAAATGAGTTACAAACAAGTTAATGGGTCAATTTAGATTGGACCATTCATGATTCGAACCAACCAACTCATTTGACAAGTCTATCTACATGTGCTAGTCCACGGGAATGGAGCTCATTGACTCCGCCCAGGATAAATGCTAACCGTTCAAATCAACAATCGTAACCACTGGGGTTTGCCTTAGTGACCAACCTTCCTATTTGAGAAGAGGAGGTGGGGAGTTCGAATCCCTACTTTCATGGGAGGCTAGGAGTGGGAACGTATAGTTTCAGATGTGAATTTCGACTCTCATGCCCTATAAGAGATAGGACAAACGTTTAAATGTAAGTTGAGAGTTAAAGTATGACTGACCAAAAAAAAAAAATCAACAACCGTCGCTTCCACTTCATCTAGGGATCCACCCGATTAGAAATTATACGCTCGATTTACGTAATAATCTATGTATTTATTCAGCACGCTGACTATATAAAAATCATTTTGTTTCCGAGCATGGAAAGGATACCTTGATTTTGAGTTATGTGAAGCCGATGCTTGTTTATCATCGCGCGAAAATGCAATCGGTGTGTTCTTCGACGAGGGTGTCAGTGTATGGCTCGGCAAGAATCCAGGTAGAATACCACTGCCGGTCGAGGGTTGACCTTTGACTTTCCCGCGCCGGTTTCCCTCCCTCCCCCATACGAAAATTAAAAAAAAAAATAAAATTAAAATTAAAAGAAAATAAGGAAAAAATCGCTCCCGTCCCGTTTCTGCCACTCGCGCGAAACGGCGATCCGCGCGGTGCCGCCTCGTAATTTCGCGCCAAGCGGCGAGGGCGAACCGGTAAATTCCCCGGCCCAACCCCCGGCCCCCCTAGAAATAATACAAAGTTGGCGAGCGAGTGACGGACATAATAATTCGGCCGAGGGCCACCCCCACGCGCGGCGCGGCGCGTGAACCGGCGGAACACCCCCCGGCGGCGGCGGCGGCGGCGCGCGGACGCGCACGCGCGGTGAGGACGTGGGAACGTGATGTCCCAGGATGCAAAAGGGGGTGGTGGGGGCCCGCCGTGTGTATGTAATTCATAAATGACATGGTGTCTACCCTTTTTCTTTTTCGTTCCTCATATTTTCTTATTTTCCTCCTTCGACTTTTGCTTTCTCTTCCCTCTCATTTCTCTCTCTCTCTCTCTCTCTCTTCCTCTCACATCTTCTTGTTTCTGATATCTGACCTAATCGTCTGATCTGTATCGGCACCACCACCACCCTCCATATCCAAAGAGAAGATCCCTCAAGATCTGTTGTGGTCTCTCTCCTGTCGTAGATCTGAACCGGTAGTAGTGTCAACACAGCCGGAGGAACCCCGAGTTCTTTCTCTTTTTTGCTGCTGACCTTTTCCCCTCGGGGGGCACCGTGCGTGCGTAGAGATCCTTGTGGAAGAAGGAAGGAAGGAAGGAAGGAAGAAGATGACTCCGGCTAATTTGACAGGGCAGTTCGGGGACACCACGTACACCAAGGTGTTCGTGGGGGGGCTGGCTTGGGAGACTCAGAAGGACACCATGAAGAAGTACTTCGAACAGTTCGGGGAGATTCTGGAGGCCGTTGTCATCACTGATAAGGCCACTGGCAGGTCCAAAGGATACGGCTTCGTACGTTCTTTCTCCTCCTACTCCTTCATCCTCTGTGTGTGTGTGTGTTATTTAGTCGGTCTAGATCTTGAAACAGTTGAAACAGATGGGAAGATCCGGTCCTTGACCCTTCATACGGTACCGAAATGGATGGTTTCACGAGTCCTTTCGAGTCACGGGGTTTTTAAACATGGATGTTTTCGAGGGATTGTCTGTTTTGTTTCTTTATCTTCTCTCTTCTTTTTCTTTTTTAATAAGAGTTTTGTTTTTTGCAGGTGACGTTTCGAGAGCCAGACGCTGCGATGAGAGCGTGCGTGGATGCGTCTCCGGTGATAGATGGGAGGAGAGCTAACTGCAATCTTGCTTGCCTTGGCCTCCAAAGATCCAAACCCTCCACCCCCAAAACCGGTATATCTACGCACATAATAACTCTTTCTTCATCTCACTGATATCAATGGGGTTTCTTTTCCATCAGATCTAGCCAAAGTTTAATGAGGGTTTTCACTGGCGACCCGCTTTTCTCTTATTAAGGGTTGTATGGTTGCTTCTAGTCCATGCTTTAGTGATCACAAATTTTCCCTCTTTCTTCTTATTCTTTTGCGCTCATCAGTATTTCCAAAGCTTTTACATTTTGATCCATATATATAGAAGATTCATGAAGGGGTTTTCTTTTGCTTTCTTTTGGTTTGCTTTCAGTTGTTCTGGCGAGAGAAAAGTGGGAGACGACAAAGATAAAAGCATTATCATGGGAAATTCCCTAAGTAAATAACAAAAAGAGAGGAGAGAGAGTTGTTCAAACGAGAGGGAATGAGTCGTTTTTTTTCACTCGGTACAAGCCGTGCATCCCAAAGTTCTTTAACATCTACTGCTAAGGAACCGCATTCACATTTCATGCATCGCTTGATGTTTTACTTTCCTCTCTTTATCCGATCGGGTTGTCTTTTGGTCATCCAAGCTGTACTCGGGTCCAAGTTCATATTCCTAGGTTATTATGTGTCATTGTTAACTATGGAAAGCGAGTGGTATTTGTCGATCAGTTTAATTTAACTAATGCGAGTAAATGGTGGGGTTGATGATGGCCATCATGATGGTGAATGATGAAGCAGGTGGAGGAGGGAGGAATATGAGGGGGATGAGCGGATTTCAGACAGGAGGGTTTCATGGAGGTGTGGGAACAGCTTTTGCTTCTGCAGCAACCTTCCCCCATTATGCGCTCCAGCAAGGCTTCCCATTTAATCTCTATGCTGGGTACTCTCTCTCTCTCTCTCTCTCTCTCTCTCTGAGAAACCTCCACGTGCATTGCCAACTCATGCGCACACACCCTACTCACTACTCACAGATTGATCCCCAGCTAGTAACTAGGAGTTGCAGGTTTCTGGATGAAGATCCTGGACCTTGTAAGTTGCTCCGTTTGAGGTTTCAATCAATCCCGATCGTCGTTATAACGGTTGAGATGGATCGAGATATCGAAAGAAGCTTCTCACGAGATGAGGGGTCCACGTCATGGAATCCTTCATCGTGCTCTCTCTCTCTCTCTCTCTCTCTCTCTCTCTTCCACCGGTCAAACTTTAGAAGAGTAGGAACCACCCACATATTTATTCCATTTCATCATTGTGTGTCACCACTCATCTCTCTCTCTCTCTCTCTCTGTCTCTAAGCATGTTACAGTTGTTCCGCTTTTAGGTTGGCTTTACGTACATGTCTCACAACAGTGTCTGCTTTCGACATGCACATGCTGAAAGACTCAAAGTGACAGTTCATGTTCGACCCCATATCTGCATGCATCAAAGAAACACCCATGTTCTCGACCCGACATCAATCTCTTCTTTGCTGTCTCTTATCTTATGTAGGGTTCCTTTCTATGCATATGTATATTCTCACGCTCCCTAGCATTGCCATGCAGTGTATTAGAATTGTAATGGCGAGTCCTATACTACTCACCGTTCCATGCAACCACAAAATGTGCATACTCATTCATGCATGCACAACGAACCTCCAATTTCTCTAACTGTTTGCTTTGTGGTTTCAGGTACTCCTCCTATTCACCAGATTACACTTACCCCACGGTTCGTACGAGCCGCTCCCTTTTTCTCTTTTATTACCTGTTTTTGAAAGCTAATCTACATAGGATTCCTCTTCCTTTTTTTTTTCACTTTTAAACCAGCGTGACCATCTTTTAGGGAGACAAATCACTCTGTTAACTTCCCTTACCTTTGATTAGTCACTATAGTTGATATTCGATGTCCGAAAAAAACATGATGCATAACCCTTTGTTTCTTTTTCGTGAAATGTTGCCCCTACTGTTCTGGATAATAAAACATTAAATGACAAAACGAAATGAAGAAAGTTTGCCACGGCTCGGACTGTTCCTTTTGTCGGTCTCATTTTATCTTCTCTGAAGCTCCCAGGGTGAAAGATTAATGATATATGACTTTGTTAAACAAGCTCACGATAAGGTTTGTAGGAATAATGTGGTCAGTTCTTAGTGGTGAAATAAATGGAGCGAATCACATGATCTTGGCTTCACTTTTTGACCGACTATTCGAGTATGTTTTCAAGCTATAGTTCAACCATATTTTGACTAGCGTACCTTTTTATGACTCCACATATGGTTCTTTAGCTACTATAGGCACAAATCCCATGAAAGGTCGGTGAAGCTCAGCGATTTTTGAAACGAAGGGTCGTTTAATCTAAATTTGTTTGGTATGTTCGATGCATCTTTTGTCCCTTAGCCCCGCGCACATGCTACCATACTATATTACAAAAGATTTGGGAGCAAAAAAGGAAAAAAAAAAATACTATGTCACGAAAGATAAGAGTTGCGTGTCACGTGCCCACGAGACTTTACGGTGCATGAAGAGTGATTGAGAGGTACTGGACTAAAGTCTCGAGCATGTGCAAGAATGAAGTAGTAACACATCTGAGTTTGTGCAAACTGGTCCAGAGCTACTATAGCGTGTATGGAGGAGCTGCTGCCCAGTACCCGATGTACGGGACCGGGCCGAATGGGCTCATGAGTGGTGCGGCGGCAGCGGCGGCGTTTTACCCATATGTACATCTCGCTGGTGAAGGGAGCAGCGGAGGGTCGGGCTACAGTTCGGGCCAGAATTACGGAGTCCAATACCCACACCACCTCTTCCACTACTCGGCCATTAACTCAACCTCGGGCTACCCGGCGCAGCACTATGCGGCACCCATGTCTCTCGCGCCCACTCCTGCTCTTCACTCAGGTTAGTACCACATTCATAACCCAACTCCTTTTCATATAATGGCGAGTGAAATCAATTTTCCCCGCTCGAGTTCAAGATTCGAACTTTTGACCTCTCTATGTCAAAAAAATAAAATTTACTTCCTAGTTGCTACTGACCAAACAATTTCTCTTTACGACTTAAATAACTATTCAAACTTCATAATTCCTTTCATTAGGTCGACAAAAGGTACTAATATCTATGACAGTGTGTTTTGCTGTGCCACAGGCGTGACGATGGCTCTGCAAGCCCCGATACCACATCGCTAGACTGGACTCGTCGTCGTTTTGGTCCCAAGTCTTCTTTACATTTTTGCCCAGCCTTCTTTGAAGCCTCAAAGACCTTAAAGCCTAACCATGGTTCTGTGTGTCTCTCTATATCTCTCTCTCTAACACTCATGAGCCCATGCCTTCGGCATTCTCGGGTCATCTCATTCATGCCAAGCCCTCTGTCGGGGCCAAAAAATCACCTCCAAGAGAATTGGGGTGTGTTTCATGCATCATCAGCATCATCATCATCATCATCATCTCCTTGCATTTTTTTCCAAACAAGGATTCATGGCCAGCTCAAGCTATGTTATGGAAATAGCCCAGAGTTGGGAGGAGAAAAAAAAAAGCTCGTTTCTTTTTTCGAAGTCTTGGCTCTTGGGGGGGCCTTTGACTGATGAGAAGATTATTTTAGCCCTTGGGAAAGAGGCTAATAATAGAAAAAGGAAAAAAGAAGAAACCCTTCAAAAAAGGTTTGCTAAAAATCTGTAAATTTGTCACCAACCAAAAGAAAACAAATGGCAAGGCCATCCTCACTTTTGGAAGACTAGTCTAGGCTAGGCTAGGAAACTGGCTAATCCCTCCAAGTTACTTGAAACTAATCATCTCTCAAAATGAAGGGTTAGTTTTAGGAAAAAGAAATTTAGGGCCAGGTGGGCCCCAAATTTTGTTTGTCTTAACATGTAGTACTGTCTTAAACATCTGTAATTAGCACTAGGAGTTAGCCGGGCATTTGTTAAATACTTCACCGTCAATGGTGAGTTCTCACGTAATCTATCTGCTAATCAACCATCATCCCTTAGGGTAAGGGAACATAGTCATGTTTTTGTTTATTTTTCTCAAAACCTTTTTTTTTCTGTAGCATTAATGGGGGTTGAACCATGGGAGGTCAAGCCCCATCAAAGTAGAGACGGGTAGGAGGATTAGAATAGGAATTTCTCAACCTTTTGCATTTAGGGTTTGTAATAACTGACCAAAACTTTGAGGTCTCCGTTAATGGAAGATGGAGCTCAAAGCATTTTGCATGCAACCCAGATAGGGATATATTTTGTTTCCCTTGGGTTCTTCTTCTCCGCTAACACCCTTTTTCAAGTTTCAACCATGGTTAGGACTTTAAAGTAATCAGTCGTCGTCATCATCATCCTTTCTCATTGAAGCTCCCACCTTCCACACTCCCCCTCCCTCTGCTTGTCCATCTTCCATTCATCTTCTCCATCGCATCAGCTCTCTCTCTCTCTCTCTCTCTCTCTCTCTCTCTCTCTCTCTCTGTGCAAACTTCCGTTGTTAATTCTGTGGACCTTGATAATGTCGTCGATGTATTTACAAGACTGCTTGGATTGTAATGTTTTAGCTAGCATGCTATGTTGGATATAAGTGGTTCATTCATCATTCAAGGTTGGATGAGGATGAATCAGCTACTCCTTTCCTAAGTTTATTGCGTTTAATCGAGACTTTCATGCGTATTATGTTGTTTCTTGGTTCGTATATCTGATCGTTGCCGTCTTTTGATTTCGCAAATCGATCTGCACTTAGTTCTAGGCATATTGACATCGAACGGATGTCGAATGTCTCATTCATGGGGAGTAGTTTAAAACGGAGGCGACTCATAACAATTAGTTCTAGTCCTAGCATGAACGTCGGCCTTCGACCATACATGGTCAATGGAAAACCATCAGATGGTAGGTAAACCTGAAGGTTACTGGATGTGCCAAGGAAAACAAAGAGAAGAATAATTAAACAACGTCCTATTTGTTCAAAAACAAATGCTCTTGGCGTGAATATAGATCTCAACTATTCAAGTGCTGTCAAAGTAACTGTTTAGACATATCTCTCTTACAGTAAATTTTTGCTCAGCTAATATCATCACATTCAAATTCTTCATCCACATTATGCATGTCATTAAGAGGGCGGTTGTGCTTGCAACTTTAATAGCACAAGAATTCAAGCATTCACGAGTGATATTCCAATTTGATGTATGCAGTTTCACCTGTAAGTGTCATTAAACTTTACGTCTTGACAAGCCATTCAAATCATTTTAACCTTATGGCAAAGACCAAAAGAAACAACTCTAACGGCCAAACAAGGCTTAAAGTCAAATCAAGTCAAATCCTATTGGAACCGCGTGACCTTTACCTTAGAGTCTCCAAATCTTCATCCGAACTTTATAGTCCTCAGATACACTATGCTTGACTCACGGAAGAGTTTCACAGCCCCGCCAACTGATGGCCTCGGCTCTTTGAGTTCATCCCTTCAAAGGAAAGAACTAGCAAGAACTTTGTAGTATCGGCAACAACTGTTTCGACTGAAAATGATCTACTTCAGATGAAGAAGAGGCAGAGGTGAAGGAAGCACTATGCGCAAGTTTTCCATCAGCAAGAACGAGTCACAAACAAGCGAGGATAGTAGAAAGGGAAGTCAGAACTGAAGGTGAACATGTGGATTGCGAACACAAGGAGAAGCAAAACATATGGAATAAGTTTAAGAATCTTTACTTTGAATCAAACTATATAACTATCAGCCCTGCCGCTTCACTTCAGCAGAGCATGAAGTCGCTGCAAAGTGCATGGAGTATCTTGCGACTACACTAAGGCAATCGACACCATTAATAAAGACACGCTGATGAAGTACAGTCCACCGAGCACTTACATACTCTATAGATGATTAGCATCATGATAATGGAGCTTGACCCAAAAAGATGAAGCTCCAATTGAGCATTGAGCAATATTTATCATTACTGACATCAAGTTTAAATAATTTCTTCGTTGATCACTTTAAATTTAACTTTTAACCTATGCATCTTTTAACATACTAAGGACAATATCAGCATCAGAACACGGAACCTGATGAATCCAGCAAGTGACTACTAGCAGTTTTTTTGCCCTAATAGATTAGAAGAAAAATTTAGTAATAATAGACATCATGGAGGTGTTGGTGGCAATAGTATTTGATCTTTCAACAAAGTTTATGGCAACTTCCACATTTGTAAAATGCTGTTTAACCAAAATCTAGCGTCCAAAGTATACAGCACAAGAATTCATGTAGATGCCCTTTCTCCAAGGCTCGCCAATGTCTTGCCTCCGCAATAGGCAAAAACTAGCACAGGTGTAAATATGATCTCTCCTCTCCGTAAAAGCTATTTCTCCTCTCTAATACCTAGACTCCTCGATCATTACTCACACTATTTTTTATGCTCATAAACACGCTATGCATTGTCTCATTTGACAAGAAACTCATGTAAAACATCAAATGTTTGTCTGGGTATTCCCTGCTATATAATTGTAATCAGCATCTACCCATTCCATCAATACAATATTATATCCATCTCATATCTCCATCTTCTAATAGAGCCTAGACTTCAAAGCATAAGATCCAACTTAGATGCCTTGTCAAGATAATCCTAGCATGTGATGTAAAAGACAATTTTCCATGTCGACAATTACACCATCTAGAACATCACGAAGGATGATATATATGTGTGCCTCAAAGTACACAATACCAAAGTTCATTCTTCTTGGGCTATACAGAAAACTCAGGAAGTAGATTCTGATTAAACGAAGCGTGTGTTCCGCTAAGAGCTTCCTACAGATTCTAAGTGAGTATTTGGCATCAAAACACAATATGTAAAGGCTGACACCGAGTTATGGCAAAAGCTACTCCCTCCCCTCTCCTCAGGGATTCGTGGCTTATGTTTTTGACTTTCACCATAGATTCCCACTTTCTCATCAATCATATTTTTTCCAGGGGACAGAATGTTGAAATATACCAATTGGTGGATCCATTGAAAATGCAGAGTAAGTGACCATTGACACACATTGAATAGTTATGAAATCCATCTCCTTCAAAAATTACTCTTCGAATAAGAGTAATTTCCTTTATAGTTGTGTCTATACTTTTAAGTGTTTGGTAAACCCCATGTAAATAACAGCTTCAGAAGTTGAACCTTCCCAACAAATCTCTATAGAAGTCATTACTAAAGCCAAACACTAGAGTCACTTTAAAGCCAAAGGCTCCAACTAAATGAGTAAACCACCCTAAACAAACAATGATTTAATCTTTTACCGGCCTACTTAAATATATTTTATTGTATCAGAATCATCAATTCTGACTACCACTGTAAAGAAACTATTTTTCTATGTTAATATTGACATCGCCATTTTTAAACAATTCCAAAGTGAAAAACAAGAATCACCAAAAAAGCACAATTAGTATTTTAGCAATGACATGGACTACCAAGGGATCAAACATGTAGGTAAAAAGCTGCAAGATTTACAACGTGTTTTCGACACTACAGAGGTGCAACTACAAAGTTCAAACATAATTTAGAGAGGAAAAGGGAGACTCGCATTTTCAACATGTAAAATAATTACAACTGTCACCAATGCAAGTATGGTATAGATACTCCAACCAAGATCCCTACGGTTTCTTGTCATCTTAACATTCTTTCCTTTTGCATAGGGGACCCTAGATCCAATGACTTCCATTGTATCACAGATACAACATAAATCACTTTACCTCCAAGAGGATTATGAGACAGTCAACAATATCAAGAACATCCCATTCAGATCCTTCCTTGAAAAAAGTCCACTTCATGATCTCAAAATGGCCAAGAAGCCAGCTACTTTGATCTGTGAGATTGGAAGCCAAGTTGTAGTGATCAGAAGAGCATGAACTTGAACCCTCCACTAACTGTCTTCATTGAATGAGAAAAATTGCAGCATTGCAGCGGAGAAAATTCCTCAGCGCATGCATTCGGTTCGGAGACAAATCATTAACCAAATGGAAAAGAGAACTGCACAGACAGCAGCATCAATGGCAAGAACAATACGAACTAGGCGCCACCATCTCTTTTTAATGTTTTGTGAGCCTGATCTATTCCTCATGGAACCAAAATCCTTCTGCATTAAGACAGCAGAACCTGATCTGCTTAGGTTGGTAGAGTCCAGGCCAGCAGAATCAACTCTGACTCCTCTGTCCGATGACCTCCGGTGCTCCTCCACTTCAATGTCCCGCATCACAAGAACATGATCCTTGGTCTTCTTCTTCTCTTGCACACCAATCTTGCCCAACAAAGGGGCTTTAGTGGAGCTACCGATTTCATTTACCCCATTCATTTTACTTGGCGACGGGGACAAGCCTGCCTGATCCAATGCAGCGATTTCAATTGGCCAGTCATCACCACCCTGAGGAACTTGCTCCAACGAAGTTATCAAGCGCTGTATTACAGGTACTAGCTTTTCCTGTACTATGACTGAGTTAATACTCGACAAACTTCCCCTCGAGCCCTTTCTAGCAATCTTTTTGTATTCGTCCCTCACACGCTCTAGGAACTGCAGGACGCCCCGGTCCCTGAGACCCTCATCAAGAATCGCGAAATAGATGTGACCATCTTCAATCAGAAATCCGAAGGTCCTCTTACCCACAGTCTCAAAGTACCATCTATGGAAAGCAGGAGTGTTTTCCAAGCACAAGGCGCCCAAGTTATCTAGCTCGGGGTTGCCCCCATTATAAGCATAAAGAATTCTGTTTCCCCTTGACACGGAACAATAGTGAACCATGTTCGGGATAGCATCCATGATGCCCACAAAAGATTGTTTGGCCGACACTAGCCAAAATAGATTCAGAATTGAAGCACCCCTCTCAGCCTGTGAGAACTCAGATCTTGGACACAACGCTCAAAAACCCTCTTCAATAGCAGGGTCACAAGGGGTCCTTCAGCTCAGTAATCAAAACAACTAATGAACAGATATGGTCACTTCCTTCAGGCAGTTCTCATAAAGCAATCGACCCCTGATAAACGTTGAAAACCCGATCTCAATGCATGGAAGAGGGTGCAACCAGTGTCTCCTAGAATGAAAGAAATCTACCGAAAAAACCCATCAAAAAAATCACCAAGAACTACACACAGAAGCAAAAAGAAACGGATCAAGAGTCTGCGATCGATAAAGGGGAAACGAAAAGAACGAAGATACTTACAAGGAAGTGGACGGATAACAGAATAAGAAGAAGAGGAGGAGGACAGAATCAAGAATTTCGCGAGTCAAACACTGTTCTCGTCTTTTTGTCCTCGAAATTACTAGACGACCCAACAGATATGAAACTTGAAAGTTTCTTGACAACGTCACTGGCAACGATCTGCAGAAATTGACCCGTTCAAGAACTGCAATGATCTATACCACCTTCCCAACTGCAAAAGACGGCGTGGGTGGGGCCAGATTCGGGGCAGGCGGATTCCGGGGGTTGTAAGGGTCAGAATGCAACCGAATCGCCAATCACCCTCATGCCAGTTCGAGCTGAGCTTGATCCGAGTTGACCCTTCCTCCTCTTGTGTTCCATTGGCGAACAGGCAAGCCTACGCGCATCCCACGTTATTTTACTTCGTCTTTGCGCTCAGGCACAGGTCATCCACATGCAGCCGACAAGAAATCTCATAATGAATTGATTTTGTCCAACCCCTTTTCATCTTTTATGAAATAAAGAGAACCGTAGATGATTCATGATGATTTGAAGATGCAAATAGGGTATGTGATCGCCTGCCTGCCTATAATATTAATACATCAGATAAGAAAAGAGAACTACTGCCATATAGAGAGACATCACCACCACAAAATGGTGTGAATTGGAAAACGTGTATGTTAATATGTAAAAGGAAGAACTTTAGAATAATCAATAGGGAAAATGACATGAGCAATTCCGGAACTTTAGCTCATGTCTTTGGAACTTTTAATTTATTCGATGTGATCTTTAAACTTTAACCCAATATGCAATATGATCTTTGAATATTTAATTTGTTTAATGTGATCACTGAACTTTTGGTATATGTTTAATTTAATCCCAATATGCATTTTCATTTAGTTTAGGGACTGGTCCAAGGGCCATATTGAAAAAATTAAAATTTTAAGGATCATGTAATATATTGGGTTAAAGTTTAGAGACCACATTAAACAAACTAAAAGTTCATAGATCACATTGTATGTTGGACTAAAGTTTAAGGACTGTTTGTATCATTACCCCTAATCAATATTCTAATTTTTCTTTAAAGTTGATGCTATTAAATCTTTTTTTGGTCAAACTCGTATTTCCACGACAATCGCGTGCTTAGTTTAAAGAGAAAAAGATGATTGAAGTTAATTGACCATTATTAATGGCAACTACGGGTGACGAAGTCATTATTTTTTGCGAGATAGAAGAAGATTGATTGTATATCGTCACCACCATGGCCACCCACGTCGTCTCCAATTGATAGGAGTTCCACCATCAACACACCTCTCCTCTACCGTTATGTAACGACGATAGATTGGTCCCATCAGAGACCATACAAGCCCTTCTTACTCGTAGCACGGATTTGATCCAAGTACGTTCTATTCTTGGGTGTGTAAGACCTGTATGGCGGCACTATTTAAGTATATGAGAATGACTTGTTGCAAATGGAAGTTTTGGAGTACTTGAAAGGTTTAGGTATTAACAATGTTAATCTAACCTAGTGATTTCTAATCTATCGAGCCTCTCTCCAACCAAAGCATGTAGCTCGATTAGGTTTCCAATTGCGTCAAGACCAGGCAAACCTCGCTCAACCTTCATTTGAGAATGTTACTTCGAGTAAAAGCCAACAGAGTTCTCAACTTTTCTAATCGACATATAAAGGCTTGCAGCTTCTTACTGGCGAGACGGCAGCCTCCGAGATAACTGTCTTGGAACTCCCAAGTGGCTCAATCCTTGACTGATGCGATCAACTTGTTTGATCTTGTTGGTAAACTTCTGCTCTTACAAAATAATTCCAAACATGTTTTGCTGATGAAAATAGAAATGAAATGATCACTACTCCAAGAGAGAACTTACAGTAGAAACATGGTGGTTCTCTATTACAACAAATGCTTTCTACAGGAAACCTAAAGCTTCGCTTGCAAGACCTATCGTGAGTCAATTGCTGTCGGTGCAAGATATCAGACAATTAGCTGACCAAAATGGATGGCGACAATATCGCTTACAGAAAGTTCAAGAGAAAATCAACAGCTACCACGACGAAAATAAAAGTTCCGATAAACCAATACAAAGGAGCTGGTGTTTGTGTACAAAGAATTTGTATCATAGATTATCTGAAATACAAGTGCAGGGGTCTAATCCTGGTACGAGCCCATTACAAATGCTTCATGAGGTACTTCAGAGACAGAACAGAAGCAAAGAGAGAGAACTCAATCTAATTGAATCTCCTAGTCGGTAGAAATTCTAGATTGACTGAGGCACACTTTTTTATTGCTCAAATCAGGGATGTCAGTTAATCTACATTGAATAACTGGCCTAATGGATCTAAATAACTGACTTTTGAATCGGCTTCATGAATAAAATGAAGTGTTGAATGAATTGAGCGGGAGATGAAGTGCTGACCCATAGGAATCGTCCACCATCCTCAAGCCATTCAAGGATGCTGTTCTGTTTCAAGAACAACAGGTTGAGAGTCTGTTTCTTCATTGAGAAAGCCATTTTCCTGCTGAAGTTGCACGGTATGTGTTTCTTCACAAACCTGCAGAACTTCTTGGGCAGAAGATCCACATCCTGCTTCTGTTTGGACCTCAATGGATCTAGTAGGAGCAAGAAGAGAGACGCGGCAAAGGGGGCAGGTTGTGTGGGTGGCAAGCCAATGGTCAATGCAACCCATGTGAAAAGTATGACCACACGCCGGTACTTGTTGAAGCCTATCGTCAGCCTCGTAGTCCCCAAGACACACCGAACATCTGCAGCCACGGAGTTTTCAAATTATGAAAGACAATTAAAAGATCAGGTCACCGTTTTGATGTTAAAAATGTGCATCAAACTAACTAAAAGTTCTAGGTAACATTCGTAACTTTATCCCTTCGGATTTCCTCAGGGTACGTTTTGCAGTACGCTTCTATTGATGGACAGTATCACCATCAACAGGCAATAGCCTGTCATAAAGCTGAGCAGCAATGCCAAGCAGTCTGGAAATAAGCATGCACCGGCACCTCCGAAAAGCTGCAATTTTAATTTCAATCTCTCACATATTTATCACCCCGAGCCCAACACAAATTGTAAATGACCAAACCACCAGAGTGAGATTCAGAGTGATTATAGCATGCTTGCAGAGCCCCAAAACCACTATTCAAGGATTGCTGAACCAGGCACTTCTCATGATGGACCAATATGTGCCAATTGGTTAAGAAAAAACTTTAAATAGAATAAATGAATGAAAAAAAATAACAAGCAGCACCTGTAACAGCAAAGTGCCATTCCCAGGGAAAACTATTTCTCTTTGATTCTCCCCGATTTATCCCCTTCTAAAGAAGCCAAAGAATACTTTTTTCCTATATAACATTTACATACTTGAAGCTGCAGGACCAACTTATTTCAAAGTTATACCCACACTCTCATGAAAAATAAAAAAAGAGAGGAAAAAAACGACATGATCCATTTCATCCACAGTTATTATGTCAATGCAGGTAAATGCCTTACCCTTAAAGCTCATGCGTAGGATCTTTCACTGATTCGGCCATGCCCCAAAAATGAAAACCACTACTAAGAAAGTTTCTCTATTTTGAACTCTGTGTGTGGATACGATACTTCATCACTTCCCTAAAGGTACCCACTTAACTTTGTCTAAGAGGTTTTCCCATAGTACTGTTCCACGAGAATCAAGATTCCGCCTTGGCTAAAGCCAGATAACAAGACTTGACCCAAAAGCAGCCCCTTCTATAAAGTTCTGAATACTTGTGTCCACCACTAACCTACATGTTAAATGTGCACAGTTTTCGTCTTGTTGTCAAACACCTGCTGGGCAAAAGATAAGACGATAAAGAAGTGCCCAGTAAATAAGATGACCAACCAATCAAGCCAACACAATCTCTGTGAGGCAACAATCTTTTCTTGAGCAATTTACTCTAAAACTCTGCTATGTATTCGCCTTCTAAATTTTCCAGTGAGTTACAATGCTGAAATTTGTGATAAGCAAAAGTCCTTCCGAATCCAAAAGCTGAAAGCCCGGAGACTATGCTTTCTTTAGATGCCGAGAATGTCCAAATCACCCCATCAAGAATGATTAAAATGTTCGAATGTACAGCATCTATGTCCAGTTGAATCAGCTAAGATGAATTAATTCTACGCATCATGTGTCCCACCTGTAGCCTCTAGGAGTTTCATTTCAACAACACAAAAGAGATGACGAAACCGATTAAAACATCCCGAGACAAAGCAACAAGCAGGTCAACATTACAGTAAGCCACGCCGCACAGGTCCTCAAACACTAAAAAAAAGGGCCGTTGCATCATGTACTCACTGCGAGTCATTGACCGAGAAGCTCTCTTTATACACAATGACAGGAAGCATCTCTCTCAGTTCTTTCGTCAGGCCCACTTCAGGCTGCCAATGAGAAATCGATCAGTCAGCAACAATATCAGAGCAAGATCCAACCTTGGGGAGAAAAACACGAGGACCCATCGGTCTCTTACTCTGGGGACGTCGACGTTCTGCCCATCGATAGGTAAAGAAGCGCGCATGCGGAGAGACACCCAATCGGCCCTCCGGCGGCGGAGATAGAACACGTAGAAGGAGAAGAGGAGGACGAACGTGAAGACGACGGGGACGGAGAAGATGAAGGCCTGGTACAGCTTGAGCTCAGCCAAGCTGGAGCCGGGCGAAGCAGAGGAGCAACAGCGCGCTGGTGGGTCGGAGCTCGAACCGGTCTCGGTCTCAGAAGACATCTTCCGCCGACCCGACAGTCATTTGGCAAAGGGATCAAGATCTCTACCCCCCGCACTCCACCCCCCAACGCGAGAAAGAAAGATTTCAAACGGTCGGGGCGCACCGAGGACAGCGACACACGGACTCCTTCAAAACAGACAACCGAGAAAGAACAAGAAAATGGTCGGACCGAAGGGATCAATTGTTCAAGAAGTTGCAGGAGAACGACAATGCAAATCCCCCGAGATGACGGCCCGAACGGGGCGGGGCGGGGCGTGTCGGCACGGAGGAGAAAAACTCTCTGGTGCGAACAAAGGTCACATGAGCCGCGGTCAGAATGGAGAGTGATAGAGAGAGAGAGAGAGAGAGGGAGACGTCTCAGATTTATCACTGATTTAATACCAAGGCAGGTTGGCCCCAAAAAAGGAAAAGAAAATATACGAGGCAAAAATTATTTTGTGAAGGTGTCCAATTGAATTTAATATGTACATGTGCGTTCATTTAAGTACTTGCTCCGTGCTGAGATTGGTGAGGCGACGAATGCTATTGGGACACGGAAGAATGCCGGGTCTAAGGGCGACACGGCCGAATAACTATCGAGTACTCGCCGTATGAACTGGCCCACTCTACGTGATCGGACAAATTCGTGTAAAGCGAGTTAATGTAAATTTGGAGTATCCGGTAAAAGCTCTTGCACGAGGGCCTTTTCCTCCTCCTGACTTCTTGTGTGGGAGCGATTCTTGTAAATAATTGATTCACGTAATTTATGTGGAATGATCGACAATCTTCGCAAACTCTTAGTTGGTCGAAGGAGCAGAAAACCAAAACAAGAAGGGCAAACAAAAATAGAAGGAAGGAGAAGAGAGAGAGAGAGGAAAATTAATAAATTATCCTCGTTCTCTCCAAACTGCTGAGAGCCTAAGAGAAAATCATGTGAAGAGAAGTCGAGTTAGTTAATAGACCACTGTGATATGTTTGGCGAAATTGTAGGTCCATTTCATCTTAAAAGTTTCTCGGATTCGGCCCATAAAAGGTACTAGGAAAAGGCAATGCGGTCCTGCACCTCTTTGATCTTTGCAGCTAGCCACCCTAGTTTAGGGGTTATCTAAACTCGAACTTAGGAATTTTCCTGCCATCCCATTCAATTCTCGAGCTGAAGTTATGATCTAGAACGACCCATCCGTTTCATTCGACTCGTTGACAGCACAACGTTATGTTTGGTTTGATGGAACGGCCATGGTTCCTGGTCCAATTGCTTGGGTGGCTCTAAAGAAGTTGGAATCACCATATCATGGGAACGAGAGCTTTCCTTCCAGTGTCAGGATTATCTCGTTCAAGAGCATACCCCAGGTATTGGTCAGTCTAGCCCCACCCACTTAGGTACCGCATGATAACCATTCTGTTCCGGAATGAGTTCCTGAACCAGAAATAGATTTTTCTATTTCTGGTTCCTGGATGAGTTTCTGGGAAAAAAAACCCGTTTGATAACGACAAAAAATTTCTGTTTCTAGAACAGAAACCCGTTTGATAACAGCACGAAATTTCTATTTCCTGAAACAAAAACCCGTTTGATAAAACAACATAAAATTCTATTTCCAGGAACAGAAATCCATTTTTTTAGAAATGGAATAAAAATAATTAAAAAAATCCGAAAAATTCATAAAAATCTCAAAAAAAATTCAGAAAATCCCAAAAAATTGAAAAATTCCAGAAAAAATCATCAAAATCAACTACGACGGAACATAAGCGCTGTACCATATGGCAAGGAGCGTCCATCAGTGGGAAGGCTAGGCAGCGTGTAGTGTATCAATTAACGTAGCTATTGTTGAGAACCTGTAATGCAATTTTGCACGAGCCCTTTTCACGTTGTCTTTCTCGACGGAACAGAACCGCTGTACCATATGGCAATAATCGATGATTCGTGTACCATAGATGTAAAATCAACTACGATGCATGCAAGGAGGGCCATGCCCGATGACACTGCTAAAGCCTTCTTCACATCGAATTCAGTTAATTCCAATATTTAACCGGTCCGGTATCATATTGAGCAGGTGAGGTTTCAATTTTGAAGACTGGATGCCTCAACTAGAACATTACATATGCAGTGAGTGCTCCCATTAGGCACTTCACCGGACGGATACGTTTCGACCAATGCATTGAATAATCACGTAAGTCGACAGTCCAAGAGCAATTCTTGCAAAAATCACTTCCACAAGTATCTACATGCTTATCATCATATTGACGGATGGCAACAACAGCCAGATATCCAGTCTACAGCAGAAGATGAAATTATACACGATGGAGAATGGTTATCGACTCGACCAGGGACTGTCCACGACCTACGACAATGAGGCGTGTTAACAATTTCACAACATTGATGCACAGCCTAATCCCATACAAAAATGGATCACATCTTACACATTACATAGCGGGCGTTCTGCCATCGGGCAATATTTACTCTTCATGTACAATTTTCATGATACAGCTACTCACGATCTGAAGTGACTTGATCACTCCCAGTCTCCATCAAAGAAACCCACGTCCTTCATTTCGGAGTAGTACACATTCTCCAATTGCAAGTCCTCCTCCTATCATCATAATCAAGAATCTCAGTGTTACGACAATCTAAGCGAGCCTCTTCGTGCTCACGTGAAATCAAACTGCATAAAATGCTTTCTAATAGAAAGTACCACCACAATGAGAAAATTTGGGCATAAGGATGATGGGCTAACCTGGAAGAAGTCAGCTAGAAATGTGGCATACAAAAGGGGAAGGTAGAAGGCATGATAGCAGACAATTGTGGCACCGTATAACCTGTAAGATTAAGTACTCTAAACATCAAGAAAATAGATCGCTAAACAAAAAGTTTGTCTGATGCAAGAAAAAGAAAAAAAGAAAGAAACAAATGAAAATTTGAATTACCACAACCCAAAGCCCGCTCCATTGCCAGTTAGGCCACATGCAAATAGAGCTAGCGCATTCATGATGAGCATGATGATTATATACCTGTAAAACGCTGGTCTAGCTGCAGAGAAATAATAAACACACCCGGCTGGTCATATTATACCAGCGTAGATTGTCAGGAGATTCATCGTAAACATAGACATGGACATACCAGGTAGCCTTTCTCTCCACCTGGAGTGATACATGAACAATATAGAACCATAAACAGCTGTAAGCACCAGTCGGTGGACTACCCACAACCCCCATTTAACCTTATGAGGCTTTTCAATGTCATCAACAAACAAAGGGATTCCAAATCCGAAAAGATAAATTGCCTGAAATAGAAACCATGAGGAACCAAAAATCAATCTCCATAGCCATAATATTACCCATTGTTAAAGAGAAGAAAAATCTGATAAAGATCACAGCGACAAAAAAAACAAATGACAACAGATCATTTCATAACCTTCAGGTCTCTTAGGGCTTGAAAGATGATTGTTTCCCATGTATAAATTTATTTGAAAAGCGCACACACATCTCTTGTACCACTCATCGTAAATAAATTTGTTCCATCAGAAGACACAATGGATGATGCACAAAAGGAAAGAAGACGGTGTGCTTCAACCTGCTCAGAAGAGTAATGAAGTCGGTTACTGCGAATCCTCACTGTTCTGACAATGCATCTGTCCTTAAATTTTCTAGTTTGTTCTCACCGCAATATTTAGCTAAATTCCTCAACTATGTTAGATCATATACGACACCAAAAATGTCCCCTCATCCCTTCCGCTACTAATGGACAGTAGGTTCTACATAACGCATGCAGAATATTTTATCCTCGAGAAGGAAATTTCATTACTGTGGCCAACGAGCACAATTGCTGGTGGGGACTCTCCATACATTCTCTTTACAATAGCCAGAACATCATTGCATAAAGTCTGGAAAATCGAATGCATCAAATTCAAAAGAAAGATGCACACAATAGTTCTATGAAGGGAACTTGGGATTTAGCAAGCTAGTAGATGAACTGAAACCAGTCCTCATCCAAAACTCCAAGCTACAAATTATACCTCAATCGAAAGGTCAAGTTCATTTTCTGCGCAAGACTTGCCATGTCCTCGCAGGTCCACTGCAACCACGCGGGCTTTCTCCTTGATTATACTAGCCGACAATGCAAATGAAAGCCTAGACAAACCACGAAAGCCAAAATCAACACGCAGCTCATATTAACAAAACGAACGAGGTACCTAGGCTAAACATTCAATGCTGCGAACAAACGCCGAAAAATCAATAGAAGATGCGAAAAGGTCTGCAAAGCGAAGAGAACAAGACCCGGTTCTATGCACATCGTCTTAAAAAATAAACAACTCCGCAAACGTGGCTGTGATCCTCAGCAAAAGAAGCAGGAAACGAGACGTGCATATGACTCGATCATGCAGAGAATGATCGCATCAATTAAAGGAAAAAGAAAATCCATTACTGACTAAATTCAGAAGCAATCTCTAGGGGGAGCTTACCCAGAGTAGCCACCTCCATGAAGGCAAAGCACTACCGGTCCTTCTTCCCCGGCCACATAGACATGGAAGCTCTAAAAATCCCAAAGCGCGCGCAAACAAAACAAGAAGACGAATCGAATCAACAACACGACCGAAGAGCAAAAGAAGGAAGAGCTCGAGTCTGATTGCTCAAGTCCGATTCCTGTGACTCTTCAGAAACCAAATGGTGAAATGCCGGCGGTCGAGCTCGCGGTCGCCCAGATCTGGGCGACGGCGAGCTCGACCGCCGGCCCTGGGCGAGGCCGCTCGGCCTCCCTCAGAGCTCGCCGTCGCCCAGATCTGGGGGAGGCCGAGCGGCCTCGCCGTGGGCGGCGGTCGAGCTCGCGGTCGCCCAGATCTGGTCGACGGCGAGCTCGACCGCCGGCCCTGGGCGAGGCCGCTCGGTCTGGGGGAGGCCGAGCGGCCTCGCCCAGGGCCGGCGGTCGAGCTCGCGGTCGCCCAGATCTGGGCGATGGCGAGCTCGACCGCCGCCCACGGTGAGGCCGAAGCTGACCCCCTCGATCACGGCGACTTCCAAATCCAGAAAAGAGAGATGAGGGGAGATTTGCGCACGATCGGAGCTTACGCGGAGCAGGAGTGAGCGGCCCTGGCTTCCTCTCGGTCGGAGCGAGTGAACGAGCGGCCTGGCTTCCGACGGCAACAGAAGAGAGTAGAGAGAGAGACGGGCAGAAGAGAGAGCTTGAAGGAGACGAGAGAGAGCTCGCAGAGGAGAGAGCTTGAAGGAGACGAGAGAGAGATGTGTTTCAAAGAAAAACGATTTCCACGGAATGAGTTCTTCGTTTTGGTCCAGAAACGAAAAACCTAGTTTTTTCTGGTTCTCATTTCTGGTCCAAAAACGAGTTTTGGGACAAAACTTGTCCCGGAAATAGAAAAATAAATTTGCGTTACCAAACGGGTTTCTGGTCCAAAACTGATTTCGGGAGAAAAAAACCAGTTCTGGACAGAATGAGAATGGTTATCATGCGGTACCTTAATAATTACATTCCAATAAATCATTATATCAGTCGACATTAATTTATAGTTAAGTATAATGATAGAGTAATTATAATGAGGATATTATTTGTTATTTCCTTATGAATCTAAATAATTTAATAATTTAATTTCTCTCTACGGTACCTCGTGTAGTGATTCAGTTGGATTCTTCGAATGAAACCTCGCTACGAGGCGAGGAATCGCAAGGGACAATGAAAATGCCTCTACTTCGTTACTCGTCTCAAGTATGGTACGATGCAAGTTTGACTCTCCCCCTTTCCACGAATTTCTCATTATCTTTCACGGTAAAATGTATTGTAGTGACAGAGTCATACAAAACATCGGCTTTCAAGCACAACCATCAAGGAAATAAATGGGAATTCTGATATCCGGCGAATAGATGTTTGAGAGGAAACATTGGTGCTCCTTCAGCTATTGTTTTTCCACGTTAGCGTCAATACTAAACCAAGTAAGTTTAGCTGCTTCTTCGCCAACACCAGCATGGCAGAATGCGTTTCATATAACCATGAAAGAACAAATTACATTGAATCCACTGCACATTCGAGTGGATGACATATTCAGTAGAGATTTCGATCCATTTCTAAATGTGATCATAACGTTCACAGGTTGCTCTCTGGCCCACACGGCGCCTTAGCACCAGCATAAAAGATGACAGCCGCAGAGCATTATACAAAGCTGAAAATAGTCTTATATACACAAGGGTTGCAGGAGTAATCAGCTGTCAGACAACTCTTACCTTTATCTTGACATCTTTTGGCGAATGGTCGGTCTTTTTAGGGCTTGAAGAACCGGATTTGAACTTGCTTACCAAAAGCTTGAAACATGGTAGAGATAATAGACACAGGAAGGCGAAAATAAAAGGTGCAGCAACAAGCCATCCCAATAACTGCAAAAGGATTTTTAGCTCTTACAAATCCAAGACATAAATACCATAAGACTCCCCGTGCCCAACATAATGATAAACCGGGCATAGTAATCTACGATAAAGCCAGGAAATCTCAGTTTCTTTTTTCGGTTGGAAGGAAGCCTCAGTTGGCTTGGGAGAACAATTACAAGGACATTATCTAGAACACAATCTTTTATAACTTCTCTATTATTTAAGCTTAAAGAAACTGCTAAAATACAAAAGGAGTCAGGAAATGCTTCAGAATACAGGTGTAAAGGTGTACGAATAAACAAGAGGATGTGCAAATGACCTCTACAGATTTGAAGAAATCATATGAGAAAGGTTACAAGAGAATCTCTCTGAATGATTTCCAGAGAAGAAAGGAGCATGATTTGCATATATATGAGCTACGAAAGAAATGTATGACTAGCTGTGACTTTAGTAAGGGGACATGAAGGCAAAATCGAAGACTTTCCTACAACCAAAAGGTGACCCCAAGCCTCAACAACAAAAGGATTAAAAAAAAATGTAGTAGAGGAAAATTGGGTCTCACTAAAGGATAAAATGAGCAAGACTCGCTCAAGATGATTTGGTTGCTTGTAATGATGCCACTATGCTGCTGTGAGATGTCAATATACGATGAAGATTCAAGTCAAAAGGGATCCGCAAAAAATTGAAAAGACATTGAAGAAGACCATGAGGCAAGATATAGAGCACATAGATATTACATAGGACTAGACCCGTTAAACGGATGGGACGGGTAGGGTCGAAAATAGTCCGTCCCAAAATGGAGCCATTTCCATGTAATACAAATTTAGTGGCCCATATCCAACTCAACTCATATTATTAAAATACTTCCATATTTATTTAAATCTAAGAAAACTTGTATCTAAACTGAGGTGAAAGAGCGTAGTGAGCGAGTGTGAGACAAAGTGAAGAGAGAGTTATAAAGGTGGATTGGGATTAAGTAAATTGTGAACCCATTTAACTTCTCTATTATTTTGGATTTTACCATTCTAAACTCATTTATGACCCATTTATTGAATATAACTAACCCATATAATAACTCAACCCATCAAATAAAGGTTGGGTCTAAGTAAGTTGTGAATTTATTGAACATTCATATTATGACCCATTTACTGAATATAACTAACCCATATAACGACTCGGCCTATCAAATATGTGTTAAGAAATGGGATCGTGACCCATTTTGACAGGTATACATAGGAGTGATTACAATTCAAGCGCGATCATGTTTCACATAGCCAACCTGTTTAGTTATGCCTAGTTGTGGTCGGTGTTTTTCTAGTAGCATTTAGTCTTAATTTGGATTATACACGAGAACAATGACATATTTAAGGAAATACATGGAACTTCTTTTAACAAAAGAGAAGAGTCAATGGAATAAATTTGCCTCTCCAAATAAAGTAGACAAAAAAGGGGGAAGAAAAAAGACAATCCAGAAATAATGAGAGGGTGACCACACTTACCGCATGACATATACTCAGTAAGACTTCACGAGATGCACGACCCATTAGCACCTTCTTCAAGGCATCAGATGTTAGTGGAAAATGAGGCCCCCCTGATATGAACTCGCCAAAGCGCAGAAATGGAACCACCAGACTTCAAAGGCCAAACAAACATGTTCCAAGAAACAAATTAAACTAAAATAAGTTGCTGGCAAGCTGAATTTGGAAGTATAACTCACAATAAGCTTCATGCAAACAGCATATAGGGTTAGGAACTAAATATACTGAAAAACAAAGGCTGAAATCACAGTGAATGTGAACTCTCATTCAGCACTAAGCTTACAATGGAGATCAAAGCAGTTTATGGATTCAATCAGACAGTGACATTGTTAGGATTTCTGTTGCAAAAAGGCCCTCGGTGGTTACCTTCTCAAAGGGGTATTGAGTATAATATTATGGATTCCATTTTGATGGCACATAAACTAATCTCTAAAACTTGTTCTTCTCATATTCCTGGTACACTATCCAAAGCAGGAAGTTACAAGACTTTTCTCTCATGAACTACGACAAAGACAGTTGGAAATTATAAATTCAAACAACTACTGCTCAGTCATTGAGCGGTCCAGTCTTGATGATTAAGGACCAGCTCCTATCACCAGCTTGATTCTCCCTATATCCATTACCTTAGCAGACAAAACTGAACTCCAAAACATCCAAACCATAAGCAACTGTAAGGGGTTGTGCTCAGGTGTTGCTTGGTCTGTCCGGAGAACCACAGAGCTGCTCCAATAATCAGAGTCATTCTCATTCTCATCCATGAAACTTGGGGCCAAAACTGTGTCATGGGTCAGGATAGGAAGAGGTAGATTTCTTGGGAGAATAGATTCCTTACTATTAGAGAGGATATGAGAGCAAGCTCTAAGGAACCAAGTGGCTTCTGATTAGTCCAAACAGTAGCTCATCTGCTGGAGCTCGGCCATACAACTTGTTCCCCCTTCAAAATTATGCTCAAAGTTCAGATTTTGAACTGCACAGTTGATTGCGAATTTGACAAATTAAGTTCAAGGATTGTATCTAACTACTGATCTAAATTTAATTGCAACATTAAGTATCAACAACACACTTACCCATAACATTGAAAGACAAATGGTCTACTTGGTTGGGGCAACTTTCTTTTTCAGCTTGCACTACTTGGCTAGTCATAGTTCTGCAATGGTCTAAGCTCTTAGTCTGACAAATGTAACGACAAGGACTTTGCTAATGAGAAAAGGCCAAATATGTGACTAAAGATGTGATTTACTGATTTATGCCATTATGACTCTCCAGAAGTGGATCCTTTCCTGACTTGCATCCAAAACTGTGCACCAAAAGCATCATTCCCACACTTTGACTCTCTTTTGTCCTTTATCTCAAACTTACCAGCTAAGGTCAAGAGGCTCTTTGGGGAGATAAGGGTTTCAGATGTCGAGTATTAGCCTAGCAAATTCTTTTTGTGGCACCTAAAGCACTATCAGTTTTCTGCTGGTTAGCATAGGTGGAAACTTTTATTCTAAACGTACATTTTGTTAACGTCGGCCAAGTATCAAACACATGACCCCTGGTTATCCAATCATTTAATAATGAAAAGTCACTCTTTAGAGCCTCATGCTTTTAGTCCACTGAACATCCAATTATCTGTGAAAACTAAATGGGGACTATCAACAGAAGTCAGCAGCTTCTAGATATACTGATATAGTCTTGTCCTGTTTCAATTATTCAGGGCAAGAAGCATAGTGATGCCGCAAAATTGCTTACCTCAATTCTAAAGGAGTAGCCATGAAATTAAACAGCATCACACTGGGGGCATGACATCGAGGTCCAAGCAAGGCAATGGCCACTCCACAAAGAAAGACTGTGACACCTGTTCAACATAAAATGAGCCCATCAACTCGCATTTGAAATGCTTGATGCAGTGCAATCTTCTGGTCCAAAATAGGGAAGAAAGAGGTTTTTCTATTATGCACTGCACAATGAGGCTGGTCCCTCTTTTTCTAGAACCGCCTATGAATGTGAGCAAAAAAAATCGAGTTCCATTGCTCTTTCTTCAACTACGGGATACGTGCCAGACTTACATGGCTCCTAGAATGGGATGATGCGTGCCGATTTGACATGTCTCCACAAGTTTAATGTCAAGACTCTTACGAGAGTACCGCCAAGCTTCTAGTAGGCCGAATTAATAAGGATGAGAGTAGACCTTGAGCTCATAGCCCAAAAACTCAAATTCTAACTGTGTACCGGGACTAAAAAAATGGATGCCAAATGCAGTGTTTTGGTTTTGCAAGTATCGCTCCATTGTCCAAAGGTAAAGAAGAACAAACATACCACAAATTGGAAACACGCCGAGGGTAATCCCAAGAGCCGCAGAAAACGCCAGCTGCTTTGGTTCTGCACCCCTGCGAGTTCAAGATTCAGAAGAAACGTCAATCCTTCGTCACCCTCGATTACCGTAGCCATTCTGGCTTAGAAGAATGTCTTCACACGCAAACAAACGCAACGCCAAAAAAGGACCCAGGATCGGAACAGCACGTTCCAGACATCCGAACTGGAGCAACCAAAGCATCATCGCAACGACGACGGAGATCTAAAATCTCATCTTTCAATCGACCCAGGAATTCAGAAACCCGAGCAACCCGCTTCTTCCATAGATCCCAAACCCACCGTTCAACCCACAAAATCGCCTGCTGGCTTCGACGTAGCGAACGAAACAGAACAACATCAAAAAGGAAATCGCGTTGAGCAACCCGCATGCAAGTACAGAGAAGCTGCGCGGCCACTCGAGAGAGAAAGAGAGGGTACTTGTGGAGGATCTGGAGGAGGGGATCGACGACCTTGCCGTGCAACCAAGGCATCAGCCCACTGCCCAGAATCCGCATCGTCATCCACTCCAGCGATCCCTCGAGATCCAGGCGAGAATGCGAAGCTCGAACCGAGCCGTCGAATCGAATTGGGTCGCGCAATGCGCAGAGATTCACCGCCTTCAATCTCTCATCGAATCGCGGGGCTCGCTTGCTTTGCTTGATAGCTAGCTAGCTATTTGCTATAGCTTGCAGACACGCTTGCTTTCAATCTTGAGGAACCTGTTTTATTTCCCCGGCGTTGTCAGTTCTACTCCCGATATTTATATGTCTTTCCTTCAATTTGGTCCTCGAATCCTTAGTCATTGTTCAATTTGGTCCTCAAATCCTTAGTCGTTATTCAATTTGGTCCTTAAAATTGAGTATGATTAGTTAATCTGATAACGTGTTTTTTTTATTCGAACCAATTCGGTCCTTCTAGCCGGCGCCGACGGAACAAATTTTCAAACCTACAAGAAGAGGAGCGCTAGAAATACCTCCTTTCCCATTAGAAACCAAATCAGCAGTCCTTTCGCCCGAGATGAATGTGACGAGATAGTGACCCAGACGTTCAGATTTGAATGGTCACTCGAGTTCTGAGATTTTAATCGGTTAAAGTTTTGCCCGTCGATGCCGGGGTGGCCATCAAAGATGGTGCATTAAAGTGAAAATTTATTTAGGCAAGGGGGACTTCCGCGCAAAAACCGTGCAAGTGTCCCTATTCGATACAACTCTCAACAATTTCTATTTACAACCTTTATTTCTTAAGGTCTCATTTATTTCGCACAAGATAAATGGCTTGAAAAACAGTTTTCCTAAAAATAATCATTTGTATTGCTTAAAATAATTAGTTAATAAAAAATATTTTTATTATTGCTAATAATTTATGTTTTAACATATTCATGATGGCGAAAACATTTTTTCATTCATTAACGTTTACAATCGAAACAAACGATCATTTTTTAAGAAAATGTTTAACTCTATATTTGTCATGGAGCTTAAATTCAAGGCTCTCCTTGATACAGGACGAGGCACGTCTTCGGATAACCAAATTATTGTGTTGATGTCACAGCAAAAGCAAGGACTCATTCTAACGGGAAATCTTCTAGTTATGGAAGACCGATTGTCAGAAATTTTAAAAATCACCGCTTTCTCAGACATGTTAGAATTTCTTAATCTATTTCTCTATTTTTGGACCATTCCCTCCTTCATTGTATCGAAAAAAGAAAACAGCTTTACTCCTGCCAAAATTACGAAAAGGAGGTGGTTACGAGAGACTTGTTCAAAATGAGTAGTTTTCGTGCTAGCCACGGCATATTTTATTGTGGGTATAGAATTCTCATGATAACATCGAGGATTATCGATACTGATAATTTTTAACTTTCTAGAAAAGGAAGGACCCAAGGAATCGAGTTAAGTGAACATTCGAGTGTGTAGGTCACCGTTCAAAAAAACTTGGTACGTACTCGGGTACACCGATCTTGATCAATATTAGAGACTATTCATTTCCTCTTTTATTTATTATTTATTTTTTCCGCTTTCCGTTTTGGCGGGTAAGGGGTTGGGTGAGGCTATAAATTACGGTCCCTTTGCGCCCAATTTTAGCAGGTTCCCGACGTCCGATCCTCCCATCGTCTCCTTCAGCTTCACTCCCTTTCTCTCTCCGATCGCCGTCGCCGATCGCCGTCGCCGTCGCCGTCGCCGCCGCCGCGCCAAAGCCAAGTTGCTCGGTCATCTCTCTCTCATCAGGTGCGTCTCTCTGTTCTTCGTCGCCTAGGAATCGCCGCGATCGCGAGCTCACGACGCCGTCGCTGCCGCCGATTCGGCGCGATCGCTAGTGACGTCGAGCTCGCAGCGCCGCCATCACGTGCTCGCGACACCATCGCCGGTGCGGCGTCTCTGCTGTACTTAGTTCTGCCTCCTTCGAGGATTCGAGCGCGCTTCGTTCGGTCATTCAGCGGTTACAGCTGAACGATGCGTTTCTGTGATTTCGTTGCGAGATTAGCGGTTTCTTTGATCACTGCACTAGAGCTTCTCCTCGTGGTGTGATACAGAGGGTTCCAAAATGTCCAGTTCTTACACGATCTGTCTCGGCTCAGGGCTCTGTCGACGAAGGAGTCGGAGACGCTAGTTCATAATCGGAAATTAATCTCGTGTTTTCACTAGATTTGATTTTTTGACAACGCAGTATTGCTGCACGGAAATTCTTAAGGAAAAGCACTTTTGTTTGATGACTTTCCACTTTTGTACACTGGATAACACATGATATGAATGTATGTACAGTTTGAGATGGAGGAATACTTGCAGTACATGAAGACTCTGCGATGTCAAATGAACGGTGCGTCTCTGCCTCCTGTCATTCTCTTGAAGTAGAACATGTACACCTATGTGTAAAATTTTTTTGCTGAATTGCAATTGTGTATCGAAAGATGTGGAGGATCAGGCGGCCAAGATGTCCGTCGAAGAGCAAATGCAGATTACTACCATTCAATCTCTGGAAAGCGACCTGACTTCTGGTTTGGTTTCTCTCTCTTATTCGCTACTTCTTCTCTTACACACATGAGCATGCGCAGGCACACATGATTAGGACATGATAGGTGTATGTGCAAACATATGTATTACCTGATCTGCATATGTGTGCGCTCCATTTCTTAACGTGCATTAGTTTTTCCCTGTATGTTTGTCTTCAAGGTATATGTTTAGCTTCAGTTCTGGTATCTTACCAGTTTCCTAGTGGATCCACCAATGAATACGATCTTTTTTAAACAATAGTACCGTTAATAGATGACAATTTTTTTTACTGGTGCTTACTTTATCTGCTTTTGCTTATCTACCTGCCGATTACATACTATAAACCGTAATAAATTTCTCCAAGAGCTCGGTAAGGTACGTAATGGTTTTTCTAAACTCATTGGCTAGTACCAGTAACACTAAATGTCAGTCTTTTATTAGTGGAGTAGAAGCTGAATGACGTTCAATCAAAGAGGCGCATGCTTGCTAGGTCTATTTGTACACGAGCGAACCCCAATGTCGGATGTGCATTGTTGATATTTCTGGTTGTTTCAGAGAGTATCTTTCCAACCCTAAGTTGGTGTTTGTTCTCCTAGTCCCTATGATTTGATGGGATACATGGACCTTGTTCTAGGTGTGAGGTACATTTCATGAGAATAATTTGTCTGCTTGTTGTAGTGATTTGGGAGCTGCGTGATTCTTCTTGACCTGGTGTGTGATAATTACAGTAACTATTTGAATTTAAGCTTTACTCTTCTTCTATATCTGCTCGAAAGTATTTACCCAATCAATTCGTGCAAGTTATTGTTAGTTTGGGTAAAATCTTTTGATCCTCTTATTTCAATCATTATTGCTTTCGGGTAATTTTGTTGTGTATGCTACTGTATAGAATTGTTAAAAGCGAACAATCTTTTCCAGTTCTTAAAGTACTTAACTTGCTTTTCTTTTTAAAAACGTTGTTTGTCCAGCAAAATCTGAAATTCAAAAACTTAAAGAAGAAACAGAGCAGATGAGGACTGCAAAAGGTCAAATATGCTCTCAGATATTGGATGAACAGAGAAAGGTCACTTCCTTGGAATCTGATTGTCGCACACTGACACAGGTAGAGCTCCTCCTTATTTATATATGTGTAATTTAATTGATAGTGATGGGTTACATGAACTACACCAAAAGAGTGGAAAAGAAGAACACGATCACCTGTTGGGTTCTGAAGAAGGAAGCGATCTGCAGCCTTATATCCGATATACTGAACTGTGATATCTGTCCTTCACGGTGATCCTGTGATAAGATGCTATTCTGCTTGCCTTACTAATGAACTCTAGAGACAAATTTTTCGCCAAGATGTACTGGATGGAACTTGGAAGAATCTTTTGCACCATTCCATCTCATTGAAACTCAACTAAGCATCCGATTCAACAAAAATAGTATGCTGTGTTCTCCATTCCTCAAATAATATTTCCCTTTTCAAGTTACAGGCTGATTCTTATGTCTCTCTATTGGTTGATTGGTCTTTCGCTTGTATTAATGTGAATAATTCGTTGATGCTGCTAGTTCATGATATCTTAAAGAAAATCTGTGACTTGGAGTTCAGGTTCATGCCTTAGTCAACTCCGAGATAGAAAGATACCGGATAAAGAGAAGCATTGAACTCCACTGTTTGCAGCGATTATTTTTTGTGTAGCAGCTTTTCCGATTATCGGGTTAGGGCATAAAAGCACTGTAATATGATGTGGGAATGGATGATCATGAATCTCAAAATAATTCTGGAGAGTCAGACACTGTGTCAGAAACAAATATATCACCAAAGGTTTCAGAGAATAGTTTCAAGCTCACAATGCGGCTGCTTTTGATGGCTAGTACATAGCTTGGAATGTCAAGCAGAACTCTAAGGTCAACGTGAATTTTAGATTTGGATCACTAGCAGAAAGTGAGGATGGAGAGGAAGTTGGAAAGGTTTCAAATTTGTCTTTCAATTTACAAGACATAGATGTTTATCTGATACGAGCTGAAAAGCTAAAAGGCAATCAGAGCAGCAATTAAATTCTAGAACTTTTTCCTGGAGTCTTCTCAGAGTTCTCTGGAGACGAATTTCATGTGCCAAGGTGCTGTTTGCTTTGATCTTTGGCTGTCGAAGCAGCTAATACTTGAATAGTTATTATCCCAAAATGTGTCAACATAGTTAAATTTTTCAATCATTTCTGTGTTGATTTTCAAGTTTGTCCATGTAGATCTGGCTGAGCAATAAATTTTGATTTTGACACTTTTAAGGTCAATTGTGTTATATTTTGACACTTTATATGCTGGAGTGTGAGGCTTTCTAAACTTATAAATGACTATGCCTCATGATTGGTTATGCTCAAAAAAGAAACTTAGGAAAGTTATCTTACCATGAATATTTGTTGGGGTTCTGTGCAGACTTTGGAGCTAATTGACCAAGAAAGAGTAAGCTTATCGGCCAAACTAGTTGAGAAAAGGTTACTGGCCTGTTCTCAAGTATCTAAATTTGTTGTGTCCTTGAACCCGAAAAGATGCCGCGTTCTTCAACTGTTCACTGAATTTCTTGGACTTTCAGCACTTACTATGCCAAGGTTGCTGAGGATATAAATGTCAAATTCCAGGAGCTACAAGTAAGATTTCTCAAGTTTTGACCTCTCAACTTCAGATTGTCCACCAAGCAGCTGACAGTCTTTTTATCCTGTTCTTTTAGGGATGGCTTAACTGTCGCATAGCAAGCCCAAACACTGAAGTGCGTGACTTGGTACTCCTTTTTGTTTATCTACTTTTTGACTTGATATTACCATTAGATTTTAAATTTGTCATGTCGAGGAGGATCATCCTTTGTTGTGCTCCAATATATGTACTTTTAAATACACGTACAAACATCTTGGTTTGCATTGCTTCAGTCACTTTTTTCCCTCTTTTAGTTCCTCAGTATTAGTCTTCGGAAGGCTGTATTTTTTTTTATTTTGTGAACTGAAGGCTGAATTTAATGATGGGAACTCTACTATTAATTATATTATGGTCCCCTCTAGGAAAGAGTTTGTTAACCACCTCGAATTCTCTTACGTCTCTCTTTCTTGGCTATTACCTTGCAGCCAAATGGTTAGTAATATGCTTTTTAGATCATAGCAGTGCCTTGCTAACCAGAACATTGGCAGGTCAAGGAAACATTCGATGAAGAAAAGGTTGCAGCTGGAGGTATGGGTATTTACCTTTTTCAAGTTTGAACTATACGCCAGCGAAGGCATATGTTGCTGACATGTGATCTTCTTTGGAGTTTCTATTTTTATGTCGTCATGATCTATTGTGCTTTTTAACAACATGACACCTATTTCTTCAGCATAGATCATCATTTGGCCATACACTTCAAACAAGAATGGTTTCATCTTTCTTTCCATCGGTATGAGTTTAGTTTGACAGATATATTATTGAGATAAGTCTGTCAATTTCCTTTAATAACTGCTGAGTCTCTGTCAACCTTTCCTTATTTTTGCTGGAGCACGGTCAATGTACCTAGACAGGCAGAAGTTGTCAGTAACCCAAGTTTATCCGTCATGAAAGCCATATAACTAGTCTAGTCCTTAGTATTGTTAGGCCATTTGTTGCTTCATTTGGTCATTGTAATCTGATGTTTCAACTTAAGGCAGGATCTACACCAGGAAAACTTATCACCTACATATAAGCGCCAGTAAGCGGATACAATTAGGAGGCATGCTCCATGTACTTACTGTGTACCGTGAGGAAATGTGTTACAAAAATTTCCATTGCGGTTTACTTTATCTGATATCTAATGCTGATACCTTTGCAGCAAGAGGCAAATCCAATCACCTGGTTATTGATAACATGGTAATCGCAGACAAAAACTAAAAAAAATTATGTTTATTGAACAGAGTAGTTACTTAAATTTAATGCTTGAACTTACAGAACAATGAAGCAAGCAAGGAACTGATCTTCAGTGTGGATTCTGCGACAGCAAAACTTGACAAGATTAAAAGAACAAAAGCTCAGCTAGCTGCAGAAAATTCTGCAGTTAAGTAGTCCATATCTAAATTCCACAATGTGTTGATTTCAATTCTCTGGTTAAACTGATTTTCTCTAATTGTCAAAGCTTAGAGCGGATATGTGATTATATGCACTGCAATGCTCATCTTGGGAGATAAGCACCAGAAAATAGAGCATACCAACTCATGGTCCTGAATGAAGCATGTTCCATTTCAATTTTATAATCTAGCAGAAACTGCCATGGAGCAGCTCGATTTTGCCTTTCGACACAAGTGTGATGTCCAATTTCTAATCACTTGGACTATGGAAGCCTTTATTGTAATGATGAAATATAGGGGCAACTAAACACTAGGAGTAAATATCCTCGATTTGCAGCTATCATCATTTTTCCATGAACACTAATGGTTCTAGTGCGACTCCTATTACTGCAGATGAAGCAGCAAATGAAAAGCCAGTCAAATGAGTTCCAGGTGAGTATCAAGGCAATAGGTACTGTCAAGTACGTATTATACTCAATCACCGCACCATGAAATACCTATGTAGAATGTCTGCATTTGGTTTCAATGAACCAAATCATTAAAGATATAGGTAATTTGAAGTTCTATTAATGTGGTTCGGCTTATCTGCTGTACCTGGTTTTAAAGTGGATCCATGAAGTACAGGTCCAGTACTTTTTATTGATTTTACTTGGTTGTACTTATGTCTCAGGATCATTGTTTGCTGTGGTGCAATGCAGGAAGAGCTAAGGGCAATGGATATTAAGACCTTGGACAAGGAACAAAAAGCTCTTTTAGCAGATATTGTTGGGGAAACTGAGTTCGTGCAGTCTCTGCAGAATCAAATCGAGAAACTGAAGGTAGAATTATTCCAAAATTGTGATTTTCTTTATAAAAAAAAAGAGAGTGAATGGGTGTTGACAATATCGTTTTTGAACACTGTGCTGTTAACTGGGGAGCGTACCCATTAAACGGGATTGGTTTCACTCTACTCCTAACCTCTGTTATCTTCCAGAACTAGGAGATTGTTTTTCTATCATAGCGTCTAGTTTTTTCTCTGAATTTTACTGTTCTTCTATATATGCTGCCTCAACTCAAACAAAAAATTATGTGACACACCCTTTTGTTAGAAATTTTCGTAGTACCCTTATTCATGTATATTGCCGGAATCATTGGTTTATCTGCCTTAAACAGGGAATATCACAGCTTGTGAAGTGCGCCTGCGGACAGGAGTACAAGATTGAGTTAGATGCTTGTGTATAAACAGGGACAAAAAGCAGCCAGAACATCGGGTACTCATAAGTTTTAACTGCTAACTAGCCTAGCGACACGATACTAAACTGGAGCAACAAATCGCTCTAGAGGAAGTCGCATCAATAAAAACCTGTTGTGAAGACAAAAAGGAAGGAAAACTAATGACAAAATGGAGATCCGAGTCGAATTGTAGAGGCTACTGCCCAACCAAACAACTTGCTGCTTCATTTTAACATCCGTTCTTAGTGACCATATTGAGCCGGAATACCTATCAAGCATAAAAAGGTCAGTAAGCCCTCAAAAAAGAGCTGCATAAACCATTTCTCCTCCTTTCCCTATGCTTTCCACATGATTAACATCATGAACAATAGGAGATTAGAATAAATGAAAATGTCAAGCCATTTGGCTATTTTAGACACTAATGGCATGGATCTCATTAAAATTTTTGCCTTGCTGGCTGTACTAATTGACCTCGCAAGTAGAAGAATTAATTCCAATTCTTTCAATTGTGATTTCAACAAGTGAAGTTTCAGTCGCCTCTGTATAATGGACTAGCTCTTGGACTTCGAAGGATAGAAACGAAGACACAACAGCAATTGCATAAGAGCGGTTGGCAACAAGACCAATCAAATCCCAAAACTTTTAGCTTCAACAATCAACCTCTGATGCAAACCGTTGCTTGTGGTCAGGACTAAAACAAGTTTTTAGCTCAAATGCATCGTTTTAAAATTCACCTCAAATATCAGAATTGTTAATTGGAGGGACGCCACATTTTTATAAAACACATTGCAACTTAGGTTTTTAAGCGGTTTGGATAGACCTTAACAAGTTGCAATAAAAATTTTCAAGTTATATGATATTTATCACTATTTTTCTGGTAGACGTACAAACTAGATTCAATCAACAAAGCATGATGACACCCTAATAGCACTGGAGCCATATAGAGCGCAGAGAGCCTTGTAGAGTTCAGAGGGGCTCTTGTACCATTTCGTGTATATTGAATCCGTAATTACAGGTCAATTTGGCTCATAATTTTGGCTTTTTATCACATTAATTTGTCAAGAAATGTCATTCTGACAAAAAAAATGTTAAAAAGTGTGAATTGATGGCTAATCCTTTTAAAGTAGGAATGTCGGGACGATACTCTCTTAGATTCACAAGGAAATTCGGAAAGTCATCGCCCTTTCTCTTTTCATTCGCAAATAGCACTAGAGAGATTCATTATAGGAAATGAAGAACTTGCTACTTTCGATGTCATCTATTCTTGTCTCATCTCATCTATCCAAGCAAAGAAGCTGCAAAAAGTTTCTTCCTGATCGAGTGCAGCTGGGTTGCAGCTTTGTCGATGCTCATGCGTCTTCTAGGCTCCTCCACAGCAAGCGAGTCCAATGCAATATATTGTTTCCAAACATTCCCAAAATATGCCGTTTCTTTCGTGCAGCGAATCTTGGGCACTATTGTGGCTTTCTCGTTCGTGAAGGAGCACGGGATCGGTAATCTCCATAGCTCGTTGAGTAGAGCCTCAACAACATAATTATGAAGATTCAAATTATCTCTACACATGTCACTAGTGGGAATTAATTCCGTGAACATCTCTAATAAGAAGACGCCGTAACTATAGACATCACCTTTTCTTGAGACCTAGCTTCCTTTAGCATATTTTGCAGTATACAAATACCATGGCGTAAGAAATGTCAAAAACAAGAATTTGAATTCACAAAACAGTTTCTTGACTAGACTATAGATCGACAATCATGCCCATCGACAAGTCATCCCCATCGAAACCAAGGGGACCATCGAAACCCCTAAGTTGTTTTAACAATATACTACCGATGATTCAGGTACAAGCATATCTTGGTATTCACAATTAAAATACATGGGAGTGCCAAAAAAAGTAGTGGCGGTGGGAGGAAACATCCTGCATATCTAAAAAAATAGAGAAATGAGTCGAAGCTAGCAAATGAAATTTCTAAATTTAAGGTGAAAGATCATCTTACCACTCAATTCGGTATCAACAAACAACGTGAATTCAAGACAAGCACAAAATAATCATGTATGACAAATGCAAAAGCAATACTTTATCTTTTCTATCATGATATGCCAATGTAAACTATTAACAACATTGTATAAGATGGTTCACTCCCAAGGTATCGCAAACACTCTTGACACATCCCAACTCCGAGGTATTATTGCCACTAATAAGTGGGCGACAAAAAACATGAAACTTTCCATATTTATTCACATAGCAACAATGCACATGATAACATTATAATCATATGATCACCTTTGCATCAACAACAAAATCAACACTCGGTTCAAGAATCGACATCCGGTGCACAACATCTTTTCATACAAATCACTTCCAAAAAACAATTGAAAGCATTATCTGTGAGCTTTGGGTAAAAGTAGCATCTTCTACTTTGTAATATTTCTTAAGATTATTAGTGGATTCTAGCTATGTTAGTGGCTGTTAATCTAGGAGAGTGGATATAAACTTGATGTAAGCTAAACCACTAAATATCTGTTTGCAATATCTTCTATCTCTTCATTCTTCTCATTATTTATTTGATAGAATTACTTGCATCTGCTATTGTTAAACTGATTCTGCATCTACCAGAGTTTAACTTGAAGTTTTTCTTGAAATATTGTCAAAATCATTTAAAACAAACTATTCACCCCCTTAGGTTGTATTGTTAGGATCAAGACATACTCACACAAATTAAATATAGAAAAAAGACCACTTTAAATTGACATCAAATTGTGTGAACCGTAGAATCTAGAAATAAATATAAATTTAAAAATAAATAAAATCGGAAAGTAATTTATAACCTATATTTTTCCCCATAAACTACCGTTTTGTTGTATAATAATGCGAAAATCAACGGATCTTGCAATTTAATATTAAATAAAAGAAGATGAAATTGCAAAGATCGAGTACATCATTAAAGAACGACAATAAAATTAAAATGAATAAATATTTGTAACCCTTGCATAGGCATCTATTCTAATGAAAAGGAAAAATGACTGTTTGCACCAAAAAATGATCAATTTTAATTATTATGGATAATTAATAAACTTAGTCGATGAGAGTAGGGTTTACTCATTTATAAACATAATTATCAACAACTTGAAGAATCAACAACTTGATAAATCGACCCTTACCAAAAAAAAAAACAACTTGATAAATCGATAGCTTGAAGGAATCAACAAAAAGTGGAGTCGACAATCTCAGATGTAATCCAAGATGTACCCATCAACATAGTGGAATAAAGCAACTGTCAAGATAGCGAAATCGAAGAAACCGTCGTAGTGGAGTTAATGTAACCGTTCGCTAACCATTTGTAAGCTCCCTTTGTAATCTCTATTTGTAACTTCCGTTGATAATCGTTGATGATAGGTTTTAAATAGCTACATCGTACTCTTCGAAGGCACCCCACGCACAATCAAACAAACATGTTATCTTTCAATTTTTGCATTGTAGTTATAGTTTTCATACTAATGTCGTCGATTAAATTCTAGGGTATTTCTTACCTGTAGTTTCCAAATTCGCATCTCGATTAAATTCCAGCATTGCATCTTTACGTTATCAGGATTTATTGTCAATTAAATTTTGGCACAGTTTGTGTTCCGACACAATTTGTGTATGTTTGGTTCCATGTGAAGTGATTACGTTCTCAGGCTTTGTTGTTGATTAAATTCCGGCACAGTTTGTGTATGTTCAATTCCGTTTGAAGTGAAGTTATCGATTTTCTTGTATATCGGTGATATTTCCTGTCCGGAGTCACCACAAAACCTGTCTACTCTCATAAAATTAAAGAAGGACTTTTGTGAAAAATATTTTGCCACGGAGTCGACTTCCGGCGAAACAATTTTTACTGGACACCAGAAGAAAAGGAATACAAAAAGTGATGTAAGTGCTCCAATGCTTCCAGCCACTTTGTAATTGACCATCTCCTTTTATTTCAACAGCAAATAGATTACATTAAACTATATTATGGATACACCGTAATATTAGCTTGGATCTTCTATTCTACGACCGCAAGTCCGTCGGATCTACACCCATCATGCTAGAGAAACCAAACACATGAGTTTTGATTTCTGTTGTGCCTGTGAAATCTATGTTTTCTCAACGTGCAAGCTGTGATGATATTCCTTGTTTGTTCAAAGGGCCGTTGACGGCAAAGGAACTTGCCTACGATACTCCGCGAGAGCCCACAATGGATATATGTTCCTGTAAGTGGTATAGTGTAACATGCAGTTCTTGCTGAAAACCCCAGTGATTTCCTGCAATGCAAATTTTTTCACTATTAATAATAACAACAGGAAAAGTTCATGCTTAGGTCATGTGGTTTCGTTGTAAGGCAATTCTTACCGAACGGGTTCTTCTCTCTCTTAATCAGTTTTCTTTATTTGCCCTAGTTCCAGACCATGTTTTGTGTAGCTGAACAAATTGTAAGGATAATATGCGTGGACAATAATCATCTCTAGGCTTTCCTAGTTGTAGGGATTAGTGAACAGTAAATTCTTTTCAATGATATTGGTGGGGCGCGCTCCTTTAATTCCTGAGGTATTGACCCTGCATGAGATCAATTTACTGAAAGGTACAAACCTGTTGAGGATAATCACCATCTTCCATTTGTGAATTGATAAGCAGCTTTGCGGCACGGTGCAGGGGAGTTGGATCCCTCTCCTCCTAATAGTAGATGAAATACCAAATTCAGAAACTTCGCATTGAATATTGTTTGTTACTATCACCAAAGTATGGTTAATGCAACTGACACCCAAATGACAATATCATCCACCGACCTGCCCCGCGTGAATCAGGCCCATCATAGCCCAAGCGGTTTGCACCAGATTTGATCTGTTTCCTTCAAGGGGAACGTGTTCCTACATCAACCGATTTGGCAATTAGAGAAACTAATATCTCTATGTTGCCAGAAAAGCATGCAACTAAAACAGCAAAAGCCGAACATGCTGGGAATGATCCCTCTAGAAATTACCTTCTTCGGGCAAGAAAGGTAGCTCTCTCCCCACCCGCCGTTTGGCAACTGTGTTCGTAGAAGAAAAACAACTCCTTCAAATGTTTAAAAATTGTTTCTGGAAATAAAATTAAAAAAAATCATTTCTGAGCAGAAAATTATTTCCGGGAATAGAATGGTTACCAGACACACCATTACAATAGGTGTAGGACTTTTTGGACAATTATCCCTCTTGATATGAGATGAATATCTTACTTGAATAATCTACATATAACTTCTTCTTTTCATCGTCCAAACTTGATTAGAAGCCATTCGTTAGCTTAAATTAAGGGAAGGATGACGTTGAACATCTTTATATAGTTTATGAACCGAATTGAACATTAACTGATAAGTCATCTATCACATTGAATAAATTAAAAGTACATAGACGATATTGCACAGTGAACCATTGACGTCATTTTTCTCTTACCAAAATTTATCGAGGAGGTAACTAAAATTACAAAAGTAGTTATCTTTTGGAAATCAACCATACATCACCTAAATTACTCATATTTTCTTGCGGATGAATTATTTTCTGGCTTTTCGCCACGTGTATATATGCAGCAACAAATCTGCTTCCTTATCTTCCCTTTAATGATACTTCCATACATGCTTTTAAGAAGAAACCCCATAATCTGACCTTGTCCACCATAATGGTCAATGCATTTAATTTTGAAAACCATACGTCGTAACTTACAACGTATAGTTTATGCATCATACAATGACAATATGGTTGATATTTGGAAAAATACGCCCTCTATGAGATCCTCTTTGTTATGTGATGGATAATTTTTTCGTGTGCGTTGTGGTGCACACGTTTTGAATCTCATTGTACAGGAAGGTCTAAAAGTTATTGATGGATCATTACATAATATTAGAGAATTTGTCAAGTATGTGAGAGCTACACAAGGGAGGAGAGTAAAATTTGCCAAATGTATAGCACAATCGTGCTTGAAGACAAGCAAAAAGGTACGTCAAGATAATTTTTTTTTAAATCATAAAAAATTATATCAAGTTAAATATGAAAGTGTTTTAGCAATACGGGTTGGGTCGGGATATGGATCGGGTTGGGTATGGGTCAATAAAATTGTAGTGTATATAAATAGGTCATAAACGGGTTAATGGGTCAATTTGGGTCGGACCATTTATGACCCGACCCAAACCCGACCCAACCCGCGCCATTTGACAGGTCTAGTTGTAAATTCTCTACATGGTATCCATCTGTCGGGAAAGTATTGGGTAGTTCGGCCTCTCCACGCCAGCCAAGTTTCCCTCCATTCATTCGTCACCACGTGTGTAGATGGATCCCACTTTTGCTTGTACACCGATTGGCTCGACCAAATCTCACATGAGACAGTTGCATGCAAAGGTGGCACTCAAGATGTTAGAAAAGAGAAGGGTCCTCTCGTCACAACTTCGTATCGATCGACCTGAACTTTACCTAACCGTAAAACTATCAGCACCAATGCCTTGATGCCACGTCAGAAAATCTCGCAAATTACTGTTTTCCTCCCGGCGACGTGGCAGCATGCGATTGGGACTTTGCCGAACTTTACTAGGAAAGAAATTGCCCTATGTAAGTTTAAGAGTATATGGGAGTGGCCGTATGCACTTAATGACTCCCATCTAAAGCCAGATTATATATGCCTAATATGAAGCGAGACATTGATTGTTTGCTGCCATATTTGCAAAAGGTGTTAACGAATTAAAATACGTTTAACGTTATACCTAAAAAACTTTACGCTCGATGAGAAAACGCATTGAGATTGTGTGTAGCACGAGAAAATCGGTGTTTGCAATCATATCTCTTCTCTTGTCTCCTTCTCACCCTTACAATCATTTCCTTAGTGTCCTGTGATTTCCTGATAATCAACTTCTCCGATAGCTGAAATCCCAGAGAACCTCGTTGGAAACGAGCTCAATTTGGTAGAAAGCACTGCCAAAGGCACCAATAACCTGCTCGCGGGGCTTCGAGAGACCGGTGAGAGCAGTACCAAAATCGCTGTTGCTGCCGAAAATGTCCCTCGGAGCCCCGCTGCAGACGGGCATCCGAACGAGGCAGCGGCAGTTGCCCCGGGGAATGGCAGTCCCGTCGTCCCATGGGAGATCGTCCCTCCAACAATTCATAGTGGCAAGGGAGATGGATGATGTGGGACTAGACTTGTACGAAATATGGGTCGCGGCCACGTCCATCAACCACAGGAAGGCCATGGACGATTTTGTACGCATCAAGCCAGGGTTCATCGCTGGCCCTTGCGACACGCTCGGCAGATGTGTCGCTCCGCCAAACGAGCACACGCTCCACAGGTCGAATGCTAACTACTTCGCGGTGTTCGACGGCCATAGCGGATCAGAGGTACGCTGATTAGTTCATGATCTACATTGCCGCGATTTTCCACGTGATTGCCTGTTTAATTTTTATCTCTGTGCATGCACCTGAAGATGATATGTATATGTATCATGAAATTTTTGCTTACTCTTTCTTCCATTAGAGGAGGGGGGGGGGGGTGTGGGGACCGTTAGAAATAGAGCGATAGCTTTACGTTGAGCTTGACCGTTAAAAAGGCGGCGACTAGATTTGAATTCATAACCCCATGCCCCTCGTGCCGTAATTTCATGCTCGATTTTATCCAACGGTCAACGGTCATTTTTCAATTAAAAGTACTATAATGTGCCCCGTCGGTATGTCCATGTGGAAGCAGCGGAGGCGCGGCTTGTTTTCATTGGTTGATTTGCCGTGACACGTCGGCAGGAGTCGTAGCCGGCGCTCTTTTTCTGGTCGCTAAAAAATGCGCTTAGATTTTTTTTTTTACAAGCTAAAAAAAATGGAAAATCAAGTCCATTCTAATTAGATTTGGAATCTGAAAAAACTCTTTACTCGTCGTTTGACGGCTAGCCTTCCGGTGACCTTTTAATGAGAAGCATTGAATTTTATGCATTATTTTATAAGCGCTTGCGACTACAATAGCGAATATACGTTGAAATTTATGCAACCTTGTCTTGTTGAAAAGACACTCATTCGCTCGCTTTACAGTATATTCTTTTCTGCTTTTGATTATTTTTGTTTTTCTCAAAAAAAAATTATATTTATTTCCTTCACAAATATTAAACGTGAAAGGATTTATTAGACACCATTTTGCATGACTGTGATTTAATGAATCCAAGACCTTCATCTCTTCTGCATCTTTGAGGGCTTTCATTTCCACATTGGCTCTCCTCAGCGCTTCTAATTCTGCTATCTTCGGTGATGCGTCGGCTGCTTCAATGGCTGCTTTGCATTTAGCTCTCTCCTTTTCTACAATTGAGAATGCAGCTTCCTGAGCAAATCGTGCCTCTTCAAGACGTCGCTCTTCTTCCAGTCTCCAGCAATGCATCTCCATTTCCTGAAGTTAGTTTGGTTTAAGCAAGAACCCTATTTTCACATGAAATACTTACTTCCCTTCTCAGTACCTTCTGTTTTGCTGTGAGTGCTTCTTTGCATGCTGTACTATACAGTTCCATTGTTTGCTTAAGTTCTAACTTCAGCCTCCTCATTTCAGCTTCGACTTCATCCTGCATGATTTTAACATGGAAAAAAAGGTTGGAAGTCATGATGTAAGAATTTCACTTGTAGTACGATGATTATCTTTCATGGAAACATGCCATTACTTTGATAGATCTGGGTTTTTCAAGAAACCATAAAACCGTGACAGAATATATATATACCTGTGGAGAACAGACGTTGTTCTATTCATCTTTTACTCGGCTATGGGCAACTAACACTTGCCATTTGTTTACCTTGTGTGAATGCAATTTGAGATTTGGTCATCCAATTCTCTTTCCATGTTTTATACTATTAACAATTGCATGCTGAACACATACACACCTATGTGAATGGCCTTCTAATACAAGGCACTTCCTTGTTCACAATAGAAGAAGATTATTGTTCGGCCTAATTAACAGTTATGACTGTTTCTGCAACTGAAGAGCGCAGGAAAATTGCCTATTACGTCAAAAACTAGTTTGAGATATGCACAAAAGGAACCAAGATACGATATCTCAATTTCCTATGCTTTAAACTTTTTGGAATAATATATCCGAAAGAAGACTGCGAACTCATCATGCTGATAACTCTTGAACCCATCTCAGGGTAGGTGGGCATCTCTTTACTTAGTCGTATTAGATAAAATTACTTCCAACTTGTCATGGAAAAGCATTTAATTACCCTGTATTATGGTAGATGCTTGTAAGTCTGAGAATGAGAAAAGATTACCATGTTATGTGATGAACTTGATGTCCGTCCACTGTCATATGAAGCTGATGAAAATTCAAGCAGAGAATTGAGGTCGGCAAACTTGTGCAGTGAATGAACAGATAACCTATCAGGACTGGTGTAAAGCTTTGGACTATGGTCATAGAACATGGAAGACGAGCATTCTGTACTTGGCCTTCCCGAGCTGACAAATGATATGTCAGAATCCGGTTCTGACATTATTCCCGCTACATAGCCAGTTGACCTTCCTCTATCCCATGTTGACCTGTTTCATTATCACTTGCCAAGTGAGTGCACATTCGAAGAAACTGAAGCTGTGACAATTGCAGGGACAATGCTCAACCAATCCTCTGCCTCTCCCCTCTCATCATTACTACCTCTAATTAAATTCATGCGCATCCAAAATAGTCAAGAATATATATATTATGCTTATAACTAATCATTTTTCTTCTTTGAACTGCACTTGCTTAGGATATATATTGTCTGCAACCCCATATTCCTTGGAGTAGCTCGATCTTTCTTGCTGGCATTAAATAAAGATTTAATATTTTTGAAACTTACTTGATGGACTTGTGTCACCTGCTGAGAGGTCTAGGTAAGGGTCTTTCTGCAGCCATTAGAACACTTCAACAGTTTAGCATTCTTGTAATGCTGAAGCATATCTGAAGTGATCGGGGAGAGAAATGAACCTCTTAAACTGTTCTGCAAGTGGTTTTCAGAACCGGCTGTTTTCTCTTTGTGGGTCTGTATTTGATCAAGAAGAGGGGAGGCATGAGGGGCTGGACAAGAAGCTCGCCGAACAGAAGAGACCTTTCCCTTGGAGATGACATAAACGGTGCAGAAATCCGGTACCCCTTTTGAGACACTGCTTGGGATATGAGAAGACTTTAATCTGATGGAGAAAAATCACCAATTTAGGTAGATCTACACAAACTCTAGTCTTTGTAGCATATATATTGTGGATGATGTGCAAATCTCATTCTCTTCTCCTATATATTACAATCTTTCATAGAGGAAGGTTGTGTATCACTGTGTGAAGCACCCATTTCTTCCTTTGAGTATTTTTCGAGTCGTGAGGAGTTGGTGTCAGAAACACTTCCTGAATGTTGTTTGTACGAGTGGACTTGCCATCTCTGTTTGGTAAATCCAATACTAAAATAGAAGGTCAAATACCTCAATTAGTTTATATGCGAGTGTTAGTCTCGCTATATGAGTTTATAAGTGAAACTATTGCAGAGCTTAAGAAAAGTATATACGTTTGCTTTTAAAAAAGTAAGAAAGGAGACAAAGCAAGACATGACCTGCAAAATTTCTATTTGAAACAAGTGGAGGTTGTTACCTGATGAAGCCATGCCGTGATGAAGCACCAAGAACCAAGGATTCAATTGCAGCATAAGAGACATAGTAAGTGCTCTGACCACGTCTGTGTCTTCCAGTACAACATCTTGGCTATGTATCTGATTCAAGTAACTAAATCTGTAAATAATCAGAAAGAAAGGGAGGAATGTGGAAACTGAATTCTACATATACGTTGAAGGAGTGAAACAACACTATATGAAAGATGGTGGAAAAACATAAGGATTTTGTTAGAAATTGTCCATAAAAAAGTACTCGTTGAGAGTCCAACTAAAATTTTTTTCAATTTCCAAATAACTAACTTTTTGGGGTAATGGGTGTAACTAGTGCCTTGAAATCGAAACTTTCCTTGTCAGGCAAGCATAGCAAGTCCTTAAGGGGCACTTGTCAACATGATCTGAAATATTGATAATTGAAAGGACTTTGAGCTTTTTGACTTACATCTTTTCGAGTGCAATAACAATGGAAGGTGAGAAACAGATCCTTGGTTGGCTTGTCAATGTCCTGCTTCTGTTGGGGGGATGAAACTACATGAGCAATGTCGGAAGTGGAATGGTGATGTTGACGATGATGTTGGTGGTGGTGGCGGTGGCGGCGGTGGTGATGTTGGTGTGCGACTGCAACCAATCAAAAAGAGAAATAGTCAAGTCACATGTATGGCTTCTTCACTTTTTGGAATCTGCAGGGTGATACAAAACATCACATTGCTAGCATTTCATGTAATAGTTTGCTTTGCTCAATCAAATTCCTCCTGTTTGCCTATCTGGATATGATGTACCGTGATGACGAGCTTATGAAGTATTTGTGACGGGCTGGAAACCGAGGATGCGAAGCGTGTTCAAGACTGAAACATGATCTTGATCTCTATGTATATATAGGTCATGAAAGAAATGGATGCGAATAAAAATAATATACATACGAGAGGAGTCGTCATGAACATGAATGAGGATGACAGTTTGTCCCCTTGAGAGGAGATTATCGCCAGCCTATCGGATGGCACATTGACTGCCATTGTCCTTGTCGACAGCAACGGCAACTAATCCGTTCCTGGCACTGGTTCTCTTCTCCACATGACTCTTTCCGACCCACATTCTTTCTTTCCTGTGACAAGAGCTCAATGCTTCTTTCCTTTTGCTTTTTGGTTGTAGGAAACAATAACTGCGGAAATGTGTTTGACCAAAGCGTCTGAACAATATAATCTGGTGGTTCTCTCTTCTACAAGTGAAAAACATTCAGTAGCTGTTTTGTTCCTTCCATATCAGTGAAGAATTTGTACCAGACGTTAATGTGGCTAAAAATAGGGGAGAAAATAAAGATGAGACTCCCCTCCAATCTCTCACAGCCTCTCTCTCTCTCGGATATCTTAAATTGAGGAGGACCTTTCTTGTTTTGAAGCTAGTCAAACCAAATGCCAATGAGAGAAAACTTAATCACTAAGTTGGTTCATTAGGATAAGAATATACAAATATTGTGTATGTGTGCGAGTTAATGGATCTAAGTACAGTTATTTAGCCTTTCTGCTATCTTAATCGACAACACCCTTTGTACTTCTAGGTTAGCACATAATGCGGCACCTTAACTCGATTTCTGGATTATCCCGCATTGCCAGTTCCGCTTACAGAAAATGGCCCAGTTGGAGCTCTTGATTCCATGACGTGGCTCAACAAATCAGCTGCCCCGTCCAACATATTATACAGATCAAATGGGCTATATTTGCATATGATAAATCGAAGAATTGTCTTGCCTCGTGTGTCGTCAAGAGGACAAAGAAATCAAAATGAACAAATTTCCGCGAAATATCATCTCAGTCCCTGTTCTAATGAAAGGGCAAAATGACGCAATTTTTATTCAACACCGAAGAAAAGGAATAGAAAAAGTATAAATGCACCAATGCGCCCCACAAGGTGTAGATAGAACGTGTAAAAACTTGTATTTGATCATTTACATTATTTCAAATAATAGTTTATATTACATTACAATGAACTATGGATACACCATCATCATAGTTTGGATCCTCTGCTCTAGGATCGCAAGTCCTTTGGATCTATCATACCAGAAAAACCACATACATGGGTTTTGAATTCTGTTATGCTGATGAAATCTACGTTTCCTCAATAAGGAAGCTGTGCTGGTATGCCTTGTTTCTTCAAAGGTCTTTTGACGGTAAAGGAACCCGTCTACAATACTCCGCGAGAGCCCACAATGGGTATATGTTCCTGTAAGCGGCATAGTGTAACATGCAGTTCTTCATGAAAACCCCGGTGATTTCCTGCAATGCAAAATTATTGACTATTAACAATAATGGCAAGCATAGTTCATGCTTCGATCATGTTGTTTTGTTGTACGGCAATTCTTAACGATTGAGTTCTCTCTCTAGTTCAGTTTTTTATTATTTGAACTAGTTCCCGACTTGTTTTGAGTAATTAAACAAACTGTCTGTAAGATAACATGCGTGGAAAAATCATCTCTGGGTTCTACTAGTTGTATGGATTGGTGCACAGGAAATTCTTTCCAAGGATATTGGTGGCGCTCACTCTTTTATTTCCTGAGATATTAACCTTATATGAGATCAAGTCATAGAAAGGTACAAACCTGTTGGGGATAATCACCGTCTTCCATCTGTGAATTGATAAGCAGCTTTGCGGCACGGTGCAGGGGAGTTGGATCCCTCCCCGCCTTATAGTAGATGAAGGACCAAAGTCAGAAACATCACATAGTATATTGATTTTTACTATCACCAAAGTATGGTCAATGTGATTGAGACCCAAACGACTATATCATCCACTGACCTGCCCCGCGTGAATTAGACCCATCATAGCCCAAGCTGTGTGCACCAAATTTGATCTGTTTCCTTCAAGCGGTACGTATTCCTACATCGACCGATTTGCCCATTAGAAAATTCAAGATTTTCCATGTTGCCAGAAAAGTGTGCAACAAATATAGCTAAAGTCGAACATGCTGTAGAAGGTCCATCTAGAAATTACCTTCTTTGGGCAAGAAAGATAGCTCTCTCCCCACCCCCCATCCTGCAACTGTGTTCGTAGAAGAAAAGCGACTCCTTTGCGCATAGCTGCACAATTGCTGTATGTCTTGCCTGCAGCTGCTAGTCCTCCAAGAGCAAACCATGAGCCGTATGTAAAACAGACTCCCCAGTTCCCATACCTACAAAAATTGCTCAATTAGTTAGTTGTTTCCTTAATTTATCCGAAATATTCAGAAATACCTAATGGAAAATGAACATACCATGAGCCATCTAGATTTTGTATATTCTCCAGATACGGTACAGCATTTAATATGAAATTTTCAATCTCCTTCTTCCTGTGCCCGGGATACAACTTCCGGAACAAAACTAAAGCGTGGATAGCTGAGGATGTGCATTCAACATATTCATGCTCGACGACGATGTCCGCAAAGAACTCTGTCGGATTTAGGAGCTGCAAGAGACAAATGATGAGAAATAATGTCCTCATTTAGTAATGTATTGACAAAGAAACATGTCTTGGTCTGTCCAGGAATTCCTACAAATTTATTATATACTTACTTCTAGCCATTCCTGGGCTCCTGCAGGTTCCCATGCTGCCAATCCGCCATTTTTACTCTGGAACAAGTGACATGAATGGTTGATGTGATGATACTATAATATATAATCATACTTGGGTATCTGAAAAAAGTTACGAAACTCAAAGAAAGACTTCAATAGCAACACGAATTTGGGATGCATGAGGCATACAGAGTTTAGCCAATATTTCCTATATAGCTCAAATATTTTCTCAAGTCTTGCTCAGGAAAGAAAAAAAATGGTGTACTCACTTGTAGAGAAAGTAAGACATTGACAGCATTGTACAATCTTTCTGGCTCCATCTTCTCACCAACAATTTCAGGTGGCATCATTGAGAAAAGCAAGCAACACTGAATACACCAGAGAAGAGATTCGGTGAGAAACTGAGCAATTTAGGAATGGATTGAACCTGTGAATGCAGTGTAGGTATTCATAGCGGTATTACCTTCAGACCTTGTGCAGTGCAATCAGAGACTTGCCAGCCATGATCTTGATCCGAAAATGTCCAAGATCCTTTAGAAATATGACGGTGCATGCTTTTGAAATCACCAGAAGGATTGTCCTTGACCTGGAAGGTTGTTGACAGATCGATGCAGTTCAGCTTATGTGAGGAAGCAAAAGAAACTAGGAAAAGGTTTGGAGGTAAGCAGATGCTCGCAAGAATAAAAAATCAAACCTGAGATTTTTTAATGAAGTCGTGTCCTCTAGCTAATACTGGTGCTATCTCCTCAGTCATATTACTGGCAAGCAAAGCTTGGATGGCGAAGCCCGTATCCCACTCTTGGCTACCAAAACTCTGCATATGAATGAGCCAAACACCATACTAAGCTTTCCTCTAGATGGTCTCGCTTTACTAAATCAATCTTATCATTATAACAATACTTCCATCTTTCAAACATGCAGATAAGTATTTATCAGTTCAAATTTGAGCCCAATACTGTTATAGTTCAGTGACACTGTTACTAACCTGCATCTTCATTCTGTCTTCAGCCACCCAAAGGTAATCCGGAATCCTAGCAAGATGCTTCTTGAAATAGTCACCTTCTGGTTCTTCTACCCAGCAAGCAAGCATGCATAACACCTGTCCAGGTCCAAAGCAAAAATATATGTTCTCAGTGTTGTTTCCCATGATGTGTATGTCACACCCCGAACACAACCAAAACGGGATCGTAACACGGCCGTCCTTTCACCCAAAGGACGTAGCCTAAACTTAAACTAGACCTGAAAACATCAGAGCTTTCTAAAACCATCAAAAAGATATATACAACATACCCAAAATCCCACAATCAAAAAAAGAAATCCTCCGACTAGCGCCTGCTCACGTCTTACTTGCGGCCAGCAGAAGAACCTGAAAGGTATAAAAGATAAGGGGTGAGCTACCACGGCTCAGTGAGTAACATATTTCTTCTAAGTGGATCGAACAATTACTATGCAATAGTATCACAATTATCACAACCCATAACTCAAACTTAATATACAATATAGCCAAAAATATCTCAAATGTATAATAACTTTTCAATAACAATCATCCGTATCAGATTTCTCAATAAAAACTCGCTTAACAACAATAACCACTCATCAATGGTCTATCCATTGACTAATCTCATCACATAACGCGTCGATGGTGTATCCATCAACCAATCTCATGCTCGTCATCAAACTATGGTCAAGTTTAACGCCGTGACAAAGGCGACCAAGTTTACCCCTCTTGGCAAGGTCTACCACCTATTATAAGCCGGCGGTTCGGCCCAGAAGGATATCCTGACAGTATGCATACTCCCCCCTCACTGGGTTCTCAACATAGTAATACGAGCAGCAGCAACTTATAACTCAATCCATAATCCATAATCAACACCAATAAATCCATTTCACAACACATTTCGCAACAAGAATAGCCCTCGGCTAATCCTCTTCACAAAACATTTAATATAAACATTCACAAAAGCTCCATTTCAATAACGTCATAAGACTTTTCAACTCATTTCACAATCGACAAAAGTAGTAAATGAACGATCCAATTTATGCAGAAAACATGCTCCACTGTATTAAAAACTATATCTCATTATCAAAATATGAATTTGTAAATTCATAGAAGATATAATGTCCCTCACCTGGTAATCCATAACTAACCCATATGTGTTACTTGAGCCGACAGTTCCAAAATCCTATCAAACATAAGGAAAAACGAATCAAAACTGAATAATATTTCCCCCTAACGCGCGACTCGAATAAGCTAAGGCTAACTAGCTAATAATCCGACACCCACGTGCCTATGACGGCTTACTCAATGGAAAAATCTAATATTAATCACAACGAACAACTCGCGCGCCAAATTTCCACTCGCCATAAATTCCTCCACCGGACTCCGTTTTGCGCGCTCTTATAGTCAAAACGAAGCTCATCTAGCATACTATGGATGTCCCAACACAGCCAACCCAAACAACAGCCCAAAAACGACAATAAAAGCCCTGGAAGGTACTGTTCACGAAATTCCAGCTTACGCACTCAACTTGAAAATTTGATTCTAGACAAACCGAAACTCCGAATTGATATCCGTCAAAACGCACAGCCCCACAACACCATAATCTTTCATTTTCATGGATATTTAAGACTTGACAACCCAAAATTTGGACTACGCAGCTTAAATCTACATAACTCTTATTTCCGAGCCCTAATCGAAAAATTATTCCGATAGGACTAACGAGGGTTGCGAGTACTTACTAGTCGTTGCGTTACTTAGTCGGAACGGCTCGGCGAGGACCCACGCGCATAAACCCTCCCTTTCTCTTCTTCCCTTTCTCCTCTCCTTTTCCTTTTCTTCTCCTATGTTTTTCTCTTCTGCGACCAGCCCGCTGCTTCTTCCCTTTTTATCTTCACTTTTTTTTGACTTTTCTTTTCTTTTCTTTTCTTTTTTTTTTCAGCCTAAACTTTTGACCTGGTCAAAGAAGAGCAATATTACAGTGTAAATTTTGGGATTTATGTATTCCTCTCTCCTGTTTAAATATATGTATTCATTACCTTTTCTACACATCCAATTGTGATATATCGGCTGTTCTCATCTTCATAGTGAATGTGCTTCATCGTCACTTGAAGAGCCTTTTCTCTAAGTTTATTAAACGGCCAACGGTTGAGAAAAGGCTCTGTGAATATGTAAAGACTGTCCCACATCAGATCCTGTACTAAAGGATGAGGATTGTAGAGATCCTCCTGCAACAACAATTCCAATCATTCCATTAAAAATTTGCTCACTTGCGAACTATCTGATTCTGAATCCATATTTTGGACCAGCTAGTGATACTTGCCTTGGCACAAAGATGGCGGACTTTTCTCCAGCAAATCGTGTTGTAGGGTTGAGTATGAAGTTCTTCTCTCAACTGTTGAACAAGAGGTGTGATCGGACCGACGAATTTTTTCCCATACAAGTATGACATGGGCATGTAGACCATCCGACAGTAGCACCACATTTTAGCTACATCATTCAATATGGGCCAATTCAGTCAACAGATCCATGAAACTAAGGAGAAACGCAATTACACAAAACAGAAGTTGAAACTTTCTATCTTTCAAGGGGAATTCTTGAAAAGTGGCTACTTCATTAAAAAGCCAATGCCATATTCTTGTTGGTGCAGCAAAAATTCCACATGGTTCCAACGTGAAAATTAGTCCAACAAATTTGTCTTAATAACTGTGTGAAATTATATGTAGAGGACTACTATAGAATACCATCAAGGACAAGACCAAGAAAATCTGGGAAAACAAACCTGGATACATGGGGAGGAATGAAGGCAAGATCCAGAACTCGGGGGGCATTGGGTTGCTTCCAGACCAATCGAAAACGCCAAGAATCTACAGAGCGTGCATGATAAAACAACACACAAGCACAAGCACAATGTCACACAAATGATTCCCTCAAACACAGAAAAATTCTTGAGAACTTTTTATTGACGATTAATGAAGGAAAAGTGAGAGCACCGAGAGCCAAGTCTTGCCCCAGGAGGGTATGTAGGTGACCCCGCCATGGTCATGAATCCACTTCCTGGCCCGAGTACAAGCATTATCCAGGCCACCATCAGGCCCTTCCCCAAGTATGCGCATGCATATGTAGCTCAGGACGGTGCAGAACATGGTGCTGTGACCTTCAATGTGCAAGCCCCACCCACCGTCTTCATTCTGCAACAAAATTAATGCAAGACATAAACAGAGAGTTTCAAGTCGAAGTGTTTCGAAGTTCCTCTGCTATTTCTCCATCCGGGTGTCCTTTTTGAGAGAAAAGCGTACCCGGTGGTTGTAGACGTAGCGGAGAATCTCTTTGCGATGCTCAGCGGGGAAGACGGTGTTGAGGTGGCCGGTGATGTAGACGCACATGACCAGGGGAGGGAGGAAGAAGAGAGGACCTGCATTCTCGGCGGGCCAGTGGCCGTCGCTGGCCTGCAGGGCGGAGAAGAAGTGGACGGCCCGGCTCAGCGCGTTGGACGCCTTGTCGTAGGTGATCTCCTCGCCATCCTCCACCCTCACCGGCGGGATCGTCTGCTCGAACTGCTTCTCCCTCAGGAACTGCCCAGAAATCATGCACCATGCGTCAGCTTAAGATTGCCCCTCGCTTGGTATTACCACACGTTAACAAGTTCTTAACTATACGACAAGCAACAAGGGTAAATGCTGTACTAAACAATGCGCGAGTGGGGCGATATTCCAATGGGTGTTTGAGAGAGCGTGTTTTTCTCATTTCAAAACGCGATTAAAACACAAAGAGGAAACGACAAAGCCATGGCGGTCGGGCGTGCGGTGGCCGGGCGAAGGTTGGGTTGAATTTTTTGACCCGAGATAGATGTCTGGCTGCTACTTGTCTCTCCTCGCTGACCTCCCTCCAAAAGTTCAAACCTCTCCTTTTCAATCCGTGTGGACCAACCTCGTATCCTTCACACCCATTATTCAAGCCCACCACGACAGCCTCAGCAGCATCGACATATATAATATATATTGCACGTGTTTCAATTCTTGTTCGAAACGTGGCCATGGATTTTCTCCCTCAAACGTAGAGGCCCTGCAGCAACCGAATATCAGGCTATCTACGTCGCTGGAACTAGATGCACGATGAGCTAACGGGGTCGAAAACGACTGATTCTGCGTATCCGTGTCGAGTCCAACACGTACGTACTTGTATGCAATGTACGGTACCTCTTTGCATGCCTGGGCCTCAATGCCGTCCTCATTTCTAAAGTCGACAGAAAAAAATGTAGAAGACAATTCTTTCCCCCACGCACACGGAAACAAGGAAGTGGAGGAGTGTGTTGGGTGTGTGTTTAGGTGCCTGTGATATTATGTTATGTACCTGCATGCGCCAGAGGAGGTCGCCGCAGGGCTTGACTTGGTGGCGGTTGTCGTAGAAGTGCTGGCGAGCAGCCTCGACCTCTGCACGCTCCTCGGCGGTACCGGCCTCCAGGTCGAACTCCCAAATCTGCCTCCCCACGTAGTTGTTGGTGCTGTACAAGTAGGGACCGTCTTCTCCTTCTGCTATCTTCAGCCTCCACATCCTGATCCTCCTCTTTTTGTCTCTTCCTTCAACTGTTTATACCGCGACTCTCTGTATTCGGGCACCCGTGAATTGTCCTTCCTGATAATTATGCAAACAGAAAGAGAAAGTTAATGAGTTGCTGCACATCGAATTTCCTCAGTGAACATGTTCATTATATAATTATGAACTCTGTTCTTTTTCTGAGACTATAACACCATCTGCATGCATGGAGATTGTTGCGGAAGCCAAGCGATCGAACAATAAATTGACAGAATAAGAAAATAAATCGGACACCAGATTTACGTGGTTCGGTCGTAGTGACCTACGTCCACGGGGAGAGCAGCACGGAATTTCACTATAGATCAAGCGATACAACGGAGATTACAACCACACTCGAGTCACTCAAACACTCTAAGTGTTTCCCAAGCCCCAATTACACCCAATAACTCACACAGTGTTTAGCCCCATAATTTCTCACGAAATAATCTCTCAATCTCGCAAAAGAATTATACACAAATCTTAACACAAGATTTAATCGCTACGAACACTTGAGCTCTTGAACGTAATTTGCCGAAGAAAGACCCACGAAACTCTCTGCCAAGCACTCTATTTCGGCGCTTCAAGTCTTTTTGCGCTATAGAGTCCCACCGACAAAGAACATATATATATTGCCATAATAGAACCTGCGGAAGCCGACTCCAATACGGAAACGTTAATCCCATTCAAGAATCCAAATTTGGTCAATGATCAACACTTTCCCTTTTGGTTTCTCCACGCAATTTCCACCGATTCTTGCACACAAATATAATATAATACCAAGACAAAATATTTCTAGTTTGAGAATAGAGACTCCAACGTGTGTTAGGAAAGCATATTTCAAATATTTCCTTTTTGCTCGATTTCGGAGATCCACAAAATATCCAATTCGAAATATTTAGATTTTCGCTTCGGGCTTAAACTCGAGACATATTTTCAACAATCTCCACCTTGACTCGACGTTTGAGCCAAGTTACAATCGCTTTGATAGAAATTCGAATTTCGCTACTACTCTCCCACAGCCCCAATGGGCTCAACCGCCACAGACGTCTTTCAAGTCCAAGCCTCGCTTGAACTTCGCCATAGCCGTGGACCTCATCAGAATACCAACTCCACATGCATCTTTAACTGCTCCACAAGGATTTTCCGACACAATCTCTTCAACCGCAGATAAAGCAAAACCATCATTGCATTCATATCTGTTTGAAGATCGAATACGCACCTTGTCAATTTTAGTAGTTACAGCAACTGTTGGCTCAATAGGCTCCACCTCGCTATAAGCACCATCCGTGTCGATTATTTCGCTAGTGCCCGCTACCTCAGGAGTTTCTGGTTGCAACTCCACCTCAAGCTGAACACCGTTCAGATCCGTATGAACACTGCTATTAACACTCCTAGTCAGAAGTACTGGAGACTCGTCACATATAACTTCTCTGCTGATAATATGTGAATTTAATTCCGGGCACCACAACTTATAGCCGCGTTCACCTTGTGCATAACCTAGGAACATGCACTTTCTTGTCCTTCCATCGAGCTTACCATCACTAACTCGAACATAACATGGACAACCAAATATTCTAAGAACAGAATAATCAGCAACGTTACCTGACCACACTTCTTCAGGAGTCCGACATTCAATCGCAGTCGATGGAGATCTATTCTTCAGGTAACTCGCCATACTAAGCGCATCCGCTACAAATCTTCTAGCCATACCAGCACTAGAGAGCATTTTATGGGCCGTCTCTAGTAATATTTTGCTCATCAACTCTGCAACCTGTTGTGGTTCATTGACACTAGTGCGGTGTCTCACTATGCCTTCGTTCATGCAGAATTCGTTTAACAGCTCCGAGCAAAAATCCATACTATTGTCAATCCGCACCTGCTTGATCGTTTTACCAGTCTCCTTTTCGATCAAAACTTTTAACTGCCTGATCCTGACAACAGCATCAAACTTGTGCCTAAGCACAAACACCCACATCTTCCTCGAGTAGTCATCAACAACTGTTAACATAAATCTGGCACTCTTTCTCGAAAGAAATCGCGACAACCTGCGAACATCCAAGTGAATTAATTCTGCAATATCCGTGGTTTCTCTGACAACCGTACTAAACTGCACTTTTCGCCGTTGATCTAAATCACAGCACCTGCATACATTCAGTTCGTTAGCCACATAACCACATAGCAAATTTCTTTCACTTAGAACCTTCGGGCTTCTCTCACTAATGTGTCCCAAACGCATATGCCACAATTCAGACTCTCGAACCGATGCATTCGACGTCTCTGCAGCAAATTCCGTCACTGTCTCTCCTTGAAGCTCATACAAGCCACTATGCTTGATTCCTTTCATTATCACCAAGGCACCTCGAACAACTTTCAGAACTCCACATTCTGAAGAATACCGACACCCAGCTGAATCTAGGGCACTCAAGGAAATCAGATTTTTCTTCAACTCAGGAACATGCTTCACTCCAGTCAATGTCCACACGATACCATCATGCATTTTGATTCTGACATCACCAACACCAATAACATCGCATTCATAATTGTTCCCCAACTGCACTTTACTATTATCCGTGCACTGATAAGTAGTAAACCAGTCCTGTTTGGTGTAGCATGAAAAGAACAACCAGAATCCATAATCCATCCATCAAACGATGAATCATTAGTGACAGACAAGACATAATCAGCATCATCCGAATTACCATCAGCTATAGCTGCAATATCATCCGCAGATTCAACTCTAATTCCTTTACCCTTCTCGTTCTTCAGCTTAAGGCAATCCCTTCGAAGATGCCCCCTTTTGCCACAGCTCCAACAGACAACACCACCAGTTCTAGACTGACTTCGTCTATTCGAGTTCATATTACTTCTGTTAGCACGTGTACCAGTTCTTCCTCTATTTTCACCGACTAAAGCAGCAGATACATGTTCGCCAGATTCTCTTCTACGGATGTCTTCACTCAGAATTAAATCTCGAACACCATCAAACGTCAAACTTGTTGACCCAGAGGAATTACTAACAGCAGTAACAGTAGTATTCCAACTATCAAGCAATGAGGATAATAGAATCAAAGCACGTACCTCATCTTCAAAGTCAATATCAACTGAACTCAATTGACTAACAATCACATTGAATTCATTAATATGATCAGCAACTGATGCACCTTCGCTCATCTTTAAATTAAACAGACGTCGCATCAAATAGACCTTGTTGATCGCAGAGGGCTTTTCGTACATGTCCGACAAGGCTTTCATCAAACCCCCAGTGGTCTTCTCATTCACGATGTTAAACGCGACGTTACGAGCTAACGTCAGCCGAATAACACCCAAAGCTCGTCTATCCAGCAATTCCCAATCAGCTTGCTTCATCGTCTCTGGCTTCTCCCCAGACAGGGGCACGTGCAATTTCATCTGATATAGTTGATCCTCAATTTGCATCTTCCAGAAACCAAAATCCTTCCCATCAAATCTGTCGATTCTCACTTTTCCTTCTTCTATCGCCATCGATTCGCTTTAACTTAGTCAAGCCAAGCTCTGATACCAATTGTTGCGGAAGCCAAGCGATCGAACAATAAATTGACAGAATAAGAAAATAAATCGGACACCAGATTTACGTGGTTCGGTCGTAGTGACCTACGTCCACGGGGAGAGCAGCACGGAATTTCACTATAGATCAAGCGATACAACGGAGATTACAACCACACTCGAGTCACTCAAACACTCTAAGTGTTTCCCAAGCCCCAATTACACCCAATAACTCACACAGTGTTTAGCCCCATAATTTCTCACGAAATAATCTCTCAATCTCGCAAAAGAATTATACACAAATCTTAACACAAGATTTAATCGCTACGAACACTTGAGCTCTTGAACGTAATTTGCCGAAGAAAGACCCACGAAACTCTCTGCCAAGCACTCTATTTCGGCGCTTCAAGTCTTTTTGCGCTATAGAGTCCCACCGACAAAGAACATATATATATTGCCATAATAGAACCTGCGGAAGCCGACTCCAATACGGAAACGTTAATCCCATTCAAGAATCCAAATTTGGTCAATGATCAACACTTTCCCTTTTGGTTTCTCCACGCAATTTCCACCGATTCTTGCACACAAATATAATATAATACCAAGACAAAATATTTCTAGTTTGAGAATAGAGACTCCAACGTGTGTTAGGAAAGCATATTTCAAATATTTCCTTTTTGCTCGATTTCGGAGATCCACAAAATATCCAATTCGAAATATTTAGATTTTCGCTTCGGGCTTAAACTCGAGACATATTTTCAACAGAGATAGCGAAACTCATCGCGCAGTGATCTCAATCCAGCATAGCGAAAGCATTAACCAGTTACACAGAGAGATATCTACCTCTTCTGTGCGTGAGAGATTTGAGAGAGCTGATGAGAAAAGAATAGAGCTTTCTCTCCGAAACCAAAGGGCTGGTGTGTTCTTCAGGAGAAGAAAGGGGACCTCCATTTATACCCGCGTCATGGGTCGGCTAGCTCCTTCTTCTTTCTTTCTCTCATTTAATATAATTTCGGGTTTTCCGCCGGCGACCGGCGGTGGCCGAAGAAGAAAATGGGTAAAAGAAAAAAAAATTAAAAAAATTATTAAAATATTATTTGGGAACAAAAATTTTGTGTAGTTACTAAACGCATTTCTATTCTTTTCTACTCTAGGAATAGAAATTTTGGACAATTACCAAACGCCTTAAAATACTCCGAAATTATTTCCGGGCACAGAATAAAAAAAAATCATTTCTGTTCAGAAATAGTTCCCGAGCACATAATGGTTCTCATGCGCACCTGTTGCGACCTCCCCGAAACGGCTCCGAGGCCTATGGGGCTTGGCTAATGGATTACTAAATTAAACCTAGCTCGACTCTCCCAAACCCATACCAATTCGCAACTTAAATTTAAGTTATTAACATGCAAATCGATTTCATCTAGGAGTCGCCACTAATCAGTTTTTAATAGGTCGATTAGACACCTAAGCGAAGCATGGGAGAAAAGCTTCACTTCTACGAACCAGAGATTCAACAGGTACGGGGACTTGATTACACTAATCGACTAATTAGTGCCCTTTCGGTACCTAATCTTGTTCAATTCGTCACCTAACGTGCTCTCGCTAATCGGGAGTCTTAAAATTCCGTTCCTAACTAGGCTAAGGGAAGCAATAGTTAATATCTAAGCCTATACATACTTAATTAACTACATGCGAGATTAAATTAAATGTGCAATTCAAAATGTGTGAACCGAGCGACGTGAGATTAAATATAGCACTAAACATGCGAAAGGGGCGAAAAAAGCTAATTTCAAAATCCAAATAAAACTTCTGATTTTTTTTATTTTTTTAAAAATTTTTTTTTAAAATTTTTTTAAAATTTTTTTCGGAATTTCAGGAAATTTCTCGAAAATGTTTTTTGAGAATTTTTTTGAATTTTTTTTGAAAAAAATTTTTGGGATTTTTTTTGAAATTTTTTTGGAATTTTTCTTTTTTAAAAAAAATTTGAAATTTTTTAAAGAAAATAGAATAAAATAGAATAAAATAAAATAAAATCCGAACCTTCTCTTTTTTATTTTTTTAAAATAATAACAAAATAAAATAAAATTAATTTTTTTTATATTAAAATAATATGAAACCGGATCCGGGTCGGATCTCCGCATTTGACCCGGATCGGGACTGACCCGGGCACGCCGGTCCGGGTCCAAAGACAGACCGGGCTCGCTTTCTCACACTCTCGGCCTCTCTCTCTCCCTCGATCTCTCTCTGTTTCTTCGAACTCCTCTGATCTCCTCTTTTTTTCTGCCCCCCTCCCTCCTTGCTCTCTATTCTCCCCTTTTCTTTTAAAACTCCACCACGTCTTTTTTTTTTTAAGTATGTGCAGAACGTTCCCTTTTGGTGAATGGACTGCACTGTCAAAGAGACAGTGCCCTTTATGTCAGTCAAAGAAAGAAGAAAGCTTCTTCTTTTTTGTCATTTTCTATTTGACTTCTCCTTTCCCTTCTAGTGCCCCCTTCTGGACGTGCATTTCCTGAGGGAAAGCAGATGGCCTTCCCCTCCTTTGAGCCTTGGGGCCATAAAGCTTTTTTTGTCATTTTCTATCTTATCTTTTGTGTTCTGCTTTCTTCTCTTTCTCTTTTTCATGAAAATACGCGGACCCCATTTTCTTGTCCTTTCTCACTTATTTCTTTATTTGTGAAAGTGTCGAAGAGTGCCAAGAGGGAGAGGGAAGAGATCACGTTTTTGTCTTTGTCTCTTTTCTTTTTTTTCTTTTTTATATGATTTTTATAATAATTTTAAATAAAGTTTTAAAATAAAGCAAAAATATGCTTCACTAAATCTATTAATGCAAATGCGCCTAATGTCTATATGCCACATAATTTAATGAAAATATTTTTGTTTAGGGGTTAAAAATTAATTCCTAATTTTCTACGCAATTAAATCCTGAATGACTAGGCAAAATTTAAGTGTCAACAGCTGCTCATCTTTGAAGGGGAGTTCAAAGAAGTTCCATTCAAAGACAAAAGATACCTAAATTTTGTTAGGGGAAGGCATGGGATGGCACAATGCTTGAGGCATGGGGGTGATTATTATTATTATTTTCACGGATACTATTCAAAAGGGGAATCCTTTCATTCGACAAGGTCTTACCACGTAAGAATGGTTTCAACCAAGAAGAAAGCCACACTGTGTAAGAACGGGCTTTTGGCTAAACGAAGAGATCATACCGTGTAAGAACGGACTTTGACCGAAAGGGAAGCCATACCGTGTAAGAATGGGCTCTTGGCTCAATGAAGAGGTCATACCGTGTAAGAACGGACTTTGACCGAAAGGGAAGCCATACCGTGTAAGAATGGGCTCTTGGCTCAATGAAGAGGTCGTATTGTGCAAGAACGGACTTTGACCGAAAGGGAAGCCATACCGTGTAAGAACGGGCTCTTATCTTAATGAAGCTTAATGAAGAGGTCGTACCGTGTAAGAACTGACTTTTGACCGAAAAGGAAGCCATACCGTGTAAGAACGGGCCTTCGACTACATGAAGTCTTGCTATGTAAAGAAGGAAATTCTTGACTGCGAAAGCTCGCCAGATCGATGTGGTACTCCAGACTGTGAAAGCTCACCGGACAAGGAAAGAGATAGACTCTGGGCTGCGAAAGCTCGCCAGGTTGATGGGGTGTTCCAGGATGCGAAAGCTCACTCGGCAAGGAAAAAGACTCTGGGCGTGCAAAGAAAAAGACTCTGGGCTGCGAAAGCTCGCCAAGTTGAAGGGATGTTCCGGGCTGCAAAAGCTCACCTTGCAAAGAAAAAGACTCTGAGCTGCGAAAGCTCGCCAGGTCGAAGGGGTGCTCCGGGCTGCAGAAGCTCACCGTGCAAAGAAAAAGATTCTAGGCTGCGAAAGCTCATCGGGTAAGGAAAAACACAGACTCTGGATTGAAATTTAGGGACTAAGACCCTGTAAACGTCGAAAGTTTCACCTAGGGATTAAAACCCTATGAGCAGCTAGGATTCCGCTTAGAGACTAAAACCTTATGAACGGCAATAGGAACAATACCTTGAAGGAATGCCTAGAGACTAAAACCCTGAAAGTACGCCTAGGGATTAAAACCCTATGCACGGAAAATTGCACTCAAGATTTTGAGATACCTAATATTTTTCACTCAGGATTTTAAAGTGCTCAAGATTTCCACTTAGAATTTTAAATTGTACTCAAGATTTTCAGGGTTTTAAGGAAAGACCCGGAACCTTTTGAAATCGGGGTGTTATGTAATAAATGCATAAACCTTTGCATTGCGTAGTTTAAAGACAAACGCACAAACCTTCGTAAAGCACGATCTCTCATGGGGAAGACTTATCATGTAAGAATGGTTTCGGGCTATTAGAGCTCAACATATCTGTCAAATATTGAGGAAATTTTGAGGAGACATCTGCACATCTAACAGAACGTGTTATAACAAGTGCTCTGGTAGCAAATGCGTACCACGCAAGATAACATCACAAGAGGCCATATCAAAATGGTATCATCAATGAAAAAGCATCGATTGCACGAGCAATTTAGAGTAAACTCAATTGTTTGGAAAGCATTCAACATCCTTCAATATTGCAAAATTGCCTTGATGCATGAAAGACGTCATTAGTCATCAAATTCCCTTAGGAGAAAGTCTTTTATCAAAATGATGTTAACTTATGAAGAGAGTCCGTTAAACATGCCAAACAAGAATTTCTTAGTCTGAAAGGACTTCTCACATACTGTCAAAAAGGTTGTTTGATCCCATCCATTGATGTGGGAAGTAAACATGAACTCTCTATATACCTCACACTACCAGTATCGAAGGTTTCGAGAATCATTCGCAATAAGTACACGTTGACCAATCTAAGAGGTCTTTTAAAGGGTCGTAATGTAGGTTTGGTCATGGTTTCAATAATGGATGAGCATTATCGGCTAAGGAATGAAGTAACTGTCAGTTAGCGTTTCCATTAGGTTTACAAGTCAAGAAACCTTAAGATATGATAAGGTAGCTTTGCCCCCGCTTCTTCCAGCGGTAACTTCTTTGAACATCCAAATTTCTGCTTGAACCATCCCAATCAGAAAAGACTTTAGAGAAGGTTGTAACATTGGTTTGGGTAAAGGCTCGAAAGGCTCAAAAATTCACAAGAGTGGTTTAAGAGTTGGTGATCACCGTGGCATCATTACCATATCATCTAATCTTTTCAAGGACACTCAAAGTTTGAAATTCAGTTTGTCTTGAAAGTTCATTGACTAATTCTTTCTACACAAGAGTTTCGCTCCTTTCTCTAATGGCTTTTGTATTTGTAATGATTTTTTTTCTTGCCAACATTTTTCTTTTGACATCTTTTTTTCACATGAGAGCTTTTCTCTTGATGCAGCTTTTTTTTTTGCTCTCTCTTTTTTTTACAATGGGCATTGGCCTTACTTTTACCAGGCACACTGCTTTTTCATGCCCCCTAGTTTTCATTTGACTTTTGCTCTTTTTATTTTTTGAGCTTTTAAAACTTCCGAGATGTTTTTCACACTGTCTCATGAGTACCAATTATCTTGATAAATCACGTGCTTTGCCCCAGTGTAGGGAGATAATCACCATTCGGTTTTAGAAATGAATATTTAGGCTCAACTTGGCTAAGCAAAGGGTATGAGTGTGTTTGGGTAGAGGAATGAATGCTCTTCTTCATTTTGGGATGTTTCAAGCTTCCATAAGGATTCACCTGAAGTCACCACAAAAAGATTGATACCAGTGAGAGCAAAGAAATCTATCTCATCTTTTCACTCAAAGAATGTCAACCAAAACATCCAAATTTGCCCAATTGTAGGGTGGTTCTTGACATTGGTATTTTGTAAAAATTCTCCACATGTAAAGGCTCAAAGGGGCTTGACTATGGTCACCTGTAGTGTATATGGTAGAGGAAAGAAATGCCTCTTTTTACTTTGATCCATGTACCACTTGCGAATGAATCCTTCGTCCTTAAACAACACGGGTTTTCTTTTCCACTCAATTCTCAAAGTGATTACGGGATGTTTTTAGAATTGGTTTGCCTTTCTTGATCCTAAGTACTTCTCATTTGGCATTATTAACATCTCCCTTTTTTTTTGTTGAGACCATCGCGGGTTGATTAGTCTCCACAAAGAATTTTGATTCAAAATGAATGATCCGCCAAGCACCAAGGCAATTTTTGGATAAAGACGATATTCAAAATTTTTGTGAAAAGTTTGCTTTCACAGCTCTACTTTTGTACTCTTTTTTCGAATACATCAGAAACTCCCCCGTTTTTTCATGAAGAAAATTTTTATTTGATTTTCATTTGAATTTTGGAAGAAGGGTACTTACCTGCGGCATGGTGACTTGGTAACCCTGTAAAAAATTAGAAAGAATATGTTAGTTAAAGACTTTTTAAGGATTAAAAAATTGAGAACGATACAACATTACTCCTCATTTGCATTTGGCCTTCAAGTCTTTGATACTTCCTATCAAAGGAAAAGAGAATCATGTCAAAAAAACTGTATTAAAATAGACAATTGGAAACGATACAATTTACCCTTCATTTGAATTTGCCTTCTTGGGTGTTGGACAACTCCCTTCATTTGAATTTGCTTGCTTGTATATTTGAGAACTCCCTTCATCCGCTTTCTTCACCTTGATTTCTTAGCATTATTTCGATATTTAAGGGCATTGTCCCTTAGATGTTTTGCCCCATCTATTATATGTTTCCTTGGTAGGAGGTGTCGCCTCCGCGGTCAATGTGTGCCTTTGTCTATAAGAGGGGAGACATGTTAGTTCAATCCCAAAATTGAATTGGACTAATTTAGGAACGATACACCCTTTTTGTGTTGAATCGAATGACTCCTCTTTATCATGCATCATGGGTGAGGATTATTGCCCTTTTAGTGACCTGCTTCAATCATCACTCTGCAAGAAAAGGAAATATGACGGGTTATCTCCACACTAAATTGGACTCAATGTAGGAACGATACATCCTTCAGCACTAAATTGGATGTCTTGTCGTGATTTGTTGGCAAGAGGCGTTGTTCTGCATATGTTGTCCCATTATGCTTGCTTGGAGGAGAGAAAGATTTGTCCCAATAATTTGGTGCTTCATATTGAGCTAAATGATTTAGCCATATCCAACTTCATCTTGTATGACCGGCGGGTCTTTGATCACCCTCCATTATTTCTTTTGTGCCGAAGCGAATGCTTCGATCATGTTCTCTTGGTGAGAGGTGTATCCTTATGCCGAATCAAGTTTCGTCGACACATGTTTTCACCATGCTTGCCTGGGGGCTTTTGTTTGGAGTCCGGCCGCCGAATACAGCAAAAATCACGAGCACTTGTGCTTCCCACGACGCACTTCAATTGGTGATTATGGCACATTGCATTTGATTCGAGTTCCAAGTGCCTAACTTTTGTGTTTAGAGGAGAAGAATGTTGAACAAATCATTCATTTTACCTGTTTGACAAAAATGGATAGACGAGTCAGTTGTCGCACGAGAAATTCTTATTGGAACGATTACAACCTTATCATCTCAAAGTATCTTTTTGCAGACCAACCTGAGAAATGATCAAGCAGAGTGATAAAATCTTGTGCAAAACTTTTTGAAACTCATTTTCAAAATATTTTGAGGGTAAGCATAAAAACCTAGCTCAGAGCTCTGTTTGAAGCACTTTATGTGCTTTCAAAGAACAATGATATGAATTAGAACCTCACTACTCAAAGACGCGAGTCACGTGATTTACAACATCAATTGGATTCACAACTAAAACCTAAATCGGAAAACATCATTCCCAATGAGAATAAAAACAAGGACAGTACAAAAACTCTTGCATAAAGGAATGCAATAAATAATTCTCGTCCTAACTTTAAAGTTCACTTCTTGACGTGGTCAAGGGTGAGAATTTCAAGGAGTGACCATCACGTATAACCTGCAAAAGGAAGACAACATTAGTATGTGAAAGAAAAAGTGATCTTTCACTGATGCCGCCTCTTATGACAAAAGCGAGGCAACAATACATGCCCCCACGGTTCCTATTTGTAAGCATTTAGTATTTCACCAAGATTTCATCGTAAGTGGAGACATCATTAAAAGATCAAATCGCGGCTATCAATCGAGCGCCCTTTTTATTCCAAAAGTTTCATCGCAAAATGCGGCATATCAAATTTGAAAGACTGATTTGCGATTTCATTTTTGCAACAATGAGGTGATTCCTATTTCAAAAAAATTAATACACAAAAAGTGATTTGAATTTCGATTCCGAAATGTGAACAAAAAAGAATTTTATTGAAAATGTGACTTCAATTTTATGCCCCAAGATGCAATCTTGACTTGAAAGAATTTCTGCATAAAAAATGTGATTTTAAGCCTATAACTGAAAGTTTAGACAAAATCATCTGTTTTGGTGGGGCCAAATCACTGGTGTTTTGAGATTTATACTCAAGGTTTATAGTCAAGAGTGATTGCTTGAAATTTTCAATTATAAGCTTAGATCACCTAGGACATTCAATTGATTTCCACGAATTTCAAAAATAAAAGTTTGAACCAAAAGTGAACAAGTAATGAGAGAAATCATACTTACATTGGATGACAAACTTTAAATCACATAAACATGCAATTGTAACGTGCGGCTAAACTTCTACTCTAGATGGCTTAACTAATTGGAGTTACAAGGGTAGGATGACTAGTCGTGGCCTCGTGCACTAAGCCAAGTCCTCGTAACTCTGGCTTGGTCAGGAATGATACCCCGATGCGACGCGGCCTCGCGGGCAAAGGTAAGCATTCTTGACACCAAGAAAGAAGCTTTCGGGATTGAGTTGGGCAACCTCTACTACGCGGCCTCGCGGTCGAAATCGTATCCAACTCAATACCATCCTAAACATTCCTAGTGCAGTCCAGGTTCAGCAGCATGGTTATGTGTGCAATAGTGTAGTGCTAAAACGTTTAAAGCATGCACAAAAGTTTATACACAAAGCACTTCAAGAGTTTGAAAGAGAAAAACATTCGTTCCCAAACTACAAATCTACAAAACAAAGGGTCAACAATTACTCTACCCCTTATAATTTCCAACCTACAAGACCATTTTACACTTTGTTAGCAGACTTACCTTAGCCTTCACGATGCTCTGCCATAAGACCACGTTAGTTAACAAACAATCAACATATACTAGGCCTAAGTCCTCAAGTGGTCCCCAGCGGAGTCGCCAAGTTGTCGCAACCTCCCCGAAACGGCCTCGAGGCCTACCGGGTTTGGCTAATGGATTACTAAATTAAACTTAGCTCGAGCTCTCCCAAACTCATACCAATTCGCAACTTAAATTTAAGTTATTAACATGCAAATCGATTTCATCTAGGGATCGCCACTAATCAGTTTCTAATAGGTCGATTAGACACCTAAGCGAAGCATGGGAGAAAAAGCTTCACTTCTACGAACCAGAGATTTAACAGGTATGGGGACTTGATTACACTAATCAACTAATTAGTGCCCTTTCGGTACCTAATCTTGTTCAATTCGTCACCTAACGTGCTCTCGCTAATCGGGAGTCTCAAAATTCCGTTCCTAACTAGGCTAAGGGAAGCAATAGTTAATATCTAAGCCTAGACATACTTAATTAATTACATGCGAGATTAAATTAAATGTGCAATTCGAAGTGTGTGAATCGAGCGACGCGAGACTAAATATAGCACTAAACATGCGAAAGGAGCGAAAAAAGCTAATTTCAAAATCCAAATAAAACTTCTGATTTTTTTTTTAAAATTTTTTTATAAATTTTTTTTAAAATTTAAAAAAAATTTTTTTCGAAATTTCTGGAAATTTCTCAAAATTTTTTTTTTGAGAATTTTTTTGAATTTTTTTTGAAAAAATTTTTGGGATTTTTTTTGAAAATTTTTTGGAATTTTTCTTTTTTTTAAAAAAATTTTGAAATTTTTTTAGAGAAAAATAGAATAAAATAGAATAAAATAAAATAAAATCCGAACCTTATCTTTTTTATTTTTTTTAAAATAATAACAAAATAAAATAAAATTAATTTTTTTATATTAAAATAATATGAAACCGGATTCGAGTCGGATCTCCACATCCAACCGGGATAGGGACTGACCCGGGCACGCCGGTCCGGGTCCGAAGACGGACCGGGCTCGTTTGTTGAGCCTGGTTAAAATTTTTTTTGAAATTTCTGTTTTTGAAGGAAAAGCCCAGCCCGAAATATACATATTTTGTTTTTAACAATACCAATGAATAACAGCCTAGCCCACCAAATCCTCACTCCGGCCTAACTGCGAAAGCCCAACACCTGGTTAGACTTGCGAACTTGACCCGACTCGCTAGAAACCCTACCTAGTTCGCCAAGCCGCTTGACCCGGCTTGCGGCCGCGACCCACGCGTTGCCACCTCGCACTTGCGGCCGGCGCTCACGCCGGTGGTCGGCGCTCACGCCGGTGGCCGGCGCCTCACCTGTCTGTGATACCACCCCGACGAAGGGCGGCCGACGTCCTCCCCCCGAGTCACCGCCGTGGTGATCGGCGAGGGACCGAGGCTGTCCAAGCCTCGGCGAAGGATTGGACAGCCGCGGATCAACCAAGCCCTGACGAGGGACTGGCCGACCGCCTCCGCCCGCAGTCACGCCCGGACTGCCGTGGCCATCGGCGGCGCGCTGGGACCATCCAACACTCACAAAAACATGCCAAAACACGGGCTAGCCAAAGGAAGAAGACTTAGGCAAAACATCGAATAGTGAGCGTGCGCGATGAAAACGACAAGTTCTAGGCTCGAAGGAGGCTCAAACGCATCCGAAATTCATGCACGACCAACCCAGACAAGCAGGACCAAACCCGGAGTGTTACCGGCCGGAACTCGCGCAAGCCAGACGGCTGCGAGTTCCGGCTAGTGATTCCTCCCAAAAAAACAGAGTGCAAATGAAAACGGGGGCTGCGGCCACAGTCCCTACTCGACTCGGCGATGGCGAATGGAAGGCTACCGCGGTAGATCGGGTTACACTCATATGCCTCGCACACCCACGAGCCGGGATCCTCGGGAAAACACCCCGAATCGAGCGACAACAGCCCAAGTAAGGCTCAAAGAAGGCTCAAGCTGAGACCTACCGTGAGGAAAGGGGTTCGCCGGCCACGGCCGAGGTACGGCGGTCGTCAACGGGGGACCGTTCGACCTCAGCTCTCGCTTTCTCACACTCTCGGCCTCTCTCTCTCCCTCGATCTCTCTCTGTTTCTCCGAACTCCTTCGATCTCCTCTTTTTTTCTGCCCCCTCCCCCCTTGCTCTCTATTCTCCCCTTTTCTTTTAAAACTCCACCACGTCTTTTTTTTTTTTTAGTATGTGCAGAACGTTCCCTTTTGGTGAATGGACTGCACTGTCAAAGAGACAGTGCCCTTTATGTCAGTCAAAGAAAGAAGAAAGCTTCTTCTTTTTTGTCATTTTCTATTTGAATTCTCCTTTCCCTTCTAGCGCCCCCTTCTGGACGTGCATTTCCTGAGGGAAAGCAGATGGCCTTCCCCTCCTTTGAGCCTTGGGGCCATAAAGCTTTTTTTTGTCATTTTCTATCTTATCTTTTGTGTTCTGCTTTCTTCTCTTTCTCTTTTTCATGAAAATACGCGGACCCCATTTTCTTGTCCTTTCTCACTTGTTTCTTTATTTGTGAAAGTGTCGAAGAGTGCCAAGAGGGAGAGGGGAGAGATCACGTTTTTGTCTTTGTCTCTTTTCTTTTTTTTTCTTTTTTATATGATTTTTATAATAATTTTAAATAAAGAAATAAAATAAAGCGAAAATATGCTTCACTAAATCTATTAATGCAAATGCGCCTAATGTCTATATGCCACATAATTTAATGAAAATATTTTTTTTAGGGGTTAAAAATTAATTCCTAATTTTCTACGCAATTAAACCCTGAATGACTAGGCAAAATTTAGGTGTTAACAATACCCTAAATCTGCCCAACAAAATTAAATAATGTTACATATGCTATTCGCGGAAAGAGCCGTACTTTCTCTCGTCCCTGATTAAGTGATATATCGTATTCGAACACCACATGTAACAACTTAATCTGACGAGAGCGAGGAGTGGTCATTGGGGTCGGAAGGACTTGGACAAGAAGTGACTCATAGCAAGCTTTAGGATAATGAAGTGGGCATGAATGAATCAACAGTGCAACGAATAGGCGGATAACGATTTTAACATATATATATGTGTGTGTGTGTGAAAAATGGAATTAGCTTTTGGAGGTGCATTTTAACGTAACTGCAATACTTAGCTTTTGAATTTCAAAGTTAAGCATTCTGGAACATTATCATGGTGAGTGACCTCCTGAAAAGGTGCCCACTTGTACACTGAAAGACACAATTACCCAGGAATATCATAAGGAAAAGTGTCAAAAAAGTACTAAATCTTTTGCATTGGTGCCAATTTAGTCATAAACCTTTTTTTGGTGTCAATTCCATTTTAAACCTTTTGCATTGATGCCAATTAAGTCCTAAACCTTTTAAATTGATGTCAATTCAGTCCTCTAGCCTCGGCTCCTCAGCCGTCGAATTAACCACATCCGTTAGAAATTCTTGACACCCTCTGTTCAACAACTTAGTCATTTCTAACAACGAAATCCGTGAGATCGAGGTTCCCCCTTGATTTCCCACAAATTCAAATTTTGTTTATCCAATTGGATTAAATTGGATCACCCTGCTACTACAATCCATAATAGCCCTCTGCTTAACTAATCAATCCATGCCAACTATCACATCAAAGTCATACATCGCTAAAACCGCTGGATCAATTCTTTCTTCCATATCACCAATTACGATCTTACAATTCGGCCATCCTAATGAGACTAGCACCTGATCATTCAGTGGAGTGATAACACACAACATAACATCAAGCAATTGCGGTTCTATGCTAGTCAATTTAACAAACTGCTCTGATATAAATGAATATGACGTCCTAGGGTCAAACAAAGCATATGCAACATGATTGCATAGAGAAACTGTACCTATGACTACCCTTGGTGCGTTCTCAATCTCTCTTTTGGCCATGGCATACACCCGTCCTTGGGCTGGTGGCCTATTCTGATTAGTCGGCAGGGTAGCTCCAATTCGGTTACCGTTCTAGAGTGGCGGCAACGCAGGCAATCGATTCTGCCTAATATTGGGACAAGTCCTTATCTGATGACTAAATCCGCCACATCCGAAACATGCTTTGCCCCTGTTTGGACAAGGTCCGTTTCCATGTTTTTCCCTACATACCCGACATGGACCATTCTGGAAATGGTTCGATTTCTCGATATTCTTCCTAGCAGGAGGGGCGAAACGTTGATTACTCGCCATTGGCCTCTTCGTAAAGTGGCGGTTATCCCTATCCGGGGTAAATCTCAACCCAGAAGCGGCAGCCTTATCTGCTAATTCGCATTTGATCGCTTGGGCCCAATCATAATTCTCATTATAATCCCTCAAATTCAATGAAATCATTTGGCTATGAAGGTCTGGCTTCAAACCGTCTCGGAACCTTTGAGCCCTATCCAACGGATCCTCCGCCATCCTTTGGGCAAACTTAGATAATCGGGCGAATTCAGCCTCATACTGATCCACTGTCCTCTGTCCCTGACGAAGCCTCATAAACTCAGCTAATTTCTATTTCGGGCACTCTCAGAAAAATACTTACCATTAAAAACTTCTACAAACATCGCCCAAGTCTGGGCAGCACCAGCAGGGAACACCCTTCCTCTGGTGGCTTTCCACCAATCACTTGCATTTCCTTGGAACTGGTACACCTCTAAGGTCACTTTCTTTTCCTCGGTGCACCCTAATACATCAAAGGCCCTTTCTAACTCCTCTACCCAAAGCGATTCAATCTCAAGGTCGCCCTTACCATCAAACTTAGGGGGCTTTAATTTCAAAAACTGCTAAATTAGCTGATGCATTTGCCTATTCACATTCACTTGCCCTTGTCCCTGGTTCCCATTATTATTATTGGCAGCAGCGGCCACAATGGCCTCAGCAGCTTGGCAATAGTGGCAGCTCGTTCCCGAGTCTGCCGTCCTATCAAATTACCAATCTCTTCTAGAGTCTTCATGACCGCATCCATTCTCAGATCTCCTGCAGGTTGGCCTCGTGAATTGGATGAATCCCCAGTTCCTCCACCTCTCGAACTCATCCTCACGGTTTCTATCACTCACCTACCTGCTATAATTCCTAGGCCAACTATACCAGTCTAGTCCTATGCAGCGAATTAACATAATAACTCACTTAGCAGGTAAGTAATCACAATAGCACAAGGTCACAATCAATAAGGTCTGTGCACTTACCTCAAGTCTAGACGCACCTGCATTTCAATCGTTATAACATTCAATTTACTCAGCAATCATAACAAACAGTCTGGAGGCACGCATAGCTCATTCCACACCTATGACTCACTAAGGTCTCCCTAGATAACTACCCCAGGATTTCCGCTCCTTATCACTCCAGGCTTCGACTAACTTAGATCGAGCTGTCCTTACTCTGATACCAAATCAACACGTGATGTCACGTGCCAAACCCCATCGAGTCGTGACATCCCACCTTGGTCGAATTAGTACGACGTCCCAGGAAGTCGCTGACCCCACACATTAGATATAAAGCATCAGCGGAAGCAACAAACACCCAGACAATATATAACTAGGGGTAAAAGGGAGAATATATATCCATAACCGATTCAAACTTATACCATATCCACCATTTACAATCCACATAATATACATGCACACCGAGCTTCTAAACTTTACACCGCTGACATAAAAAAGGATCAGTAGCCTAGGTATACCATAATTCTAAAAATAGGACATTTCAAAACCTTGACTATACCCCTAAACTAGCCCTTATGACCCCTGGATGGCATCCACTCCGAGTCCGACTCCCTAGAACCCGAGTCTAAAACCCCCTGAGCCACCTGCTCCTTCAAGGACTCCAAATCAGCCTCAATCTCAATCGGGTTGTCCTCATCACTAGACTATAACGAAACCTCAATCCGCTCCTCCTTTTTAGGCTCATTATCTGGCTTTTCCTCTAGTTCTTCCTTTGGCTCATCCTCCGATTTTTCCTCTGGATCTTCTGCTGGTTCCTCCTCTAGTGCTTTCTCAGGCTCTCCTTCAGGCTCTCCTTCTTCTGATTCTTCTTCTTCTTCAGGTTCCTCGTCTAGCATTGCCTCTAGATCCACATCCATCGTATCATACCTTGCCTGTGATTCCTCCGGCTTCATATCAAGCTTAGCCACTCAAGGTTCGGGTGTTGCAGGTGCGGGCTGATGTCCGGACTGTGCTAGGCTAGTATCTAGACTAGTCATCTCACCGCCGGGAGGGAGTATAGCCGACGGATCCCAATCTCCTACTCCGTCAAAGGGAACATCAAAGTCACGGACGGGGCCAAACTCATCCATCCCGTCTCGAAACATCCAAGCGGTATAGGTGTGGGCCTAACAAAGAGATTGCCCTATGTCTACCCAGACTACGGTAGTATGCTTGATCCAGGTCATATTCTCATCTATTGGATATTCTATCACATTATGGTCGGTGTGCATCGAAATACCAAAATGTTGAGGTGGGGGTGGTGGGAGATTCATGGTTCAAACCGGGGTTCTGAAATTATTTGGTTAAACAACCATAAGAACACATTCTAAACCCCACCTAGGCTAACACGTACCTCCAGATAAGTCAAACACACTAACACTCAACAACCACATAACAAGCACACAATTGCACTTACCTGGGCTTTCAATGCGTACAATTTGCACGTTAGCCATAATAACACAAATTCCAACCACATGCACATTCCAAATAAATTTCCATGCCCACAGACAAAGTCGAATGTACGTCATTTCCAAGCTCGACATTTCACACACACTCATTCATGCACCATCATATCACTTTTCATTCGACTTGCAAGCGACCCGCGTTATAGTACATGCCTAAAGTCCATTGTCAATCTACGATCCACATACGACCGTTTCAATTTCACAACACTTCTTAGCCTGTGTTACAGTACACGTCTCAGGCTATGTCTCTTGCCCATGTTACAATACACACCTCAGGTTCAACATCCACCACCTACAGCACAACCCACTTTGAAGTACACGCCTTAGGTTGACAGTCTTTCGGTAATACTGAGCATCGTCTCGCGTTAATGTACATGCCTTAGGACGGCTCACTTCCCCTCGTTATAGTACACGCCTTAGGGACTTTTGTGACCACACGCACGACACATCACATAACTTTCTCATCCATCCACACGCTCAAACCTCATGCGAACATGCTCAATTATCACATAAACATGGCCAATTTCCAGTCAATTCAATCCAGCCTATACACGCATATAACGGGGCCACATTTTCAACAATTATTCCACAATTCAATGAGCACGCAAGGTCGCCAATGGACCCACAATCACAGCCATAATTATGGGCATAAAGTCAATATTTCTATGTCTATTTCCAGCCATAACAATCACCACAAACCAGCCAATCCAATTAAATTTGCACGTGTACAATTCACTCGGGTTTTTGCATTTTAAGCCGAATTTCACCATTCACGGATGTCGTACTCCTATCGACAACTCCCAAACCAACACGTACTATATTTTAATCACCAATATGCACAAACTCGGCCACAGAATGAACAATAATTCAGCCACCATAGAATATCACCATAACGGCACATTTAGGCCCGTTTTTCACGTAATAAGCCACAATAATCACTCAGAATCATTCCGGTTACCTAACCAATCAATTCTAAACTCAATTCCACCTAAAAAAACTATCACAATTTCATCCAAACTACTTAGCCAAATTAGTCCAACAATTAATCGACGATAAACCCCTAAAACGTGTTAAAACGGCTCGGAACTAACCCGAAAATATCCGTTATCCTAGGTAAGGGTTAGGATATCACTTAATTGTGATTCCTACGCGAAATTGAGGCCTCTACGGTGGCTGAACAGAGAGCAAACAGCAGCGGCAGCGGCGACAAGCGGTAAGGGTTACAAGCAACACGATGGCGATCACAAGCGGCGGCGATTGGCTGCTAGCTTTCTGCGGCTGGATAGAATCGAATGAGGATGTTGGTGGTGGTTTCGGTGAGGGAAAAACAGGGGAGAGAGGGATGGTGAGGCGGTGGTGTGGCGAGGACGCAGCTTCACGGGTAGACGGTGGTGATCCTGCTCGGCAGTTGCACGACGGGGATGGGTGTGGCCGGCTGGCCACTTCAAGGTGGGAGGAGGAGGAGGCTTGGCCGGGAGGGAGAGTGCAGGAGAGACAATAACGTGAGGAAGAAATGAGAGGGAGAGAGAGTAAGAGAGAGAAAAAGGCTTAATTACAACAATAATTATTGTCTAATACCCTAGAAAATGACCATCCTATCCTTCTCTCTAATTCCAAATCAACGGTCACGATTCAATCTTATCCTAAGATCGATGGCCAAGATTAATCCTTACAAAAAATATCTAGGGGCAAAATTAGAATTTTACAAAATTTCCAAGGGCAAAATTGTCCAAACATTTCTATTTCTAAAGTACGTGTGAAATGACCAAAATGCCTCTCTCCCATTATACTTGGCCTTAATAAAATCTCAGGGGTAAAACGGTCATTTTTCATTTCTCGCCGAAATTCGAATTTTCTGAAGAATCCGGACAAATCTGAAGCTGACCGAGCTAATGACAACATCGTCCAATTATCCTGTCGTGACCTTCATAATTTTCGATGCCCAAACTTGGTCTCTAATTAACAATTAAATTTGATTAACGTAAATTGAGCGTGTCTCGAACTAACGGGTGGCTTTTGGGGAAATTCACACATTTGACTTGTGGCCGACACTAAATCAAGCCACGTTTAAGTTCGCTCGAGTCGTGACGACCGCGATCATCACTTAATCGCGAGGATCGATTGCTAGTTCCGATGGGCACGATCGTTTGGTATAGGTTTAGGGTTATTCGTCAATTCATTTCGTGATCAAGCGAAATCACCAGTGATCCACTCGTGATAGCTGCAAATTGATTCCTAACTATCCTTGGATAGTCATACATTGGCTCAAAATGTCACATCGACAATTTTTATGATCGAAAGTCGGTTCACTATCGAATTTCTTTGGTCGTGCGAATTTAAATCCCTAATTAGCCTTTCCCTAACTATTAGTATCCCATGAGTGATCAGTTCTGGGCGAGATCTAACTACAAGCATGTCCATAAAATCATCCATTTCATAAATCCCAAGTGGGTCAATTTTCAAAATGTCACAACATAGGACAGCCGGCGCCCACGTTGGTGATTTCTGGCCAAAATTGGCCTGAAGAACTCAATTGGCAAAAAGTATAAAGTTTATAACTTAATTAGCACAATTACAAGGTTTAAGATTGAATTGGCAAAAGTGTAATAGTTTAATAGTTTTTGGACAATTTTTCAGCCCACATTTAGGGGGTGACTATTTTGAAACTCGTCCTAGTTTTGTTTTGATCTTTGGATGATGAATTATAGTTCTATGTCAGGCCTTGGATTATAAGTCAAATTGCAAGTGTAAATGTATACCATTGGTGCAATAATTGCGTGATCCATCTTAAAATTGATGCTTGAAATCATTCCATTTTTCTCATTTTCATGGCATGAATGGGTAATAAGCTACTAAAGCCCGTTTGATATAGCTGTGATTGAACATAGCTCTATTGTGTTTAGCTGCATTGTGAAGTGCATTGTTATTTACATACTTGGTAATACATATTTTAAAGTTGCAACATCTTAAAATCGGATGAAGTTTCCTCCCAAAAGCTGCTATAAATTTATATAGTTTTGGAGGAATTGCAATTATAAGGAATTTCCACCTCATAAAAGTTACAACCCCTTTATTCATAGATAAGGTATTGTGGGAAAGTTATACCAAACAACTTCTTAATAGCAAAACATGTTATTCATTTAACTTTTATGCCGAATGTTATATGTGAGATGTCATTAATCGGTGTCGTTTTCAATTTGTTAAAGATTGGTGCATAATAGCCTTTGAAATAATGATATTTTTATTATTATGTCCCATCGTCTCTAATTAGCTGGTAAATGTATGTGGATATAGTGTAAGATATTCTTTTAATTTGAAAGGTAAAATTACAATTAAAATTTATTCCATTTTGGGGAAAAACGTATTATTACCTTTGATTTTAATCGTCGACGTGTTTTTGTCTTTTCCTTTCCTTTTAATTGTTTTCATTTCTTTATTTTATCCTTCTCGTTCTTCCTGAAGCAACTTCTCCAAGAAGGGTGACTAGCCACCAGCCAACATCTGCGGCCAATGGTGGTTAAAATGTATTGCCTGTGGCAAACGCTGGACAACTCCTGTCCCTGTCCCATGAATTGCCCTGCCCTACACTTTCAAGTTTAAGTGGGAAATTATTAAAAATATGTTTCGAGTTTGAGTTTGAAGTAAAAATTTAAATTTCGAGAAAAGAAGAAAGAAGGAAATTTACTGCATGGAGGAAATACACGGACATCAATTTTATCAAGTCTTGGGCGTGAAACGGGAAAATCTAACTTGGACTCCGTTAGGAATATACGGAAATCAATTTTCGCGTGGACCCTGGCTTCTTATTTTCATGAATAAGTCCAAAAGTATTTGTTGGACTTTGACCATGGAAAGTGGGCTTACGTCGATTTGCTGATTGGTCAGAAAAAGAAAGAAATAAAAAGATGAGGATTATCTTTCCTTGATGAAGTCGGCAAAGAAGAAGGGGCTTCCGTTTATACGCATATAAATTTTTGGACAGAGGAGTCCTAATACGCCGTTGTTGATAAAAGGCAGTGTGGTCTTTGTGCAGTCTATGAAACCTTGAGGTAACGCCCCTGTACGTGAGGTCTTTGAAGTGCCGTTTTTCTTGCGAACGCTTGGCATTGATTTCATTTGTGCAATTACATCAATAATTCAGTGTTCAAGCTGAGTAAATCTTGTGATGAGATTTGTGTATAATTTCTTTACGAGATTGGGAAATTATTTTGTGAGGAATTGTAGGGCCAAACACAGTGTGAGTTATTGGGTGTAATTGTAACTTGAAAAATTTTTAGAGTATTTGAGTGACTCGAGTATAGTTGTAATCTCCGTTGTATCACTTGATCTATAGTGGAATTTCGTACTGCTCTCCCCGTGGACATAGGTCACCATGATTGAACTGCGTAAATCTGATGTCTGATTTATTTTCTTGTTCTGTCAATTTTATTGTTTGATCGCTGGGCTTCCGCAATAGAAATTATGGCTGATTTTCCATGTCCTTCTTCCTCAAGTAACTTGTTCTGGATGGGTGACTCGTTGACAACCAAAATTTATTGCCATTGGTGGTTAAAAGGATATTGCTAGAGGCCGCACTAGAGGACTCCTGTCCCCGTCTCATGAATTTCCCCGCCCTACACTCCTAGAGGAAAATTGTCCCGTAAAGGTGGGGCATCACGGGGCGCATATTCTTTCTCTTGGTCCTCCCATTCCTTTCCTTTGATTGAAATAACTCGCATTATGAAGTATAAAGGTCCAAGCTTAAGACCATTCATACATCCAAACGGTCCTCTATTTTACTTTCACAATCAAAGTCATTTCGCCTTTCCTTTTAATTGACTAAACATTAACGCTTTCGCTATATCTTATCCTTGTTTGTCCACCTCACGTTAGACTAGTCTCTTAAGTTTTTATCTTGCTCTTTCTATTGCTCTTTTTTTCATTTTTCCGTCAATGAACTTCTTATCATATTGTCTTCCTCTTGAAAATATTCTTTTAACCACCAATAGCAATAAACTGGAGGATTCCTGTCCCCATCTCATGAATTTCGCCGCCCTGCACTCCAAGAGGAAAATTGTCCCATATAGGCGGGGCATCGTGTGGTGCATATTCTTTCTCTTGGTGTCACGCCCCGCACTTCTCGGTGCGCCACATCCCTCGCAGAGGTCTATTCGTGTGCGACGTCCCAGGACGCGTCGCCGACTCAAACCCAACACAGAGAATTAAAGCACATGCGGAAGCAATTAAAACCACCCGTACAAAGATAAACGTATAACCAAGGGTATCCACTGAAATTAATACTTGTACTAATACTGAGAATCATTTACAATATTCATATACAGCCCAACTACCAAAAATCAAAAACGGTTCAAGGCCACTACTGACACAAAGAGATCAGTGGCTCGAGGCTCAGGCACTACAACTAGCCGGGGGCTTCTCCCAAAAATGCATCAGTACACCTGTCATCCTCAAGGCCGGGGATCTGAAAAGTCGGTTTTATAACAACCGTGAGAATAAATCTCAGCGAGTAATTCCCTAAACCTAAACTAGGCTAATATGCACCTCCTGACAAGTACTAAACAGCACAATATACACACAAAACTGACTCAGGCCCTCGGGCCTAAATCTAATCCCACTAGACCCTGCAGGTTAGGCGTCAAATCAACAAAAGTAGCTACACGACATAATTTAACCACATCACATACACGCGCATTTCTATGTCACGACGCATGTTATGCATATGCTAGTGCTCGCACTCATGCTCATGCCTCATCAATGCATTATCGCACACTTGCACACTAGCACTCAGCCATTTCTCAATTTCTTCTCCGACCCGCGTTAAACGCATCAGGTCCGACCCGCGTAAAACGCATCAGGTCCAAACTTCGAGATCGATCTCTAGCCCGCAGGCTCATGACACACAGCCCGCGTAAAACGCATCAGGCCGGACATCTTCCGGTAAACCGGGCATCGTCCCGCGTAACACGCCTCAGGACGGGTTCACTACCCCGCGTAACACGCATAAGGGTTTATTGTGATCACACATTCACAAGTCTCAATTTTATCTGAACCCCGCGTTAAACGCATCAGGGCAATTTAGGTGATCACAATGCACATGTCACTCGGGCACACTTATAAATGCAAATGCCATGCCAATGCTTGAGATGTGCACCCATGGCCATAAAGTTCACACTTGGGCATCCACATGCGCGAATTATGACGCAACATACTCAATTTGTACCGCGCATATTCAAATTCATAAATTAACGTGCTCAAATCAGATAATCAATTTAAGTCAGCCATAGTATCAAATTGACATACTATCCACGCACAAATTCACATAACCAGGTCAACAAGCATTCGCACATTCGAGGCCCACCAAACTAATCCATTTCTAGTCCCGCTAGACACGCGACAGGACACCATCAAATTAACCACACTTGAGGCTCAATTAGCCAGTCAATTACACCAATCGACCAATCCCAGTAATTGCACAATTAAACCTCAAAATAATCGCGCCTTGCCCAAATCAAATCAAATCCAATCCAATCGTGACCAGTCGCTAAACCACAAATTCTAGGCCAATAAGTGTCATCAAATTACTCCATCAAACTCCCCAAATGTTATTCTAATTGACCACCACAAAATCAAAATATGGCGCCCACAATAATCCACGTATCGAACTCGAACTTTCCCGAACTCGGGTCGATTTAATCCAAATTGTCCAGCCCACTTATCGCGCCATTCGGGCCACTAATCCTCCATTAATTAATCAGAATAATCCACCAAATCGACCACAATCAAAGTCCCTAATCAATTCCACAATTTAACCTCTAAATTAACCCCTAAATAACCATAATTAACCCCTAAACCGGTCTAGAAATGTAAATTATCCTAATTAGGGTTGTACTCACCGGGTGTCCTACGCTTAAAACGGGTCGGATGAACAGTACTCGGTGAACAGTGCTCGCCGGAACAGTGACCGGCCGGAAATGAACAGTGACGGCCGGACTGTTCGGGAGCGGGAACGGCGGCGACGAGGCGGGCTCGGGGGTGGCTCAGCGAGACCGGCGACTGGCTGGTCGGCCGGGGCGGCAACCGGCGAGCGGCGGGGCGAGGCGGCGGCGACGGCCAAGCGCGGCGGTGGCTCCTCCGGCGAAGGCCTCCCACGGCCGAACAAAGGATGGGGAAAAGAGAGAGAGACCGGGAGAGTGAGAGGGAGAAGGAAGGGAGAGGGGAAAGGCTGAGGTGTGGGGGAGTGGTGGCCGGCGGACGGGCCGGCGAGCTGGTCGGCGGCGCGCGGCGGCAGGGTGAGACGGCACGCGGCGAGCAGAGGCCAGAACAGGGGAGGCTTCGGGGGAGAGAGAGTGAGGGAGAGAGAGGGAGCAGCTGGGGGGTCGGGAGCTCAGGCCGACGGCGACGGTCGGCACGGCGGCGTCGCAGGCGGCGGGGCTGGCTCCGGTGAGCGGCTGGGTAGCCCCGGCGAGCTGCGGCTGCGGCTGGCTTGCGGCGACGTCAGGGCGTCGGCGACAGGGCAGCGACGATGGCCGGGCGACGGTCGCTTGAGGCGGAGGGGGGGTGGCTGGACGGCGTGCGGCGCGGCGGCCAGGCGCGGTGGTCAGGCGCGGTGGAGGAAGAAGCAGCAGCGTCGGGCGAAGGGGGGAGCAGAACCAGGCGAGCTCGGGAAGGAGAAGGAAGAGAAGAGAGAGGAGAGAGAAGAAGAAGAGAGAAAAAGAAGAAAAGAAAAAGAGAGAGAGGGAAAGTAGGTGGGAGTAGGTGGGGGGGAGGAAAGGACCGACGTGACCTGACCGGGGGGGGGTGCGCGCGGGAGAGAGAGAGAGAGAGAGAGAGAGAGAGAGAGAGAGAGAGAAAGAATTAGAATAAAATATTTGAACTTTCAAATATTTAACGCGACCCGGTAGCCCAAATTAAAAATCGAAAATGGTCTACCGGTCCAAAATAGACCTCACACACAAAAAGGGACAAAGGCCAAATTAACTAAACTAAATTTTTACCGAGAGAGGTATACTAGTCCAAATTTGTACCCGGTCAAAAATTCACTTTTTCACTATTCCTGACAATCTCGATACTGGCCACAATAATTTCGACACCGTCCAATTTATTTCGTCCCAAAACTCCCGGAAATCGACTGCCAAGTTCAGGGTATAAATAACGGCCAAATTCGATCGAGTGCGATTCTAGCAAAATTTCTAATTTTAAAAATAAGAACCCGAGAGTGATCAGTTCCCGAGTGAAATTTCATTATAAGCGCACTGATGAATTACACGTTTTATAATTCCCAAAAATGGGCCAAAATCCGGACTGTTACAATTCTTTCCCCCTTACAAAAATTTCGTCCTCGAAATTTACAATCCAACCCGACTACTCAAACAAATGGGGGTACTGGTGTCGCATTACTTCCTCGCTTTCCCATGTGGCGCCTTCCGTCCCGTGATGTTCCCAAATGACTTTGACCAACGAAATCATCTTGCTTCTCAACACTTGCTCCTTCCTGTCCTCGATTCGCACTGGTTGTTCCACGTACGACACTCTGTCGTCCACGTCTATTATTTCATGATTCAGCACGTGGGTCGGATCTGGTTCGTACTTCCTCAACATCGACACGTGGAAGACATTATGAACTTGCGACAAATTCGGCGGTAAGGCTAGGCGATAGGCTAATGTTCCAATCCTTTCCAAAATCTCAAATGGTCCTATGTACCTTGGACTCAGTTTTTCTTTCTTGCCAAACCGAGACAGTCCTCTCATTGGCGAGATCTTGAGAAATACATGATTGCCAACTTGAAACTCCAATGGTCTACGCCTTCGATCCGCGTATCTTGAGAAATACATGATTGCCAACTTGCGACAAATTCGGCGGTAAGATTAGGCGATAGGCTAATGTTCCAATCCTTTCCAAAATCTCAAACGGTCCTATGTACCTTGGACTCAGTTTTCCTTTCTTGCCAAACCGAGACAGTCCTCTCATTGGCGAGATCTTGAGAAATACATGATTGCCAACTTGAAACTCCAATGGTCTACGCCTTCGATCCGCGTAACTTTTCTGACGACTCTGTGCTGTCCTCAACCTTTCCCGAATAATCTTTACCGTTTCTACCGATTGCTGAACCAACTCCGGACCCGTTATACTTCTTTCTCCTACCTCATCCCAACACAATGGTGTTCTGCAAGCCCTGCCATATAATGCTTCAAATGGCGCCATTCTGATACTCTGCTGAAAACTGTTATTGTAGGCAAATTCTACCAAATGCAACTGTTCTTCCCACTTGCCCTGAAAATCCAGCACACACGCTCTCAGCATATCTTCCAAAGTCTGAATAGTCCTTTCAGACTGGCCATCCGTCTGAGGATGATAAGCCGTACTGAATTGTAACTTAGTCCCCATGGCCGATTGCAGACTTTTCCAAAAATTTGCAGTAAATCTGGGATCACGGTCCGAAATAATTGATACTGGCACTTGTCGCGACCTGCCCCTCGAGGGCCGAGCTCGGATGAGGCGGGTTTAGAGATAAGTGTTCATGAGATGGTTCATATGGCATCTTATAAAAAATGATTTTATTAAAGTGTAAATCTTTTTTTTAGCCATATGACCCATTGATCATGAACGTGGATTTTCCCTAAATCCATATCTCGCGTGACAGCAGATTGATTTTATTTTTTAGGAGTCGCCACTAGCCTAGGTCGGGGGTCGGCTAGAATACCCAATCAAAACGCGGGAATTTCGTTTTGGTTTCTACGAAAATCAGAGATCAAAGGTTCGGGGACTAGCTTACGTTAATATTTCTATTAACGCCCTTTCGGTACCGCTAAACTTAATATGGTTGTTATCTAAGTTGTCATGCATTTATTTTTTTACCATTTTCATGCCAAAGTCTTAGTCCACTATGTGATCATGCATTTTATTTTTGTATTTTCATTTAAGATTCTAAACTAATCTTATCTTAGTCTAGAAAATGAAAGAAACAATCAATTGTATTTGAAGGACATTTCGTAAAGTAAACACTCGAAGTATTGAAAAGACGAGCTAATTCTAAGTGTGAGAAAGTAAAAAGTATAAACCCGCAACTCGTCGGGTGTTTATTACAACACGAATTGAAAAAACCGAGACATGATCGGGGATGAATGAATTAAGTACAAATTGAAACCGGATTGGACATCGGTTTGACACCATTATCAAATGAGTACAAATCGAGACCGGATTGGACATCGGTCAATCACCTTGGTCTTTTCGATTTTGGATTATCCTCCCATGGACGCCTCTCGGGTGTCGGTGTTTACATTCTTAACATTCATTCATGAAAGGACAACATATGAAAGAACAATGATGCAATCAATTCACTAATTAAGCACGGGCCTCGGGATCGGCCTTTGTTTTTCATTCATTTCGATTCATCACCCACCTAATCATCTAACATCATTTGATTAATGGTTAATGATAATGGGCTACCATTTGCATTCACAAAACGGCAACTCATATCAATTAACCCCTAAAGTCGGGTTCTAATGACCATGAATGGGCTACCCGCCGAACATGCACCGGGCCTAACATTCATCTAACAAACACATGCATAAAAATAAAATGAGCATACATTCAAGCCCATGGGCCTTGTTTCGAAGCCAATCAAACAATGAGAAGTGGGCTTTATAAAAGACCATTTATTCAATTTTTATCTAATTCGGATTGCTTCTGTTCAAGTATGATTAACTAACCTAATGACATCCAAATAAAGCAATTCAGGTGTCATTAGAAAGCTTATGACATGAGGATCAAAAGTCAAGAAGACCATTTTTTTTAAATCCTAGCCAATGTTCCTGAAAATATTGAATTAATCTCAGTGACAGGTTGGACTCGGTTCAGTTATGAATTTCAAAATAATGGCGGGAAAAATAACAAACCTTATCAAAACAGAACGAAAATTTGTTTGCGGTTAGGATTCCCCGAGTGCAACAACTTTCATGTTTTGAGTTTTTGCTAAAAAGCCCTCCAAAGTTTTATAAAATTCGGTTTTCACGAAGGACTCAATTACAAATGAAATTTTAACCCGAAGAGACTTTTCAAGCAAAATGACCCTCCAAAAATTGTAATTAGGTCGTCAAAATTTTCAGTTGACATAATGAGACCCCAATGAGCAACTTTGTAGTTTTGATTTTTTTCAAAAAAGGACTCTAACGTTATCAAATTCGGAGAAACATCTTTTGAACTCCAAAGGAATGAAAATCAGATCTGGACACAGATTCTGATCAAATTGTGAGAATTCCTTTTGAAAATTCAAATAATCTCCGATTTTGATGAAATTAGTATCAATAGAAAGATCTCAATCTCAGAAAGAACGTTCGTTAAGAAAAGTTTTCATATTTTGATTACACGAATTTATGAAAATCGAAGAACACACGAAGGTCGACTGAAACCAGCATGATGCCAGATTTACATGCATATGACGTTGCAAATCGTACTAGGCTAACATGCTCAAAATTTTGTGAAACTTTTATGGTGAACAGATCAGGATGTTTTTTACAACTCTCATGAAGGAAGTTTTTCCAGAAAATGATTGTAAAAAATCATAAAATTCATCAAACAGCACAACGTCAGTCAGGGAATCATCAGAACAGACTTGAGCAACATATTCCAGATTCTGATCCAAACTTTTAAAAGTATTTTGACATAGCAAATCAAGTCCGATTGAGGCATATAATATATCAAATCGAAGCTTAAGACGAGCTTTACATCTCTCTAGTTTATCACTTCACCAGATTTCGACGTTAACAGGCTCAAATCAGCATCTCAAGCATGCAGGTTTTACTGGTTACGAATTTACAGAATATACTCAAGTGTTCTTACCTTGTCTCACAATGCTCCAACGCTCAAGCGAGCGATCCGGCCTCCGTATTCAGATCTGGAATGGAACGGAGAAGCCTCGGAAAGCTCGGCCAACCTATGACAATGGATTGCACGAAATAATGTGAGAATTAATTCGTTTTCTCTAAAATAGCTAATCAGTAAAAATTGAGGCTAAGGATGTGATCCGGTGGCTGTTCGATGAGAGCTGGCCATCACAACGACGTGAGAACGCCGAGGAAGGATGTCGGAAGGTCTGGATCGCCGGAAAAGATCACCGGAGAGCCGGTTCAGCCGGTTGAACAGGTTGAACACATCACCGGCGGTAATGCCGGTGATGTTGCCGAGAAGAAGATCTCGCCGGAGGGAGATGCTCCGGCCACCAGCGAAGGCGGCTGGACTTGCGACCGGCCTTGGACCACCGTGGGGGACGCCGGTAGGGTGGTGGTTCGCCGGAAAGCAACCGGCAAGGAGCTGGAAAGCCGGCGGCCGAGAGGGAGCTCGAGAAAGAGAGAGCTGATCGTGAGAGAGAGAGAGAGAGAGAGAGAGAGAGAGAGAGAGAGAGAGAGAGAGAGAAAGAAAGAGAGAGAGAGAGAGAGAGAGAAACCAGATCTGAAAAATGAACCCCCCCTTTGATTTTTGGAGGGAAAAAACACTATATACCTCCCCCAACTTTGAATTTTAACCCTTAAATCAATCTAATGGCTCAAAATGCATCCTTAATGATTAAGAATATTCCTTAATAGCTAAGGATTGGTGACATGGCATCATGGATGGACATGATCAATTTTAAATGAATGGCCATGATTGATTTGCTAATCCCCTAATTAATTTGCTTAATCCTTGAAGAAGGGCATTTTTGTCATTCTCAACTAAGGGCATTTTTCTCATTTTTGATTAAGGGCATTTTTGTCATTTTTGCACTCAAGAGGATGTGACTGACCTTGGTTGATCCGACCGGATTATCGATCATCAAAATTTTCGACCGGAAAATGATTAGTCTGATCGAATTAGTTCAATTTGAATTAACCGATTTGAGTCAATTAGCTCTGAATTTGGGTAATTGTATGACCGAGCTAGACTAACAAGTTTAATTGAAGTCTAATTAACCAAATTGAGTCTCAATTCATCAAATTGAATATTAGTCTAGAGTGGGTCAAGTTGAATTGTACTATTTAGACCAATTACTCTTAGACTTCCTAATCATTGGATCACTAGATTGATCAAATTGACCCAAATTCATGTGATTTTTCCAAAATTGATTTTGAATTTGGATTTCATATAAGAAATTAGGCTCATTCGTGCCTCAATTGCGCACATCATGAAGAATCGATCAAAATCACTGATTAGGGCTAAAATTAGGGGTTTTTGTGTTTGGCTTGGAATCGCAAAATTGGTTCAAAAATTGGATATAAAATGACCTCTAGATCAAATGTCGTGAAGGAAACTAACCTAAAAAATGACTAGAAATGAAGTAATTTCATTTTTGACCGATTTGAATCAACTTCCGCAATTTGGGAAAAAGTTGATTTTAAATCGATTTTTGTAAAATTTCTAATGCCAAAGGTAAATTGAATATAAAATAAAATAATTTTTGGATTTTTGTATTTTTCAATTTTTTTGGTCAAAGGTTTGACCAAAAGTCAAACCCTAGTTGACTTTTCACTAGGAGATTGATTTTATGATCAAATCTTTGAATTTTTCTAAAATTTCCACTTCTAAAGTGAAATTGGACTTGAAAGGAATCTTTTTATGCAAAAAGCCCCAATTTGACCTGGGGTTGACTTTTGGTCAAAGGGTTGACCAAAAAGTCAACGCCAAAGTCAACCATTTGACTTTTCGGGTTTTTGCATAAAATGAATAGAAAATCGCTTACAAAAGCTAAGCCAACAGAAGGAATTAAAAAACGACACTTTTTGCTCAAGAAACAGGCTCCGTCGAGATCGGAAACCATAATCTCGAATTTTTTATTTTTAATGACGCATCGGCTAAAATTAGGTGTCAACAGCTGCCCCTCTTTGAGTGGGAGTTCGAAGAGGTTTCGCTCAAAGACCAATTGGCACCTGCAAATTTTAGTCGATTCCATTTGGGAAATGAAATAAAGACAAAGACATTTGATCAAAGTCTTACCTGAAGCACTTACCGTTGGATTGTCAGATTATTCATGTGTTCTTCTCTTCTCTCTCTCATGTGATGGAATGAAGGAAGAAAGGAAACAGAAATGGTTTTATGGGAAATCTATAGTTTAAGGAAAATCAAGAACCAAAGGACAAGGTTTAAGGATGACCTAGAACCTAAGGACAAGGTTTAAGGATAACCTAGAACCTAAGGCAAGGTTTAAGGATGACCAGGAACCTAAGGCAAGGTTTAAGGATGACCTAGAACCTAAGGTAAGGTTTAAGGATGACCAGGAACCTAAGGCAAGGTTTAAGGATAACCTAGAACCTAAGGTAAGGTTTAAAGATGACTAGGAACCTAAGGCAAGGTTTAAGGATAACCTAGAACCTAAGGTAAGGTTTAAGGAACCTAAGGCAAGGTTTAAGGATAACCTAGAACCTAAGGTAAGGTTTAAGGATGACCAGGAACCTAAGGCAAGGTTTAAGGATAACCTAGAACCTAAGGTAAGGTTTAAGGATGACCAGGAACCTAAGGCAAGGTTTAAGGATAACCTAGAACCTAAGGTAAGGTTTAAGGATGACCAAAAACAGAAAATGGGGGCTTGGTTTAGGATGACAAAAAACCGAGGGTATGGTTTAGGCTAACCAAAAATCGAAAATAAGGGGTTGGTTTAGGATGACCAAAAATCGAGGGTATGATTTAGGCTGACAAAAAATCGGGGGTATGGTTTAGGATGACCAAAAATCGGGGATATGGTTTAGGCTGACCAAAAACCGAGGGTATGGTTTAGGCTGACCAAAAACCGGGGGTATGGTTTAGGATGACCAAAAACCGGGGGTATGGTTTAGGATGACCAAAAACCGGGGATATGGTTTAGGCTGACCAAAAACCGATCCACTGGGGAAAAATATTTTGAAAAAAAGTTCCGAGATTGTTTAACAACAAATCAAACGGAATTTTTCAACTTTTAATGAAAGGCACAGATTATCAAAATCCTTAATAGGAAATTTTAACAAAATAATCTTTGAATAATCATCTAAAGAGGTTAGATAAAAATGCCAAATTGGAAATAACCTAATCAAAAAGGTCTTTCACACTGGCTCTCATAAAAGCTTTGATTCCCATTTATCGATGTGGGAAAGTTATTCAATTCTCACTGGTGATGTTTCACGAACCTATGTCAAAGGTTTTCGGACACATTCACATTGAATACAACTGGTTGATCAGAAAGGTCTTTCGAAAGGACCGTAATATAGGCTTAGTCATGGGCTTACATAAAGGGTATTTGCTTTGAGGCCAAGAACAGAAATATATGATCAACGTCTTCAGCGGGTTTACAAGTCAAGAACCTTGAAGATAAGATAAGATAGGATTACTTCCACTCCTTCTAGCGGTAGTTTCCTTGTGAAATCTTTACATTAACTCAAACCATCCCAATCGGAAGATACTTCGGAGAGGGTTGTAATGTCGGTTCGGGTTAGGCTCAAAAGGCTTGAAATTTGATAGAATGGGTTTGAAAGAAGAATGATGATTATCTTGGCATCATTACCAAATCATTCAAGTCTGACATCATTTGATTCTTGAAAACCAAATTGTCTCGAGAGTCCATTTTTCTTGCAACAGAAGAGCTTTGCTCTTTCTAAGCATCTTTTGCTTTTATCATAAGCATATTGCTTTTTTTGCTTTTGCATTTGCTTTTTTTTATAGGCATCAGCTTTGCTTTTACCAGGCACATTGTTTTTTCATGCCCCCTAATATTTATCTTTTGAGCTCTTTGGACTCTCGAGACATTTTATACATATTCACCAATTTCTCTAAATTTTCTTGGTAAATCATATGCATTGCCCCAATGTGGGGAGATAATCAACATTTTGGGTTTTGAAATGAAGATGCTTAAGGCTCAATTTGGCTAAGCAAATGATAACTGTGTTTGGGGTAAAGGAACGGAATGCTCTTCTTCACTTTGAGATATTTCGAGCTTCCATAAAGATTCACCTGAAATTACCACAAGAAGGTTGGTGCAAGTGAAAGCAATAAAATCTTTCTTAATCTTTTTGCTCCAAAAATGATCAACCATAACTTCTTATTTTGCCCCAATGTGGGGTGGTTCTTGACAGGGATATTTTGAGAATTTTCCTTATTTGGCTCAAAGTGGCTAGCAAAGGATAACATAAGTGTTTAGGATAGAGAAATGAAATGCCTTTTATCATCTCAATCCATGTATTCAATGTGAACGAAACCTACGTCCTACGACATGGCTTTTTTGCTCAATTCTCTCAAAATGAGTATAGGGACGTGTTTGATCAAAGGTTTGCCTTTTATCATCCTAGGCATTTCCATTTGGCATTTTTGAGAAATCCTCTTTTTGTTTTTCCAAAGGATCATCTGGTCAAATCTCCCGTCTGTGGGGAATCAAAACATTTGATTTTTTTTTTTTTGGATTCCTCTGGGGATAAAACTTTAAACTTGAAAAACCTTTTGGACAGAAAAGGTCCTCACAAAAAGGATCTACTTCCTAAGCTCTAGGGAGAAGATTGATTTGATGTAGCAGCTTGCTTGAGGTTGATTCCTTGAGGTTTGGAATAGCTTCTCTGAGGAACAGCTGAGTACCTGCAAAATGAACAAGTATGCAAAACTGCCATGTATGCATGAAATGCATGATGCAAATGTTCTAAAGTGGCTTGGATTCAATCCAAAAATAGCTCAAAGCTTTTATTCAGGGGAAATATTTCTTGACAGCATCAGTGTTCACAGGTTTTGGCAACTCTCGGCCATCCATTTCTACAAGAATTAATGCTCCACCAGGCAACACTTTCTTGATGACATACGGCCCTTCATAATTGGGGGTAAACTTTCCACGATCTGGAATAATGGGTAAGACTTTCCTCAAAACCAGATCATTGATCTCAAAATGCCTAGGTCGAACCTTACGGTTGAATGACTTAGCCACTCGCTTTTGATAGCTTTGTCCATGGCACAGGGCTTTTACCCTTTTTTCATCAATCATATTAAGCTGTTCAAACCTTTGTTGAATCCATTCTGCTTCAGAAAGCTTTATTTGCAAAAGTACCCTTAATGAAGGAATTTCTACTTCCACAGGTAAAACTGCCTCCATTCCATATACCAATGAGAATAGTGTTGCCCCAGTCGAAGTGCGAATAAAAGTCCGATAAGCCATTAACGCGTATGGCAACCGCTCGTGCCAATCTCGTTAATTTTCTACTGTCTTGAACAGAATCTTCTTTATATTCTTGTTTGCCGCCTCAACAGCTCCATTCATTTGTGGGCGGTAAGGAGAAGAATTCAAGTGACGAACGTGAAACTTACTGAGTAGCTCATCCACTACTTTGTTATTCAGGTTTGACCCATTATCCGTGATAATTGCTTCGGGAACCCCATATCGAGCAATGATATCTCGACGAACAAATTTTGCCACACTTCTCGCAGTGACGTGAGCATAAGAATTGGCTTCGATCCATTTGGTGAAGTAATCAATAGCCACTAGAATGAAGCGGTGTCCATTTGACGCCTTAGGATTAATTGGTCCGATAATGTCAATCCCCCACATTGAGAAAGGCTATGCCTCGGACATTTGATGTAATTCATTTGGGGGAGCATTGATTTTGTTCCCATAAATTTGACATTGATGGCAACATCTGACATGTTGAATACAATCGGCTTCCATGGTTAACCAGTAATAACCTAGCCTCATGATCTTTCTTGCTAGAAGATGGCCATTCATATGAGGACCACATTCTCCTTCATGTATCTCCTTCATTAATAAATTGGCCTCTTTGGTGTCTATGCACTTCAACAAGACCGAATCGAAAGATCTCTTGTACATAGCACCTCCACTAAGAAAGAATTTGGAAGCTAACTTTGTCAAGTATTTCCGATCCATAGCTTGACTTCCTTGGGGGAATTTTCCTTCTCGAAGGTAATTCATAATGTAATAGTACCATGGTTGACCATCGAGTTCTTCTTCTACAACCATGCAATATGCATGCTCTTTTAAAACGTCGATTTGCAAAGGATCAACGTTCAATCCATGGGTTACTTGTAACATTGAGGATAATGTTGCCAAAGCATCAGCGAATTGATTCTGAGATCTTGGCAAATAATCAAATGAGATTTCTTCGAATTCTTCCACCAAATCTTTAAGATACGCATGATAAGGAATCAATTTCGAATCACGAGTTTGCCATTCACCTCATGTTTGGAGAATGATAAGTGCGGAATCGCCATAAACTTGTAATCTCTTAATCTTCATATCGATGGCTAATTGAAGACCAAGGATGCAAGCTTCATATTCTGAAATGTTATTGGTACAAGGAAATACCAACTTTGCGGCTACTGGATAATGCTGACCCGTTGGGGATATCAGGACTGCTTCAGTACCTGAACCAGATAGGTTAACGGTTCCATCAAAATACATGACCCACTTGTCTTGTGACACTAAATGGATTCTTTCATCAATTTCATTCCAATCATTTGATTTTAAGGGATTTTCAGCCAACATATCAGCTATGGCTCGATCTTTGACGGACTTCTGAGACATGCTCTGGATATCAAACTCAGAGAGCAATATTTACCATTTGGCAAGCCTTCCAATCAGTGCAGGCTTTTCCAAAAGATACTTGATAGGATCATTTTCATTCACAAGCAGAATGCGATGGTGAAGGGTATATTGCCGTAGTCTGTGTAATACCCAGATTAAGGCTACACATGTTTTCTCAACTTCTGGATATTGAGCTTCACCAGAAGTAAACTTTTTGCTAAGGTAGCAAATAACATGTTCCATTCCATCTTCTGGTCTCTTCTGCGCTAACATAGCTCCTAAAGACTCATCGTGAATGGTGAGGTATAAAATCAAAGGTATACCTGGAGTAGGCGGTACCAAAACTGGTGCTTGTGAAAGATATTGTTTCAATTGTTGAAAGGATTTTTGACAATCTTCGTTCCATTCAACCCTGGCATTCTTTTTCAACAGCTTGAAGAATGGTTTGGCTGTTTCTGATAACTGGGAAATGAATCTTGCAACATAATTCAATCTTCCCAACAAACTTCAAACTTCCTTAACAGTAGAAGGAGGTTTCAAATCACAAATAGCTTTCACCTTCGAGGGATCAATCTCGATGCCTTTGTTACTAACCATAAATCTAAGGAGCTTTCCAGACTTTGGCCCAAAAATGCACTTAGCGGGGTTAAGCCTTAGCTTGAATTTTCTAAGTCGATCAAACAGTTTCTTCAAGACTTCAATGTGGTCTTCACCTTGTCGTGATTTAGCGATCATGTCGTCGACATAAACTTCAATCTCTTTATGCATCATGTCATGGAATAGTGTCACCATGGCTCTTTGGTAAGTTGCCCCTGCATTCTTCAATCCGAAGGGCATGACCTTATAACAGAATGCCCACCATGGGGTGATGAAAGATGTTTTAGTCTTATCTTCTTCCTTCATTCGGATTTGGTTATAGCCAGAGAAACCATCCATGAAAGAAAATAATTCGAATCATGCGGTGCTGTCGACCAAGACGTCAATATGTGGTAATGGGAAATCATCTTTGGGACTTGTTTTGTTCAAGTCGCGATAATCAACACATACCCGAACTCGCCCATCTTTCTTCATGACTGGGACAACATTAGCAATCCAGTCGGCATAATGAGTAACTTCAATGAAATCAACTTTTAACAGTTTCATGACTTCTTCCTCAATCTTCTTGGATAATTCTGGTTTCGTCCTCCTAAGCTTCTGTTTCTTAGGTGGAATGGCAGGATCAAGAGGCAACGTGTGTTCTACAATGTTGGGGTCCAGACTCGGCATGTCAGCATAAGACTAAGCAAAGACATCCCGATACTCCTTCAATAGTTCGATCAGTCGATCAGCATCTGTTTGAGAAAGACTTGCTCCAATTTTTATTTCTTTGGGATTTTCAGAATCGCCCAAATTTATAACAACAGTTTGCTCTTCTGTGGGAGGTGTAGTTTCTTCATATCGGATCCATTCCCTTTTAATAACCTGGGAATCTTCTTCATTTTCGGGATCAGAATAATCAAATTCGTATGAGTTTTTTGGACATGAATCCAAGCCATGCATATGACTATTATGGTTATGCAAAGTGTCATGCCTGAGATGTAACAAGAGAATGGTCAGTACATGAAAATAAGAAATGCAATGCATGAAGATGTGATGAAAACAAATTTTCGAATTTTAAATTTTCGAAAATTTCAAGGGGAACTCGTCCTCATATCATTGGACATCCTTGTTCAAAAAAATTATTTTGAAACTATAGATCGTGCAAAAGTCCAGGCCTCAAAGCATCATCATAAGGCTGGTTTGGTATACTTTTGCACGTCTATTAACAAAACATGCATATGTTTTTATTGAATTGAAAGTGAATGCTATATAGTGTTTTGGATCCGAAGCTCATGATCCGAATTATTACAACATATGAAATGAACGAAGCAAATGAAATGAACAAATGGAATTCCCTCGCAGGGGAGAATTAAATGGATTACAACTGAAAACAAAGTAAAACACGGAAACATCCCTTACACAGCGGGATTAGTAAGTGGATCATCCTCGAAGCTTTCGGAAATGGCACCTACTGAACTCTCTTCAAATAAATCGACGATATCATAAATGTCTGTTTCTTCATCTTGAAGGAACTTTGATGGTCCAGGGAAGAAGTCTTTCAACGGAGGAGGGAGTAAACGCCGATAACTCTTTTCTTTGATATCCGGGCTTTTCTGATTACCTTGATCTTGTTGATCGCCTTGGTAACCTAAGCCTTCTCGTTTCTTTCTTTTAGTCACCTCAATGGGTGTGAGAATGCCTTGGGACAATTTCTCCATTCCCTTGCCGATAGTAAATCCATACTCGATCAATACTTTGCTAAACATAAGGGCCGCCTTTGAATAATGAGGCTTTCTCACAACAATGCCCGCGGGCACATGAGATACTGACACTAACTCAAATGAGTAGTAACTTGATTCTCCTTTTACTTCTGGCTCCACATAAGGAATTGCAGTATTGTTGAAAGTTTCGGTACCCTTCTCGCAATTGATAGTTATAATCTTACCACAGACGACAAAGCGGATCATCTGATGTAAGCTTGAGGGTATAACCCCCGCAGCGTGAATCCAAGGTCGTCCCAACAACAAACTGAAGTTACTTGGGATATCGAGCACTTAAAATTTCTGAGTGAACATAACCGGACCAATCATCAGTTGTAAGTCAATTTCACCAAGAACTTCCTTTTTCATGCCATCAAAGGCCCTGACTGGAGTCTTAGAAGAATGAACATTATCCATACCCACACCCAGACGACGCAAAGTTGATAACGGACAGATATTAAGAGCTGAACAATTATCAATAAGTACTCTTGATATCCTTGTATCAAAGTGCTGAACAGAGATGTATAATGCTTTAGAGTGTGCTCGCCCTTCCGGCGGCAAATCCTTTTCGGAGAAAGAAATTTGATCCTTAAGAAGGATAGCACCTACAAATTCTTCCAACTGTACCTCTCCAATTGTCTCGGGTACATGTACTTCATTAAGAACTTTTAAAAGAGCATTTCTATGTTTCTCGGAAGACTTGAATAGTTCAAGTAACGAGATTTGAGCCGGCATTTTCCTTAACTGCTCGATCACTTCTGATTCACTCGTTTTGAGAGTTTTGAGAAGTTGTTCCGCCTCTTCTTCGGTTACAGCCTTTTTCTCGACACCTTCATGAGATGGAAAACATCGGCTTGACCGAGTAACAACATCTATCTCATTAGATCCATAATTCCATGGAACTGCCTTGGAATCATAAACAGGGGGTATTCTTGCTTTCAAATTCTCATCTTTTTTTGGTGGCAACTCGATCACAACAAGCCTAATATCTTCATTAGAGATCTTTATATTTCCGAGGCCATCAGCCATTAGATCTATAACCACAGGTTCCACAACGTGCGCTTGGATTTCACAAGTTGCATTCAATTCAATCACAACAGGATCAATCATGGCTACCATGCCATCATCTTCAAATTCGGACCCCCATCCACTCGGGACGATAGTCTTAGGGTCGATAAAAGCGCTTGGAGGAGGAGAGTATTTTACCATAAAATCATATTTACCACTTGGCTGCCCGAGAGTGTCAACAATTTCGCCCTTTTCAATGGCTTTCCTAACGAACTCCCAATCCCAATTGGAGGTATGGTATTCAAATTCCAAATCAGCATCGGAAAAAACTTCTCTATTATCTTCGTCACCGCTCCATCTAGTCGGAACAATGTCTTTTAAATTAATAAAGAAACTTGGCGGAGGCAAACATTCGACAAAAGTGTCATACTTCCTATTTGGTTGCCTTAGAGTATCAACCACTTCATCACGCTCACGAGCGGTCATTACAAATTCGCGATCCCAATGAGTCTTACTAGCACTAAGATCAGAATCCGTGTGGGAAACATACTCTTTGTCTTCATTAGCGGGTATAGATTCGCAGACTTTAGATGTGTGATCCATGCTTTCATCATCCATGCCCCCCATCCATCGGGAATGATATCCCTTGAGTCGACGAAGAAACTTGGAGGTGGCGTGTATTTGACTAGGAAGTCATATTTACCACTCGGCTGTCCGAGGGTATCAACAATTTCACCTTTTTCGATAGTCTTCTTCATAAATTCACGATCTCGACAGGCATTCTTATTCTCACATTCCGAATTACTATTGGAATATGTGTCAATCCAAGATTCATCAACATCTGGCTCGTATCCATCATCTTTTGGCTTAGAGCATGAGGCTTCACTTGCGAACTTGAATGAGAATTTTTCGGATGACAAATCAATTACAGCGGTCTCGGTGGACCCTTCGGGCTTCCTTCCTTGAAAAGGCTGAATTATGCCTAAAGCAACTATCTTGGCTAAACAATACATTTTCTCCTCCCGGGATACATTTCCTTCTTTCGGTTGATCTCTAGCTATAGTCAATAGCTCTTCTAACTTCGTCACATCGAACAAGAAAGGTTTCTCATTCTCGTCTCCAAATATCACGTTAACGGCTTCGGTATGATTAGGGAGCGGATTTTGTTGAACATTTGGCGTGGCATCTTTAAACGACAAGATCTTCTTATCTAACAGGTTCTGAATCTTGACCTTGAGAGTGTAACAATTGTTTACATCATGGCCCTTTTCACCCATGCGATATACATAAGATTTTGCCAAATTAAACCCAGCAAACTTTGGTGGGTTGTCTCTCGGGATTTCTTTTGCTACGAGTTTTTGTTCAATCAACATCGGCAGCAACTGAGACATAGGTCTTGGTAACGGAGTGAATTGTCTTTGCGGAGCTTTTCCTTTTCGATCAAAATTCCGGGAAGAACCCCCTATTTCCACAACGGACCTTTGAACTGGTGTGTTTAATGGCTTTTGAGCATTAGGATTTTGAATATAGGCAACTTCCACCATTGGCTCCTTATCCTTCTTTAAGGTAAATTTGCGAGTCGTCGTCTCGGACAATCGGCCTTCTCGCATGATTCCTTTAATACGTTCTCCCAGTTCGACCATTGTGGGGAAGTTGATGCACGTGTTATTAAACATCTTATCGAAGTACTCTCAAGGTAGAGCTCGAAGAAACAACTGCATGATCTCTTTCTCGGACAATAGAGGTTTGACTTGAGATGCCATAGTTCTCCACCTTTGGGCATATACTCTAAAAGTTTCATTCCTCCTTTTGTCAACTCGGATCAGCTCTTCACGGGTTGGAGCAATTTCGGTATTAAACTTGTATTGCTGAAGGAATTCATCTGCAAGATCTTCCCAAGTACAAATTTTCTCCAAATCCAATTCGATGAACCAAGTTAAGGCGGAATCAGCCAAGCTATCTTGAAAATTGTTGATCAACAGCGGGGTATTATCGGAATAACGAGCCATCTTGCTCAAATAATACTTCAAGTGGGTTTTAGGGCACCCAGTTCCATCATACTTTCTTGAAAATTCGGGCTCCTTGTAAAAATCAGGGACTTTCACCTTTGTAAAAGGCGACAACTTATTAAAGCCTTGGAGTTGGTAACCTTGCAACATGCACAAGCGTTCTTCCAATTTTGCGAGATGTCTCGCACTCTCTTCATCCATATGAGCCACAAGCGACTCCTTAGGTGGAGCTTTCAAATCAATGACGGTAGGAATGGCATTAATGGGAACTTCTTCAACAGGTCCTTTGTCAACAGGATCTATCACCGGCGCATTAGGAGTAGAAGCTGCAGCAGCAGGAGCCACAGGTGTGAAGTTCTTTACTTGATTTGCAAGCTCAGTTAAGAGCGCCATCATTTGTGCCATCTGATTCTCAATGGTAATAACACGGGTACAAGTGTCTTCGTTCTCCATCCTTGTTTGGCGATGGGTGCGTATAATAAAACGCGCCTCAGCCGTATTTTAGTACCTCTCTGTAAAAAACAGAAATCAAATTAGTATACGGAAAATGAATTAAGACGAAAATATAAAACCCTTCAATTTTATATTATCTTTAGATGAAATAGAGATAAGAAATATTCTCATGAGCCCAATATCACGTGAATAATCTCTTATCATAATTTCTTCACAAGAAATTATACAATTAAAGGGGTAACATGCGATGATTAATCAAGATGCCCCATCTATATTCCATTGGAATCTCGGAAAAGAAAGCACACACAAAGGGAAATTTTACTATTAACAACAAAATTTGTGAAATACAATCCCTTAAAAACAAGAAGAGAATCCTATTACATCATTACTAAAATGAGTAAAAAGGAAACCCTATACATCAGATATATAAAATGAAAATTACATGAAAGGAGACTTCCTCATGGAATATAGCCAAACTCCTAATGGATCTTCTTTAGATGCGAGGCGAATTTGTTTGTTTTCTTGGGTCAAATGTTCAACCTCATCTAAAGCTTCATCCCTTTCCCTAAGAGCTCTTACGGCTATAGTTTGATGTTGAGTTGGCTTTTCGGGGACATTAGGGAAATCTACTTTAAGCTTGGGCTCGAGACGACGGTGTACGTACTCCGGCAATGCGTGATGTATCTTCATTTCCCCTTCCAATTCCGACTCATCGGTAATGAGAATCGGCTCCGGGCGGCATTTGTACCACATATCAATGATAGACTTGATCATTTCCTTCAAATCCGTCATTTGGTCCTCTTGGATGACATCTTTACGATAGTCAAAATGATATAACCCCAGCTTGAGGAATGGCGGAATCTTTTGAAGCACGCGATATTGATGGATCACCCTAAAAGGGTAATATGACGTAGACCCCGTAAGACCCAAGAGTGGGATTGGGTTGTCGGATCCGTTATTAAGGCGCACTCCAGGATTTCCAAGCCAACGAACATGCCATTGGATTTGATTTGGAATAAGGTTTTTGAAAAAATTAAACCAAGTTGAAAACGACCAATAAGGAAAGATTTCTTCCTTTTCTCGGAAGAGCGAGATAGGATGACAATCTTTGGACACATCTATGATTTTCAAGCTCAAATCAAAATCTTTGAGGTAAGAGACCAACCAAATTTGGAGTAAACCTATTGGGGCTCTAAAGATACCATTTTTGTTTTGTTTGAACCTATTGAGTGATACGAAGGTCTCGCCTAAAATCATATTGGAGAATCGTTTGAACATACACACTTGATTGACAATGTGAACTACCAAAGGATCCATGGTCTTTTTGGTGAATGGGAAAACCACAAAACCAAAGAAGGCTAAGAGAAAAACTCGAGGAATTTGATTACCCGATTCTTTTGGCAAGCTAGAAAAATGTCGTTCTAAGAATGTGAAAGAAAGTGCATTGGAATTTCCTCTAAGAACGCCTTTGATTTGGAGAATATCAATTCCTAAGAATTGGCTCAAAAGAGTTATAGGATCTATATCTATCGGAGGACTGACTAGACCAAAAGACCCGACTCTACCAATGGTAATATCGTACTCCTCAATTGTAGGGGTCAACTCATTTCGACCAAACACAAAAGTGGATGTCTTTGAGTTCCAAAAATGGGATAATGCTTTGATTATGGCGATACGAGGCTCGATGTATAGGAGTGCGGGAAGATATCCGATCCTCTTTTCCACATAATCCTTCTGCTTTGACTCGAGACTTTCCCACATAGTCACAAGAGCTCTTGGAACGGGGATGATTCGAATCTCCGACATATCCATTTTGACTAACCCTAATTTGGGGCATCGAGATTAATCACCATGCATTATAGAAAAGAATATAACGTGGAAATGAAATGGCGTAATTGAAATTGTAGAACGATACAATCAACCTTACCATGAAGATAAAATGGCAAGCACATCGACACATCGCATGAGGACATGTGAGTTTTGACATCTAAGGGTAGGATTCTAAAGGTTTAAGGTCCCCATCTTAATTAGATAAGAAGAGTTTACCCACCGCTACTAACGTCGGCCGGTGCACTTCTTACTAATCAAGATGAGCGGTATTGAAGAATGGATTACCACATGGATTCACATGCGGATTCCACTCTTAATACCTCTTAAAAGTGCCCTAAAGCGACCCGGGGTTTTAGACCGCGGGATGTGGGTGCATTGTGTCGTGCTAAAGCAAGTAAACATGCATTTAAATCTAAAGCAAACAACACTTCAATATAATCTCATACATTCGACATTCACCCGAACACCACCTACAAAGGGTTTGCATTCACTCCATCCCTTATGGCTCCCACCTATAAAACCATTTAACACATGGTTAGTGGACTAACCTTATTTTCCACGTGATTTTGATATGCAGTCGATGCTACAAAATGTAGACGAGTGAGATAACAACCAACAAGTTTATTACGGCTTTAATCCACTTAGGTTTGTAACCTAGTCCCCAGTGGAGTCGCCAAGCCTGTCGCGACCTGCCCCTCGAGGGCCGAGCTCGGATGAGGCGGGTTTAGAGATAAGTGTTCATGAGATGGTTCATATGGCATCTTATAAAAAATGATTTTACTAAAGTGTAAATCTTTTTTTTAGCCATATGACCCATTGATCATGAACGTGGATTTTCCCTAAATCCATATCTCGCGTGACCGCAGATTGATTTTATTTTTTAGGAGTCGCCACTAGCCTAGGTCGAGGGTCGGCTAGAATACCCAACCAAAACGCGGGAATTTCGTTTTGGTTTCTACGAAAACCAGAGATCAAAGGTTCGGGGACTAGCTTACGTTAATATTTCTATTAACGCCCTTTCGGTACCGCTAAACTTAATATGGTTGTTATCTAAGTTGTCATGCATTTATTTTTTTACCATTTTCATGCCAAAGTCTTAGTCCACTATGTGATCATGCATTTTGTTTTTGTATTTTCATTTAAGATTCTAAACTAATCTTATCTTAGTCTAGAAAAAGAAAGAAACAATCAATTGTATTTGAAGGACATTTCGTAAAGTAAACACTCGAAGTATTGACCACCAAACTAATCCATTTCTAGTCCCGCTAGACACACGACAGGACACCATCAAATTAACCACACTTGAGGCTCAATTAGCCAGTCAATTACACCAATCGACCAATTCCAGTAATTGCACAATTAAACCTCAAAATAATCGCGCCTTGCCCAAATCAAATCAAATCCAATCCAATCGTGACCAGTCGCTAAACCACAAATTCTAGGCCAATAAGTGTCATCAAATTACTCCATCAAACTCCCCAAATGTTATTCTAATTGACCACCACAAAATCAAAATATGGCGCCCACAATAATCCACGTATCGAACTCGAACTTTCCCGAACTCGGGTCGATTTAATCCAAATTGTCCAGCCCACTTATCGCGCCATTCGGGCCACTAATCCTCCATTAATTAATCAGAATAATCCACCAAATCGACCACAATCAAAGTCCCTAATCAATTCCACAATTTAACCCTAAATTAACCCCTAATTAACCCTAATTAACCCATAAACCGGTCTAGAAATGTAAATTATCCTAATTAGGGTTTAGGGTTGTACTCACCGGGTGTCCTACGCTTAAAACGGGCCGGATGAACAGTACTCGGTGAACAGTGCTCGCTGTAACAGTGACCGGCCGGAAATGAACAGTGACGGCCGGACTGTTCGGGAGCGGGAACGGCGGCGACGAGGCGGGCTCGGGGGCGGCTCAGCGAGACCGGCGACTGGCTGGTCGGCCGGGGCGGCAACCGGCAAGCGGCGGGGCGAGGCGGCGGCGACGGCTAAGCACGGCAGTGGCTCCTCCGGCGAAAGTCTCCTACGGCCGAACAAAGGAGGGGGAAAAGAGAGAGAGACCGGGAGAGTGAGAGGGAGAAGGAAAGGAGAGGGGAAAGGCTGAGGTGTGGGGGAGTGGTGGCCGGCGGACGGGCCGGCGGCGCGCGGCGGCGGGGTGAGACGGCATGCGGCAAGCAGAGGCCAGAACAGGGGAGGCTTCGGGGGAGAGAGAGTGAGGGAGAGAGAGGGAGCAGCTGGGGGGTCGGGAGCTCAGGCCGACGGCGACGGTCGGCACGGCGGCGTCGCAGGCGGCGGGGCTGGCTCCGGTGAGCGGCTGGGCAGCCCCAGCAAGCTGCGGCTGCGGCTGGCTTGCGGCGACGTCAGGGCGTCGGCGACAGGGCAGCGACGATGGCCGGGCGACGGTCGCTTGAGGAGGAGAGGGGGCGGCTAGACGGCGCACGGCGCGGTGGCCAGGCGCGGCGATCAGGCGCGGCGGAGGAAGAAGCAGCAGCGTCGGGCGAAGGGGGGAGCAGAACCATGCGAGCTCGGGAAGGAGAAGGAAGAGAAGAGAGAGGAGAGAGAAGAAGAAGAGAGAAAAAGAAGAAAAGAAAAAGAGAGAAAGGGAAAGTAGGTGGGAGTAGGTGGGGGGGAGGAAAGGACCGACGTGACCTGACTGGGGGGGTGCGCGCGGGAGAGAGAGAGAGAGAGAGAGAGAGAGAGAGAGAGAGAGAAAGAATTAGAATAAAATATTTGAACTTTCAAATATTTAACGCGACCCGGTAGCCCAAATTAAAAATCGAAAATGGTCTACGGGTCCAAAATAGACCTCACACACAAAAAAGGACAAAGGCCAAATTAACTAAACTAAATTTTTACCGAGAGAGGCCTACTAGTCCAAATTTGTACCCGGTCAAAAATTCACTTTTTCACTATTCCTGACAATCTCGATACTGGCCACAATAATTTCGACACCGTCCAATTTATTTCATCCCGAAACTCCCGGAAATCGACTGCCAAGTTCAGGGTATAAATAACGACCAAATTCGATCGAGTGCGATTCTAGCAAAATTTCTAATTTTAAAAATAAGAACCCGAGAGTGATCAGTTCCCGAGCGAAATTTCATTATAAGCGCACTGACGAATTACACGTTTTATAATTCCCAAAAATGGGCCAAAATCCGGACTGTTACACTTGGTCCTCCCATTCCTTTCCTTTGATTGAAATAACTCGCATTATGAAGTATAAAGGTCCAAGCTTAAGACCATTCATGCATCCAAGCGGTCCTCTATTTTACTTTCACAATCAAAGTCATTTCGCTTTTCCTTTTAATTGACTAAACATTAACACTTTCGCTATATCTTATCCTTGTTTGTCCACCTCACGTTAGACTAGTCTCTTAAGTCTTTATCTTGCTCTTTCTATTGCTCTTTTTTTCTTTTTTCCATCAATTAACTTCTTCTCATATTGTCTTCCTCTTGAAAATATCCTTTTAACCACCAATAGCAATAAACTGGAGGATTCTTGTCCTAATCTCATGGATTTCCCCACCCTACACTCCAAGAGGAAAATTATCTCGTATAGGCGGGGCATCGTGTAGTGCATATTCTTTCTCTTGGTCCTCCCATTCCTTTCCTTTGATTGAAATAACTCACATTATGAAGTGCAAAGGTCCAAGCTTAAAACCATTCATGTATCCAAGCCGTCCTCCATTTTACTTTCACAATCAAAGTAATTTCGCCTTTCCTTTTAATTGACTAAACATTAACACTTTCGCTATATCTTATCCTTGTTTGTCCACCTCAAGTCAGACTAGTCTCTTTAAGCCTTTCACTTGCTCTTTCTATTGCTTTTTTGTTTTATTTTTTCCATCAATTAACTTCTTCTCGTATTGTCTTCCTTTTGAAAATATCCTTTTAACCACCAATGGCAATAAGTGTTGGCTGTCGACGAGTCACCCATTGTGGGGTGAATATTCTATCCATTTGATAAGCAATTTTTATTTTTTATTTTTAACATATGCGTTCAACAAACACTTCTCGATAAAGTATTTGACAAAGTCTATATAATTTTGTTTTATTTTTTTTGGTAAGGTTTTTGTTTTATTTTTTGGAGCTTGCTTGGCTTTGAAATTTGACTTTTACTTAATGCCGATCTTTCCAAATTTGTAACGACGTATGGATTTGATATTAAATCATATATATTTTTTCTTTATGCTTTCTGAATGTAAAATAATTGTTCTTAAATTGATGGGGAACAAATAGGGTTTACATTAAGGGGAGTCCAAGCCCTCAATTAAGAAACATCTAATCCAGATCTCACCATGTGCCATTTCAATGTCTAATCCATCTCTTCAACCATCACCACATACATATGTCTCGTACGAGGTTGAGTCACGTGGCATGCTCATATGCAAGCTTTGTTCAATAATTTACTTTTGATGGTTACTTTCCTAAATCTCTAATCCTAGCAAACCTCTAATTTTGCGTCTCTAGTTCTTATGCATATTTTAATGACAAATCTCTAATCGATGTAAAAGAAGCAAAAGAATTATGCATATTTTAGTAATAAATGTCTAAGTATATATATGTATATAAAAGTGGGTAAAGCTCAGGCTAGATTGAACCACGTGGAATAATCACGTGCGAGCTTTATCCAGTAATTTGCTTTTGTGATCACTTTAGCCAATTTTTAATTCTAGCAAATCTAATTTTGCATCTCTAAGTTTTCTGTATATTTTAGTAATAAATCACTAATTGATGTACGAGAAGTTAATAATTATGCATATTTTGTAGTACGGTAATGTATCGTTCTCCTGCATGTCAGGCGACTCAGGCCCAAGATTGGATGTTGAATCACAAGTTTAAGGCTCCGTACATTTTGCGGAAAATGTTACATTTATAGAAAATATTTTTCAGGAAGCTATTTTCCTTGAAAATGGCACAATTTTCCGGTATTCGGCTCAAAATTGAAAAAGTCTTGAAAAATATTTTCCGTTATTCGGTATGGAAAAGAATTTCCTCATTGCACTACTTTTAATAAATTTTTATTTTTTAAAAATATTTTTAATTTTCTTTTTTCTTTCTTTTTTTTTCCTTCTTCTTCTTCCTCGGCCGACGAGCTCGAGCCTCACTGGCCGGTGGTGAGGCCGGCAAGCTTGAGTCTCGCCAAATCCGATGAGCTGGGCGAGGCTCAGGCCTTACCTGAGATTGATTTCGGCAAGGTCGAGCCTTGCTAGCTTGTGGCGAGACTAGAGCTTGCCTGTGGCTGGTCGCCAGCTGCTGCCATGGCCAACAACGAGCTGGAGAAGAAGCCAGAAAAGAGAAAAAAAAAGAAAATTAGAAAATTAGAAAATTAGAATTTTCAAAAAAGAAAATAAAAATTAATTATAATGAATGATGAAAGAAGGAGGGGGGAAAATGTTTTCCTCTTTTCAAAAAGTAGAAAACATTTTCCTCACTTTTGAAGGTGTTTTGTCCATTGAGGGAAGATGTTTTCCATGACTAGTCTATTTTTTGTGAAACGAACATCGAAAAATCCGAAAAATATTTTATTGGAAGTCATTTTCTGTGAAACGAACGGAGCTTAAATATATATTGATCAAAAGACGAACCTGTAATTCCTACATTGAAAAGTTTCCAAGTCAGCTTGTTTTATTTCCCCTTAGGTTGGTTATTCATTTGTAAATCGCTCTCAAATCAATATAAGCTATGCATCCGACGATCTGTTCTTTAGTATCTAATTATCTATTTGATTTTACGAAAAATCTTACCTATGTGGTATCTAGGCTAGGAATATGTGGGTTTATTAGTAATCTTAAGTTAGACATAAAAATGTGGGGATAAACAAAATTTGGTGGGAATGAGAAGATGCTATTCTGACAAAAAATTGGCAGAAAGCGTGAATTGATGGGCTGATCCTTTCTTTGATGAATCGACGCATCGGATGTGGAAAGTAGGAATATGGGGACGACTTTTTCTTAGATTCACAAGGAAATTAGGAAAGTCAGATAATCATCCTTGCCTTTTCATACTCAAATAGCACAAGAGAGGTTCACTGTAGGAAATAAAGAACTTGCTGCCTTCAATGTCATCTATTCGTGTCTCATCCATCCAAGTAAAGAAGCGGCAAAAAGTTTCTTCCTGATCGAGTGTAGCTGGGTTGCAATTTTGTCGATTTTCATGCATCTTCTAGGCTACTCTGCAGACACGCGAGTCCAATACGATATATTGTTTCCAAACATTCCTAAAAATATGCGATTTCTATCGTGAAGCGAATCTTGGGAACTGTTGGGGCTCCCTCCTTCGTGAAGTAGCACGAGATTGGTAATCTCCATAGCTCGTTGGGGAAGGGTCTCGGCAACATAATTATGAAGATTCAAATTATTTCTAAACATGTTGCTAGTGAGACTTAATCCCGTGAACATTTCTAATAGGAGGACGCCGTAATTGTAGACATGACCTTCTCTTGAGACCTGGCTTCTGCTAGCATATTTTGCAATTTACGCATGCCAACATCTATTGCCATTGGTGGTTAAAATGATATTGTCCGTGGCCACCACCAGAGGACTCCTATCCCCGTCTCATGAGTTGCCCTGCCCTGCACTCCAAGGGGAAAATTGTCCCGTACGGTGGGGCATCGCGGGGAGCGCATTCTTTCTCTTGGTCCTTCTATTCCTTTCCTTTGATTGAAATAACTCGCGGTATGCAGTTTAAAGGTCCAAGCTTAAGACCATTCATGCATCCAAGCTGTCGTCCATTTTACTTTCACAATCGAAGTCATTTCGCCTTTCATTTTAGTTGACTGAACATTAACACTTTCGCTATATTCTATCCTTGTTTGTCCACCTCACGTCAGACTGGTCTCTTAAGTCTTTCTCTTGCTCTTTCTATTGCTCTTTTTTTTTTAAAATTTTTTTCATCAATTAACTTCTTCTCGTATTGTCTTCCTCCTGAAAATATCCTTTTAACCACCAATGGCAATAAATGTTGGCTGTGGACGAGTCACCCATCGTGGGGTGAATATTCTATCCATTTGATAACCAATTTTTATTTTTTATTTTTAACATACGAGTTCAACAAACACTTCTCGATAAAGTATTTAAAAAAGTTTATATAATTTTACTTTATTTTTTGGAGCTTGCTTGGCTTTGAAATTTGACTTTTATTTAATGCTGATCGTTCCAAATTTGTAAAGACGTATGAATTTGATATTAAATTATTTATATTTTTCTACATGCTTTTTGATGGTAAAATAATTGTTCTTAAATTGATGGGGAACAAATAGGGTTTACGTTAAGGGGAGTCCAAGGCCTCAATTAAGAAACATCTAATCCAGATCTGACCATGTGCATTTTCAACATCTAGTCCATCTCTTCAACCATCACCACATATGTATGTCTCGCGTGAGATTGAGTCACGTGGCATGCTCATTTGCAAGGTTTATTTGTTAATTTACTTTTGATGGTTACTTTAATAAATCTCTAATCCTAGCAAATCTCTAATTATGCATCTCTAGTCCTTATGCATATTTTAATTATAAATCTATAATCAATGTAAAAGAAGCAAAAGAATTATTTATATTTTGGTAATAAATGTCTAAGTGGGTAAAGCTCACGTGAGGTTGAACCATGTGGAATAATCACGTGCGAGCTTTATCTAGTAATTTTCTTTTATGATCACTTTAACAAATCTCAAATTCTAGCAAATCTAATTTTGCATCTCTAAGTTTTATGCATATTTTTGTAATAAATCACTAATCGATGCATGAGAAGTTAAGAATTATGCATGTTTTGTAGTACGGTGATGTATCGTTCTCCTGCATGTCAGGCCCAAGATTGGCTGTTGAATCACAAGTTTAAATGTACATTGATCGAAAGATGAACCTGTAATTCCTACATCGAAAAGTTTCCAAGTCAGATTTTTTATTTCCATCTTAGGTTGGTTATTCATCTGTAAATCGCTTTCAAATCAATATAAGCTATGCGTCAGACGCTCTGTTCTTTAGTATCTTATTATCTATTTGATTTTATGAAAAAATCTTACGTATGTGGTATAAGGCCTAAGAATATGTGGGTTTATTGGAAATCTCGCGAGTTTGACATAAAAATGTGGGGATAAATAAAATTTGGTGTGAATGAGAAGATGCTATTCTGACAAAAAAATGGTAGAAAGCGTGAATTGATTGGCTGATCCTTTCTTAGATTAATCGATGCATCGGATGTGGAAAGTAGGATTATGGGGACGATCCTTTCTTAGATTCGTAAGTAAATTAGGAAAGTCATATATTCATCCTTTCGTTTTAATACTCAAATAGCACTAGCGAGATTCATTATAAGGAAATGAATAACTTGCTACTTTTGATGTCATCTATCTGTGTCTCATCCGTCCAAGTAAAGAAGCGGCAAAAAGTTTCTCCCTGATCAAATGCAGTTGGGTTGCAACTTTGTCGATGTTCATCCGTCTTCTAGGCTCCAGCACAAAGCAAGCGAGTCCAATAGGATATATTGTTTCCAAACATTCTTGAAGCATGAGTTTTCTTTCGTGAAGCGAATCTTTGGAACTGTTGTAGCTCTCTCCTTCGTGAAGCAGCACAGGATGGGTAATCTCCATAGCTCGTTGGGGTAGAGCTTCAACGACATAATTATGAAGATTCAAATTCTCTATGAATATATCGCTAGTGAGACTTAATCGCTTGAACATCTCTAACAAGAGTATGCCGTAACTATAGACAACTTTCTCTTGAGACCTGGCTTCCATTAGCATATTCTGCAGTTTACACGTGTCGTGATGTAAGAAATGCCAAAAACAAGAATTTGAATTCACAAAAACACTAGTCTCTCAGCTTTCTTTTTTTTTTTTTGGGGGGGGGGGGGGCGGTTGGAGATGTTTACTGGAAGCGGCGTAATCAATTGTTCCTCTTAAACCAGCAGAACTCATGTTTGCTCTAGTGTCAGATGTGAATTCGAGGACAATCTTCGCCAACCCAAAGTCACCAACATGTCCTACCATGTCAGCATCTAAAAGGACATTGCTTGGCTTTAAATCACAATGAATTATTGGGCTTTCGCATTGATTATGGAGATAATCTAATGCATAAGCAACATCAATGGAAATGTTTATCCTTTGGACAAGACACAATTTCTTCGAGTGCGCATCTGCATCATTTGGAGTTGAATTGGGGTGTGGCCACTCTTCTAGGTTGCCATTGACCATGAACTCGTAAACTAAAGCCTTAAACTCCTCACCTTTATAATCAATGCCTAAGCACGTCGTCAAGACTTTCACAAGATTTTGGTGTTTTAGACACTTTAAAGTCTCACACTCAGCTTTGAAGCTCTTGAGAGTGCCGCGACGCATTAAATTAAGCACCTTCACCGCAATGAGATTTCCATTCTCCTGGAGCAGCCCCTTATAGACAGACCCAAAACTTCCGGACCCAATTAGATTAGTCAAAGAAAAATCATTGGTTGCTTTTAGAAGTGTTCCATAAGACAGATTCAGTAATGAATCATCTAAGGAGCTTGAAATCGGCTCATTTTTTTTCTGCTTTAACCAACGTAGATATAGGAAAGTGACAATGAGAGTTCTTCCGAGAAGACCAAAAACAACGGCTATGGTGAGTTTCAACTTATGGACTCCTCCTCTGCTTTTGGAGTTTCGAGAGACGCACTCAAGGAGCTTAAATTCAGGCATTCCACATAGCTTTTCATTTCCAAAGACAAAAGTCGCACTCACATTCCTAAAAACTCCTTGGGTGGGTAGCGGGCCTTCCAAATGATTGTAAGATAAATTCAACTTTTCCAAAAACTGAAATGTCTCTAAGAACTTTGGAATTTCAGTATCGAAATTGTTTTTCAAAAGGTCTAGTCACTCAATGCTTCTTAATGAGCTAATTGGTTGAGGAATGGATCCATGGAAGAGGTTATCTTGCATTCTTAGTACTCTCAGTGCATCACAATTGCCTAGACTGCTTGGGATTTCACCTTTCAGAATATTTCCTGAGACATCCTACTCGTCAAAATGTTTCAAGTTCCCTATTTCCATTGGAAGGACTCCACTCAGATGGTTCCGAGACAAATTCAAATAGATGAGGCTCCTAGCCTCGGGGAATATTGCGGGACCAATAAGATTGTTACTAGAAAGATTTAGTCTTGCCAAGGTCTGGTACCGCTATAGGTATGAAGGAATCGGCCCTTCGAAGTTATTTTCTAAAAGATATAAAAAGATCAATCTCTGTAGATTTTGCAAAGAGGATGGGATTATGCTAGATAGATTATTGCCGAACAATACAAGTGTTGCAAGGTTCAAAAGGTTTCCTAAATCTGACGGGATTAGACCCGAAAGAAGGTTGTCTCCTGGGTGTAATCTTTGCAAGGTCACAAGATTACCAATCTCTCTCGGGATTTCACCCGATATCAAATTCTGGCCTACTCCCATAATTGTTAAATTAGTGGAGAAATTATCAATGCATATTGGAAGCGTCCCACCAAATCTATTTGCATTCATCTCTAATAGCTCCAAGTTAGTTGCATTTGTTAGGGAGCAAATTAAAGGAAGCTCAGTTCATATGCATCGGACTCTCCACTGCCAAGATAATTGGTGAATAAGTAACCCACTCAAGGCTACGGAGATTTGCCAATGAAGGGACCTTTCCGGAGAACTCATTGCCTCCAAGTGCGAGAAAACTTAGATTTGTGGCATTGGATGTCAACGAAGGAATTGATCCAGCGAACTAGTTAAAAGATATGCTCAGAACTTGAAGGTTTGGTAGAGTGAATCCTGTGTCTTCAGGAAAATTGCCGTGCATCTGGTTCATAGGTACATCGATTCCAGTCAGCGAAGACAAGTTGAAGACCGAAGGCAGAATGGTGCCCGAAAGCCCGTTGCTTCCAAAGGCGAACCCTTTTAGTTTGGTTAGTCCGTCTAGAGATTGGGGAATAATCCCACTTAAACCATTTTGGTTACAAAAAATCCATTGCAGGGATGATAAGTTCCTTACGAAAGAAGGGACGCTGCCAGTTAATTGGTTCGCAGACAAGCTGAGCATTTGAAGACTTGACATGGAGCCTAGCTCCATTGGAATTACTCCGGCCAACTGGTTGTACTCAAGGCGGAGAAATACAAGGTTCGAGCAACTAGGTTCGAGCAACTTGATATATTCCTGAGAATCTCGCCAGTAAGTGAATTATTAGATAAGCACAAGATTTGGAGCCGACGAAACCGGCCAATTTGGGGAGGGATTTCAGGACTGAAGCTATTGTTTTGGAGCCACACTTCTCTTAAGAAGCTGAGGTTCCCAATGTGAGGTGAGATGGGTCCCGAGAATCCTTGGGAATGGAGGTTTAGTAATGTGACCCTGAGGCATCGATGACTGCACGTAACCCCGTACCATTGGCAGAAATTGGTGTTGTCGTTCCACGAGTCAAGAGACCCAAAAGGGTCACTAGTTATTTTGGCCTTGATTACAAGCAATGCAAGCCTATTTGTATCATTAATAGCGGAAACGACTACACCGAAGCACAACATGAGAAGGGCAGCGAAAGGACGACAAGAACAACAGAGTTGTGCACAATTGAGACAGGAGTGTCCCATTTTATGAGGATAAATCTGGGTACTAATTCGCTAAGAGAGAGCAAGAAGGAATGAGTAAAGTGATATGTGTCGATAGAGGAGCTGGAGCTGTATATTGAACAGCCTCGCAGAGATAGATTTTTATGAGCTGTGTACACCTTGGAGAATTCTGTCTTGGATGCATTCATACCTCTTTCCCGGTAAGTCATCCCTCCCGTACAGTCGGTTGCGATCGACAACTCAGATCGCTGAGAGGTTCTCCTACGAGCTGATGCGCCATTGATTGACCTCCCATGGAAACTCCTGTTCCTATTTGGGGAAAAGACCACGAAGCCATTGATCATTGGACACTCCATATGAAACAGCCCGAATTTTGACAGAAATTGGGAAAATTTGCAATTTAGTCCCTGAGGACCTCGATGTTAGTTTCCGAGGCCCAAACGACATTATTTTTTGAAATCGACGCCATTTTGGGACAACCATGCACGTCTGGAGTGCATTCGATCAAAAACTGAAATTTTGACGAAAATTAGAAAATAATATTATTTTATTCCTGGGATTTCGCGGACGATTTCCGAGGGCTTAGAAATTAAATTTCGCGAATCCGACACCTGATTATGTCTCCCAAGAATATTTAGGACCGGTATGGGCAAAAATTGGAATTTCAATCCGGGACCGGAAAATTACGAAAATGCCCCTAGAGTGTTTTATTTAATTCCGAATTTTTGGTCAATTTTGGGGTTTAACTATGGTTAGGTGAAGCCAACCAGACCTGGTCAACCATGGTTAGAGGACTTTTGACCATTTTACCCTTGCTTTTTTTGGATAAGTTTGAATTTGGGCTTTTGGATCAAAGGGCATAGTGTCCTAAGCCCTTAGATGGTTGACATGTGGACTCCACTAGCACATTTTGACCACCTTTTTGACTTGCTTTTCCCTCTCTCTCTCCTCTCTTCAGACTTTCTCTCTTCTCTCTTCTCTCTCTCTCCCCGATCGGCTTCTCCCTCACGCTTCATCCTCGCCGGTTTGGTTTCTGCTCACCGGGCTGCTGTTCACGCCGGAGACGGCCGCGACGCCGGAGCTGCTGGGCTCGTCCGCCGCCCGCCGGCTCCCTGGTGCCGTCCCAGCCCCGTTGATCGCCGTTTCCCCTCGATTCCGCGCCCTTAGCCGCTGTTCTGTCCAGGCGGAAGAGGGAGCAGCGTCGCCGGTTCACCCGCCGGTGCCGCGCCGCTGCCCGCCTCGCCACCTCAGCCCCCTCACCTCCCGTCCTCAGCCCCCTCACCCCAGCAGCCCCTGTTTTGGCCGGATTGAGTCTCGAGCTCGCCGGAGTCGCCGTGACCGCCGACTTGCCCCCGGAGCGCCGCCGTCAATTCTCACCGCTAGTCGGTGATCGATCGCCCGCTCCCGTTGCCTCGAGACCATTAATAGGCGAGTAAAAATTTCTAAACCCTAATTAGCCTAATTGTGGAATTTTAGGGGTAAATTAAGGGGGTAATTAAGCTAATTTGTGGTCTAATTGTGGGGAAATGTGTATGGGCTGATTAGAGGACTTTATTGGGACTTAATGAGGATGTTTAGGTGTGAATTGGTGACTAAATGTGGGCCGATGGGTACTGTTCATCATAGATCCGAATTTGGGGATAAATCGCCTAAGTTGAAATTAATTGGTTCAATAGGTGGTGGGTTGATTTTGAATAATGTATCGGTTAATTAGGACTCGTTGGGATCCTAAGGAATGATACTATATTCGGGGTTTCAATGGTTGAGTTTGGTTGGCTACATTGAGTCCTAAACGGATTGGGATTGTGTAATGTTAAGTGGTGTATTAAGTGCCGGGTACAAATGGACTATAATAAAACGTGCTAGGCGCGCCGGCAATGAGCTGAATGAGTGAAGTCATAATTTCTGGTACTTGGCATATCGAGGCACAATAATTAATTTGAGACCCGTGTCATGTGAAATTATGTGATAGGCTTTGATATGGTTGAAATTGAAATTGTCGATGTACATGTCTGGCGGGACAAATTGTGACCTACGGGTCGGGCCTACAGGTCGAGACAATTTGTGGCCTTCGGGTCGGGCCTACGGGTCGATACAATTGTGGCATTCGGGTCGGGCCTACGGGTCGTTACAATTTGTGGCCTTCGGGTCGGGCCTACGGGTCGTTACAATTTGTGGCCTTCGGGTCGAGCCTACGGGTCGATACAATTGTGGCCTTCGGGTCGGGCCTACGGGTCGTTACAATTTGTGGCCTTCAGGTCGGGCCTACGGGTCGTTATAAATTATTGGCCTTAGGGTCGTGGTGTCGATATGACTGCATACACTTTTTTTTTATATTACTATTGAAAGTCTTACCTACAGGACGTTATAGTGAATTGGACTTTAGGCCTGGGTGAATTAATATTGATTGTTGCACTGGTTCATTTGATTATGTATTTTATTTACCCTCTGGATGTACACTTTAGTCTAGTTGGGATTAGCTATTTATTACTTGCTGAGTTTTCTCACGGTTGTGGTAAAATCGACTTTTCAGATCCCCGACCTTGAGGACGACAGGCGTACCGATGCATTTTTGGGAAGAGCCCTCAGCTAGTTGTAGTGCCTAAACCCCGAGCCACTTCCCCTTTTTGTCAGTAGTGGCCTTGAACCGATTTTGATTTTTGTTGGTGTTCGGGTTGTACTTGGATACTTGTAAATGATTTCTAATACCAGTACAAGTGTGGATTTCTGTGGCTATCCTTGGTTATGCGTTTATGTACGGGTGGTTTTAATTACTTCCGCATGTGCTTTAATTCTCTGTGTTGGGTTTGGGTCGGCGACGCGTCCTGGGGCGTCGCACACAAATCGACCTCTGCGAGGGATTTGGCGCACCGAGAAGTGCGGGGCGTGACACCATATACATTATTTTCCACATTCCCGCCTCGAATTTCAAACCGTCATATTTCTGTGGAAAGGATCTTTATGTCCTTATTGCTCGGAGCATCGTAGACAAAACGCTCGACTTTTTCACGCTTTAATTAGGGTTGACAATTCGTGTGATCAAGTCTAAAATTTCAAAATGTTTTTTTTCAATTAAATAATAGTTGAGATGTGTCAATTTGTATCATCTTCAACTTAACTTCGTCATATCGTGTAGGATTTTTCTCAATGAATCTCTAACTAGTTCAAGGTCATTCTAACTATGAATTACCACCCCTACCTCTCTGAGTGTGACAAATTGCGGAGAGATGTCATTGTTTAATGCCTTATTTAAGTTGCAACAGAAGAAGATGGAGGAGGATTAAGACAAAAGCTGATCATCATTAATTCTACCAATTGGGATTACTTTGCACATGTGGTAAACATGAAAAAGAAAAATTACATTAAAAATCCTAAATGCTTTTTATGAAATGCAATCAAGTTTTAAGTGCTTCAAAATGCACAATCAAATTTGAAATGAGTGCAAGTGTTGGCGGCGGCTTTTAATCACCACAATTTTAAACCATTTGGATTTTATCTCGAAATCATGCATGATTTCGATTATTATCAAATTAGAAAACATGGAGGGAACTATTAATTGAAATCAAGACTCAGATCCATGAAAAGATAGAGTTAGTCCCCCAACCTCCGTGGCCGCGGTGATGGTCTCTGCTCAGTTGATATGCTTGAGTTTCACACAGAGAGAGAGACAGAGCTATTGTGTGCGTGTGCAACACTTTTTGTGCGACGAGGGAAGAACGACGAAGCCTGTGGTGACGACGGTGGTGGCGACAACAGCGATGGTGATTGGGTGGTGGTGGTGGTGGATTTGATTCTTTTTGATAATTTTTTGGCGATAGAGAAGTGAAATTGCTATCCCAATACTAGGTAATACTGGGAAACCCAATTCCACATTTCTTGAGGAATCTAACTTCACAAGTAATCCATTTCCAGGATTCGATCTTCTTTCCAAACACATTTACCTTGCAACAGGATTTCTATTCATAGACTAATCTAATTCCACATGAAACCAAGCAATGGTTTAGAGCAATGTTGGAGCTAGACACACCTAAATCAGGTGTGGTAGACCCAGTTACAAAATCATGTGAGTTCCATGTGAAGTTTTTTTTTTTTGACTCAAGTTCCATGTGAGATTCACTTGACCCAATTGATCACATGTACCGGGCATATAAATTATGTGTGGGGCAAGGTGAGGCACGTTTTCAAGGGAACAGGGCACCGAGACTCAAGAGGGAAAAAAATTTCATTTATTTTTCCTTAAATTTGAAGACATAATTTTTAAAATTTCCATAATAATTATGAAATATTATTCTACTTTAAACTTGTTCATACTCTATAATTACAAAAAGAATTACAGTCTCGTGAGCTTAGCTCTACTTATTATATTAATGTGTTTGTATTATTAGCTTCTTCTTCTTTGTGCAAATTATTCACTTAATGACACATATTTTTATTTTACTATTACAATATTTGTTTGCAGTGCTGATAAACAATTGTACTATACTTCTTATTACAACCTAAATAATCTTTTGATTATCAACCGGAAGGCTATATTTTATCCAGGTCATAACCGATTCTTATAATAATTCACAATCACATTCAACATATACTTTCCAATGAAGTATTTAACAAAGTCTAAAATGAAAAAGAAAAATTGTATTGTTTGTAGATTTGTTTTTTGGTCAAAATATTATTCGGAGATTACGTGCCTTTGAAATTGGACTTTTATTTGATGCTCAACGATCCAAATTCTTGAGGATGTATAAATTTTGACATTAAACATACTTAATTTTTCTACTTGCTTGTTTCAAGTGCAATAATTGCTCTTAAATTGATGGGGAATAAATAGTGTTTACAAGAAACATCTAATCCAGAGCTCTACATGTGCATTTTCATCATCTTAATCCATCCTCTTCAATCATCACACCCCGCCCCAACTCACACACATGTATAGGAGATAGGAGTCCGCACGACGGGGGATCATTCCCTGTGAGTTTTAATATATAATTGTTAAAATTTTCACAATAGTTATGAATTATTAGAAGAATTATTTTTTCCATAGTTTTTTTTCTGTTTTAAACTTGTTTATATTCCATAATCATTAAAAGAATCACAATCTCATGAGCTTAACTCTACCTATTTATATGAATGCGTTTGTATTCACTTAATAACATATACGTTTTTTTTTACTATTAAGTGTGCGACAAATTATAATAGGGTATATGATATAATAATTAAATCTTCATATAGTAGGGTATATGATATATTAACCCGTCCTGTACTATGCATTGCCCCGCCTTGCGCTTTCACGGGGAAAATTGTCTCGGTCAGGGTAGGGCAACGCAGGACGCAAATTCTCTCTCGTTCCTTTCCTTTAATTTGCGATTCTAATTATAAATCTTTTTTTTTTCTTTGTGATTTTGAATCAATCGACTGACGTACCTTTGGCATACCTTGAACCTAGCCCAACTTCTATACTTTCTAGAAGCTGTGTTAGATCCTGAAGACTTCTTACTGGTATGCATTCATACAAATTTTCCCAGCAAGTCATCCCCGCTGTTTGAGGAAAAGACCCCCGCATTTGATGATAAATATAGACATTATTTCTCACGTTCAGACCACTTTTCCATGTCTAATTTGTTCTACCTTTTGTTCACAAATTTTGTAAAGGTCCATTACCGTCACTCACGTTATTTTCCATGTTTCCAAGGCGAATTTGAACCCAAGTCATATTTCTGTGGAAAAGGGGCTTTGCCTCCATATTCAGCGGAACACCAAATGGTGATTGCAAAGAGATTTTTTCAATTGAACATTAGTGAAAGTGTGCCAATTTGTGTTGTCTTTGAATTAGCTCACTCGTGTCGTGTACGGTTTTCCTTGATAAATCTCTGACTTATTCAAGTCCGGCCTTGTAATGAATCTCTACGAGTGGGACAATTTGTGGAGAGAATGATTTTGATGATTGCAAAATTACTTTAGCATGTTTAATTGCTTTCTTTAAGTTGGAAAAGGAGGAGGAGGAGGATTAAGACAAAAGTCGATCATAATAAGTTGTACTAATTTGCAGTTATCTCATAAGTTGGAGCCTATGCTCTTCATAGTGATTTCGAGTGCATTGTGCCCATGTTCGAGGTGCATTGGGTCATAGGGTTTTGAAGGAATGGTTTGAGGATCGAGGCAGATGGAGAAAGTGTCACACCCTAAACTCAACAAGAATAAGGGCATAACACGGCCATCCTTTAATAAAAGGACGCAGCCTAAACATAACCAAAACTCATATGATATCAAAATATATGCAACCACATATATACATAATATAAAGTTTATTTGGTTACAATATCAGAGTTAACTACAATCCACCAAAAAGCTAAGTACATTAAGCTCCACATCCATGTGTAACTTGTACCAAAAAGTCTCAACTATCAAAATGCCCTCCTGACACCGGAACTCTCACGCCTACTAGCGCCTCGGTGAAGAACCTGAAAAACAAGTTAGATGAGAGGAATGAGCTACCACGGCTCAGTGAGTAATACATTTCTTCTAAGTAGATCGAGTACCCACTATGCACACAGTTATAAGACCAAACGAAAGCTCAATTAACCCAATTCCAACATAACACAAACTCCATGTTCAAAGTAAGTTATATGCTACTTTAAATGTCACATTTTCACAATAGGAAAGCTCATTCAAATTAATAATATCAAAAAGAAACCAATGGTCAAATCCATTGGCCAATCTCGTCGAAAGCACATGCTAATGATCTATTCCATTGGCTAATCTCATGTTCAGAAATCTAAGTATGATCACGAATAACGCCTATGAAAGACAACCAAGATTCCCCCCTTGGCAAGATCTCCATCTACTATAAGCCGATGGCTCGGCCCATAAGGATATCCTAGACTAGTATACGCATACTCATAACCCCTCATTTGGGTTCACAGAGACACTGAGCATCAAAATCTACAATAATATCATTCACAAATCTACAAAACCCATTCCAGAAATCATTTCATAAACCATTTCATAAACTGATATAAAACCCTTCATAAGCCACATTCAAATGCAAGAACTCCTCATGCGTCTTTCTCAAAAGGTTTCGCAAACCTATTTGCATTCAGTAAATTAAAACCGAAATCAAAAGATAATCTTTCATTTTAAATACACAAGATGGCAGTAAATGCTCGATCCAGTTTTATGCAATCAAAATGCCATTTCTTATATGGTAACATATCTAATACATATCATTTTCTAAACATGAGTTTACAAATTCAAAGAAGAAATAGTACCATTCACCTTGAAAAGTTGAAAACTAATCTACAGCGGTTTCTCGAGCCGACGCACTCGAATACCTAACAATAAGCCGAAAAACGGTATCAAAACCGAGTAAAATGGTACTTCAATTATGATTCGGCTCAACTAGGCTTAGGTGCTAATATAACGACTAAAAGACGCTTCCAAAACACTCGCTCAAAGCGATTATCCAAATTCGTCCACGATATGAAACTTGAGCGCGAAATTTAATTATGCCATAACTTTCTCCACTAAACTCCGTTCTAAGAAAACTTATAGTCAATAGAAAGCTTATTCAAAGCACTACAGGAACCCCAACTTGGCAGCCCCAAAATCGAGCAGAAAACCGACGAAAATCGGCCTAAAAACCACTATTCGCATACTGTTCACTGTGCGCACTCAACTTCAAAAATTCATATTCGGTAAACCGTAAGTCCAAATCAGGTTCTGTAAAATCCCATGGCTCCGCAACACCGCAAACTACCAATTCTATAAAAATACACAGCTCAACGACTCAAAAATCAGACTTCGCCGCTCACATTTCCCAAAATTCTGAATTTAAACCCTAAATCGGAAAACTTCTCTGATCAAACGAATGAGGGGCGCGAGTACTTACCGAGCGTTGCGATACGAAGTCGAATCGGCTAGGCAAGGTCCGCGCGGTGCAAAACCCTCCCTTTCTTCTTCTTCTTCTTCTCTTCCTCTCCTTTCTCTTCTTTTCCTCTCTGTTTTTCTGTTCTGTTTCGTGCTCTCTGGGCTTCTTAAAAAAAAGAGCCGAACATCACTATTCTTCTTTTGACTTGTTGACTTGTTGACCCTTTTATTTTTTTTTCGGAACCCATATTTTACAGAAAGTGCTTAGGATATGCGCACATCCGGGGTGTGATCATCTTGAGATTCGGCTTAGTTTTCTTTTGATCTCTTGCGTGATGAATTATTGTTCTATTTCAGGCCTTGGATTGAAAGTCAAATCACAAGTGTAAATGTATACTAATGAAACAACAATCGGGCGATTCCATCTTAAATTGATGGTTGAAATCATCCCCTTTTTCTTTGTTACATAGCATAATTGGATAATGGGCTACTAGAGCCTGTTTCGTATCGTTGTGGTTGAACTATAATTGTGTTGCGCTTAGCTATCTTGTGAAGTGCATTGTAACTTCTGTGCTTGGTGATATATATTTTTTGAAGTTACAACACTTCAAAATTGGATGAGGTAGCCTCTTGAAAGTTTCAACACACTGATGTGGTTTTGAAGAAGCTGCCATTGTTAAGTTTTTCGCCCAGAAAATTCAAAGCATGAGTTCTATCCAAAGAGCCATCAAATGGCAATTGGCAACTTGTCTATGCACCGTCTCCTCCCCGTACCAAAAAACTCTCAATTTCACACGATGGGCTAAACTTGTGACATTTTAATCTCCCAATAGATTTTGCAGAACAATATGAAACTACCCTAGTCAGTCTGGGCTCTGAAAAAATTCACGTGCCTAAGATCATCAATACAACAAAGAATCGAACACGATGTCAAAGAATAAAAAAGATCCATACATACAACGGGCTTCAAGCTATATGCAAAACTCAGAAGCGACAAATAGAACAACCTCACATTCATCCCAGTTGCCATTACCGTAGTGGAGGCCAAAGTACTTTGGGTTGCTATCATCGTTCAAGTAACACACTGAGCCGGAATACCTTGCAAATATAACAAGGTCACTATAAGCCCTCGAGAAAAAGGCTGCATAAACTATTTCTCCTCCTTTGCCTGTCCTTTCCACATGATTGACATTATAAACCATGTGTGACTAGAATAACTGAAAATATCTTAAGTGATTTGGCTAATTAGTCCTGGACGCTGTGGATTTCATTCAAAATCTTGCCTTTCCCACTGTACTAGTTGATCTCGCAAGTAGAAGAACTAATTTGAATTCTGTTGATTGTGATGTCAACTAGTGAAGTTGCGGTCGCCTCTGCATAATGGACTAGCTCATGGACATCGAAACAAAGCGGCAATTACATTAGCAGTTGGCTACAAGACCAATCATATCCCAAAACTTCCAGCTTTAGTAACTGACCTCTGGTGCAAACCATTGCTTGTGGTCACGACTAAGAAAAGTTTTTGTTCTTCTGTGATCTTTGGAAATTCACCACCTAAAGTAGAATTGTTAATTGGATGGGCGCAACGTTCGTGTGAAATCCACTTCAACTTAGTATTGAAGCAATGCGGATAGACCCCAACATAATAAACGCTTTTACAAGTTGTAATAAGAGACTCCAGTATATGATATTTATCATTGCTTTTCTGGTAGACCTACAATGCAGATACAATCAACAAAGCATGATGAAACTCTGATAGCGATGGAGCCACACACAGAGCAGATGGGCAGAGGCAGAGCCTTGTAGAGCTCAGAGGGGCACTAGTCCCAATTTGTATAAACTGAATCCGTAATTATACGTTATACGTCAATTTGGCTCATAATTTTGTCTTTCGACCGTAATAATTTGTCAAACTAAAAAAAAAAGAAGGTGCGTGAGATCAAGTATAGCATCAGGATAAAATAAAAAGAAACAAAACCAAAGGAAGGTTATAAATAAAAGGTTATTATCTTGTTTTGCATGTGTTTCGATATCTTTGTTTCTCATACTCCCAGCTCGTTCCATTGCTTCAAGCCCTAAAAACTCAAAACGAATACAACAATTAGAGACGGGTAATTATTTATCTATGACATAAAAGTTTCTTTTTCATTTTAATATGAGACTTAGGATGTCATAAAAATGCCTTGTGTCTACTTTCCAAACTCATTAGGAAAAGATTAGAAAAGAACAAAGACCCAGAATGATCTATCAAAATGGTTCTTTGATTATCAGTTGTACTTATAGCTTAATTTAGAGAATGAAAGATGCCACATAATATGTCTCGTATCATGACATTTTTATCTACATGAGCAAATGCAGTGCAAACTATAGAATAAAAATTAAAGTTGGTATGCATGCTGGATGATGTCCTTCGGATTATCAACTCTTTCTAGAATTTCCAAAATGAGGTTATAACCTTGATGTTGACATCAAATATTTGATAATGTGAGAGACGAAAACTAAAGAGATAAGAAGTGGTACGTAATAATTGTTTAGAATTCACGATTGGCCCGGCAAAATGGATTGGCCCGGCAAAACGGATTGGCCCAAAGCCCAAACCCACGTCTCACAAATACAAGGGGGCGTGTCTCTCTTCAACAAGACCAAAACGGAAGTTCGACTTTGACTTTCTTTTGCCATCCTCTTCCCCATCATAAACTCGTCGATTGGCAACGCTTGGAAAGAGAAGAAGAAATAAAGAACCAGTGGGCAAGTGCTTACGGCAAATGTCACGAGCTGGAGGACTCTAACCAAACCGTGAATCGATGAATTATTCTGTCTTTTTGGTGGTAATAATCAAGAAGAGGATTTGGCTTGCCATAACTCCACCCAGTCACACCTTATCCACGTTCACACTGCACGACAGCAGGCCAATTCAAATACCCTGGAAATGACAAATTTCATTTGATTCTGCGTCCCCACAGCCCCCACTAAAGAGAATCGATTACTTAAGCTCGAATTCAATCCAAATAATAATAATTCCAAATGCTCTCAACCTGTGCAATGAGTTGGAAGAGATAATCGAGATGGGCTGCGGATATTTGAGTTCCTTCTCGGCTATATCCTCAAGGACAGAACGGGCCAAAGATGATCTATATGCTGTTTAGACAGCCCTGGAATTATCCCCTTTTGACCAGCACATGCTTAATAGTGAAGCTCAGCACCTTCGCTCCTTCTCCTCTCTTAGACTACAAGAGGAATCTTACTTTTGTCAGAAATCCAGAATCCGCTGGCTTAAAGAAGGGGACCTCAACACTAAATTTTTCCACCACTTTGTCAATAAAAGGCATCCACAGAATTGCATTCTCTCAATCTCCACAGGTGATGGTTTGACGTTAACTGAACCTTCCGAGGTTCGTAACCACATTGTCACCCATTTTCAGGTGCTGCTTAATGGCCACTCTGCTTCTTCCCAACCTCCTGTTAGTGAGATAGGTGAATTCATTGGTCAGGTACTTGATGAAGATCAGAGAAACTATCTAGCCCAACCGGTTTCCGATGGAGAAATCCAGGCTACACTTTTCTCGCTGGCAAAAGGTAAAGCCCATGGACCGGACGGCTATAATGTTGACTTTTTCAAATCCTCTTGGGAGATTATTGGACCTTCCACCCTCAAGGTGGTGAGAGACTTTTTCGCGACTGGAAGCATGCTTAAAGAGTTAAATAGTACGATCCTAACTCTTGTCCCAAAGGTTCCCAATGCCTCAACCATGTCAGACTTTCGACCGATTGCATGTTGTAACACTCTTTACAAATGCATCTCCAAGATTTTGGCGAGGCGTATTGCTCATGTTCTACCTGATTTGATCAGCCCGTCCCAAACGGCTTTTGTCAAAGGTCGCAGAATTAGTGACAATATCATGCTTGCTCAAGAACTATTCGTCGATTTCCACCATGAAACTTACCGTCCGAAATGTGCCATCAAAGTGGACTTCCAAAAGGCCTTTGACACAATTGACTGGAATTTCATCGAGAAGACACTTGGGGCTTTCAAGTTTCCGGACTTTTTCATCAAACTGGTTATGAACTGTGTAACTACTCCCAAATTCTCCGTCTCTATGAACGGGGAATTACATGGTTATTTTCCTAGTAGCCGAGGCATACGGCAAGGGGATCCGCTTTCGCCGTATCTATTCATCATGACTATGGAAATCCTTTCTGGCATTCTTCAGTCAAAAACAAATTCTCCGGACTTTCGTTGGTTTTGGCGCTGTAAGAAGACCTGCATATCTCACCTATTCTTCGCGGATGATGTTCTTCTCTTTTCTGAAGCCCACCTGAGGTCCGCTGAATTAATCAAGGATGCTCTTAATCTTTTCTCCAGTTAGTCTGGCCTTCGACCTAACAGCAACAAAAGTAGCATATACATCTCGGGAGGGAACTCTGTTTTACATGGCCAACTTCTCCATTGCCTTGGCTTCCAATTGGGCTATCTTCCCTTTCGTTACCTTGGGGTGCCCGTCATCTCTTCCAGGCTTCGTAAAGAGGATTGTAGGATCCTAATTGACTCAATCACGGCTAGGGCCCGCTCTTGGACACAACGATTTCTATCCTTTGCAGGGGGGCTTAAAATCATTAAATCTGTCTTGCACTTCTTACACGTGTACTGGGCTTCTATTTTCGCCCTCCCAAAATCTGTTCTAGATAGCATTGAGACCATTTTGAGACAATTTCTTTGGAAGGGACCTGATCTCGGTATTGGGGGAGCAAAAGTAGATTGAAATTCTGTGTGTCTTCCAAAAGAAGAGGGAGGCCTCGGTATTCGACGTCTTGTTGAATATAATAGAGCTTTGACTCTAAAACACATATGGATCCTATTCTCTGATAAAGAATCCATGTGGTGCAAATGGATTCATTCGACATTTTTAAAATCCAACTTTTGGGTGGCTTCAAAGCCTACATTTTGTTCCTGGACCTGGAAGAAACTTTTAGATTTGCGCTCTTCAGCCCAAGGACTATTTCGATGGAAGATCGGCAATGGCCACTCCGTCTCACTATGGTTTGATTGGTGGCACAATAGAGGCCCTCTATACCTTATTTTTAGTAATGCTGACATTTATCAGTCGCGGATCCCCAGAGATGCTTCAGTTCGGAAGTTCTATGATGGCACTTGGCAATCATCATTCGTACTAGATACGGTACTAAGTTGGACGGAGCCTCCTCCTATCTTTGTGGATGATATTTCCGATAAACTGATTTGGACTCCACATTCTTCGGACTCCTTCTCGGTTGCATCAGCTTGGAATCATTTTAGAAGAAGAGGTCACCCGGTCCCTTGGTACTCCTTCATCTGGGACCATCATATTGCACCCCGACATGCTTTCCTCTTGTGGATAATCTCTCTCAATCGACTGCCTACCCAGGTTTTCCTCCTTCAAAACCATAGAATTGACACTTCTATGTGTGCAATCTGTGGTACCAGACCGGATTCTATCAATCATCTTTATTTTGAGTGCCCCTCTACGAATAGGTTGGCTTCCTTTTGGGCTACCAACTGCAACCTCCCCTGGCGCAACCGTCCATGGCATGATCATATCTCTTGGGCTATGAAAGTCTGCGGTGGTCCTTCCTTTGGACATAGCCTCTCCCGGTTTTCCTTTGGAGCTCTAGTCTATATAATCTGGACTGCAAGAAACCATGCTATCTTCAGGCAGAAGAATATCTACCTCCCGGGTATGCGTCAGCACCTTATCAAGGTTGTCAAAGATAAAGTATGCTCCATGGGTCGTGTACAGGATACTCCTAGGAACCGTCTTTTCCAAAGCAGGTGGGGACTCCCTCCTTCGATCTTTGATGCGGATGGGTCTTCCTTTTAATTTGGTCTTGTAGTTCCTTTTTTAGCTTTTTCAGCTTTCTGTATAGTTTTGCTGGACCTTTCTTGACCCCATTTGGACAACTTATGTTCCTCTTGGGTCAGGGTTGGTTTGAGCGTTAGTTTGTACTTGGTGTGTTGAAAAGTTATATATTTCTTACCTTACCAAAAAAAAAAAAATAATAATTCCATGGCTAGTGTATGTTAACATCATGATATGATAAGTATTGATATGATGTTTGGAGAAAAAATCCATGCCCTGGATACTTTCCTAAACCTTTGTTGCGGATCCGATTCTGTTGCTTGAGAAAACGAGCGTGCGGGCTGTCTTTGACGGCAAAAACCGCTATAAAATCTCACGCTCCCTCGCTGTTCTCTCTGGCCCCTGTCCGATTCAATGGCAGCGGCCAACCAAAGTATCGCAAGTATCTTGGGGCCAGAGTGGCCCTATGCGCTCAGGCTGCCACCCTTGGCTATATCGATGCGCTCCGTGAATTGGGACATTGCCTTCAAGATGGCTACGGCGTGCATCGAGACATAGCTAGGGGACGGCAATTATTGATCCTAGCCAACCTTCGAGACCTAGAATTGATTTTTTCTTACAATTATGGTAATATTGGAAATTGGCAGTCGCATGTAGATTTACCTATATCGTCTCTGGCCTGTGCTCTTCTTAGCGATTTTGGGTGTAATGTGCCCATACCCGAGGTGCACCCGTTTAATGGGCTTTCGAAGGAGTTGTTCAAACTGGCCGACGCACGTTAGAGGAAGGGCTTAGGATGTGCTCACATTTGGGATGCAGTTGCCCTAAGACTCGACCTTGTGAGTTTCGTCGTTGTTCTCATTCTTATCAGACCCTAGCTTGGAAGTCAAATAACAGGTTTAAATGTAAAATGATCGAACGGTGAACGTGTGCTTCCAATGTTGAAAAATTTCCAAGTCCACGGTTCTTTTTTTTTTTTTCCGTAGGCTGGTTATAAATATGTAAATTGCATTAATATCAATATCAAGGTATGTAGGAATCTTTGTTCTTTAGTATCGTAGTTTATTCTTTTGATCTGTCTAAAAATCTTACCTATGTGGTGTCAAGGCTAAGAATGTGTGGGTTTATTAGAATTCTCACGAGTTAGACATAAAAACATGGTGATAAGAAAAAATTGGTGTCAATGAGAAAATGTTATTCCGATAGAAAATGTTTTGTTTTGGTCAAAACAGACAGAAAATGTTAGAAGGTGTGGATTTTTGGCAAATCTTTTAAAGTAGGAATATTAGGACGATCCTTTCTTACATTCACAAGGAAGTTAGGAAAGTCAAACATTCATCCTTTCCTTTTTCATATTCAAATAGAACTAGAGAGATTCATTGAATGAAATAAAGAACTTGCTACTTTCGATGTCATCTATCCGTGTCTCATCCTTCCAAGTGAAGAAGCTTCAAAAAGTTTCTCCCTGATCAAGTGCAGCTGGGTTGCAACTTTGTCGATGCTCATGCGTCTTCTAGGCTCCTCAACTGAGCAAGCGAGTCCAATTCGAGATATCGTTTCCAAAGATTCCTGAAACATGCGATTTTTTTTCATGAAGCGAATCTTGGGAATTGTTACAGTTCTCTTGTTCGTGAAGCAGAACCGGATCTGTAATCTCCATAGTATGTTGGGGTAGAGCTTCAGCGACATAATTATGAAGATTCAAATTCTCTCTAAATATGTCGCTAGTGGGGCTTAATCCCGTGAATATATCCAATAAGAGGATACCGTAACTGTAGATATCACCTTCTCTAGAGACCTAGCATCCATTAGCATATTTTGCATTTTAAACATGCCGTGGCGTAAGAAATGTCAAAACCAAGAACTTTGGTTTCACAAAATAGTGTCTTGAAGAACTAGCAAAACAAAAAATAGTAGTCTCTAGATGGACAAGTTGATTTCAGAGGGTGTAAAGCGAGAGAGAGAGAAAGAGAGTCTCTAAATATGTCGCTTGTCACGCCCCGAACCCCCATCGAGCCCGCGACATCCCGCCTCTGGTCGAACAGTTGCGACGTCCCAGGTTATCGCCGACCTCAACTAAACATCAGAGATTTAATTGCGCAAACGGAAACCATAAAACACCCGGACAAACTTAAACTTGGGAGAATTGGAAGAATATACATTTCCATTTCTTGTTCAACTTGTTCCACCATATATACAATAAAATAAATCTCTGACTACCAGTGTACACTTTACTGAAACTACAAAATCAAAAAAGGAGTCGATGACCTGACGTTCAACCTAAAAAATGGTTCTCATATAAGGCAAGCTTTCCCACTTTTACAAACATAGTCGTCGTGTGTCTTATCCAGGTCATCACGTCACCCATCGGAAACTCAGCTACCTCATACTCCGTATGCACTGGTACTCCAAAACGTACTAGTGGCGGTAGTAGAGGGTTCATCACTCAGGTCGTGATTTTGAAAATTGTTGGTTTACACAACCATGAGATTATATCTCAGCAAGTACACCCCTAAACCCAACCTAGACTATCACGTACCTCCAAACAATTATAGAACACATTCACACACACCAAAACAAGAAACAGTAGGCATATTACTCACAATCACACGCATATGCAAATTCCCACGTCGTGCGTCCCTTTCGTTCTCATCATCACTTTCCACATTCCTCGTCAGTGATCCACATAAACGTATACGCCTCAGGTACACTGCGACCACTTATCACTTTCCACACTACTCGCCAGTGTCCCGCGTAAACGTATACGCCTCAGGTACACTGCGACCACTTATCACTTCCCACACCACTCGCCAGTGTCCCGCGTAACCGTATATGCCTCAGGTACACTGCGACTCAACACTCAGCCCGCACCAAATACGACAACCCTACATGATCGGAACCGAGCTTATGATGCCTCGGTCCAATCCTGGTCTCACCCGAGCTAATCATGCCTCAGACTGAATTTCATACTTGCTTTTTCAAGCCTCAGCCTATGCCAAATGCAACAGACCTACGTGATCGCTGCCCGAGTTTATGGTACTCGGCCCGATCCCAACCTTGCACTTTCACCCATTGCACATACTTTCCCACAATCACTAGCCACACCACGATTCCTTTTTATTCATGCACACGCTCTACATGCATTTACCACACGCAACTAGCCCATCACACGTGGTCCGTGCACGCATCACTTCACACGTAAAACACACATACTTAGCAATTCACTTGGCCACTGTCAACAATTAATCCAATTTGGCCCACGCGTGCACCAAACATGCATAATTCTATTATATAATTACACAACTAAGCACCCAATTAAATCAACTCCATCCAGAATAATTCCAAACACGCCGAAAAACACGTAAATTGCCAATTTTCTCTAACCAGATGGCGTCGGATCAATTCCGATCCTTCACGACACTTTCTCGCCATTAAATGCCAGTTCTAAAAATCCAACTTGCGTCCCGAACAAATCATCACAGCCCCGTGAACAGTAAATCACAGCTCGTAAATAGTAATTCGCAGCCCACTATTATTCTGAATTTTTCAATAAAAATTTTCCGATTTCAATTCTAAGGCCTGCTACCTAATCCCACTTCTATATCATGCCATTCCATACCTAATCTATTCTCGGTTTCACCTAAAATTTTCTATCGATACCCGAAATCCTAAATTGGGTTTAGAGCACGACTTACCCGCGTTCTAGACTATCGCGGCTAGAACGGAGAGCGGCGGCACTAAATCGGGAACGGCAGCAACGGTGTACGGCTCCCGGGTGGCGGCGATTGGCTTGGGCGGTGATGGCGCGGCTTGCTTGGCCGTGGGTCTTGCCTCACGTGAGAGAGAGAGAAAGGGAGAGAAAGAGAGAGACGGCGGCTGGAGGTGGTGGCTTGTGGCTGGTACGGCAGCTTGAGGGCGGTCCGGACGGTGGTGGCGAGCGGCGGCGCCGGCGGTGGGCTTCCCGGTGGACTGCAAGGAGCTAACGGTGGAGGGGGAGGTTTCACGGCCAAAAAAAAGGGGGGGGGGGGAATTCACGAAGGAAAGGGAGAGAGGAGAGAGAGAAAGAGGTCTAGACTTCAATAGTGCCTTTGACAAAAAAATATCTAAGGCACAAATGACCAAAATGCCCCTTGCCCCTAAAACTGATCCTTTATAAATTCTTAAGGGCAAAATCGTCACTTTCTCCATTTTTCGTCGAAATTAAATTTTTTCGAAAGATTTAAGCGCACCAAAAATTGACACGTGTCACATGCAACGTCGTCCTAACGTTCCGGCGTGACTTCCTAATTTTTCGGTATTCAATTTGGGCAAAAATTCCATAATTAAATTCTATTAAACGTAACTCGAGCGTTTCTCGAGCTAACGGGCGGCTTGCTGGGGAAATTCACAGAATCGACTCATAACTGATACTGAATCGAGTCACGTGCAAGTTCGTTCGGTGCGTGACGACCTCGGTTGTCATTAAAATCGCGAAGATCAATCACTTGATCCGAGGGGTATGATCGTTCAGTATAATTTCGGAATCATTCGTCAAGTCGTTTCATGGTCCAACGGAATCACCCGTGATCCACTACTGGGACAGTAGCGAATTGACCCCTAACTATCTTTTGATCGGCCAACAGTGGCTTAAAATATCACTTCCGCGATTTAATGATCGAAATCCATTTACGATCGAATTTCCTTTAGTCGCGCGAATTTAATTCCCCTATTAGTCTTTCCCTAATGGTTAGCATTCCCAAGAATGATCAGTTCCGGGTGAGAATTTTTCTTTTGGTAAAAGTAAGAATATGTATTACTTTTCAGCACACCAAGTACAACCAAAGCCAAAACCAACACCTGACCCCATTAGAACATGGAAATATCCAGATAGGGTCAAGAAAGGTCTAGCAAGAACTATACAACAAGCCAAAAATGCCGGCTAAATATAAACAGAACTAAGAGACCGAATTACAAGGACATCCGAATCACTTCAAAAATTGAAGGTGGAATTCCCCACTTCCTTTGGAAATTACGGTTCCTAGGAGTATCCTGAACTGTCCCAATGGATATGGCTTTGTCCTTCACAACTTTGATGAGATGCTTGTGCATACCCGGGATATATACGCTCTTATTCCTGAAGATAGCATTGTTCCTCTCAGTCCAAATAATATGAATTAGTGCCCCAAAAGAGAAACGGGAGAGGCAGTTTGCAAAGGAAGGTCCACCGCAGACTTTCATTGCCCACAAAATATGTTCTTGCCAAGGATGGTTGCGCCAAGGAAGGTTGCAATTGGTTGCCCAAAAGGAAGCCAGCCTACTAGTAGAAGGGCACTCAAAGAAAATGTGATTGACCGAATCCGGTCTAGTACCGCAGAAGGCACACAAAGCAGTGTCTATCCTACGGTTTTGTAAGAGGAGAACCTGAGAAGGCAGCCGGTTGAGAGAGACTATCCATAAGAGAAAAGCATGTCGGGGTGCAATATGGTGATCCCAGATGAAAGAGTGCCAAGGGGCTGGGTGACCTTTTCTTCTGATATGATTCCAAGCTGATGCAACCGAAAAGGAGTCCGAAGGATGTGGAGTCCATATCAGTTTGTCCGGAGTATTATCCACAAAGATAGGTGATGGATCCATCCAGCTTAAGATAGTGTCTAGTAAGTTTGAGGGTTGCCATATACCATCGTAGAACTTCCAAACTGAAGTAACTCAGGGGATCCGCGACTGGTATATGTCGACATTACTAAAGATAAGATAGAGAAGGCCTTTGTTGTGCCATCAGTCAAACCAAAGCGAAACGGAGTGACCGTTACCAATCTTCCACCGAAAAAGTGCTTGGGCAGAAGCTCGCAAATCAAGAATTTTTCTTCCAAGTCCAGGAACAAAATGTAGGCTTGGATACCACCCAAAAGTTTGATTTTAAGAAAGTTGAGTGAATCCATTTGCACCACATGGATTCCTTATCAGTAAAGAGGATCCATAAGTGTTTAAGAGTCATAGCTCTATTGTATTCTACAAGTCACCGAATTCCAAGGCCACCTTCTTCTTTGTGTAGACATACATTATTCCAGTCTACCTTAGCTCCCCCTAAACCTAGGTCGGGACCTTTCCATAGAAACTGTCTCAAAATGGTCTCAATACTATATAAAACAGATTTCGGAAGGGAGAAAATAGTAGCCCAGTACACCTGGATGGAATGCGGGACAGATTTATTGTGAGCATATCTCATAAAACTTAATTATTCAATAAATTCCAATTGGTGAAATTTCGGAATGTCACAATCTTCCCCCCTTATGAAATTTCGTCCTCGAAATTTACAATCTCACTACTACTCAAAATTTACAATTATTACTGCTACTTAAACAACTCTGGGGGTACTGACGTTGCATCATTTCTTCGCTTTCTCAGGTTGCGCCTTCAGTCCCGTGGTACTCCCAGATAACCTTGACCATCGAGATTATCTTATTCCTCAGAACCCGTTCCTTCCGATCTTCAATCCTGATCGGTCTCTCGACGTACGATACTTTATCATTCACTTCTATCTCTTCGTAATTCAACACGTGCGTCGGGTCCGGTTCATACTTCTTCAACATCGATACGTGGAACACATTATGTATCTGCGACATATTTGGCGGTAACGCAAGGCGATACGCCAAATCTCCAATTCTTTCCAACACCTCGAAGGGTCCTACGTACCTCGAACTCAATTTCCCCTTTTTACCAAACCGGGACAATCCTTGCATGGGTGACACTTTTAGAAATACGTAATCCCCTACTTGGAATTTCAGAGGTCTTCGCCTTCTGTCTACATAACTCTTTTGACGGCTCTGCGCTGTCTTTAGCCTTTCACGAATGATCTTAACTGCTTCAATTGACTGCTCAACTAACTCTGGCCTTATTATAGCTCGTTCTCCCACTTCGTTCCAACACACGGGTGTTCTACAAGCACGGCCATATAGCGCTTCAAAGGGCGCCATTCCAATGCTCTACTAGAATCTGTTATTGTAAGCAAACTCCACTTAAGGCAGTTGCTCTTCCTATTTACCCTGAAAATCCAACACACATGCCCTGAGCATATCCTCTAGGGTCTGAATTGTTCTTTCAGACTGGCCATCTGTATGAGGATGGTAAGCTGTACTGAACTGTAACTTGGATCCCAACGCCGTCTGCAGACTTTTCCAAAAATTGATGGTAAATCTAGGATCACGATCCGATGTTATAGACACTGATACCCCATGTAGGCGAACTATGTGTTGCACGTACAACTCTGCATACCGTTCTAACGCGAAATCCTTTCGCACTGCCAAAAAGTGTGCGACTTAGTTAATCCGTCGACAATCACCCAAATGGTGTCATGACCTCTTTGACTTCTCGGCAATCCCGACATAAAATCCATGGTTATATGCTCCCATTTCCATTCTGGGATTTCCAACGGTCGCAACAATCCTCCAGGTTTACAATGTTGCGCTTTTACCTGCTGACACGTCAGACACTTAGTCACGTGCTTAACAATATCCGACTTCATACCATTTCACCAATAATATTGCCTCAAATTCCTGTACATTTTAGTACTGCCAGGGTGGATACTGTAATTACTGCGATGCGCTTTGGATAAATTTCTTCCTTCACTTCCGCTTTATCTGGTACACATAACCGTCCTCTAAATCTTAATATACCATCTTCAGATATTTGAAAATCTGACTTTCTCTTAGTTGCGTTCATTCCAACAATCTTCTATATCTTTGGGTCCGCAAACTGCAAAGCTTTAACCTTAGCCTGGATTTCTAGCTCAATCCTTAACGTGGTTAGTAGGCTCGAGACTTGACTTACTTCAAACTTGAACTCCGAGTCTCGCACATTCTCCAACAGAGTCCACTCCTTGATAATCAAATGCGCGATGCTTGATTTCCGACTCAAAGCATCCGCTACTCGGTTTGACTTTCCGGGTTGATATAAAATATCACAATTATAATCTTTTAACAATTCCATCCAACGTCGCTGCCTCATATTCAACTCTTTCTGCGAAAATAAATACTTGAGGCTCTAATGGTCTATATATAAATCTGAAATCTTTCTCCGCATAAATAATGTTGCCAAATTTTCAGGGCGAACACTATTGCGGCCAACTCCAAGTCGTGCGTCGGATAATTCAATTCATGTTGCCTCAACTGCCTGGATGCGTAGGCTACCACTCGCCCATGTTGCATCAATACACACCCTAACCCTTTCAATGACACGTCACTATATATTTCGTATCCTGCAGGTTCTGATGGAATCGTCAACACCAGTGCCGTTGTCAGTCTCTGCTTCAACTCCTGAAAACTTCCTTCACACTGATCTGTTCACTCAAATCTCTTTTCCTTTTTCAATATTTGAGTCAACGGCATTGCTATTGACGAAAATCCTTCCACGAAACAGCGATAATATCCGGCCAAACCCAGAAAGCTTCGAACTTCCATTACCGTTGTTGGTCTAGGCCATTTCGTTACAGCCTCAATCTTCGCTGGATCCATAGAAATTCCTTCTCCCAAAATTACATGACCTAGAAATGCTACTTGACTAAGCCAAAACTCGCACTTGCTAAACTTAGCGTACAGTGCGTTCTTCCTCAAAGTCTATAACACTCTATGCAGAGGAAATTCATGCTCCTCCCGGCTTTTCGAGTACACCAGTATATCGTCGATAAAGACAATCACAAACTGATCTAAGAATTCCTTAAACACCCGATTCATTAGATCCATAAAGGTAGCAGGGGCGTTCGTCAATCCGAATGGCATCACCGTAAATTCATAATGCCCGTATCTCGTCCTGAATGTCGTCTTTTGTACATCCTCCTTCCTAATTCTCAACTGATGATACCCCGTTCTCAAGTCAATTTAGAGAACACCGAAACCCCTTGTAACTGATCAAACAGATCGTCAATCCTTGGCAAGGGATACTTATTTTTAACTGTCACCTGATTCAGTTGCCTATAATCTATACACAATCTTAACAATCCATCTTTTTTTCCTTACAAATAAAACTGGTGCTCCCCACGGAGATACACTAGGACGAATAAACCCCTTATCTAACAACTCTTGCATCTGCACCTTTAATTCCTTTAACTCCGATAGCAACATTCTATAAGATGCCTTCGAGATTGGCTCAATTTCAGGTGCCAACTCGGTTACAAGCTCTACTTCCCTTTTCGGCGGTAATCCCGGTAATTCTTGAGGAAACACATCGGGATATTCACACACTACTACTATATCCTCAAGTTTCGGCTCTTCAGTCGTCGAATCCATTATTGCAGCTAGAAATCCTTGACATCCTTCATTCAACAATTTTGCTATTTCCACCGAGGATATCAACGGAATCGAGGGTCACCCTCGACTTCCTACAAATTTAAATTCCGGATGTCCAACAGGATTAAATTGGATCACCCTGCTATTGCAATCCATTACGGCCCTCTGCTTAGACAACCAATCCATCCCTACTATTCATATCAAAGTCATACATATCTAGAACCGCTAGATCAATCAATTCCTCCATATCCCCAATCACAATCTTACAGTTTGGACAACCCAGCGAAATCAACATCTTATCATTTAAAGGAGTTGTCACACATAACACAACATCAAGCAATTGCTGTTCTATTCCAACTAACTCCACAAACTGTTTTGATATAAAGGAATGCGACGCTCCAGGATCAAATAAAGCATACGCAGCATCGTTGCACAGAGAAATCGTACCTGTGACAACCTCTGGTGCGTTCTCAGCCTCTCGTCTGGCCATTGTATATACTCGTCCTTACGCTTGAGGCCTATTCTGATTCAGATTCGTTGTCTGGGCCACTCCCGGCTGATTCTCATTCCGAGGTGACGACAAAGCAAGCGGTCTATTTTGCCTGGAATTGGGGCAATTCTTTATATGATGCCTAAATCCTCCACATCCAAAGCAAGCTCCACCCCTGGTTGGACAAAGCCCGTTTCCATGTCAACCTCCACAAATCCTACACGGACCATTTCCAATCTGGATTGACTTTCCAATATTCCTTTTAACTGGTAGAGTAAAACGCATATTATCCACCATCGGCCTTTTTCCAGGATTACGGTTATTCCATTCCTGGACAAACCTCAATCCAGATGCTGCGGCTCTATCCATCTGATCCCACTCGAGGATCTGAGCTCTATCAAATATTTGCTTGTATGTCCCCAGATTTACCAATAACAATTGGCTGCGGATATCAGCCCTCAATCCATCTAGAAATCTTCACGCTTTATCTTTAGGATGTTCCACCATTCTCAGAGCGAACTTAGATAATCTCGCGAATTTCGCCTCATACTGATCTACCGTCATCTGACCTTGGCGGAGTCTCATAAATTCCGTGAGTTTTCTTTCTCTAGCACTAGCTGAAAAGTATTTCTCATAGAAATTTTCAGTAAAAACAGCCTATGTCTTGGTTGTACCTTCAGGAAAAATCCTATCCCTAGTAGCTTTCCACCAATCATTCGCATTATCCTATAACTGATAGACTGCTAAAGTCACCCTCTCGTGATCATTACACTCCAGCACCTCAAAAGCCTTCTCTAGTTCCTCTACCCACCGAGGTGCAGCCTCAGGATCTCCTTTCCCAGAAAACTTAGGTGGTTTCAACTTAATAAACTGCTCTACCAACTGGTGCATAGGTATATTAGCAACCACTTGCCCCTGACCTTGGTTCTTATTATTATTAGCAACAGCAACAACCTCGGCAGCTTGGGTAATCGGAGCAGCTCGCTCTTGAGTCTGCCGTTCTATTATATCACCAATCCGTTCCAACGTTCTCATTACAGCTTCCATTCTCGGGTCCACAACAGGTCTAACTTCTACTCCGGGGTTTGCTGCTACTCCAACATCAACTCCTAAATTTTCCATCGCTCCAGCACCCATTCCAAGATCCTCTACGGCTCTAGCTCGAGCGCATCCTTTACCCCTGGATCTTCTACCAGCGCCCCTTCTTGGGACTCTTCCTACTCCTCTTCCTTCGCTGCTCATCGTCACGATTCTACCACTCTACTACCTACTATAATTCTACTTAGGAATTGGCAGTCTAAACCAACTAGCTCAATCTGATTCTAAGCAGCGAATTAACACAAAAGCTCGCTCAGCAAGCATTTCCCCAATACCCATCACGAAATCACAATCACCAAAGTTTGAACACTTACCTCAGGTCCAGACGCACCTGCAATTCAATTGCAACACAACAATTGACCTATTCAAACAATCACAACAAATAATCTAGAGGCACGTGTAGCTCGCTTCGCTCTATGGCTCACTAAAGTCTCCCTAATTTCTACCCCAAAATCTCTGCTCCTCATTACTCCAAGCTTCGACCAGTCTAGATCGAACGGTCCTCGCTCTGATACCAATTCAAAAGGGGATGTCACGCCCCGAACCTCCGTCGAGCCCGCAACATCCCGCCTCCGGTTGAACAGTTGTGACGTCCCAGGTTATCGTCGACCTCAACTAAACATCAGATATTTAATCGCGCAAACGAAAACCATAAAACACCCGGACAAACTTAAACTGGGGAGAATTGGGAGAATATGCATTTTCATTTCTTGTTCAACTTGTTCCACCGTATATACAATAAAACAAACCTCTGACTACCAGTGCACATTTTACTGAAACTACCAAAATAAAAAGAGGAGTCGATGACGTGAAGTTCAACCTCAAAAATGGTTCTCATACAAGGCAAGCTTTCCTACTTCTATAAACACAATCGTCATGTGTCTTATCCAGGTCATCCCGTCACCCATCGAAAACTCAGCTACCTCATACTCTGTATGCACTGGTACTCCAAAATGTACTGGTGGTGGTGGTGGAGGGTTCATCACTCAGGTTGAGGTTCTGAAAATTATTGGTTTACACAACCATGAGATTATATCTCAGCAAGTACATCCCTAAACCCAACCTAGGCTATCACGTACCTCCAAACAATTATAGAACACATTCACATGTGCCAAAACAAGAAACAACAGGCATATTACACACAATCACACACATATGCAAATTCCCACGTCGTGCGTCCCTTTTGCTCTCGTCATCACTTTCCACATTCCTCGTTAGTGACTCGCGTAAACGTACACGCCTCAGGTACACTGCGATCACTTATCTCTTCCTACACCACTCACCAGTGTCCCACGTAAATATACACACCTCAGGTACACTGCGACTCAACACTCCGCCCGCACCAAATGCGATAGGCCTACATGATCGGAACCCGAGCTTATGATGCCTCGGTCCAATCCCAGTCTCACCCGAGCTGATAATGCCTCGGACCGAATCTCATACATACTTTTTCAAGCCTCAGCCTGTGCTAAATGTAACAGACCTACGTGATCGCTGCCCAAGTTTATGGTACTCGGCCCGATCCCAACCTCGCACTTTCACCCCTTTCACATACTTTCTCACAATCACTAGCCACACCACGATTCCTTTTTACTCATGCACACGCTCTACATGCATTTACCACACGCAACTGGTGACATCCTCAATTTAAGTCCCTGGGAAATGTCCATGGATTAAGTTTGATGGTTTTCCAATCATAACTAAATATTTTACTCTTGTTTTTGGAAAACCTAATTTCGGATTCTTTGTACCTCTTTATTTTGTTATTTTTTAGGAGACTTTTGTGATTCAAATTTATAAACACTTTCTTCTTGAAAGTTTCTCCAAACATCCTGAGGTTTTACATACTTTAATTTTAGAATTTTTAGAGTTGATATGAGTGGTACGATGTCTTGATTTTCGGACCGTGTAAAACTGCCCAGAATAGGTATTTCGGTGATGTTCACACCATCTTTATTTTCTACAAGCTTTTCTAGGCCGATTTTGGAAACGTTTCCTTCATGAAAGTTGTTGAGAACTTCCTTTTCTATAACATGTGTAAATTTGGGAATTTTCTGAGATAATTTGGATTCTGGACAGAGCTTATTTTGAGAAGTAAATATTCTGTTCCAGCGAACTGTTTTTAGTCTATCTTTGAGTGACTAAAAATGGTGTTTACAGAGAGAATTAGATTTTATGTTCTTCATAAAAAATGTTTATTAAGGACTTGTTTATGAAATATCCGAATTTGAGAATTTGCGGAGTTCATTTACTATATTTTCAAGTCCGATTTCGTGAACAGTGCAAAACTGTCCTGTTTTGTCAGATTTCAAAGATTTAGCATTTTCTACGTGAGAATGTGGGAATTGTGACTCGATATCTTCTGGTGACTTAAAGTATACATTCTGAGCTTTCAAATGAGATATTTTAGTTTTGATTGGAGGTCATCCCAGGGGAAAACGAAATTGAACGAGTCATGGGTTAAATCTTTTTGCGGAAGTCACATTTATTGGTCCAAGCTTATCACCTTCATCATGGCTTTTGGCTTATGTTCTTAATGGCCATGTGAGGTAAGCAATGACCTCATGCCCCAAATGACCTAAGCCATGACTTAAGCCTCATCATGATGACATGCCTTAATGGCCTTGAGTGATGAACAAGTTAGGAGTATGATAGATAGGGAGCCGTGGGAATGGCTATTCGGCCAGAGAGAGAGAGAGAGAGAGAGAGAGAGAGAGAGAGAGAGAGAGGAGAACCAATGAGGAAGAGATAATGTTAGCCTCTTCATTATTTTAGTCCATTAATAGCTTTTAATGGCATTAAATACAAGCCATCATGACTTTTGATTATTGTGCACGTTAATACTTGGCTTCTTCTCCAATCCTATTTGTCTATAAGGAAGCAAAAAGCTTCACATGAATCCCCCCCTTTTCTCCCTCATCTCACACCAATATCTTCTTCTTTTTCGTTTGTGCTTGTTTGTTTTTTACTTTGACCGAGAAGATCACGCCCAAAAGAAATCCCAAACCGACCCGTGTTTCTTCTCGTTCCTACCCAAGAGCCCACGGTTTAGCCTTTGTAGGCCTAGGTTTGCTCAGCTAGGCAAGAAAGAAGCAAGAAGAAAGCCCGAAATCTCCCGAGCTGACCTGTTTAGCCTTCGTAGGCCTAGGTTCTCTAGTTTTGTTTGTCATTGAGTAAGTAAACTTCCTAATATCGGGAAAGGAAGTTGTGATGCGTTGTAACACGATTTGCTTGGACCATTTTTCGGTCGTTTGGTTGGTCGTGGTTGGTTCATTTCTTGATTTAATCATGTTTCGTGTTTGAAGTTTGTTTTGGAGGTAGAACCGAGACTTGAATGGCAAGTTGCACATATTTTAGCCATGCTTGATGTTCTCTTGTAAGAACTTTGCTATTGATCTGCCATTGATGCGAGTGCGGTAAGGGCCGGCTTATGCTAACGGCGATCCCCTTGTCCTCGCTTGATAATAGTAGGTTTACCTGCTGAATCTCCCCGACTCATCCCTCGTTGTTTTCCCTTTTTCAGGTCCGTAGGATGGCATCTCCCCCAGCCCTCATTGGCAATCCCGTGAAGCCGAAAGCCGAAGTGCTCACCCTGATAAATGCTAGAGAAGACCGCACCTCCCACCAAATCACGACGCTTGTAATGTTCAATGAGGGCCTAATGGACTTGGTGCCTCAGGGAAGACCGGCTCTGGGATAAAGCCACGGGTGGGATGTGAGATGGCCAGGCGAACGGGATGAAGAAGCGAGGAGCGAGAAGTCATAGTGGGGATAGGAAAGCCCAAGCCATGTCGGCCTGTAATTAGAAAAGCCTTCGGAATAGGCTTGTAGAATATGTGTGATGTTTGCTATGACCTAAAAAAAGAGCTTGTTTAAATATGTTTGCATGTTTCGTAAACATAAAGTTGCTCATAGTGCTTGTCTTATTTTTGTTAGTTGTTCTTTTTATTGTGATCGTCCCGAGTATGCTTCCGCTTGTGTAATAAAACAAGAATAATGAATGGGACATCACATGAATGACCCTGAGATCGGGGCGTCACATTTGGCCCGTGCACCCATCACTTCACACATAAAACACGCTCACTCAGTAATTCACATGGCCACTGTCAACAATTAATCCAACCTGGCCCACGCGTGCACCAAACATGCATAATTCTATTATATAATTACACAACTAAGCATCCAATTAAATCAACTCCATCCAGAATAATTCCAAACACGCCTAAAAACACGTAAATTGCCAATTTTCTCTAACCAGATGGCGTCGGATCAATTCCGATCCTTCACGACACTTTTTCGCCATTAAATGCCAGTTCTAAAAATCCAACTTGCGTCCCGAACAAATCATCACAGCCCCGTGGACAGTAAATCACAGCTCGTGAACAGTAATTCGCAGTCCACTATTATTCTAAATTTTTCAATAAAATTTTCCGGTTTCAATTCTAAGGCCTGCCACCTAATCTCACTTCTAAATCATGTCATTCCACACCTAATCTATTCCCGGTTTCACCCAAAATTCCCTGTCGATACTCGAAATCCTAAATTGGGTTTAGAGCGCGACTTACCCGCGTTCTAGACTATTGCAGCTAGAACGGAGAGCGGCGGCACTAAATCGAGAACGGCGGCGACGGTGTATGGCTCTCGGGTGGCGGTGATCGGCTTGGGCGGCGACGGCGTGGCTTGCTTGGCCGTGGGTCTTGCCTCACGTGAGAGAGAGAAAGGGAGAGAAAGAGAGAGACGGCGGCTGGTGGTGGTGGCGGCTTGTGGCTGGTACGACGGCTTGAGGGCGGTTCGGATGATGGTGGCGAGAGGCGGCGCCGGCAGTGGGCTTCCCAGTGGACGGCAAGGAGCTCACAGTGGAGGGGGAGGTTTCACGGCCAAAAAAAGGGGGGGAATTCACGAAGGGAAGGGAGAGAGGAGAGAGAGAAAGAGGTCTAAACTTCAATAGTGCCTTTGACCAAAAATATTTAAGGCACAAATGACCAAAATGCCCCTTGCCCCTAAAACTGATCCTTTATAAATCCTTAAGGGCAAAATCGTCACTTTCTCCATTTCTTGTCGAAATCAAATTTTTCCGAAGGATTTAAGCGCACCAAAAATTGACACGTGTCACACACAACGTCGTCCTAACGTTCTGGCGTGACTTCCTAATTTTTCGGTGTCCAATTTGGGCAAAAATTTCATAATTAAATTCTATTAAACGCAACTCGAGCGTTTCTCGAGCTAACGGGCGGCTTGCTGGGGAAATTCGCTGAATCGACTCATGACTGATACTGAATCGAGTCACGTGCAAGTCCGTTCGGTGCGTGACAACCTCGGTTGTCATTAAAATCGCGAAGATCAGTCACTTGATCCGAGGGGTACGATTGTTCGGTATAATTTCAGAATCATTCGTCAAGCCGTTTCGTGGTTCAACAAAATCACCCGCGATCCACTATTAGGACAGTGGCAAATTGACCCCTAACTATCTTTTGATCGGCCAACAGTGGCTCAAAATATCACTTCCGCGATTTAATAGTCAAAATCCATTCAATATGGAATTTCCTTTAGCCGCGCGAATTTAATTCTCCTATTAGCCTTTCCCTAATGGTTAGCATTCCCAGGAATGATCAGTTCTGGGCAAGAATTTACTACGAGCACATATCATAAAACTTAATTATTCAATAAATTCCAAATTGGTAGAATTTCGGAATGTCACATCGCTAGTGGGGCTTAATCCCGTGAATATCTCCAATAAGAGGATGCCGTAACTGGAGATATCACCTTCTCTGGAGACCTGACATCCATTAGCATATTTTGCAGTTTACACATGCCGTGGTGTAAGAAATGTCAAAACCAAGAACTTTGGTTTCACAAAACAGTGTCTCGAAGAACTACCAAAACAAAAAATAGTAGTCTCTAGATGGACAAGTTGATTTCAGAGGGTGTAAAGAGAGAGAGAGAGAGAGAGAGAGAGAGAGAGAGAGAGAGAGAGAGAGAGAGAGAGAGAGTTTACCCAAAGCGGCATAACCAACTGTTCCTCTTAAAATGATAGAACTTGTGTTTGCTATAGTGTCAGACGTGGATTCGAGGACAATCTGCACCAACCCAAAGTCATCAACATGTCTAACCATGTCAGCATCAAGAAGGACATTACTTGGCTTTAGATCACAATGAATTATTTGGCTTTGGCATTGATTATGGAGATAATCTAATGCAAAAGCAACATCAATAGAAATCTTTATCCTTTGGACAAGACCTAATTTCTTTGAGTGCCCATTTGCATCATTTCGAGCTGGATTTGGGTGCAACCACTCTTCTAGGCTGTCATTGACCATGAACTCATAAACTAAAGCCTTAAACTCATCACCCTTATAATCAATGCCTGAGCATGCCGTCAATACTTTCACAAGATTTCGGTGTTTTATGCACTTTAAAACCTCGCACTCTGCTTTGAAGCTCTTGAGGGCGCCATACTGCGTTAAATTAAGCACCTTGACCGCAATGACATTTTCATTATCCTGGAGGAACCCCTTGTAAACAGATCCAAAACTTCCAACCCCAATCGGATTAGTCAAAGAAAAACCACTAGTTGCTTTTAGAAGAGTTCCATAAGATAGATTCAACAGTGAATCATCTAAGGAGCTTAAAATTGGCTCATTTCTTTTCTGCTTCAACCAACATAGATATAGGAAAGTGACAAGGAGAGGTATTCTGAGAAGACCAAAAATAATGCCGATGGTAAGTTTCAACTTATGGACCCGTCCTCTACTTTTGGAGTTTCGAGAAACACACTTAGGGAGCTCAAATGCAGGCATTCCTCCACAAAGCTTTTCATTTCCAACAACAAAAGTCGCACTCACATTCCTAAAAACTCCTTTAGTTGGTAGCATGCCTTTAAAATGATTGTAAGACAAATTCAACTTTTCCAAATACTGAAATGCCTCTAAGAGCCGTGGAATTTCACCACAGAAATTGTTGTTGGAAAGATCTTGTAACAGTTTAAATTTTCGATCCTTTTCCCGGGATTTAAGAAATGAAATTGATCAATGCACTATAGTGAGATCTCACCCGAAACAGCGCATTCACGGGATGCTAACCTTAGGGGTAGGGCTATTACGGGATTGAGTTCGCACGACCAAAAAACTCGACCCGGGTTCGATCTTCGACCATATGGATTGACGAGGGAATATTTTGAGCCAACCGAGACTTATCTATTTGATTGATTGTGTCCGAAGGGAACTAGTGACAGACTTATCTATTTGATGTCGATCACGGATCGAGAGCGCGTAATCCCAATGAGCCACCCGTTAGCCAGAGATAAGCTAAAGTCGCGATTGTTCGATTTTAGTCATTTCTTGGAATTCAGGCCCGGGAATCGAGAATTTTGAAAGTGACAATTTTGAGCGGCCGATGACGTTTTTGGCTTGGCTAACCTTGGGGCCACCCATTTCTGCAAAAAAATGGATTTCGATTTGGGATCGGAAAAATTACGATTTTGCCCCTCAGGACACCGACGTTGATTTTGAGCCCGTATGAAATTATTTTTCGCGGCTGATATCATTTTGGGGTGGTCACGCACATTTAGAGTTGTTACGATCAAAATTGGAATTTTGGTTCAAAAGTGAAAAACAATATTATTTTATTCCCCAAGACTTCGCAGTCGATTTTCGAGGGCTTAAGAAGCTATTTTCGCGATTCTGACACCGTATTATATTGGCCACACACATTTGGGGTTGGTACGGGCAAAAATTGAAATTTCAACCCGGGACCGGAAAAATGACAATTTCGCCTCCGGGCTATTTTTTGGTTCCGAATTATGAGATATTTCTGGAATAATCAGGTTTGAAATTTTAGCTCAATTATTAGACTTTAGACACTTTTGCCCCTCAATTATTGGATAGAGATAAACGTCGGCTGTCGGATTAGGGGTATTTTGGTCAAATTTCTCGGATCGGCGACACGTGTCACCCCTAGGCCACTATATTTGACCAACTTTGTCACATCCCGATTTTTAGGCTTGGGAAGCCGCAGGTAAATTATAATATCCTCAATTTCAATCCCTGGGAAATGGCTATGGGTTAAGTTTGGCGGTTTTCCAATCAGAACTAAATTGTTTTTTTTCTTATTTTGGAAAACCTAGTTTTCGGATCATTTGTATCCTTTCGTTTTTTTTATTTTTGGGGAGACTTTTATGATCCGAATTTCCAAACGCTTTCTTCTGGAAAGTTGTTCCAAACATTTTGAAGTTTTACATGATTTAATTTCAAAATTTTTGGATTTGATATGAGTGGTACGATGGCCTGATTTTCGGACCATGTGAAACTGCCCAGAATGGGTATTTCGGTGATGTTTACACCGTCTTGATTTTCTACAAGTTTTTCTGGGCCAATTTTGAAAAAGTTTCCTTCACAAAAGTTGTTGAGAATTTCCTTTTCTATAATGTGTGTAAATTTTGGAATTTTCTGAGATGATTTGGATTCTGGACAGAGCTTATTTTGAGAAGCAAATATTCTGTTCCAGTGAATTGTTTTTAGTTTGTATTTGAGCTACTAAAAATGGTGTTTACGAATAGATTCCAATTTTGTGTTCTTCACAAGAAATGTTTGGTAAAGCATTGTTTATGACATATCCAAATTTGAGAATTTTCGAAATCCATTTACTATATTTTCAAGTCCGATTTCGTGAACAGTGCAAAACTACTCGGTTTTATCCGATTTCAAAGATTTATTAATTTCTATCTGAGAATATTGGAATTTCGACTTGATGTCTTCTGATAATTTAAAGTGCATGTTCTGAGCTTTCAAATGAGATATTTTATGCTTTTATTGGAGGTCGGCCCAGGGGGAAACCGAGAGAGAGAAGCAAGCTTGCAATTAGATGATTCTAGAAAAATCAAAACTTGAAGCCCAAGTTGGAAATGAATGAGGCTTGTTCAAGAAGCCTAATTAAATGATCTTGACTTTGGAGTCCCTATCATGATGACAGGCATTAATTAGCCATTATTGTTGTTGACTTTGGAGGCCATCCTCATCATGACTAGTATTAATTAAGTTAGACTTCGGTGGCCTTTCATGATGTCATGAATTAATGAATCAAGACTTTAGGGCCCCTCCATGATGACATGCATTGATGGCTTAGATATGCTATGATCTTCCTCGTTATGACTTTTGGCTCATTTCCATTAATGCACAAGATTTGCTAGATCATCTTCATCATGACTTTTAACTCTTATTCATTAATGCTATGATTTTCAGAATCCTTATAATCATGACATTTGACTTTGGAGGCATTGCATCATGATATTTTGACTCTTATTCATTAATGCTAAGATTTTCAGAATCTTTTATTAATGGCATTTCATCATGACTTTTGGCTTATATTAATTAATGCAAAGATTTTAAGAAGATTTGGTAATGATGCTATTTTGTCCCTTGTTATTATGAAGCTGTGAGCTGAGCGATGACCTCATGCTCCATAATGACATGTGCGCTTACCTCACGCACCCGATGACACGTGCACTTTCCTCATTGGACTCCTAAACTTGGTGAGCAAGGTTGGCTTGCCTATAAATAGGCTTAGTCTCCCTTTAGTTCTCATACACACAAATCGGCCAAGAGAGAGAGAGAGAGAGAGAGTGCTGAGATAGAGAGAGAGAGAGAGAGAGAGAGAGTAAGAGCCGAAATAGAGAGAGAAAGAGAAAGAGAGAGAGAGAGAAAGCCAAGGGAAAGAAAAGATAGGGGTCGACACCGTGAGTTGCCGAGATCCCGAGGCCGTCGTCTTTCCCATCTATTTTCTACTCTCTAGTTCTGATTTTGTTTAGTGTAAGTGAATTCCCTAATATCGGGAAAGGATGTTAAGATGCGTTGTGACGTGATTTGCTTGGACCGTTTCTCGGTCGTTTGGTTGGTCATAGTTGGTTCATTTCCTTGATTTGATCATGTTTCGTATTTGATATTGTTTTGAGATAGAATCGAGACTTGAATGGCAAGGTGCACATGTTATAGCTGTGCTTGATATTCTCTTGTTGAACTTTGCTATTAATCTGTCATCGATGCGAGTGCGGTAAGAGCCGACTTATGTTAACGGCGACCGATATATCCGCGCTTGATATTAGTGTTTTCACTTGCTGAGTCTCCCCGACTCATCCCCCATTTTCCTACTCTCAGGTACATAGGATGGTCGAACGGACGGCAGCGACAGGGGGAGTTGAGCCATGTTAGAGTTTGGGGAAAGTTATGAGCGGTGAATCCAAACTAGTGGGCTTAAGACACCCAAGCCAATTGTTATTATTATGTAAATGGCTAAAATCGGCTAATTTGGATTGTAAAATATTTTTACGTGTCCTGTAAATACAAGGTTTGCTCATGATGCTGTTTGTCTTAATCCCACTATTATTTTTCATGTGATTGTCTGGAGATATGCTTCCGCTTGTCTTTAAAGAAAGATAATAATGAATGGGACGTCACGTTAATGACCCCGAGGTTGGGGCGTTACAAACTTGGACCATTCTCTCTCTCCTCTCTCCCTCATTCGGCCAGGCCGCCCACCAGCAGCTCCCACTCTCTCGATTTCTCTCTTCCTCCGCCGGTTTTCCTCGCCATCGGTACGCCGGAGCTCGCCGGACCGCCGCCGTGTTGCTGCCGTCCGCTAGTGCCGCTGCTTCGCCTGACCTCGCCTCACCACCCTCATCCCGTCCTCTATTTCTCTCTCTTTCTCTCTCCCTCTTCAGCCGTCCATACTAGGGGTGAGCAACTTGGACCGCCCAAACCGGGACCAGACCGGACCGGACCGGACCAGACCGACGAGTTTGGTCCGGTTCTCGGGACTCTCGGTCCGGTTCCCGGTTCCTAAAAGCGGAACCGGTTTCCGGGCGGTCCGGTTCCCGGTTCCAAGGGGGAACCGGACCGGACCGGACCGACTATTTAATATATATTTTTGTTATTTTTTTGTTTAAAAGAATTAATAAAATGTGAACTAAACTCTAAGTGAACTTCATTATCATAAATTCATTGATAAAAATTAGTAAAATGTGAATTAAACCCTAAGTGAACTTCATTGACATAAATTCATTGACAAAAATTAGTAAAATGTGAACCAAACCTTAAGTGTTTGACCAAAAAAAAAATCTCAAACTCTACGTAACCAATTCCATTGGACCGGACCGGAACCGGACGGGACCGACGGGACCGACGGTCCGGTCCGGTTCCCGGTCCTAGAACCAAATAGTCCGGTCCACGGTTTCCAATTTTGGAACCGGTTCTCTCGGTCCGGTTCCCGGTTCCACCTTGGAACCGGACCGGACCGGGAACTGCTCACCCCTAGTCCATACGCCGTCCGTACAACCGCCCGCGCCAGCCACCGTTCGCCTTGCCGGCCACCGTTCACTGCCGTCCGTACATGTCCCGTACGATATCCGTACGTCGCCGACCGTATGTCTCCACCGGCGACGCCGCCGCCGCCGCTGCTGCTCTGTTCCGATCACCATCCAGCCAGCTTGCCCTATTTTTATTAGGTAAGTGACTTCCCCAATCGCCACTTAGAACCTTGGGTATTTCTATGCTCGTTTAGGACTTGATTTAGGTAAAATTGTGGCTGTTTTGTGGCTGTTTTTGGGACTGAATTAGGGGCTAGTTGTTTGGTGGTTGTGGGCTGATTGGGCGATGAAATTTGAGGTTTAGGAATGCTGAGTTAGGGCTGTGATGTTGAGGACTGATCGGGAATTAAATGGGTGATTGATTGGAATTATGTTGGCTTGATTGGGTTTATTGGATTAATTGCATTGTTTGCTGTGGTTGGCTGGTTCTGGTTTGTGCATGGGCTGAATGTGATGAGGTGGTGTGCCGTGTGTGTATGGCCGTGAGGTGTAGTGGCGTGGTCGTGTGAATATGTATTGAATTCGCGTGCCAAGAGCATGTGGTTAAGTGGTGCGTGTTCGTGTGACGAGAATGCAAAATTGTGGCATGTGTGTGAGGTGTGTGTGTTTGGCCGTGCATATGTGTGGCCGTGTGTAAGGGAGGTCGTGTGTGACTGTGTGATAGATGTGGTATGAGTGGAACGAAGGTATGGAAAGGTAGGATTGGTTGGAAAAGAGGATCCGTCTTGAGGCGTGTACATTTACGCGGGACGATGCTGTCCCTGACGAGGTGACGATGCTTGGCCCGGCGAGGTGTCGATGCCTGACGAGGTCAGAAGACCATTGGCTTGATGCGTTTTACGCGGGTATAGTAATTAAGGAAAGGGAAAGGTAGGATTCCATCCTGAAGCGTGTTCGTTTACGCGGGATGATGCCGTCCCTGACGAGGTGACGATGCTCGGCCCGACGAGGTGACGATGCCTGACGAGGTTAGAAGACCGTTAGCCTGATGCATTTTACGCGGGCCCGGTAGTGGTGGAAAAGCTGAGAATGAGCGGGATTTGGCTGGACGTGTGAGGGTTATGGAAATGACGCATGGTGTGAGTTAGCTTGCGAGTGTGTTTGTATCGCGTGATGTGATACTTAATTATGGGGTAGAAACTGCTAGGCACGGTATGGGACGTGCCCAAGTGGTTTCTGTCATATAATTAAGGCACGCATGCGTTTATAATTCCTTGTTGTGATGTGCTGGCTGTATTATGGTCTAACGTACAGGGACGTGTATGATGGATTCCATGTAGGATCGTGTGTGGTTGTTAGTTTGGTTGATTGTCGCATGATATACGTGTTTTCATCTGGCGGTACGTGAGTGCCTACGTGGGGTTTGGGGTTGTACACTTATTGAGATTCGTCTCATAGTTGTATAATCCACAATTTCAAATCCCCAACCTTAGACCCTGGAGGTCCGTCTCCTCTTTTTGGAAGTCCGAGGAGCCGCCTTTGGTGCCCAGTGGAGCTGCAGGTGAGTTTCCGGAGGTTCGAGTCAAAGAAATAGGAGCGGAATGAAAAGCAAGGCGATCCTTAGGTTTTCCCTAGGACATTTTAGGGGTTGTGTAAATCGGGTTGACCCATAAGGAAGTTAATTAACCAGACCTTGATCTTTTGTTATAACGGTGATTTCGAATGCTAGTGTGCTGTATTTATTTGTAATATAATGTTTGTATATTTGATGTTATATGAATATGTTGTTGTTTGATTGTTATGGTGTTCTACCCTGTTGTCGTCATCTTTTTGTCCGAGGTTTTTATATTCGCTTCCGCATGTGGTTCTGATGTTTGGGTTGGGTGGGCAACGTTCTTGGGACATCGCAACAAATTCGACCTGTGGTGGGATGTTTGCGCTTTGTGGGGTATGGGGCTTGACAGATCTAATTCCTAGATGCTTCTTAAGGAGCTAATTGGTTGAGGAATAGATCCATGGAAGAGGTTATCTTGCATTCTTAGTATTGTCAGTCCATCACAATTGCCTAGACTACTAGGGATTTCACCATCTAGAAAATTTCTCGAGACATCCAATTGGTCCAAATGTTTCAAGTTTCCGATTTCCATTGGAAGGACTCCACTTAGTTGGTTCCGAGACAATTTAAAATAGATGAGGTTTCCAGCTGCAGGGAATATAACCGGACCACTGAATTTGTTAGAAGAAAGATCTAGGTTTGTCAAACTCTGACACTTATCTAAGTGTGAAGGAATCGACCCTTCAAAGTTATTTCTTGCAAGACTTAAAGTGTACAACATTTGCAGATTTTGCAAAGAGGATGGGATTATGCCAGATGGATTGTTGCTTGACAAGATCAATTTTTGAAGATGAGAAAGGATTCCTAAATCTGACGGAATTAGACCCGAAAGAAGGTTGTCATCCATCCAAAATCCTTGCAGGTTCACAAGATTTCCAATCTCTCTTTGGATCTCACCTGATATCAGATTCTGGCCTAGTCGCAAGAACATTAAAGTAGTAGAGAAATTACCGATGCATGTAGGAAGTGTCCTACGAAATCTATTTTCAAACATTATCAATACCATCAACTTAGCAGAATTTGTTAGCGAGCAAAGGAAGCTCATGTCATTTGGATCGGAACCTTCACTTCTGAGATGATTAGTGAATAAGGTAACGGTCCAAAGGTTACGGACATTCGCCAACGAAGGGACTTTCCCCGATAGCTCATTGTCTCCAAGGTCAAGTTGTCTTAGATTTGTGGCATTGGATATCGACGTAGGAATTGATCCAGCAAACTTGTTATGACCAATGCTCAAAACTTGAAGATTCGGGAGAGTGAATCCAATTTCTTCGGGAAGATTGCCGCAGAAATGGTTTGCTTTTACATCGAATACAATCAATGAAGATAAGTTGAAGACTGTAGGCGGAATGGTACCCGAAAGCCCGTTGCTTCCCAAGGTGAGTGCCTTTAGTTTGGTTAGTCGACCTAGAGATTAGGGAATAATCCCACTCAAACCATTTTGATAACAAGAAATCGCCTCTAGAGATGATAAATTCCCTATGGATGAAAGGATGCTGCCAATTAATTGGTTCGCAGTAAAGTCGACCTGTTGAAGATTTGACAAGTAGCCTAGCTCCGCTGGAATTCCTCCGACCAACTGGTTGTACTCAAGGAGAAGAAATACAAGGTTCGAGCAAGCGGATATATTCCTAGGAATCTCTCCCGTCAGTGAATTGTTGGATAAATACAACATTTGGAGCTGATGTAGCCGACCAATTTGTTGAGGGATTTCAAGGCCGAGGCTATTGTTTTAGAGCCTCAATTTTCTTAAGAAGCTGAGGTTCCCAATGTGGGGTGAGATGGGTCCCGAGAGTCCTTGGGAATGGAGGTCCAGTACCGTGACTCTATGGTGTCGATGACCGCAAGTAACCCCGTTCCATCGGCAAAAGTTGATGTTGTCATTCCACGAGTTAAGTCGCCCGAAAGGTTCACTAGTTATTTTCAGCCTTGAATGCAAGCAATGCAAGCCTGTCTGAATCGTTAGTAGCAGAAATGACTACACCGAAACAAAACACGAAAACAAAAGCGAAAAGAAGCCAAGAACGACGAAGCTATGCACAATTGAGATGCAAATGTCTCATTTTATGAGCATAAATTGGGTACTAATTCGCCAGGGAGGGCAAGAAGGAGCGAGTGAAGTGATATATATTGGTTGAGCAACTTGAGTTATATATTGAACAGCCTCTTAGAAGAGCTTTTATAGAAGGTGTGTAGACCAGTAGACCAGGAAGACTATTTTCTGCTCAGCATTCGTACCTCTTTTCCCAGGAAATCATGCCTCCTGTACAGTCAGTTGTGAGCGGTAATTCAGTACGCTGACTGATCCTCCTACGAGCCGAAGCGCCCATTGATTGACCCTCCATGAGAACTCCTATTTGTGGAAAAGACCACCAAACCACTAATCATTGGACAATTCAGTTCGATGAGTGGTCCTCCTCCAAGCTGAACCATTGGACACTCCGTACACATTGTTTTCCACGTTCCCAAGGTGAATTTGAACCCAAGTTATATTTATGTCTAAAGCGATTTTTCCGTCCTAATTCTGCAATGCATCCTAGACAAAAAGAATAAGACTTTTTTACGCTTAATGAGGGTCGACCATTCATGTCATCAAATCTAACATTGATTATTTATGTCGATTCACCATAATTGAAAAGAGTTTTTTTCTACTAAATATAAGTGAAAGTTTGCAAATTTGTGGGGAGAATGATTTTGATCTTCACAAAAGAAAGAGGAGGAACATTAACACAAAAGCTGACCATCATAATTTCTACCAATGTCTATGTTTGTGCGCGTCTTCTTTTTTTTTGGACACCCCCTGGTAAGTGTACGGTGAAATAGGAAGCCCGCATTGGAGGTGCGCTGCGCCATAGGATTTTGAAGTAGTGGCTCAAGGGTCGAGCCATGTGGATGAAGTGCTTAGGATATGCCCACATGCAGGGGATGATTATCTTGAGACTCGGCTTAGTTTTATTTTGATCTCTAGTGTGATGAATTATAGTTCTATGTCAGGCCTTGGATTGGAAGTCAAATTGCAAATGTAAATGTATACTAATGGATCAATAATTGTGTGATCCATCTCAAAGTTGATGGCCGAAATCATTTTCTTTTTCTCAATTTCATGGCATGATTGGGTAATGGGCTACTAGAGCCCACTTGATGTAGCTATGGTTGAACTGTAGCTGTATTGTGTTTAACTGTATTGTGAAGTGTATTGTAATTTACGTGCTTGGTCATACATATTTTAAAGTTGCAACATCTTAAAATTGGACGAGGTTTCCTTCCAAAAGCTGTTATAAATTTATGTAGTTTTGGAGGAACCGCAATTATAAAAAATTTGCTCCTCATACTGTTACAACTCCCTTTCTCATAGCTAAGGTATCGTGGGAAAGTTAAACTAAACAACTTCTTAATAGCGAAACATGCTATTCATTTAACTTTTATGCCGAATGCTATATGTGGGATGTCATGAATCGGCATTTATTTTCAATTTGCCAAATATTGGTGCACATTATCCTTTAAATAATGCTATTTTAATTATTATGTCCCATTGTATCTAATTAGTTGGTAAATGTACGGAGATATAGTGTTAGATATTCTTTTAATTTGAAAGTAAAATTACATTTAAAATTGTGATAAGTGTATTAAAAGTCCTAAAACTTGTTCCGAAAGTGCAAACGAATCCTAAAACTTTCAAAAAGTGTAATCAATAGAAGGACTTGATTAAACTAATTTGATAAATTTTAGGACTTAATTGCACTTTTTTAAAGTTTTAGGATTCAATTGCACTTTTGTGACAAGTTTTAAGACTTGATTGTACTTTTTGAAAGTTTTAGAACTCAATTGTACTTTCGTGACAAGTTTTAGGACTTCTACTATACTTATTCCTTTAAAATTTATTTCATTTTAGGGAAAAAAATATATTATTACCTTTGATTTTAATGGTTGACATGTTTTTTGTCTTTTCCTTTTCTTTTAATTGTTTTCATTTCTTTATTTTTCCTTCTCCTTCCTCAAGTAACTTCTCGAAGAAGGGAGACTAGTCGCTAGTCAACATCTGTGGCCTGTCGTGGTTAAAAGGTGTTGCCTGTGGCATACGCTAGAGGACTCCTGTCCCCGTCCCATGAATTGCCCCGCCCTACACTTCAAGGGGAAATTGTGGTTGACATGTTTTTGTCTATTCCTTTTTTTTCCTTTCTTTTTTTTTTTCCATTCCCTTCTTCCTCAAGTAACTTCTCCTGGAAGGGTGACTCGTCGACAACCAACATTTATTGCTAATGGTGGTTAAAAGCATATTGGCTATTGTAGCCGCCGGAGGACTCCTGTCCCTGTCTGATGAGTTACCCCACCGTACACATCAAGGGAAAATTTGTCCTGTATCGGCGGGGCATCGTAGGTCACATAATCTTTCTCTTGGTCCTTCCATTCCTTTCCTTTAATTGAAAGAACTCGCATTATGGGTTTCTTTTCTTGTGATGTTGAACCCATCTAACTTACATTTTTTTTTTTTTTTGATAACCCAGGGAACCCCCGCACGGCCGACAGCCGGGAAGTAAACCCTGGGGGCGACACATGCTAGCCACCACACACGTGCCACCGGTTAAGTCACCCTGCGGCGCTCGGGATTCGAACACTCGACCTTTTGCGAGAAGAAGCTAACTTACATTTCTTTGAGCACTCTTTGAACCAAGATTGAAATTTCTTAAGTATTTCACTTTTGAAATTTCTAGTTTGTACGCATCCTAATCTATGGCCCTAGTGGTGGCCACGGGCCGGTTTTGGCCCGAAACCAGCCCGGTCACACCCGGGCCTGGCCCGTTGACCGGGCCCGCGGTTCGGAACCGGAACCGGCCCGTGGCATACGGGCCCGGTTCCGGTTCCAAAAAAATTTGAACCGGCCCGGAACCGGCGGTTCCGGGCCGGTTCTTCGAAAAAAAAAAAAAAGAAGATGAAGAGCTGTAGGCTGTGCTGCGCAGCCTGCACTGCAAGCTACGCTGCTGCAGCAGCCTGCATTGCAGGCTACGCTGCAGCAGCAGCCTGCATTGCAGGCTACGCTGCAGCAGCAGCCTGCAGGCCCTGCAGGCCCTCCCCCTCCCCCTCTCCCCCTCTCTCTCTTTCTCTCTCTCTCTCTCTCGCTCTGCAACTTCTCCTTCTCCTTTTCCTCCTTTTCCTCCTTCTTCTCCTCCGCCCACCGCCCACCCCCTGGCCCCGTCTTCCCAGATCTAACCCCCGCCGCCTTCGCCGCCGTCGCCCCCGTCCATGGCCGCAGCCACCTTCGCCGACGCCCACTCCTCCTTCCCCCTCGCTACCCTACTCCTCCTCCCCTTTTCTCCTCCGCCCGCCCCCGGTCTCCCCAGATCTGACCCTCGCCGCCGCCGCCGCCGCCCCCCATGGCCGCAACTGCTGACGCCGACGCCCCCTTCTCCTCCTCTGCTCCCGACCCCGGAGGAGGACCCCCTGCTCCTCCTGCCTGTCCCCGTCCCCGTGCCCGTCCCCCTCCCGGCCCCCTCCTTCTCCCCCTCGCCGCCGCCCCCGTCTCCCACTTCATCTCCTCGCCACCTTGAACCCCGCCTCCGCCACCATGGCCAAGGTCGCGAAGCCCGAGCGACGAACAACGGAGGACCAGGCTGCAATTTTTATTTTATAATTATTTTATTAATTTTTAAATAAAGAACCGGCTGGAACCGGCCGGAACCGGAATTGGCCCGGAACCGCCGGTTCCGAACCGGAACTGGAACCGCCCCCTTGCGATTGCGGTTCCGGTTCATTCGTGGCCACGAACTGGAACCGCCGGTTCCGAACCGGAACCGGCGGTTCTTGAACCGTGGCCATGTCTATATGGCCCTTCTCTCTTCACATATTTTCCTAAAACCGCCCGAAAGAATTTGTTTGTCTCTATGCATTACGTTTGGTCAAACTATACATGTCTACTTTGGCAGCCTTCGTGTTAAAGTGGCAAGGAAACTAATGAGAAGATACCATGAAACTGTATTGCTCTTTCCTCCAGTAAAAAACGCAATTATTGAGCAGGATTCTTTTTTTTTTCCTTAGATTTCTTCTTGAGCTTTGCAAAACAACAAAATAGAAAATTTTATGGATGGATTGTTCTTTCACCCGCATTGATTTTCTTTTGCTTTTGCTGATTGTAATATACTTCTTATTATGACATACATAATCTTTTATTTATCAATCAAAAATGCATGCAAGAGTTTAATTTATCCATTTGATGAGAAATTTTTTTTTATTTTTAACATATGTGTTCAACAAACACTTCCCAACGAAGTATTTAACAAAGTCTATATAAAAAAAGGTTGTACTTTTTGGAGCTTCTTTGCCCTTGAATTTTGACTTTTGTTTTTTTTTTTTGGTAACCCAGGGAACCTCGCACAGCCGACAGCCGGGAAGTAAACCCTAGGGGCGACACATGCTAGCCACCACACACATGTCACCGGTTAAGTCACCCTGCGGCGCCCGGGATTCGAACACTCAACCTTTTGCGAGAGGAAGAGTGCGCACTCCAGCAGCGCCACCCAGGCGGGTGGTGAATTTTGACTTTTGTTTTGACTTTTGTTTGAAGCTGAAAGTTCCAAATTTGCAAAGGCGTTTGAATTTGATATTAAGTTATTTTTTTCTTTATGCTTTTTGAAGGTAAATAATTGTTCTTAAATTGATGGGGAACAAATAGGGTTTACATCAAGGAGAATCTAAGCCCTCAATTAAGAAACATGTAATCTAGATCTCGCAATGTGCATTTTCGACATCTAATCCATCTCTTCAACCATCACCACATACATATATCTCATGCGAGGTTGAGTCACGTGACATGCTCGCATGCAAATTTTATTCAGTAATTTACTTTGGATGGTTACTTTAACCAAATCTCTAATCCTAGCATATTTCATCCATCGGCCTCATCTTTATGTACCTGCGAAACACCTGAAACCTAAATAATAAAAGGGTTAATACCACGAAAAACCCTAAACTGGTACATTTGTGACACATTTACCCTAAACTATTTTTTTGACCATAAAAAATCCCAAACTGGTATACCTGTGACAATTTTACCATGAACTATTTTTTTTACTACCAAAAATCTCAAACTGGTGTATCTGTGACAATTTTACCCTGAACTTACCACAAAAAACTCTAAACTAGTGCATATGTGACAATTTTACCTTGAATTAAAATTTTAATGTTTTTTTTGAATTTTTATTTATTATTTATTATTTTATTTATTTATTTTTCACCTTCAACCTTTGGCTGGTCGCCGGTCCGGCGACCGGCCAGAGGAGGAAGCTGGCAAGGGCTGCCCTCGCTCGATTCGGCGAGGGCTGCCCTCGCTGGCGTTGGGCGAGGGCGGCCTTCGCAAGCGTCGGGTGGGCTGTCCTCGCTCGACTTAGGTGAGGGCGGTCCTCTCCCGACGTAGGCGAGGGTTGCCGTCGCCAAATCCGACCAGGGCGAGCCTCACCTGCGTCGGGCGAGGGCCACCCTCGCCAGATCCGGCGAGGCCAACCCTTGCCTGTGTTGAGCGAGGGCCGCCCGATGCAGGCAAGGGCCGCTCGATGCAGGCAAGGGCCGCCCGACGCAGGTGAGGGTCGCCCTCGCCAGATCCGGCGAGGGCGAGCCTCGCCTGCATCGGGCGAGGGCCGCCCTCGCCAGATAGGGTTGCCCTCGCCTGCGTTGAGCGAGGGCCTCCTGATGCCGGCGAGGGCGGCCCATGCCGGCTTCCGCCTTTGGCCGGATCTGGCGACGGCGACCGGATCGGCGATCGGCCAAAGGTTGAAGGTGAAGAAAAAAAAAGAAAAGAAAAAAGAAAAAATTCAAAACAATTCAAAAAATAAAAAAATAATATTAAAAATTAATTCGGGGTAAAATTGTCACATGTGTACCAGTTTGGAGTTTTTTATGGTATGTTCGGGGTAAAATTGTCACAGCTGTACCAGTTCGGGGTTTTTTATAGTAAAAAAAATAGTTTGGAGTAAATGTGTCATAAGTGTACCAATTTAGGGTTTTTCGTGGTATTAACCCATAATAAAAAACAAAGGTAGAGAGACGGGTTTGAAATTTTGCAAAAGTAAAGGAAGTGTTGATGACATTATCTCAAGAAACGTCATACCAGTGGGCTCTGTACTGCAAGCTGAAGAACAGGCTTTTCCTTGCCCCCCGCTCCGGCAGAAAAGGCAGATCGGCAGTCAGCTCATTTCAAAAGTGACTTGTTCTCTTTGGTCAATGCTGTAAACGCTGGACAGAGCAATCCCAGCTATCACCTTGAAGGAATCACGGCGAACATCCTGGCCAGTTTCTCTAAGCATCAATTGCGGTCTCTCTCCGGGATGAGTCGCTTGACTAATAAGAAGCATCTTATCGAGCGTGCCTAGTATTTTAAATAGATGGTAAGTGTTTAAATTTCAATGAAAGAAAAGGTCTCCATCTATTTCCAGTCATGTTCCTCTCTTGTCATATACCACCCCACGAACTTTCTAGGCTTCTTGGATGGGTCTTACTTGGGGAGTTGTGATCAGCGGATTCCGGCCAAACCTACGCAAGTCATTTCCCAGTTGCAGATTTCTAATGGCAAACTCTTCATCAAAATAGTCTTTTAAGACCGACCAAAAAAAATAGTCTTTTAAGAGACCTATTCTCCGTTATTCTAAATCTTAGCAAAAAATGCGCATACAATGTGTGGGTTGAAAATCGGGAAAACATCCCACCTTTTCTACCGAGATAGGTCCACCTTGAAAAGTGAAAACTGAAAAGTGATTCTCAAAATGGATGACAAACGCGACAGATTTCTCACTTTCACATCACGTCTAAATATTGTCCAGTCATCCCCCTGTTAATTCTGGTCTCTTTTACATCTCTACACAAAGTCTGTTAAGATTGCTTTTAAAGCTTTGTACGATCTTTACGTTTTTAGAAATAATCTATCAAAAAGAGTTAATCTGAAGAAGAAGTTGCACACGTTCAACCTCTAAGCTTTAAATTACTAATTTGTCACCCCGCAAATTTAACATCTCTTATGAGTCTAGAGTCAAATAAATTTGAATATTGTTTAAAGTAAATACAACAACTTCATCTTCCTAACAAAAAAAGGACAACTTAACACAAGTTCGTAAAACACAACAATATCAAACCTTTGTAAAATCTAAAGAGGAAGAGATATAATCATCCTACTTATTTAAGAAGAAGAAAAAGAAGGTCCAAATCTTGCCAATGGATTATGCCAGAACGCAACAGGTGTCCATGCGGCGATCAACAAGTTCGATATGTTACAATCCGATGATCTCGTGCTCTATATTCTCTACCTGCGCAGTTCCGGTGCTTCTTCCTCATTAGATTTCGTTGGATGCATGCTCTATTAGATAGCTTTGTTGTTCATCATAAGGAAGTTTGCATTCTAAATGTTTGTATATTCCCACTTTTACTTTGCTATGTCATCGAATTGCTGCATCAAATCCGTTCAGTGTTTTGAACTGCAAACAAGTGCAAAAGACTTGACTGCTTGGGCTTGCATCCTCTGAGTTAAGCGACCGAAAAGGGTCACCACTTATTGTTAAAACCAATGCAATCCTATCTTTATTGTTAAAATTTGATTTGGTAGAATATAAAAACTACGGGAGTCAAAGTTTGATTCGGTCTCATATGGTTAACAATGCAAGCCTGTTTGTATTGTTAAATTTATGTATTCTTGCATAGTTGACAATTCTTATCATACTATCAGCACATAGGCTGTCATATTTTTCATCCATGAGACTAGTTATACAATCAACATTGCCCATTCAGAGCTATATTACTTAAGGCTACTATTCCATTCACGAAACTCCATAAACATATCTCATAACTAGAAACATCTTTTTCTAAAACGATATTTCTTTAATTTTAAGAGTGAACTTATCATGCATGCATAATGCATCTCTTGGTATCTTTATCGGTCTCTCTAATTTCATACGTCAAGCCATGCATTCAAGAAAGTCATGTATTATCTACCACAAACATTGGATACTTAATGAAACATAATTTTGGTCATCTCCAATTGTATAATTCCAAAAATAACCGTTCCATTCTCCTAATCATGAATGCAACATTCAATTCATTTGCATAATACACTTTCAATATAAAAAAAAAAAATCAATCTACCGTCACAGGCTTATTGATAGTCAGGATAATTATAAATACAAAATAATGGCACATTGACGAGGATATTGAGATAAATAACTCTTCAATTTCTCTTAGTAGATGCCTTGTGTCCGTGCATGCTTGAGTAGTCATGTCCATTCTTCAATTCTGAAAATGCCACATTATGTTAATCATTTTAGTTGTTGCAAATATCCAACATTTATGCTCTTTGCTATATTAGTGCATGTGTGTTTATGAGGAGATATTAACTTTTTTTAACTGAGTTAAGCCCAAAAGGGTCATTACTTATTGTTAAAAGCAATGCAAGCCTATGTGTATTGTTAAAGTTTGATTTGGTAGAACATAAAAACTGGGGGAGTCGAAGTTTGATTCGGTCTCACGTGGTTGACAATGCAAGCATGTCTGTATTTTTAAATTTAGGTATTCTTGCATAGTTGACAATTCTTATCGTACTAGTAGCACATAGTCTGTCATATTTTCCATCCATGAGACTAGTTATACAATTAGCACTGCCCATTCGGAGCTATATTTCTTAAGACTATCATTCCATTCACGAAGCTCTATGAAGATATCTCAGAAGTAGAAGCATATTTTCCAAAACGACATTTCTTTAATCTTAAGTGGGAGCCTGTCATGCATGCATAATGCATCTCTTGGTATCTTTATTGATCCCTCTAATTTCAAACATCAAGCCAATGCATTCAAGAAAGTCATGTATTATCTACCGCAAACACTGCATACTTGATGAAACACAATTTTGGTCATCTCTAATTGTATAATCCCAAAAATAACCGTTCCATTCTCCTAATCATGAATGCAACATTCAATTCACTAGCATAATACACTTTGACTATACCGTCACAGCCTTATTGATAGTCAAAATAAAAATGATAAATACACAATAATGGTACATTGACGAGGATATCAAGCAAAATACCTCTTTAGTTTCTCTTAGTAGATGCCCTTTGTGCTTGAGTGGTCATGTCCATTCCTCAATTCTACAAGTACCACATTGATTTAATCATTTTAGTTGTTGTAAATATCAAATATTTATGCTCTTTGCCCTATTAGTGCATGTGTATTTATGACCAGATATTACTTTTTTTAATTGAGTTAAGCCACCCAAAAAAGTCATTACTTATTGTTAAAAGTAATGCAAGTTGATTTGTATCGTTAAAGTTTGATTTGGTAGAACATAAAATGTAACGTCCTGAAATTCGCCCACTTCCGAGATTAATGAAATAGACGATTATTTCTCGATTCATTTAGTAAGTCTCGCCCAGAACTAGTTATTCTCGGGATACTGACCAGTAGGGAAAGGCTAACTAGGAAAACGGTACGTGGACCCATAAACTCGATCGTGAATTGAGTCCGATCCCGAAACACAACGAGGAAATATTTTGTGCCGACATGGGCCGGTCCAAGGAGAGTGACGTATTTAGTTTGACCGACGATGTACGATCAGATAGCAGGTGATTCCGCACGACTGAGAGTACGCGCGACGAACCATCCCGAACTTATCCAGAAGACTGCGACCCCTGAAACTAGTGATAAATCCTCGTGTTCTCTAAGAAATCGGGACCGTAATGACTCGAGTAGCCTTAGGTCAATACGCGTAACCCCTAAACAGCCGCTCGTTAGTGAGAGACACTAAAACTGCAAATTGAGTTAAATCGATCGTGGAATTTAGTCCAGACTTCGGTGTCGATTTTCGTGGGCGTGCGCGACTATTTTTCAAGGACGATGTCATTTTTAGGTGGCCACTCATATTTGGGATCGATAGAGTCAAAAATTGAAAATTTGACCCGGGACCGAAAAATTACCGTTTTACCCATAGGCCTAATTATAGGGCTCCGAATTTTGGGGTTATTTGGGGATTATTTTAGGGTTTTTATATTAGTTGTTTCAGCCTAATAATGCTGAAAGTCTTGGTCCCTAATGCCCCTAGATATTTTGTGTAGTTTTAATTCAAGCCTTTGGATTTGGGGCAAGATTGTCCAAATAGGGAGGTAGCTCACCAACCCAACTTTGCAATGTCTATAAGCTCTCTAGCATCTCTCTCTCCTCTCATTTCCCTTCCCCCCAAGCCAGCCGACCACCTCTCCTCTCTCCCTCTCCCATGCTCTCCCTTTCGGCCGCACGAGGACGCCGGAGGAGTCGCCGCCACCGAGAGCCACCGTTTCCTCGCCTCACCGCCACCTATCCAGTCGTCCTCTCCCCCTCCCTTTTCCCCCCAGCTGCGTGAGGATCAGCCTCCCTCGCCTAGGACCGCCGTTGCACGCGCCGCCATCGCATGCGCCGCCGGGAAGGTTGCTCGTCGCTGCCGCTGCCCCGCCGCTATCCAGCCACCCTCGCTACTTGTCCAGTCGTGTTAAAAGCTTAGAATTTCGAGTGAGTTCTACCCTAAGCCTTAATTAGGCCAAATTGCATTTCTAGATGGGTTTTAGGGGTAAATTAGGGTAAATTAGGGGTTAAATTGTGAAACACATTAGGGGCTGATTTTGTGGTGGATTTGATGGTTTAGGGTGATCATTTTGATGAGGTTTAGCGGCTGTGTATGTGCTGTGAGATGGTTGGAATTGTCGGAATCGAAACGGCCCGAGTTCGGTCAAGTTCGGGCTTAAATTCTATAAAATAGTGCGCACCTAGTATCGTTCCCATGGTGGCTGTTTTGGGCGATATTTTTGGAAAACAAATGGAACTTTTTGAGGAGATTTATTGGCCTAGAGTGGCCCGTGTGGGGGCTGTCCATACTAAGACTGAATTGGGCGAGGCGCGAATGATTTGGGGTTCAATAGTGTATTTATCAGGGATATTGGATAGACTGAGTTAGTGGCTGAATCATCCTCGATTGTGAGTGAGTTGGTGATGCCGTGACATATGCCTAGTGCGACTAAGAATGGAGTAGCTTGGCGGGCCCTGATTGCGCGGATTTACGTTGAGCTAATTGTGCGATTTATATGTGTGAATTGTGTTCCGTGCAAGAGTGCTTGGATTGCTTTCATGGTTGTACGAATATGTTGGTTGGGCATATTGAAATATGGATTGAGCATAATGCATGGTGAATGGAACAAGTGGTGTTGTGAAATTAAATGCTAAGTGTGGAATTTGTGAATGCCCAAGTGTGAACGATGTGACTGTGAGGGTGCATCTCGAGCATTAGCATGGCACCTGCATATACGAGTGTGCACGAATGACATAAGCGCGTGATTACATAAAACACTCTGATGCGTTTTACACGGGGTTCAGATAATAACTGGCGTATGTGAATGTGTGATCATCTAAAGCCTTGATGAGTTTTATGCGGGGTAGTGAACCCGTCCTGATGCGTGTTACGCGGGACGATGCCCGGATTACCATAAGATGACTAGCCTGATGCGTTTTACGCGGGTTGTGTGTCATGAGCCTGATGCATTTTACGCGGGCCGGAGATCGATCTCAAACTGTTAGATCTGATGCGTTTTACGCGGATCGGTGAAATTGGTAATTGCAAATGTGCAAGAGTGCGAGTGTGCGAAATGCAGAGTTGAGGCATGAGCATGAGTGCGAACATGAGCATATGCATAACATGCGTCGTGACTAAGTGACATGCGCACGTGTGCTGTGATTGAATTCTGTGGTGTTACTGCGATTATATATGTAAAATGCCTAACCTGCAGGGTCAAGTAAATTTAGATTTGGGCCCGAGGGCCTGAGTCGATTTATGTTTCGAACTGTGCGTTGTTTAGTACTCGTCAGGAGATACATGTTAGCCTAGTTTAGGTTTAGGGAACTACTCACTGAGATTATTCTCACCGTTGTATTAAACCAATCTTTCAGACCCCTAGCCTTGAGATGCTTGAAGTTCCAGTACGTTTTGGGATTCCGCATCACATAGAGCGGACGAGGACGATACACCCCGTAAGGAATGGGGGCTCGTATATTAGATATTATACCTTAGTATGGGTGGACGTGGGGGAGACACATTACCAGATCCACGAATACGTGGCTTGGTACTATAGGGATGATCTCGGAGAGTATGGTCTTTTCCGAACTTTTGATGTCCTGTTTACCGGGCTGGGCACGAGGTACCCTCGGTGTCCCGATGGATAAGTGGCTGACCTTGGCTCTTCAACCGAGGAGAGTGCGAGCTCTGATGGTGTACCAGTAGAGTACGAGGTAGATGAGTTCGTCTCGATGGACTTAAAGCCAACCGATGGGGACGTTGTTCCGGAGCTGATGGAGTCGGATGACGAGGAGCCGGAGTCGATCGAGGAGGATCCCGTACCAGAGGCTGAGCCGGAGGACATGGACTCGGAGGAGGAGGAAGTAGAGGCCGAGTCTGGGCCAGACTCATCGGACTCGGAGGAGGAGATGCCCGATAGCTCTTCATCCTCGGAGTCCTCTGATTTCGATCCGGACTGGGCACCGTAGGGTTTAGCCTTAGTTTCGGACTGGTAGGGCCAATACCTTTTTGACCGGAGCCCCACCTTAAGTAGTAGTCTGATTCCCGAGCCAACTTACCCCTTTTTTGTTAGTAGTGGCCATTGATTCGCTTTTGATTTTTGGAGCGCAAGCTGTAAACGGATGATGTATATGGTCCCCAGTATCAATGCATGTGTATATCAATTCTTGTTGTTTGTTACATGGTTATCCTTGGTTATGTGGTTTAATTTTGTTCGGATACTATATTGCTTCCGCGTGTGCTTTAATCTCTGTGTTGGACGTTGGGTCGGCGACGCGTCCTGGGACGTTGCACTCGAATCGACCTTTGCAAGGGATGTAATGTGCCGTAGGGTGCGGAGCGTGACATCCCCGTTCGATTTGGTATCAGAGCCAGGTTAGCTTGATCCAATTAGGTCGAAGCCTGGAGTAATAAGGAACGATGACCTGGGGTAGCTAGTAAGAAGACCTTATAAGCTACGTGTACCTCCTAACTATTTGTGTATTAATCGATTGGTAGTATGAATTGATTGTAAAGTGTAGGTGTGGCAGGACTCGAGGTCAGTACACGTATTCTCATTATTGAAGCCTCGTGCTATTTATGCTTAATCGCGTGTTGAGTGATTAATCGTTATTATGTTGAGTTCCTTGCCTAGAACCTTAAATCGATTTAGCTTAGCTTAGGTCTCTAATTTCTGATTGGAATTATAGTAGGTAGGTGAGCGTGCAATTTGTAAGGGATGAGTAGCCAAGGAAGGGGGTAGAGGTCGAGGCCGTGATAGAGGTAGAGGCCGAGGTCGTGAGCAAGATCGTGTAGAACCGCCAGTGAGAGTTGCCGAGGATCTGAGAATGGATGGAATTTTGAGGGCTATCGAGGAAGCTGGAATTTTGGGAGGTAGACTAGCCCAGGAAAGAGATACCATGATTGCTGTTGCTGTTGAGGCTGCCATCGCCACTACTAATGGGGCTAACGGGAATAATGGAAATAATGGGAATCAAAGGAATGTTGGGAATCCAATCCTACGACCAGTGAATGTGATCAGATCGATGTCTAAATTGGTAGAGCAGTTCTTGAAATTAAAGCCACCGAAGTTTAACGGCAAAGGTGACTTCGAGACTGCACCCCGTTGGATCGAGGAACTGGAGAAGGCTTTCGAGGTGTTAGGGTGCACTGAGGCCGAAAAGGTGACATTGGCGGTATATCAGCTGCAGGACGACGCCAATGATTGGTGGAAGGCCACCAAAGGAAGAGTATTTCCTGAAGGAACCGCCAGACTTAGGCCGTATTTTCTGAGAGCTTCTTAGGAAAATTCTTCTTTGAGAGCGCTAGAGAAAGAAAGTTAGCGGAGTTCATGAGACTCCGCCAAGGATCGATGATAGTGGATCAGTACGAGGTAAAATTTGCGAGATTGTCAAGGTTCGTGCCAAGGATGGTAGAACACCCTGAGGATAAGGCGCGAAGATTCCGGGATGGGCTGAAACCGGATTTGAGAAGTCAGATGATATCACTGAACATCAAGGACTACAGTCAGATGTATGAGCGGGCACAGGCTATAGAGCGGGATCAGACTAATAGGGTAGCTGCCTCTGGATCGCGGTTTGCCCTGACTAGGGACAACCGCCATCTTGGGAAGAAATTGATGGCGGGAAACAGGCGATTTGTTCCACCGATCAGGAAGAACATCGGAAAGCCGAATCACCCGCAAAATAGATTTGGGGCTTGTTTCAAATGTGGAAGTATGGACCATCAAATTAGGAATTGCCCCTAGCAACACCCCGCAGGAACCCCGATACAACTTCAACAACCTCGGGTTGGGAATCAGTTTGGGAATCCCCCGCCGGCTATTATGAACAGGCCATCGGCACAAGGACGGGTGTACGCCATGGGCCGGAGGGAGATTGAAAATGCGCCAGGCGTGGTCACAGGTATGGTTTCTTTGTGTCATCATGTAGCATATGCATTATTTGATCCGGGGGCGTTGCACTCCTTTGTATCTGTTCAGTTTATTGAATTGGCTGGATTAAAACCTGTCTTGTTAGAAGTGCAATTGTGTGTGACTACGCCATTGAAGGATAAGATATGCATATCGCTAGGATACCCGAACTGTGAGATAGTGATTGGTGGCATAGAAAACAGGATAGATCTAGCTGTGTTGCCGATGTATGATTTTGATTTGATTGTGGGCATGGATTGGTTAGTTAAGCAGAACGCCGTAATGGACTGCAATAGCAGGGTGATCCAGTTTAGCTCAGCCGGACACCCTAGATTTGAGTTTGTAGGGAGTCGAGAAGGAACTTTGATCCCTTGGGTTTCGTTTGTGGAAGCAACTAAGTTGTTGGATGAGGGCTGTCAAGGTTATTTAGCAAGTGTCGTTGATTCGTCGGCAGGAGAAGTGCTGCTAGAGAATATAGCAGTGGTGCGCAATTTTCCCGATGTCTTTTCCCAGGAATTGCCGGGATTGCCACCAAAAAGAGAAGTGGAATTTGTTATCGAGTTGGCGCCTGGGACTGAGCTAATCTCGAAGCTGCCTTATAGGATGTCGCTATCGGAATTGAAAGAATTGAAGGTTCAGATGCAAGAACTACTGGACAAAGGTTTTATCCGACCGAGTGCGTCTCAATGGGGAGTGCCAGTATTATTCGTTAGGAAGAAGGATGGGTCGCTAAGAGTGTGTATTGACTACTGTCAGCTGAATCAAGTGACGATTAAGAATAAGTATCCCTTCCCAAAGATTGACGACTTGTTCGATCAGTTGCAAGGGGCCTCGGTATTTTCTAAGATTGACCTAAGGACAGGGTATCACCAGTTAAGGATCTAAAAGGAGGATATTCGAAAGACAGTATTTAGGACTAGATATGGGCACTATGAGTTCACAGTGATGCCGTTTGGACTGACTAATGCCCCTGCTGCTTTCATGGACTTAATGAACCAGGTATTCAAAGAATTCTTAGATCAGTTCGTCATTGTCTTTATTGATGATATCCTAGTATATACAAAAAGTCCCAAGGAACATGAGACACACTTGCAAAAGGTTCTACAAACATTAAGGGAGCACGCACTATATGCTAAATTTAGCAAGTGCGAGTTTTGGCCGAACCGAGTAGCGTTTCTTGGGCATATAATTTCCAGAGAAGAAATCTCTATGGATCCGACAAAGATTGAGGCAGTAATGGATTGGCTGAGACCGACAACCGTTACTGAGGTTCGGAGCTTGCTAGGACTGGCAGGTTATTATCGGAGATTTGTAGAAAGATTATCAGTGATAACCACTTCATTGACAAGGTTATTTAAGAAGGAAACGAAGTTTGAATGGATGGAAAAGTGCGAAAAGAGTTTTCAGGAATTAAAGCAGAGATTGACGATGGCGCCAGTGGTGACGATTCCTTCAGGATCGGGCGGGTATGAGATTTATAGCGATGCTTCGCTTAAAGGATTGGGATGCGTGCTAATGCAACATGGAAGGGTGGTTGCTTACGCATCGCGATAATTAAGAGCTCATGAGATGAACTACCCGACCCACGATTTGAAACTGGCAGCAATTATTTTCGTGCTTAAGATTTGGAGGCACTATTTATGTGGAGAAAGGTTCCAAATCTACACAGACCATCAGAGCCTCAAGTATTTATTTTCGTAGAAGGAATTGAATATGAGACAGAGGCGTTGGATGGAATTGCTGAAGGACTATGATTGTGACATATTGTATCATCCCGGAAAGGCCAACCGGGTAGCGGATGCCTTGAACAGGAAGTCGAGCATCGTGCAATTGATAGTCAAAGAATGGATTTTATTGGAAGGAGCGCGAGACTCAGAATTTAAGTTTGAGGTAGGACATCTCTCTAGTCTAATGGCGATGTTAAGGATTGAACCGGAAGTGCAAGCCAAGATTAAGGCGTTGCAATCTACAGATTTTGAGATTCAGAAAATTTTGAGTATGGATGACACTAAGAAGAAACCGGACTTCCAAGTTTCCGAAGATAGAATTCTTAAATTTCGAGAACAGTTGTGTGTGCCCGAGAATTTAGGACTTAAGAAAGAGATTCTATCAGAAGCTCATAGAAGAAATTATAGCATTCACCCGGACAGCACTAAGATGTATCAGAACCTCTGATAGCACTATTGGTGGAACGGAATGAAAGCGGACGTGGCCAAGCATGTGGCCAAATGTTTGACGTGCCAACAAGTGAAGGCACAGCATTGTAAATCTGGTGGAATATTACAACCATTGGAAATCCCAGAATGGAAATGGGAGCATATTACAATAGATTTTGTAACGGGACTACCAAGAACCCAGAGAGGACACGACTCCATTTGGGTGATAGTGGACAGATTGACCAAGTCAGCGCACTTTCTGGCGGTGCGGAAGAACTTCGAGCTAGAAAGGTTGGCGGAGTTATATGTACAGTAGATTGTTCGTCTTCATGGAGTACCGGTATCAATCACTTCGGATCGTGATCCCCAGTTTACTGCGAATTTTTCGAAAAGTTTGCAATCGCCCATGGGAACTAAGTTGCAATTCAGTACGGCCTATTATCCTTAGATGGATGGCCAATATGAGAGGACTATTCAGACCTCAGAGGATATGCTGAGAGCTTGCGTATTAGATTTTCAGGGCAAGTGGGAAGAACAGTTACATTTGGTGGAATTTGCCTACAATAATAGTTTTTAGCAGAGTATCGAGATGGCACCGTTTGAGGCACTATATGGTAGGGCATGTAGAACACCGTTGTGTTGAGACGAAGTGGGGGAAAGAAGTATAACGGGTCTAGAGCTAATTCAGCAGTCGGTGAAAACAGTAAAGGTTATTCGGGAAAGGTTAAGGACAGCTCAGAGCAGTCAAAAAAGTTACGGGGACCGAAAGCGTAGGCTGTTGGAGTTTCAGGTTGGCGATCATGTATTTCTTAAGATCTCACCGATGAGAGGATTGTCTCGGTTTGGCAAGAAAAGAAAGCTGAGTCCGATGTATATAGGCCCGTTCGAGATTTTGGAAAGGATTGGAACGTTGGCCTATCGTCTAGCGTTATCGCCGAATTTGTCATAAGTTCATAACGTCTTCCACGTGTCGATGTTGAGGAAATACGAATCGGATCCGACCCACGTGCTGAATCACGAGGTGATAGACGTGGACGACAAAGTGTTGTACGTGGAAAAGCCAGTGTGAATCGAGGACAGGAAAGAACAGGTTTTAAGGAACAAGACGGTCCCGTTGGTCAAAATTATCTAGGAACATCATGGGACAGAAGGGGTCACATAGGAAAGCGAGGAAGCGATGCGACGTCAGCACCCTCATTTATTTGAGTAGTCGGGCTTGAATTGTAAATTTTGAGGACGAAATTTTTGTAAGGGGGGAAGAGTTGTAACGTCCTGAAATTCGCCCACTTCCAAGATTAATGAAATAGATGATTATTTCTCGTTTCATTTTAGTAAGTCTCACCCGGAACTGATCATTCTCGGGATACTGACCAGTGGGGAAAGGCTAACTAGGAAAACGGTACGTGGACCCAGAAACTCGACCGTGAATTGAGTCCGATCCCGAGACGCGACGAGGAAATATTTTGTGCCGACATGGGCCGGTCCAAGGAGAGTGACAGATTTAGTTTGACCGACGATGTACGATCGGATAGCGGGTGCTTCCGCACGATCAAGAGTACGCGCAACGAACGATCCCGAACTTATTCCGGACAACTGCGACCCCTGGGACTAGTGATAAATGCTCGTGTTCTCTGAGAAATCGGGACCGTAATGACTCGAGTAGCCTTAGGTCGATACGCATAACCCCTAAACAGCCGCCCGTTAGTGAGAGACGCTAAAACTGCAAATTGAGTTAAATCGATCGTGGAATTTAGTCCGGACTTCGGTATCGATTTTCGTGGGCGTGCGCGACTATTTTTCAAGGGCGACGTCAATTTTAGGTGCCCACTCATATTTGGGATCGATAGAGTAAAAAATTAGAAATTTGACCCGGGACCGGAAAATTACCGTTTTACCCTTAGGCCTAATTATAGGGTTCCGAATTTTGGGGTTATTTGGGGATTATTTTAGGGTTTTTATATTAGTTGTTTCAGCCCAATAATGCTGAAAATCTTGGTCCCTAATGCCCCTAGATATTTTGTGTAGTTTTAATTCAAGCCCTTGGATTAGGGGCAAGATTGTCCAAATAAAGAGGTAGCTCACCAACCCCACTTTCCAATGTCTATAAGCTCTCTAGCATCTCTCTCTCCTCTCATTTCCCTTCCCCCAAGCCAGCCGACCACCTCTCCTCTCCCCCTCTCCCGTGCTCTCCCCTTCGACCGCGTGAGGACGCTGGAGGAGCCGCCATCGCCGCCAGTGCCGCCCCCGAGAGCCACCGTTTCCTCGCCTCACCGCCACCCATCCAGCCGTCCTCTCCCCCTCCCTTTTCCCCCAGCCGCGTGAGGATCAGCCTCCCCCGCCTAGGACCGCCGTTGCCCGCAAGGCACCGTCGCACGCATTGCCGGCAAGGTTGCCCATCGCCGTCGCTGCCCCGCCGCTGTCCAGCCACCCTCGCTGCTTGTCCAGCCGTGTTTAAAGCTTAGGATTTCGGGTGAGTTCGACCCTAAGCCCTAATTAGGCCAAATTGCATTTCTAGATAGGTTTTAGGGGTAAATTAAGGTAAATTAGGGGTTAATTTGTGGAACACATTAGAGGCTGATGTTGTGGCGGATCTGATGGTTTAGGGTGATCATTTTGATGAGGTTTAGCGGCTGTGTATGTGCTGTAAGATGGCTGGAATTGTCGGAATCGAAATGGCCCGAGTTCGATCAAGTTCCGGCTTAAATTGTGTAAAATAGTGCACACCTAGTATCGTTCCCATGGTGGCTGTTTTGGGCGATATTTTGGGGAGACAAATGGAACTTTTTGAGGAGATTTATGGACCTAGAGTGGCCCGTGTGGGGGCTGTCCATACTAAGACTGAATTGGGCGAGGCGCGAATGATTTAGGGTTCAATAGTGTATTTATCAGGGATATTGGATAGACTGAGTTAGTGGCTGAATTATCCTCGATTGTGAGTGAGTTTGTGATGCCGTGACATATGCCTAGTGCGACTAAGAATGGAGTAGCTTGGCGGGCCCTGATTGCGCGGATTTACGTTGAGCTAATTGTGCGATTTATATGTGTGAATTGTATTCCGTGCAAGAGTGCTTGGATTGCTTTCATGGTTGTGCGAATATGTTGGTTGGGCATATTGAAATGTGGATTGAGCATAATGCGTGGTGAATGGAACAAGTGGTGTTGTGAAATTAAATGCTAAGTGTGGAATTTGTGAATGCCCAAGTGTGAACGATGTGACTGTGAGGGTGCATCTCGAGCATTAGCATGGCACGTGCATATACGAGTGTGCACGAATGACATAAGCGCGTGATTGCATAAAACACCCTGATGCATTTTATGCGCGGTTCAGATAATAATTGGTGTATGTGAATGTGTGATCATCTAAAGCCTTGATGCATTTTACGTGGGGTAGTGAACTCGTCCTGATGCGTGTTACGTGGGACGATGCCCGGATTACCGGAAGATGACCAACCTGATGCGTTTTACGCGGGTTGTGTGTCATGAGCCTGATGAGTTTTACGCGAGCCGGAGATCGATCTCAAACTGTTAGACCTAATGCATTTTACGCGGGTCGGTGAAATTGGTAATTGCAAGTGTGCAAGAGTGCGAGTGTGCGAAATGCAGAGTTGAGGCATGAGCATGAGTGCGAACATGAGCATATGCATGACATGCGTCGTGACTAAGTGACATGCGTATATGTGCTGTGATTGAATTCTGTGGCATTACTGCGATTATATATGTAAAATGCCTAACCTGCAAGGTCAAGTAAATTTAGATTTGGGCCCGAGGGCCTGAGTCGATTTATGTTTCGAACTGTGCGTTGTTTAGTACTCGTTGGGAGGTACATGTTAGCCTAGTTTAGGTTTAGGGAACTACTCACTGAGATTATTCTCTTTTTTTTTTGGTAAAGGTAAGCATATGTATAACTTTTCATAACACCAGATACAAAGAAACGCCAAAACCAGACCAGACCCGATAAAGACATAAAGATGTCTCAACAGGGTCAAGGTAGGTACAACAAGAACTATGCAACTACTGACAAAAGAGTCAACTAACCACAACAGGGACTATTACAACGACTTAAGATGCCATCCTGATCTAATCGAAGATTGAAGGCGGAAGGTCCCAATGTCTTTGTAATATTCGGTTCCTAAATGTATCCTTAGCTCCCCCCATGGTAATGGTTTTGTCCTTCATGACTTTGATAAGATGCTTACGCATACCCGGGATGTAGACGCTTTTGTTTCTGAAGATGGCGTTGTTCCTTTCAGTCCAAATAATATGACATAGTGCACCAAAGGAAAATCTAGAGATGCGGTGAGCAAATGAAGATCCACCGCAAAATTTCATCGCCCACTTAACATGTTCTTGCTAGGGTCGGTTGCGCCAAGGTAGGCTGCATTTTGTTGCCTAAAGAGAAGCCAACCTACTAGTAGAAGTGCATTCAAAGTAGAGGTGGTTGATTGAGTCTGGTCTGGCACAACAAAAGGCGCACATAGCATTGACAATCCTGCGACTATGTAAAAGGAATACCTAGGTAGGTAGCCGGTTATGAGATACTAGCCATAAGAGAAAGGCATATCGGGAAGCAATGTGCTGATCCCATATGAAGGAATGCCAAGGGGCTGGATGTCCTTTCTTTCGGATATGATTCCAAGCAAGAGCAACTGAGAAAGAGTTAGATGGATGAGGGGTCCAGAAGATGTTGTCCAGCGAATTATCCACAAAAGTTAGAGGAGCATCCATCCAGCTCAATATAGTGTCAAGAGTATTAGAAGGTTGCCAGGTACACTCATAGAATGTTCGAACCGAAGTGTCCCGAGGAATGCGTGACTGATAAATGTCCACATTACTAAAAGGAAGGTAGAGAGGGCCTCTATTGTGTCACCAATCAAACCAGAAGGAAACCGAATGTTCGTTACCAATCTTTCACCGGAACATTGTTTGAGCAGAAACACGCATGTCGAGTATTTTCTTCCATGTTCAAGAGCAAAATGTAGGTTTGAAAACAACCCAAAAGTTTGCCTTTTTAAGAAGGTTGAGTGTACCCATTTACACCACAAGGATTCTTTATCAGTGAAGAGAAGCCATATATGTTTAAGAGTCATTGCATTATTGTACTCTACAAGCCGCCGTATCCCAAGGCCACCTTCATCTTTGGGTAAGCATATAGCATTCCACGCTACCCTAGCTCTACCTATGCCTAGGTCAGGACCTTTCTAAAGAAATTATCGCAAAATAGCCTCAATTCTATAGAACACTAATTTTGGTATAGAGAAAATAGTGGCCCAGTATACTTAAATGGAATGCAAAACCGATTTGATAAGTTGTAGGCGACCAGCAAAAGACAGAAACCGTTGAGTCCAGGAGCGGGCACGAGCAGTAATGGAATCAATCAAAGCTTTACAATCCTCTTTACGCAATCTAATTCAGATAATAGGCACGCCTAAGTATCGAAAAGGAATTGTACCTTGCTGAAACCCGAGGCAATGGAGTAACTGGTCATGCAAAACCAGGGTCCCTCCCAAGAGAAAGATATTGCTTTTTCTAGAATTTGGTTTTAAGCTAGACCACTCAGTGAACATAAGGAGAGATTCCTTGATTAGCTCAATTGACCTCAAGTGGGCTTCTGAAAATAGTAGTACATCATCTGCAAAGAAAAGATGCAATAGACGGATCTTTTTGCAGCGCCAATACCAATGGAAATCCGGCATATCTGTTTTAGCCTTTAGAATACTAGAGAAGACTTCCATAACCAGTATAAAAAGATACGGTGATAATGGGTCTCCTTGGAGAATACCTCGAGTGCTACCAAAATAGCCATGTAATTCCCCACTGATTGAGACCGAGAATTTGGCTGTCGAAACGCAAGCCATAAGCAGCTTAACAAAGAAAGCCAGAAAATTGAAGGCCATTAAAACCTTTTCAATGAAGCTCCAATCAACAGTATCATAAGCTTTTTGGAAATCTACTTTAATAGCACACTTGGGAAGGTAGGCCTGGTGGTGAAAATCTGCGAATAACTCTTGAGCAAGCATGATGTTGTCGCTAATTCTGCGTCCTTTGACACACGCCGTTTGGGTAGGGCCAATTAGGGTTGGAAGAACACGCGCTAACCGCTTAGCCAAGATTTTAGCGATGCACTTGTATAAAGTATTGCAGCATGCAATCGGACGGAAATCAGACATGGCTGAAGCATTAGGGGATTTCGGCACTAGAGTTAGTATAGTGCTGTTTATCTCTTTAAGCATGCATCCAGACTCAAAGAAGTCCTTTACCACCACAAGGGTGGAGGGTCCAATGATCTCCCCGGTAGTTTTGAAAAAATCAGCATTATAACCATCCAGTCCAAGGGCTTTGCCTTTAGCAAGTGAAAAAATGGTGGACCGGATTTCCTCATCTGAAACCGGATGTGCCAATAGGTTCCTCTGATTCTCATCTAGAACCCGGCCAATGAACTCACCTATCTCCCTAGCAGAGGGCTGAATAGAAGCAGTAGTACCGTTGAGTATCTCCCGGAAATGATTAACAATATGATACCTGACCGCTTGTGGATCAGTAACTAGAAGCCCATCCTCTGTTGATACCAAGAGGATTCGATTTTGTAAGCGTCTTTTGTTGACACAGTGATGAAAGAATTTAGTATTCAAATCCCCTTCCTTAAGCCATCGAATTCGGGATTTCTGCCTGAAGAAGGATTCCTCCTGTAGTCTCATAGTAGAGAAGGAACGTGTGAGCTCCACTTCTCTATCAAGCAGGCTCTGATCAAAAGGATGGACTTCCAGGGCTGACTGAACAGCATAAAGGTCTGATCTGGCCTGTTCAGTCTTTGTGGAAATGTCAGAAAAAGAACTTCTGTTCAGTTGTTTCAATTTTGTTTTGAGAACCCGCAGTTTACAACAAATAATGTACATAGGAGTACCTACTACAAGAGTATCCCAAGCTTGCGCAACTAGTTCCAAGAATTTAGGGTGAGTAGCCCAGAAGTTGAAAAACTTGAAGGGTTTCTTAGCACTATGTGGCGAAAGAATTTTTATCACCATGGGAGAGTGATCGGATATCCCAGGAGAAAGAAAGATGGCTTCCGAGAAGGAAAACTGCTGCATCCATATGTCATTAGAGAGCACCCGATCAATCTTGCGGAGTTTCCGATTCTCACCTGAAGAATGAGACCATGTGTATCTACATCCCACGTATCAAAGATCTTCAAGTCCCGCATGGTTCAGACATTCCCCAAATTCATCGAAAGCCGGGATCTAGAGAGTTGTACTACCCACTCTATCATCCGATTCTTTGATGGCATTGAAATCCCCAGCAACAATCCATAGTAAGTCACATGAGGAGATTCGTAGAAGATCAGCCAAAAGCGGACGCCGTTTCACAAAGGAATGTTCACCATAAACAACTGTGAAAAGACAAAATTTATTCAAATTTAAGAGCCTAAGCTGAACATGAATCAGTTGGTCAGAAGAATACAAAAGACTGATTTCCATCTCATCTGGGTTCCAACCAAACCAAATTCTACCAAGGGGGAGGAATCATAGTTGGAAATCCATCGCCAATTACCACATAAACCTCACGAGATACCAGCAAAAAGAGAGGCGTTAGCTTTAGTTTCAACAATACCAATATAGGAAAGGTGGTGTATCCTGATAAAGGTACGAATTTCAGCTTGTCTAAGGGGACCTACTAGTCTCCTTATATTCCAAATACCAAAAAACATAGGAAGATAGGGAAAGTTATCTCTGAGATTTCCTTGGCCTCCTCCTCTTGGATTTCTTCTTTGAGGAGGACAGGCTAAGTATCATACCAGGACACATCAAGCTAGGAATAGACCCCAGAGAAGCTTTAGAAGTATCCTCCGTGGCATTGGATGCCAGAGTTCGAGAGCGGGTGTTTGGGGGGGATATAACAGCAGGTTCTTCCACCATTAAATCTTCAGATTCGTTATTCTCCAACCCTACATGAGACCCAAAAGAATCTTCAGAAGATGACTGAAAGTTTATTGTAAGGTCCTCAATTTGCTGGTCAAGACATCCTCGAGGACAGGGTACAGAGGAATGACTCAACCCTGCGTTAGATTCCTTAGGAAGATTCAGATCAGGACTTATCTGACCAGGTTCAGCGGTGGGGTTCAGAACAGGAGGCAGAGGTTCGTCCCCCCTGGATTCAGATCCAGTAGAAGGTCTGTTGCAGGTCGGGTCTAGTTTGCAGTCTTGCCCGACGGGAGTTTGCCTCTTTTCCTACTGACTTGAGTCCAACCTTCTGCTCCTTGAGGTCTAAGAGTAGTCTCAGCTCTACCTTCAGTATGGTCAGATGCACAATCAAATCCACTTGAGTTAGATTTATGTCCAAATATGCCACAAGAAGAGCACGCCAGCGGTTTCCATTCATATTCAATATGGATCAGATTCACTTCACCATCCCAACGAAACTTCATAGCTTCTATTTGGGGTTTTGTGGCTTTAATTTCCACACAAACTCGCGCATAAGAAATTCTAGTCATCTGTTCCGTTTGAATATCCACATAGAGTGGCTTCCCAATGGCGCTGGCAATCCTACCAATGCCAGCCGGAGACCATAAAGAGAATGGAATATCTCTTAGCTTAACCCAAACCGGAAGAATCCATAGTACCCTTCTTGAGCTTCAGTTTTGGGTGCCATTGTTGAAGTAACATTGTGCTGCTGAAAATAGATACCGGTCCCATATCAATTATCTTCCTGCGAAAGTTAGCATTCGGAACACGAAAGAAATAGAACCCATTTTCATGAAGTTTAACATCAACTACTTGCTCTTCCCAAGCTTTTTTAAAGGCTTCCTCAGTTAACTTAAATGGAATTTTCTTCCCAATATAGTGGCCAACAATACATTTCAGCCATAATGGATTCTCATCAGCAGCTACCTCTGGTGTGATATCCATAATCACTTCACCATCCTCCTCTAACGGAGGAACAAAGGCTAAGCTGTAACCCTTAGTCAGCACCTTAGCAACATTTGCCCACGTTCTAGTAGAGGGAGTATGGTTAAGCTGGCCTTGAGGACGAGTAGAAGCCTGTCCCACCTCAAGTGTTTTCCTTTTTGGATTTGCTCTAGACGCAGAATGCATTGCAATACCAGCATTGTGTGTTCTTCTAAGAGAGCGACTCCTATCCTTCGGTCGACCCCTACTCCGACTGCGACTAGAGTTACCCTTCAGGATAGGTCTATGACCAGAAGGACGTTCAGCCTCATGTATGACAGATGTAGATTTTCCTTTGAGTTCTACTGCTTTAGTGTTAGCAACAGAAACATTCACCGCCTGATGGGCCTCAGTAATAGGGGATAGGTCAGGCAAAATGGTTCTTATAGACTCCTCCATAGGGACACCACACCACTTTTACCAACCAGTTAACCCACCAGCAACATAGACTTAGAACAAGAATTCGCATCAGCAAGACTCCCAATATTAATGCGACCACCAATCACAATCTCCATCCCCAACATAGCAGGAGGGAAACGAAGAGAGAATACCTATAAGAGGGGATAACAATCTCCAGGAACACAATCCAGCAGCAAGCACTCAGTTAGGTCAAATTTCTCAAGAAAGGGAGGCCGCACTAGGTGACGATCAGATCTGGTGGCCCGGCCTCTACACTGAACGAGGAGAAGAACCCTTTGGAGGGGTGAAAGAGGAGAGTCCAAGGGACCTTGCCTCCAAAAATCAGCTGAAACGACCGTCGGGATCCACCGAAATTAGCAAAAAACCACCTGGTGAACAGTACCAACGAGAACCCCAGTAGAGAGCATATCGCCCATGTGAATAGTGTCCCGAGATGGTGAAAATGAAAAGTCTATCACTGAGATTATTCTCACCGTTGTATTAAACCAATATTTTAGACCCCCAGCCTTGAGATGCCTGAAGTTCCAGTACGTTTTGGGATTTCACATCACATAGAGCGGACAAGGACGATACACCCCATAGGGAACGGGGAGTCATATATTAGATATTATACCTTAGTATGGGTGGACATGAGGGAGACACATTACCGGACCCACGAATACGTAGCTTGGTGCTTTAGGAATGATCTCGGAGAGTATGGTCCTCTCCAAACTTTTGATGTCCCGTTTACCGGGCTGGGCACGAGGTACCCTCGGTGCCTCGATGGAGAAGTGACTGATCCTGGCTCTTCTGCCGAGGAGAGTGCGAGCTTTGATGGTATACAGTGGAGTACAAGGTAAATGAGTTCGACCTGATGGACTTAGAGCCAGCCGACGGGGACGCTGTTCTGGAGCCGATAGAGCCGGATGACGAGGAACCGGAGCCGATCGAGGAGGATCACGTACTAGAGGCTGAGCCGGAGGACATGGACTCGGGGGAGGAGAGAGTAGAGGCTGAGTTTGGGCCGGACTCATCGGACTCGGAGGAGGAGATGCCCGAAAGCACTTCATCCTCGGAGTTCTCTGATTCCGATTCGGACTGGGCACTGTAGGGTTTAGCCTTAGTTTCGGACTAGTAGGGCCAGTACCTTTTTGACCGGAGCCCCACCTTAAGTAGTAGTCTGACCCCCGAGCCACTTACCCCCTTTTTGTTAGTAGTGGTCCTCAGTATGATGTATTTATTGTTGATTGTTGATTGTTAGCTGTAAACGGATGATGTATATGGTCCTCAGTATCAATGCAAGTGTATATCTGTTCTTGTTGTTTGTTGCATATTTATCCTTGGTTATGTGGTTTAATTTTGTCCGGGTACTGTATTGCTTTCGCGTGTGCTTTAATCTCTGTGTTGGGCGTTGGGTCGGCGATGCGTCTTGAGACGTCGCACTCGAATCGACCTTTACAAGGGATGTAACGTGCCGTAGGATGCGGGGCGTGACATAAAAACTACAGGATTCAAAGTTTGATTCGGTCTCAAGTGGTGATAATGCAAGCTTGTCTGTGTTGTTAAATTTAGGTATTATTGCGTTGTTGAGAATTTTTATTGCTAGCACATAGACTGTCATATTTTCCATCCATGAGTCTAGTTATACAATCAACAATGCACATCCAGAGCTATATTCCTTAAGATTACCATTCCATTCACCAAACTCCATGAACATATCTCAGAAATAGAAACATATTTTCCTAAAGCTATATTTCTTTAATTTTAAGTGTGAACTTGTCATGCATGCATAATGCATCTCTTGGCATCTTTATTGGTCCCTCTAATTTCAAACATTAAGCCAATGCAATCAAGAAAGTCATGTATTATCTACCACAAACACCGGATATTTAATGAAATATAATTTTAATCATTTTCAATTGTATAATCCAAAAAATAACCGTTCCATTCTCCTAATCATGAATGCAACAGTCAATTCACTAGCAAAAATCACTTTGAATATATAAAAAATTAGTCTACTATCATAGGTTTATTAATAGTCAAAATAAAAATGATAAACACACAATAATGGCACATTGACGAGGATATCGAGTAAAATACCTCTTCAATTTCTCTCAGTAAATGCCATGTGTCTGTATACTGGCATGCTTGAGTAGTCATGTCTATTCCTCAATTCTGAAAATGCCACATTATATTAATCATTTTAGTTATTGCAAATATCAAACATTTAAGCTCTTTGCCCTATTAGTGCATGTGTGTTTATGACCAGATTTTACTTTCTTTAACTGAGTTAAGTGACCCAAAAGGATAATTACTTATTGTTAAAAGTAATGCAAGCCGGTTTGTATTGTTAAAATTTGATTTGGTAGAACAAAAAACTACAGGATTCAAAGTTTGATTCGGTCTTACGTGATTGACAATGCAAGCTTGTTTGTGTTGTTAAATTTAGGTATTATTACATAGTTGACAATTCTTATCGTACTATTAGTACATAGACCGTCATATTTTCCATCCACGAGTCAGTTATACAATCAATTCTGCACATCCGGAGTTATATTCCTTAAGGCTACCATTCCATTTACGAAACTCCATGAACATATCTCAGAAGTAGAAACATATTTTCCTAAAATGATATTTCTTTAATTTTAAGTGTGAACTTCTCATGCAAGCATAATGCATCTCTTGATATCTTTATCGATCCCTCTTATTTCATATATGAAGCCAATGCATTCAAGAAATTCATGTATTATCCACCACAAATATTAAAACCCTCAATGAAACATAATTTTGGTCAACTCCAATTGTGTAATCTCAAAAATAACCATTCCATTCTCATAATCATTAATGCAACGTTCAATTCACTAGCATAATCCACTTTGAAGATATTGAGCAAAATGTCTCTTCAATTTCTCTCAGTAGATGCCATGTGTCCGTATATTGGCATACTTGAGTAGTCATGTCCATTCCTCAATTCTGCAAATGCTACATTATATTAATAATTTTTTTTGTAAGGTAAGAGATCATATTAGCTTTTAATAATTTTAGTTGTTACAAATATCAAACATTTAGGCTTGTTACCCTATTAATGCATGTGTGTTTATGACCAGATATTACATTTTTTTAACTAAGTTAAGCGACCCAAAAAAACCATTACTTATTGTTAAAAGCAATGCAAACCCTTTTTGTATTTTTAAAGTTTGATTTGGTAGAATAAAAAAATTATGCAATTCAAAGTTTGATTCGGTCTCACGTGGTTGACAATGCAAGCCCATTTGTGTTGGTAAATTTAGGTATTATTGCATAGTAGACAATTCTTAGCGTACTATCAGCACAAAGGCTAACATTTTTTCCATCCATGAATCTAGTTACACAATAAATGCTGCACATCCGGAGCTATATTCCTTAAGGCTATCATTCCATTCACGAAGCTCCATGAACATATCTCATAAGTAAAATCATATTTTCCTAAAATGATATTTCTTTAATTTTAAGTACGAAATTGTCATGCATGCATAATGCATCTCTTAGTATCTTTATCTGTCCCTCTAATTTCAAACATCAAGCCAATACATTCAAGAAAGTCATGTATTATCTACCACAAACACTGGATACTTAATGAAACATAATTTTGGTAATCTCTAATTGTATAATCCCAAAAATAATCGTTCCATTCTCCTAATCATGAATGCGACATTCAATTCGCTTGCATATTACACTTTGAATATATAAAAAAATTAGTCTACCATCATAGGCTTACTCATAGCCAAAATAAAAATGATAAATACATAATAATGGCACATTGACGAGGATATCGATCAAAAAACCTCTTCAATTTCTCTTAGTAGATGCCCTGTGTCTGTATACTGGCATGCTTGAGTAGTCATGTCCATTCCTCAATTCTGCAAAAGCCACATTATATTAATCATTTTAGCTTTTGCAAATGTCAAACATTTATACTCTTTGCCGTATAAGTGCATGTGCGTTTACGACCATGTCCTGAACTTTTTTTAACTGAGTTAAACAACCCAAAATGGTCATTACTTGTTGTTAAAAGCAATGCAAGCATGTCTGCATTGTTAATGTTTGATTTGGTAGAACATAAAAACTATGGGAGTCAAAGTTTGATTTATTCTCATGTGGTTGACAATGCAAGCCTGTCTGTATTGTTAAATTAAGTTATTCTTGCATAATCGACAATTCTTATCATACAATCAACACATCAGCTGTCATATTTTCCATCAATGAGTCTAGTTATACAATCAACACTGACCATCCGGAGCTATATTCTTTAAGGCTACCATTCCATTCACGAAGCTCCATGAACATATTCCAGAAGTAGAAACATATTTTGCTAAAATGATATTTCTTTAATTTTAAGTGTGAACTTGTCATGCATACATAATGCATCTCATGGTATCTTTATCGGTCCCTCTAATTTCTGACATAAAGCCAATGCATTTAAGAAAGTCATGTATTATCTACCACAAACACCGGACACTCAATCAAACATAATTTTGGTCATCTCCAATTGTATAATCCCAAATATAATCGTTCTATGCTCTTAATCATGAATGCGACATTCAATTCACTTGCATAATGCACTTTGAATATAAAAAAATCAGTCTACCGTTAACGACTTACTGATAGTTAAAATAAAAATGATAAATACACAATAATGGCACATTGACGATGATATCCAGTAAACTACCTCTTCAATTTCTCTTAGTAGATGCCTTGTGTCCGTATACTGGCATGCTTGAGTAGTCATGTCCATTCCTTAGTTCTGCAAATGCCACATTATATTAATCATTTAAGTTATTACAAATTTCAAACATTTATGCTTTTTGTCGTATCAGCACATGTGTGTTTATAATCACATACTAAACTTTCTTTAACTAAGTTAAGCAACCCAAAAGGGTTATTACTTGTTGTTAAAAGTAATGCAAGCATGTATGTATTGTTAAAGTTTGATTTGGTACAACATAAAAACTGTTGTAATCAAAGTTTGATTTGGTCTCACATGGTTGACAATGCAAGGCTGTCTGTATTGTTAAATTTACATATTCTTGCATAGTTGACAATTCTTATCGTATTATCAGCACATGTCACGCCCCGAACCCTACGGCACGTGAACAACCCTGTCAGGGTCGATTTGAGTGCGACGCCCCAGGACGCGTCGCCGACCCAACTCCCAACACAGAGACTTGAAGCACATGCGGAAGCAAATCAACACCCGTATAAAGATAGACACACAACCAAGGATAGCCACAGAAACCAACAACAACGACTGCAAAATAAACATTTGCACTAATACTGGAAATCATATACAATATCCATATACAACCCGAACATCAAAAATCAAAAGTGGGTCAAGGCCACTACTGGTAAAAAGGGCTAAGTGGCTCGGGGGTCAGTCTACTACTAATGGTGGGGCGCTGGTCAAAAAGGTACTGGCCTTACCCATCCTAAGGCGAATACTAAGCCCTACGGCGCCCAGTCTGGGTCGGAATCAGAAGACTCCGAAGATGAAGAGATGTCAGGCATCTCCTCCTTGGACCCTGATGAGTCCGACTCTGACTCGACCTCAACAGCCTCCTCTTCTAAAGCCATATCCTCCGGTTCGGCCTCCAGAACAAGATCCTCCTCGATTGGCTCTGGCCCTTTGTCATCCACGTCCATATCCACCGGCTCGAACTCGTCCATCTTGTACTATACTGGAACTCCATCAGAACTCATACCCTCCTCAGATGAGGAACCAGGATCCGTCACCTCACCATCGGGGCATCGGGATATCTCGTGCCCATCCCGGTGAACGAAATATCAAAAGTCCTAAGAGGACCATGCTCTCCGAAACCGTCCCGGAAACACCATGCCACGTACTCATAGGTCAGGTAATTCATCGCCCCTACCTCTACCCAAATAATAGAAGAATACCTAACATACGATTCCCCGTTCTCTACGGGGTGTATCGTCCTCGTCCGCTCTACCAGGAGCGGAATCTCAAAACGAACTGGAATCTCGGGCATCTTAACGCTGGGGGTCTGAAAATGAGGTTTTAAACAACGATGAGAATAATCTCAGTGAGTAATTCCCTAAATCTAAATTAGGCTAACGTGCACCTCCTGACAAGTACGAAACGACACACAATTCAAAACGTAACTGACTCAGGCCCTGGGGCCTAAATCTTAATTTTACTTGTCCTTGCAGGTTAGGCATTATATATATATATATATATATATATATATATATATATAATCACAATTGTACCAAAATATTTAGATCGCAGTACAAATACACATGTCACTTAATTCCGATGCATGTAATGCACGTGCTCATGTTCGCACTCATGTCATGCCTTAACAATGCAGTAACGCACACTCGCATGTTAGCACTCTGCCATTTGCCAATTTCTCCTCCAACCCGCGTTAAACGCATCAGGTCCGACCCGCATAAAAGGCATCAAGTCTATCACTTCGAGATCGATCTCTGGCCCGTGTTAAATGCATCAGGCTCATGACACACTACCCGCGTAATACGCCTCAGGTTGGTCATCTTCCAGTAAATCGGGCATCGTCCCGCGTAACATGCCTCATGACGGGTTCACTACCCCGCGTAAAACGCATTAGGGTTTATTGTGATCACACATTCACAGGCACCAATTTTTATCTGAACCCCGCGTAAGACGCATCAGGCATTTTAGGTGATCACAATGCACATGTCACTCGAACACACTCGTATATGCACATGCCGTGTCAATGCTTGAGATGCACACTCATGGCTATACATTCACATTTGGGCAATTCACGATTTTCACAATGGGCGATTAATAGCATAACGCCATTCAATCAGTTACAGTACACTATGCCCAATCTACATTTTAACATGCCCAACCAACATATGTGCACGACCATGGAATCAGATCAAGTACTTATGCATGATACACAATTCACACGCATAAGTCAAACGACTAGATCAACATGAATCCACAGAAATCAAGGCCCACTAAGCTACTCCCTTCCTAAGGGCACTAGGCATGTGTCACGACACTACAAAATCACTCGCATTTAGGGACAATTCCGCCACTAGTTCGGTCAATCCATCATTTCCGGCACTTACACTCCAAACCTCAATTTAGTCGCGCCTTGTCCAACTAAGTTCCAAAGTGGACAGCCACTATATCGATCACACCGGGCCATCTAATGACCTCAAAATGTTCCATTGGACACCCCAAGATACCATTTTAATCAGCCACCATAATGCCAAATAAGGCGCACACTAAGATCCACATTTTAAGCCCGGACTTCCCCCAGACTTAGGCTATTCCATTCCAAACCTATCTAGCCATCTCACAGCACATACACAGCCACTAAACATCATCAAACGATCACTATAATTCATTAAATTGGCCGCGACATCAGCCCCTACCATCCCTTGCACAATAACCCTTAAATTACCCTAAAATAACCCCTAAACTTGTCTAGAAATGCACAAAGGCCTAACTAGGGCTTAGGGTCAAACTCACCGGGGTGTCCTAAGCTTGAAACCGAGCTAAATGAGTGACAATGGGGCTGGACAGCGGCGGTCCCACGCCGGAACAGTAATGGCGGCGGCGGCTTCCCGGTGGTGCGCACGACTGTGGCTTGAGGGCACCGACGATCCTAGGTGGGGGAGTGGCTGGTGGTGGCAGACAGGAGGGAGAGGTGGTACGGGGTGTTGGCGGTGGCGGCGGCGACAACGCACGGTCGGTGGTCCCCAGCGAGCGACGGCGGCGGCACACCGGCTGCCAAGAGAGGAGTTGGCTGGTGATGTGCCGGCTGGTGAGGGGAGTTGGCTGGACGGTTAGGTAGTGGCTGGGACCCGCCAGGCGTGGCGGTGAGCTCGAGTAGCGGTGGCGGCGGCGCTGTCAGGGCGGTGAGGGAGAGAAACAAGGGAAAGCAGCAGCAGTAACGTTGCCGACGTTATGGCCAGGCGGGCGGCGACGAGCTGGACGGAACAGAAGTAGCAACATCGCCGGGACAGCAGTAGCTCTAGCAACAGCGAGCGGTGACTCACGGCGGCGACGGTCAGAGCAGGGACCAAGAGAGAGAACAAAGGAAGAGGAGGGGCGAACTAGTGGCGTCGGAGCAGCTGCCGCGCGACGTGGTGGCGTAGCGATGACGCGAGGAGGGAGGCGGCGTCGGGGGCTGCTTGGACGGCATCGAGCGGAGCTGGATGGGCGAGCAGAGCAAGGACGAAGCAGAACCAGGTGCGGCAAAGAAGAAGAAGAAGAAAGAAGAAAAGAAAAAGAAAGAAGGGAAAGAGGAGAGAGAGTCTGATAGATGGGGGTGGACGTGCACGAATGGGACGACTGCATGGGGGAAAGCATGTGGTCAGAGAAGAAAAGAAAGGAGAGGAAAGAGAGAAAGAAAGAGAGAGGGAGGGAAAGAGAGAGGGAAAGAGGGAGAGAGAGACGGGCGTGCGTGAGGGGACGTCGCGCCGGAGTGGGTGGCGCAGCACAGAGGAGAGAGAGAAAGAAATAAACAAAATAAACTTCATTCTAATATTAATTGCGATCCGATGGCCTAAATTCAAAATCGAAAACGATCTACCAGTCCAAAATAAGCCTCGCATATAAAAAGGGACAAAGGCCAAATTAATTAAATCAAACTATAGCGAGGGAGGTTTACTAGTCCAAATTCGCACCAGGTCAAAAACTCCCCTTTTTCCATTATTCCTGACAATCTCAATGTTGGCTACAATAATATTGACACCGTCTAATTTATTTCGTCCTGAAACTCCCGAAAATTGACTGCCAAGTTCGGGGTCTAAATAATGGCCAAATTTGATCGAGTGCAATTCTAGCGAAATATCTAATTTAAAATGATAACCGGGAGTGATCAGTTCCTGGACGAGATTTTACTATAAGCACACTGACAAATTACACGTTTTATAAATCCCAAAAATGGGCCGAAATTCGGGATGTCATAGCACGTAAGCTATCATATTTTCCATCCATAAGCCCAGTTATACAATCAACACTATCCATTCAGAGTTATATTTCTTAAGGCTATCATTCCATTCACAAAGCTCCATGAACATATTTCAGAAGTCGAAACATATTTTCCTAAAACGATATTTTTTTAATTTTAAGTATGAACTTGTCATGCATGCATAATGCATCTCTTGATATGTTTATCGGTCTATCTAATTTAAGACATCAAGCCAATATATTTAAGAAAGTCATGCATTATCTATGACAAACACTAGACACTTAATGAAACATAATTTTGCTCATCTCCGATTGTATAATCGCAAAAATAACCGTTCCATTCTCCTAATCATAAATGCAACTCTTCTTTGTTTTCTCCCTCATTCAACTGTTTCAGCTTATCCTGTATTTGAATCGAAGACACAGCACCTACACATTGGAGAATATATGAGTTTGTTGACTGTAGTAGAAGTTCTACGAGAAGTGAAGTACCTTAAGGCCTGGAGAACATATCAACATGCATCATTTCCCAAGTTTGAGAGAAAAAATTGGAAGCAGCCATCACTTACGATTTTATCTGGTGCCCTTTATCTCGAACTCATTCTTCTAAAAAAGGGATCTTCATATATCGTCTATCTTTTTCAAGTTATCTTGCAGTTTTTCACATGTAAACATAACCAATAGTATGAAGCATGACTTCTCCAAAAGCTCGCATAATGCACTTTGAATATAAAAAAATCAGTCTACCGTTACAAGCTTATTGATAGTCAAAATAAAAATGATAAATACAAAATAATGACACATTGATGATGATATCGAGCAAAATACCTCTTCCATTTCTCTCAATAGATGCCCTGTGTCCGTATACTTGCATGCTTAAGAGTCATGTCCATTTCTCAGTTTTGCAAAACCCACATTCTATTAATCATTTTTGTTGTTGCAAATATCAAACATTTATGCTGTTTGCCGTATTAGTGCTTGTAGGTTTATAACCACATACTAAACTTTCTTTAACCGAGTTAAACGATCCAAAAAGGTCATTACTTATTGTTAAAATTAATGCAAGCATGTTTGTATTGTTAAAGTTTGATTTGGTAGAACATAAAATTTGTTGAAGTCAAAGTTTGATTCGGTCTCACGTGGTTGACAATGCAAGCTTGTCTATATTGTTAAATTTAGGTATTCTTACATAGTTGACAATTCTTATCGTACTATCAGCACATAGGTTATCATATTTTTCATCTATGAGACTAGTTATACAATCAACACTACCCATCCGAAGCTATATTTCTTAAGGCTACCATTCCATTCACGAAGCTCCATGAGCATATTTCAGAAGTAGAAACATATTTTCCAAAAATGATATTTTTTTTTATTTTAAGTGTGAACTTGTCATGTATGCATAATGTATCTTTTGATATATTTATCGATCCATCTAATTTTAGACATCAAGCCAATGCATTCAAGAAAGTCATGCATTATCTACCACAAACACTGGATACTTAATGAAACATAATTTTTGTCATCTCGGATTGTATAATCCCAAAAATAGCCATTCCATTCTCCTAATCATGAATGCAACTCTTCTTTGTTTTCTCCCTCAATCAATTGTTTCATCTAATCCTATATTTGAATCAAAGACACATCACCTATACATTGAAGAGTATATGAGTTTATTGACTGTAGTAGAAGTTCTACTAGAAGTGAAAGACCTTAAGACTCAGAGATCATATCAGGATGCATCATTTCCCAAGATTGATGGAGAAAAAAATTGAAAGCTGCCATCATTTGCGATTTTATATGGTGCCTCTTAACTCGAACCCATTCTGCTAGAAAAGGCATCTTCATATATCGTCTATCCTTTCTAAGTTCTCTTGTAGCTTTTCACATGTAAACATAACCAATAGTACGAAGCATGGCTTCTCCAAAAGCTCGGATATTGCACTTTGAATATAAAAAAATCAATCTACCGTCACAGACTTATTGATAATCAAAATAAAAATGATAAATACAAAAAAATGGCACATTGATAGGGATATCTAGCAAAATACCTCTTCCGTTTCTCTCAGTAGATGCCATGTGTCCGTATACTGGCATGCTTGAGTAGTCATGTCCATTCCTCAATTCTGCAAAAGCCACAATATATTAATCATTTTAGTTGTTGCAAATATTGACATTTATGCTCTTTGCCTTATTAGTGCATGTGTGTTTATGACCAGATATTAAACTTCTTTTAACTGAGTTAAGTGACCCGGTCTCATGTGGTTGACAATGCTAGCTTATTTGTATTGTTAAATTTAGGTATTATTGCATAGTTGACAATTATTATCATACTATCAGCACATAGGCCGTCATATTTTCGATCATGATTCTAGTTATACAATCAACAATGCCCATCCGAAGCTATATTTCATAAGGCTTCCATTCCATTCACGAAGGTCCATGAACATATTTTAGAAGTAAAAGCATATTTTCCCAAAACGATATTTCTTTAATTTTAAGTGTGAACTTGTCATGCTTGTACAATACATCTCTTGGTATCTTTATTAGTCCTACTAATTTCTAACATCAATTCAATGTATTCAAGAAAGTCATGTATTATCTAGCACAAACACTGGATACTTAATAAAACATAATTTTGATCATCTCCAATTGTATAATCTAAAAAATAACCGTTCCATTATCCTAATTATGAATGCAACATTCTATACACTCGGAAATGAACTTTGATTATAAAAAAATCAGTCTACCATCACAAGTTTATTAATTGTCAAACTAAAAATGATAAATATACAATAATGGGGGGAAGAACAGCATAAGTGCCAAAAGTTGTGTACGAAGCTTACTTTGGTGCTAAAAGTTTCATTTGGATCACTTAAGTGCTAAAAGTTTACGCCGGCGATCACTTTAGTGCCAAATCAGAGAAAAATGATCACTTAAGTGTCAACGGCGAGAAATTTCGATCAAATTTAATACGTGGCTTTTATATTTAAATTTTAATGACACATGGCATTTCCACGTGTATAATTCAATTTTTTAAATATTTTTTTCTGATTTTTTTCTTTCTTTTTTTTGGTAAAGTTTTTTTTTCTTTCTTTTCTTTTTTCTTTTTTCATTTCTTTCTTCTTCTTCTTCTACCATGGTCGGTGGCCGGAGGCCAACCACCGACCATGGCCGGCCTCACCGGGCGTCGCTTTCCTCCAGGCGAGGCAATCGTGGCCTTAACAAGGGCCGGCCTCGCCGGATCTGGCGAGGCGAGCCCTCTTCGGGGCTCGCCCTGCCCAGGCGAGGGTTGACCTCGCGGAGCGCCAGCGAAGGCTCGCCTCGCCAGATCCGGCAAGGCTGGGCCTTGCTCGGAGGAAGGCGATGCCCGGTGAGGCAACCGTGGCCTCGGCGAGGGCCGGCCTCACTGGATCTGGCGAGGTGAGCCCTCGTTGGGGCTCGCCTTGCCCAGGCGAGGGTTAATCCAGCGAGGCCGGCCCTCGCCAGCCCTCGCTCGGAGGAAGGCAACGCCCGGCAGGGCAGCTGTGGCCTCGGCAAGGGCCAGCCTCGCTGGATCTGGCGAGGCAAGCCCTCGCCGGGGCTCGCCCTGCCCAGGCGAGGGTGGATCTGGCGAGGCTGGCCACGGCAGCCTCACCCGGAGGAAGGCGACGCTCGGAGAGGCCGGCCATGGCCAGTGGCCGGATGCCGGCCATCGAAAATAAGAAGAAAGAAAAGAAAAAAAAAAGAAAAGGAAAGGAAAAAAAAAGAAAAGAAATGCCACATCAGCCTTCGGCGAGCCACATTAGTCTCCGGCGAGCCACATTAGCTTGAGAAATTAATAAAAAAATGCCACATCGGATTTCCGGCGAAGTGGCACTTAAGTGATCACTTTTCATAACTTTTGGCATTTAAGTGATCCGATTGAAACTTTTGGTATCAAAGTGAGCTCCGTACACAACTTTTGGCACTTCTGCTGTTCTTCCCCCTATAATAATGGCACATTGACGAGGATATCGAGCAAAATACATTTTCAATTTCACTCAGTTGATGCCCTTTGTCCATATCCTGGCATTCTTGATTAGTTATGTCGATTTCTCAGTTCTACAAATGCCACATTATATTAATCATTGTAGTTGTTGCAAATATCAAACCTTTGTGCTCTTTGCCCTACTAGTGCATGTGTGTTTATGACCAGATATTAACAACTTTTTCTAACTGAGTTAAGCAACCCGAAAGGATCATTACTTATTATTAAAAGCAATGCAAGCCCGTTTATATTGTTAAAGTTTGATTTGGTAGAACATAATAACTACGGGATTCAAAATTTGTTTCGATCTCAAGTGGTTGACAATGCAAGATTGTTTGTGTTGTCAAATCTAGGTATTCTTGCATAGTTGACAATTCTTGTCATACTTTCAGAACATTGGCCGTCATATTTTCCATTCATGAGTCTAGTTATACAATCAACATTGGCCATTTGGAGCTATATTCCTTCAGGCTACCGGTCCATTCAAGAAGCTCTATGAACATATTTCAGAAGTAGAAATATACTTTCCTAAATATTTCATTAATTTTAAGTGTGAACTTGTCATGCATGGATAATGCATCTCTTAGTAACCTTAACGGTCCATCTAATTTCAAACAACAAGCCAATGCATTCAAGAAAGTCATGTATTATCTGCCATAAACACTGGATACTGAACGAAATATAATTTTGGTGATCTCCAATTGTATAATCCCAAAAATAACCATTCCATTCTCCTAATCACAAATGCAACATTCAATTCACTAGCATAACGCACTTTGAATATAAAAAAAATCAGTCCATCGTCATTGGCTTATTGATGTCAAACTAAAAATGATAAATACATAGTAATGGCACATGGACGAGGATATCGAGCAAAATACCTCTTCAATTTCTCTCAGTTGATGCCCCGTGTCCATATCTTGGCGTTCTTGAGTTGTCATGTCCATTCCTCAATTCTGCAAATGCGACATTATATCAATCATTTTAGTTGTTGCAAATATCAATCATTTATGCTCTTCGCCCTTATAGGGGATGTGTTTGTGACCATATATTAGCAACTTTTTTTCAACGGAGAAATTTCTTTCTATCCATTTGGAAAGAATAATGGATCAGGAACTCAATTTCATTTATTGAACATTTGGCATCAAATTTTTTCATTTGATAAGTACTTCCTCGTCTACAGTGCTACATTATAAATAAAGATCATGTGCATGTAAATAAAAATTGAGCAGGATGAAAGAGAGGCACCAAAGATGCTCGAGATTGTTGAATAGAGGCGCTACATCAAAGAAACGTCGATGGGAGACGTCAAGGGAGCATTGCCAAGGGAGCAATGCTAAGGGAGTTTCGAGAGAGCTTGCTTTGCGATTTGTTCGAAACGCCTCTTCTCAATCTCAACCCCCCACCACATTATTCTTTATTCATAATAACAAATCTTCTCTCTTTCCAAACTCCAAATCTTCTAACAATCCACCATCAGATTATGGTGCCTTGATGATGGGAATTCAATTGTGGAGTAGAGATAATGGCCTTCCAAGCTCTTTTATTTACAATGGTTGTTACATTGTTATCTCAATTGTCCTATTTTTATGTTCTTCCAAATCAAACTTTGACTCCAAAGGGTCACTACTTATGTTTGCAAGCACTACAAGCATGTCAGTATTTTTAAAATCATAAATGACTACACCAAAGCATGACACGAGAAGGGCAGCAAAAAGAAGACAAGAACAATGGAGTTGAGAATAATTGAGACGCGAAATTCCCATTTTATGAGCATATAATTGGGTACTTATTCACTTAGGGAGGACAAGATGGAATGAGTGTAGTTTATGCATTGGTTCAGCAACTTGAGCTATATATTGAACGGCCTCATAGATAAGAGCTTTTTTAAAGAAGTTGGATAAACCCTGAAGAGTTACTTTTTGGTATGCATTCAACCCACAAAATTCAATTCAACGTATGATGCAACTTAAAAGAGGCTTGGGCTCATATTGGCGATAACCGTTTATCGTTATCGAAACTTTCTTGCAAGTTGAAATAAAACATATTGGGATGCGTGAATCCTAGGGAGTCTAATTTGGCCATATGTTTCAACTTTGCAATTTCCATCATAAGGATTTCACTCATGGTTTCGAGACAGTTTCAAATAGATGAGACTCCTAGCCACCAGTCATGTAACCGGGCCACTAAAATTGTTACTAAAAATATCTACGTCTATCAACCTCTGATACTTATTTAGGTATGAAGGAATCGATCCTCTGAAATTATTTCTATCCAGATATAAGTAGATCAAACTCTGCAGATTTTACAAGAGGATGCGATAATGCCTGATAGATTGTTTCTCTATAAGGTCAATCACACAAGGTTCGATTCCAAAATCTAACAGGATTAGACCTAAAAGAAGGTTGTCATTCATTAGTAATCTCTGCAAGTTCACAAGTTTACCAATCTCTCTCCGAATCTTACCAAATATCTGATTCTAGCCTACTCGCAAGGATGTAAGAGTAGTGGAGAAATTACCCATGCATACGGGAAGAGTCCCACCAAATCTATTTTTGTGCATCTCCAATTCCACCAAGTTAGCGGCATTTGTTAGTGAGCAAAGGAAGCTCAGTTCATCTGCATTGGACCCTCGACTCTCGAGATAATTAGGGAATAGGGTAACTATGAAAAGTTTATGGAGATTCACTAACAAAGGGAATTTCCCAATGAGCTTATTGCCTCCAAGTTGGAGTACTCTTAGATTGGTGGCGTTGGATATTGACAAAGGAATTGATCTAGCAAACTGGTTATAAAAAATGCCCAAAATTTGAATGTTCAAGAGAGTGAATTTTTTTATCTTCGGGAAGATTGCCATGGATCTAGTTCATAAATTGCAATTAGCGAAAACAAGTTGAAGACTGAAGATGGAATGGTACCCGAAAGCCCCTTGCTTCCCAAGGCGAGCACTGTTAGTTTGCTTAATTGACCTAGAGAATGGGAAACAATCTCACTCGAACCATTTTCGTTACAAAACATCCCCTCTAGAGATCATAAGTTCACCATGGATGATGGAATCTTGCCAGTTAATTGGTTCACAATAAATCTCCAAGGGATTGAAGATTTGTCAAGGAGCCTAACTCCACTGGAATTCCTCCAATCAACTAGTTGAACGAGAGGCGGAGAAATATGAGGTTCGAGCAACTTGATATATTCCTGAGAATCTCACCATCCGGTGAATTATTGGATAAATCCAAGAATTGTAACTGACTTAGCTGGCCAATTTGTGAAGGGATTCCAAGCTTGAAGCTATTGCTTTGGAACCACAGTTCTCTTAAGAAGCTGAGGTTCTTGATGTGAGGTGAGATAGATCCAAGAGTCCATGGGAAGAGAGGTCCAGTACCGTGACTCCATGGAGTCGGCAACTATACTTATCCCCATACCATTGGCAGAAGTCAATGCCATCGTTCCAAGGGTTAAACGGCCCAAAAGGGTCACTACTTCTTTCAGCCTTGAATGCAAGTGTGTCTGTATTGTTAGAAGTAGAAATGACTACACCAAAGCATGACACAAGAAGGGCAGCGAAACAAAGACAAGTACAATGGAGTTGTGAACGATTGAGATGCGAATTTCCCATTTTATGAGCATTAAATTGGGTACTTATTCGCTTAGGGAGGGCGAGAAGGAATGAGTGAAGTTTATTTATTGGTTAAATAGCTTGAGCTATATATTAAACAACCTCACAGGGAAGAGCTTTTTATAGAAGCCGTGTAGACCTTGAAAGAGTAACTTTCCGGTATGCATTCAACCCACAAAGTTCATTCAAAGTATGACATGACTTAATGGATATGCTTGGGCCCACATTGGTGTCACGACCCTCTTTTCCCGTTAGAGGAAAGAGAAACAAGGTTTAGGGGTAATGCCTAAAAGGCGGACCAATGGCTCATCGATTTAGGCGTAGTTTCTCCCAAGATCATACCCTGCGCAATGTGGGTTTTTGTTTCTAGTTCTTTTATAACCTATGCAATTCTAAAAGTAGTCACTAGTCTATTGGGATCGGCTAGAAACTAACAAAAGATGCAGGAGTGTTGTCAAGATTCCTATACAACTGGAAATTTCTAGGAACGGAGACTTAATTACGCTAATGTTACTAAACTAACTTGAAAAGTTGATATCTGAAGGGTCATGCAATCTTGGTTACCAGCTATGATCCTAAGGTATCAAAGCCACTAAGTGAGCATACAAATGTTTTTGTGGGTTTGTTTTCTTATATGTTTAAACTAGTCGTAACCTAATCTAGAAAAGAAATTAACAAACAATCAATTGAGATGATGAAAATTAAACACCCAAGTATTTAAAAGCTCAAAATCAAAATGTACATGAAAACCCGATACTTGTCGGGCGAAAGGAATGATCCCCGGGACGCTTGAAGCTAAAGACCAAACATTCACATACATAATTAAATACGTAAATTAAACATGCGACCTAATCAACGTGCAAACAAGCAAGACCCTTATTATACTAAAAATGCAAGACACGGCAAAACCTAAACAAATTTCTACATTTTTTTAGTTTTCGAAAATTTTTAATTTTTAATAATAATTAATTTTTAAATATTAAAATAATATTATATAAACAGACCTGGGTCGGACCTCTGCCTCCGACCTGGGTCAGGACCGACCCGGGCTAGCTGGGCTGGGCTCAGCGAATGAGCCCAGTTCGGTAACACCAAAGACAAAAGTAAAAAGAAAACAAAGCCCAGCCTAAAACCTATTATAAACCTTCTACATCCACTATGCCTAAACCAGCCCACTAAAAAGAAAGCAGATTCGGCGACAGACGAAGAACACGGAACCAGATCTCATTGAGACATTTTATCGGACAGGTGCAGTGCGCTACTGGACCGCGAGGTTTCCGGCTCAGCCGAGACTCAACCGCGGGTCGGGACTCTCGAAATTCGACGTACACAGACACAGGACCAAAGCACAGGGGCGACGCGAGCCGGACGGCCACGAGCTCCTGCCCAGCCTGCCCGAAAGTAGGACAGAACAGAGGGTCCTCAGCAAAGATAGAAAAAAAAAAAACAGGGGCGGTCACGGTGTCGCTCCCTACCCGGCTTGGCAGCGGCGAATGGGGGGCGAGGAGCTCGATATGTCTAATCACGTCCGGTCGCCTCACGCGCCTCAAAGCCGGGATCCTCGGGGAAATCGACCGACCCAAGGGAAAACCGAAAATCAAAGAAAAACTCAAAATTGAGGCTTACCTTGACTTGGCGTGGAACGAAGAAAGGTGTCGATGAGACCGTTTTTCGGCGACCCTCCAGAGCAAGAATTTCACCAAATAATTGGGGTGCACGACAATTGTCAAACTATGTTTATGTTAAAAGGCCCTGCCACCAAAAAAAAAAAAAACCAACCTTGATCGTGTCCACACGATTTGTTGAAAGGGCATGTTTGTTTTCGACTTAACTTGAAGCAAAAGGTACTATTTTTTAATTTCTCGCCAAAATATAATAATATATTCAAATCCTAAAAAATCTATTGAAAAAACTCCATGTGAATCTATGTATCATCTTTTGTATTTTCAAAAGTTTCAACTGTTCAAAAAAAGTTAAATGCTCGATCATCAAGATTTTTTAGGCCCAATACCCAGAAAAACCCCAAACTTTAGGGTTTGTCCCAAAAATAACCCAAAACTTTTTTTGTCTCATAAAAAACCCAAAACTTTTACTTTTGTCCCAAATTTACCACTATTAACTTTCCGTCCAATATGGCCATTAATAATCCGCATCCTAGACGAACACTATGGCTTTCATTCATTTCCTCTACCTAATTATCTTGTTTTTCAATGTCCACAACAACCTCTGTCTTGCTAATAATTTGCCGTCCCTGACTCAATCAGCGAGCAGCAACTTGCAAACCTACATTGTCCAAGTGACTCCGTCAAACGAGCAGGATTCTTCTAAATTGGAAGATCTGTGTCCTGATACCACTCCTTTTTGCCGAGAAACAGCAGCGCATGTTGTACTCTTATCGAAATGTGATGGCTTGTTTCGCAGCCAGGTTGACTCAAGATGAAGTCATTGCAATGTAGGACAGACAGGGATTCGTGGCGGCTCGCTTGGAACAAGTATATTACCTCTATATTTGATGGAAAGTTAACGGTGGTAAATTTGGGACAAAAATAAAAGTTTGGGGTTTTTTAGGAGACAAAAAAAGTTTTGGGGTATTTTTGGGACAAACTCTAAAGTTCGGGATTTTTTTGGGTATTGGCCCAGATTTTTTATTAAGTGTTGACACCTAAAATTACCTCTGGTGGGAATGGACCGTTCACAAACTATAGAAGAGATAAAGTACGGCCCACATAGCAAAAAATATGAAAAAGGTCGCAAGTCAGGCCTAAAGGCAATTACCGACGGGACACATCATAAAGGTGTTGACAAGTTTAAAATCACGAGCCTCGCACATAACATCGACGAGTTCAAGATCACAAGATTTGCACGTGATGTCGACAAATCCAAGCCTTGCACGTGACGTTGGCGAATCCCAGATCACGAGCTTTGCACGTGATGTCGACAAAGTTCAAAATCACCAGTTTTGCGCGAAAACATGGTGAAAATTCATTTACACGTGTCAAAAGGTAAAGACACGACCGTGGACGTCAAGGATGACAAGAAATAAAGTGACACGTGGAAGAAAATTAGCTACTACATGATGCCCAAAGAGCGTAAGCAATATCAACAAGTCAGGAAACAGTTAAAGCACGAAACGTAAGGAAGTGGAAAATGACTTTCAAGGAACAGTTGTCAAGCTACTTTATAAATACTCAAGGATTTTCAACATAGAAAGGACATTCTTCAACAACACAACACATCTCTTATTTAACCTTTATTCTTAAGCACATTACAAGTAGTTTTAGTCATAGTCTTCAGATTCTGAGTCGTAGATTCAATTCCGACGAAGGTCTTTATTAGGCTCAGCATTGTTGATTAAATTCCAATGTTGTGCCACTAGCTCAATGTCGTCGATTAAATTCCGGCGCTGTGTTTGGAGTATAGCTGTTGATTAAATTCTAGCCGTATTCATTCAAGTTACGTTATTGATTAAATTCTGACGTACTTTGAAGTTGTGTCGTTGATTAAATTCCGACATAGCTTAATTTCAACATTTGCGAGTTGTCGTTGCATGGTTAGTATTGTCGAGTTTGACATTATATCAAGTCAGAGTGTAAGATCTAAATTGGGATTAATAAACGCATTTGACATTCTCTGTCCAAGCTTGATTCAAGACCTTGGTCTTCTCTAATAAAATTTGAAACGCAGCGTTCGGTGAAAGATTTTTTGATGGAATAACAAACCGGCGAAACAATAAGTAAGAGACCGTTTAATTACGGCTACAAGAACTTGATTTTTTGTTTTTGAAAGTTAAAAACATAATTCTTCGCATGGAAATACCGTTTGATGATCACAGGTAAAATTAATTATTTCCAAATAAAACCAAATCTATAAACTTGAAAGAAAAATTATTTTTTTCATAATCAAAAGAGCGATTCTTTTTATTATGACGTCTTATATTAAATTAAAGAAGGGAAATTGCATTCTTTTTCTTCTTCGAAGCAAAATCAATTTAATTCCGCAAAATCATCTTCAAAATTACTAAATTTTTTTTATAAATTCCAAACTCATCTTGTATGTGATGGATTTATATATTTACCAAAGTATGTGAATTCATCTGGATTCTAATATGCATTACGCTAAAAAATTCACCCAATTGCACTTATTAATTGAATTTTCTCCATTTTATCTTATACTTCAATTATATGAATAATGAATAATATTTGACATGTCAGTCAATGAAATTGGCGTCTCTCTTTGGCGCCCAATATTAGCAGGTTCTTGACTTCTCTCTCTCTCTCTCTCTCCGATCGCCGTCGCGGCGCCAAAGCCAAGTCGCTCGGTCATCTCTCTCTGGTCAGGTGCGTCTCTCTAGTTCTTCGTCGTTTAGGAATCGCCGTGATTGCGAGCTCACAGCGCCGTCACTACCGCCGATTCAGCGCAATCGTTAGTGACTTCGAGCTCGTAGGCGCCGTGATCGCGAGCTCGCAAAACCATCGCCAGTGCATCTCTGTACTCAGTGCTGCCTCTTTCGAGAACTTGAGCGTGCTTCGTTCGGTCATCTAGCGGTTACAGCTGAACGATGCGTTTCTGTGATTTTGTTGCGAGATTAGCGTTTTCTCGTCACTGGACTAGAGCTTCTCATTGTCAATGTCCCTATGATCCAGAGGGTTCCAAAATGTCCAGTTCTTACTTTGTCTGTCTCAGCTCAGGGCTCTGTTGACGAAGGAGTTGGAGATGCATAGTTCCTACTCAGAAATTTAATCTCGTGTTTTCACTAGATTTGAGTTTTGCAACGTAGTATTGCTGCACAGAAATTTCTAAAGAAAAGCACCTTTGTTTAACGACTTTCCGCTATGTACATTGTATAACACGCGATATGAATGTATGTACAGTTTGAAGAAGGAGGAATACTTGCAGTGCATGAAGACTGTGCGATATCAAATGAACGGTACGTCTCTACCTCCTGTCATTCTCTTGAAGTAAAACATGTACACCTATGTGTGAAAAGATGTTGCGGGATTGCAATTATTGGGAATCGAAAGATGTGGAGGATCAGGCAGCCAAGATCTCGGTTGAAGAGCAGATGCAGATTACTACCATTTATTCTCTGGAAAGCGACCTGACTTCTGGCTCGGTGTCTCTATTATTCGCTACTTCTTCTCTTGCACACATGAGCACGCGCAGGCAAACATGATTAGGAAATGATAGATGTATCTGTAACACCTGCATTAGTTTCTCCCCGTCTGTTCAGTCTTCACTTACGGTATCTTACCCATTTCCTAGTGGATCCACCAATGAATGTGATCTCTCTTAATAATACTACCGGTTATAGATGACGATCGTTTTTACTTGTGTTTATTTTATACACGTTTGCTTATCTACCTGTGGATTACATACTAAAAACCACAATAAGTTTCTGCAAGAGCTCAGCATAGTATGTAATGGTTTCTCTAAACTCATTGGCAATATTAGCATTGGATATTTAAATTCAAGCCAGAATATTCATGCAAAGCTTTTCATGAGGGAATGCTTCATTTTTAATTATGCTTATATTATTTTAACTCTCAATATTAGTCGTTCCTGGCTAGTACTAATTACACTAAATGTCAGTCTTTTACCAAATTACTGTTGATAATCATTTTAAATTTACCTATAGGATGAAGATGATGTTAGGTTGAATCATGATGATGCTTTATTAGCGGAGTTGTAGCCGAATAACGTTTAATCAAAGACGCGCATGCTTGCTAGGTCTATTCATACATGAGCGGACCCCAATGTTCAATGCGCATTTTTGATATATCTGATTGTTTCAGAGAGCATCTTTCCAACCCTAAGCTGGTGTTCTACTTGTCCCTATCATTTGATGGGATATGTGGACCTTGTCTTGGTGTGAGGTACCGTTTGTGAGAATACTTCATCTGCTTGTCGTAGAGCTTTGAGAGTTGCGTGATGATTCTTGATCTCGTGCGTGATGATTACAGTAACTATTTGAATTTAAGCTTTACTCTTCTTCTATATCTCCTCGAAAGTATTTACCCAATCAATTCGTGCAAGTTATCGCTAGTTTGGCTAATATCTTTTGATCCCTGTATTTCAATCATGATTGCTTTCGGGTAATTTTGTTGTGTAAGCTACTGTATAGAATTGTTAAAAGCAAACAATCTTTTCCTTTTCTTAAAGTACTGAACTTCCTTTTCTCTTTAAAAACGTTGTTTGTCCAGCGAAATCCGAAATTCAGAAACTTGAAGAAACAGAGCAGATGATGACTGCAGAAGGTCAAATATGCTCTCAGATATTGGACAAACAGAGAAGGGTCGCTTCCTTGGAATCTGATTGTCGCACTTTGACACAGGTAGAGCTCCTCCTTATTTATATATGTGTAATTTAATTGACAGTGATGGGTTACATGAACTCCACCAAAAGAGAGGAAAAGAAGAACACGATCACCTGTTGGGTTCTGAAGAAGGAAGTGATCTGCCGCCTTATATCCGATATACTGAACTGTGATATCTGTCCTTCACGGTGATCCCATAATAAGATGCCGTTCTACTCGCCTTACTAATTAACTTCAGTAATAAATTTTTCGCCGAGATGTAATGGAACTTGGAAGAATCTTTTGCACCATTCCATCACGTTGAAACTGAACTAAGCATCCGAGTATGCTGCGTCCTCCATTCCTCAAATAATATTTTCCTTTTCAAGTTACAGGCTGATTCTTATGCCTCTCTATTGGTTGATTGGCCTTTCGCTTGCATTAATATGAACAATTCGTTGATGCTGCTAGGTCGTGATATCTTAGAGAAAATCCGTGACTTGGAGTTCAGGTTCAGGCCTTAGTCCACTCCGAGATAGAAAAATACCAGATAAAGAGAAGCATTGAACTCCATTGTTTGCGGCGATTTTTTTTTGTGTAGCGGCTTTTCTGATAATCAGGTTAGAATATGTTGTGAGAATGGACGATCATGCATCTAAAAATAATTCTGAAGAGTCAGACACTGTATCAGTGTTGACACCTAAATTTTGTCTATTTATTTAGGGTTTAATTGTATGAAAAATCATGGATTGATTTTTTTGGTAAGGAAAAATTAGGGATTGATTTTTAACCCCTAAATAAAAATATTTTTATTAAATTGTGTGGCATGTAGACATTAGGCGTATTTGCATTAATAGATTTAGTGAAACATATTTTCGCTTTATTTTACTTCTTTTTATTTTTATTTATTTAAAATTATTATAAAAATTAAAAAAAATGAAAAAAAAAGAAGTTAAGAAGAAAAAACAAAAGAGAGAAGAGACAAAAGAGGGGAAGGCCATCTGCTTTCTCTCAAGGAATGCACGCCAGAAGGGGGGCTACGAGAAGAGAAGCCAAAAGGAAAGAAAAGGAAAAGTCGAATAAAAAATGACAAAAAAAAGAAAAAAAAGAAGCTTTTCTTCTTACTCTATTGATAGCGCAATCCGTTCACAAAAAGGCAAAACGCAGCACGAAGCAGGGGAGCAGAATGCAGCAATAAGCAGAACCGCTGCAGAAGGGCTGGCTGATCAACGGCAGCTTTGAGCTGAAAATAGAAAGAAAAAGAGCTGGCTTCGTTTACTGTTCGCGGACCATTTTGGAGGAACACCAAAGAGAGAGGACCGGCGGGAATCTAAAAGGAGGAGGCTTGGCGAGAGATACGAGGGGAGAGTTTTCTGGGGATAAGGGGAGAACTCAAGAGAAATGGGGAGAGAACTTGAGGAGAGTCGGGGAGTTGATAGCCTCGCTACCACCATGAATCTCGTTAAAATCAGCCCTGTAGCTCCATTTCCCGACCCCGCCTACCACCTGTTCAGCAAAATATCGAAATGAAACTCCGAATTTGTTTTTGCAAAACCGGCACTCTAAAACTTGGGTATATGCATGGTTTGTTTTAATGTGGTCACTGACTTCAAGTTTCTCGCTTTTGTTCATGTGGTTTCGTCGTGGGTCACACATCTCCGAGTCGGCCGCCTGTATACATTTCCTCGTCAAAGGTTTCATTCTCGGTTACTGGGTATGCTCGCGATTTGGAGCGAAACAGTTAGCTATCTATCTTCATTTGATGTGTGTATGTCCTTGTATATTCAGTGTTACTGTCTGTATGGGGTGGTCGAAAATTTGAGAGTTGAGAAATCGGATTTTTACACGTTAATGTCGGTTCCGTGACCGGAGTAAGTCATCGGGGTTCCGGCGGCCGACGGTGACGGCGTACGGTCGGCGCTGGTGGTCCGAGCCGTCGACCGACGGTGGACTTCCTCGGCGCGGTCCCGGCGAGGCTCAGTGAAGGCCCCATGAAGAAACAATTTAGAAAGCTCTCGGTGAAGAAGACCACGTGAGGAATAAAACAAAAAAGAAAGTAAAAAGAAAAATTAGAAAAGGTAAAGAAACAAAAGAAAAAGAAAAAAAAGAAAAAAGGAAAATCAAAATAAAAAAAAAATAAAAAAAAATAGAAAAGGAGTGGGCATGCGGATCTCGGGTCAGGTGTCGGGCGGATCGGGTCAGGGCACCCGCTCCGGAATTATTATATTATTAAAAATATTAAAATATTCAAAAATTCAAAAAATATTAAAAATATATAAAAAATATATATATAAAAATTCCAAAAAAATTCGAAAATGTTTAAAAAACCCAAAAATCTAAAAAAAAATCTAAAAAAACATTAAAAAATTCAGAAAATTCAAAAACATTAAAAAAGGTTCGGAAAAATTCCAAAAATTCCAAAAAATTTAGAAAATTAGGAAATGTTCAAAAATCACTTTTTGGGCTTGATTTCACTAGATATTAGTTTTAATTTCATTCTAGGTTTAGTTTAAAATTCGTAAAAATTGAGAAAATCCTTTAAAAAATTCTTAAAAATCGGACAAGTTAGCAGGGCTTTACCTTGGGGTTTTTGATTGCCTTTTCCTTTCTAGAGACGATGATAGGTCGCTGGTTGTTTATTTTGGTTATGCACTTTAAATACATTGATTGTTATTTTCCATTTTTAGCATGGTTAGGACGAACTTTAGGTTTTTCGATAGGATGCTCGGTACGTTAGTTTGCGAACGTTCAAGTTTAGGTATCGAAAGGGCATTAGTTAGATTGCTAGTGTAATCAAGTCCTTGAATTTTAGAATCTCTGGTTTTTCGCATGTATCGAGACGATGCTCCCGTGTTTCGATTAGGGTTTCTAGTCAACCCTTGATTATGGCTAGTGGCGACTCCATTCAAATGTGTAAATTAGAAAATTCTCGTCGCACGAGATATGAGGCTTGGGAGTGCCTTAGTCTTTGGATTAATGAACCATTTGGTTTGTCTTTCGAACGAATCAATTGTTGTTCACATCCATCGACAAATACCTATTGGCCTAAACCCAATCGGTTCGGGTAGGTCGCGACAATCAGAAACAAATATATCACCAAAGGTTGCAGAGAATAGTTTCAAGCTCATAGTGTGGCTGCTTTGGATGGCTAGTACATAGCTTGGAACGTCGAGCAGAACTCTAAGGTCAACATGAATTTTAGATTTGGATCACTAGCAGAAAGTGAGGAAGGAGAGGAAGTTGGAAAGGTTTCAAATTTGTCTTTCAATTTTCCAGACACAGATGTTTATTTGATATGAGCTGAAAAGCTACAAGGCAATCAAAGCAGCAATGAAATTCATATCTTTTTTCTGGAGCCTTTTCAGAGTTTCCTTGGAGACAAATTTCATGCACTAAAATGCTATTTGCTTTGATACTTGGCTATCACGTCCCGAACCCTACGAGCGTGCGATCATCCTTTCGTGGTCGTAATGTACGCGACATCCCAGGACTTGTCGCCGACCCAATCGAAACACTAACAAGTAATGCATGCGGAAGCAATCTCAAACTCTCCGTACAACATATAAATAATGGGATAGTAGAGAGACAAAGAATATAAATAAACAAGACACTTTTATAAACATAACATCGATTACAACACATACATTTGCAAGCCTTCTACGCGGTCACTATCTATGAACCACGTACAACAACAAGGATCAAGTGGTTGGTAAACTTAACTTTTCTACAAAAAGGGGCACTCAAAAGACGGGGTAACTCGATCTATCCTCAATCCCCGTAGTATCCTGGCAGCATCTCCGGATCAATCACAGTCGCAGGTCTGAAATGGTTTGATTATACAACCATGAGAATACTTCTCAATAAGCAACTACCTAAGCCTCGCTTAGGCCAAAGCGTACTTCCGAACAATTCTAAATATGCAATACCGACATCTAACATGTCATAACAATCATAGGCGCCCTTACCTTACCTCAGCACATACGTGAGCCCTGCACATTAGAATATCGTCATAACATGGCCAATTGCCCATCAGGCATGCACAAAGCAATTCATGGCATGATCAAGCATAACATGGTTAATAATCCAGACGTGATCATCAATTAACTCAAACAAAGCATTTTCCAATGTAAATTGCACTCATTAAGTCCAAATTATTAAAGACCCCTCGGGCCACCAAACTCCCGCCGGTCTTCTGACATAACTAGGCATCGTCGCGCTACTTCGGCGACATCAACATCTGGAAGCCCCCCCCCCCCAGACGGCATTTCACAAAGGAGTATCGATCCGACTTTCACCGCGATCGGTAACGTCTAGAACTTCCGCCTAGACGGCATCCAAACTCCTGTCGGGCATCGTCTAGAACCTCCACCTAGATGGAACGTGTCGTGACCATGCACACACTCAACAACTATTACCGATTCTTATCTTTATGAATTAACCAAATGCCAACTAAGTTTGCACTCATCAATTAAAAAGCCTCGCCTTTCTTTTGTAACAAAATCTCCGAAAAGTTCCTCAGAGAGAGAAAAACCGAGTATGCACAGAATTGGGGCCAAATCGGGCAGTTGTGCAGTGACTGAAATTCATTTGAAACAAATAGTAAATCAACTCCAAAACTTCTAAATTTTGGATATGTCGTATATAACATCTTGATAAACATTTTCCGTGAAGAACTCGAAATTCAATTCCAAATGTAAACATCTCTTTTTGTCACTTGAAGTCAGACGAAATTCAACCCGTCTAGTCAAGCCACCTAACCATCAAAATGCATCTCATCTAGTACCCAAATCATTTTGGAAAGACTTGAAATTTTTATATGTCATATACACGAATGTTCTTAACAATTTTTGTGAAGAAAGTTTTTGAAAAGAGGTCTAGAAACATTTATAGAAAATCAGAAAGACCAGAAGGTCGGGTGAACAGTAAATTCGGCAGACTAAATTTGGTCCAAAAATGGACTTACGAATGGCACTAAATGATGTCCAAAAATTCCAAATTTAATATATGTCAAACTTCAAGATGTTATGAACAACTTTCATGAAAAATACTTCCTCATATTCGGCTCACACAAGTCACAGTAAAAATAGCAATATCTAGCGACGCAGCAGCAACCTTATCGGAAATCAACCAACAAGCACCACTAAGCAAACCAAGCACAACTAGCCACTAAACCAACTATCCACAGCCCTTAAACCATCCCTAACATGTCCATTAGTCCTTAGCCTAGTCAAGGGTTAGGAAGCCACTTACTTGGAAAAATCCAAGAAAACCGAGCAAGAAATGAAAGAAATGATGGTATGGTGAGCAACGGCGGTCTTCGATGGTGAGCGGCAGTTTCTGGTGACCTGGACAGCGGCTGCTGGTCGGAAGAAGGCCGAACAAGGGGCTGGTTTGGCAGGATGAAATGGAGAAGCCGAAGAAGAAGCAGAACCAGAAACAGAAGTGAAGAAGAAAGAAGCAGAAGACACGAAGCCAAGAAGGAAAAGAAGAAAAAGAAGAAAGAGAGAGAGAGAGAGGAGTTGGTGGGGGAGTAAGCAGCAACGTGGGGTTGGTCAGGAAGTCAGCAGGGCTAGCAAGCAGAGGCAGAAGTCAGCAACAGCAGCAATTAGCAGAAATAGCAAGGTCAGCAAAATAGAAGTAGAAGCAACATGGGGGTGTTAGCAGCAATGTGGGAGGGGGCAAGGAGGAGGAGCAGCGGGGATAGAGGAGGAAGTCAGCAATAGCATGGGTGGACGTGGGGGTGTAGCAGAAATGAAGGAAAGGAAGTCAGCAAGCAAAATAGATGTAACAACGTGGGGCCACTCGGCGGGGAAAGAGGAGGACGAGAGAGAGAGGAGTGGGGTTCAACATTATCCCTCGAAATCTTGCCCAATTTCTTTTTTTTTTTTTTCAAATTCCGATCAACCCGATAATTGGCCACGCTTAATGAGACGACGTCCGACAAATTAGTCGTGGAAATCTTGAAACTTCGACACCCAATTCAGATTCTAATTAATGACCAAATTCAATGCGACTTTAGAGTATCTCGAACTAACGGGTGGCTTTTAGGAATTACGAGTATTGACTCGTGCCCGATTCGATATCGAGCCACATCTATGTTTACTCAAGTCATGGCAACCTCGGTTGTCATATAATTGCAAGGGTCAATCACTAGTTCTGAATGACGCGATCGTTCGGATTAGGTTTAGGACCGTTTGAAATTCATACAATGGTCATGCGGAATTACCTGCGATCCAATTGCACAACATTTGAGAATCATTCCATAACCATCCTTGGATTGGCCTATAACGGCCCAAAATATTCTCTTGTCAATCCTTATGGTTAAAGTGTCAATCCATGGCCGAATTCTTAGGTCCATATACTTGATTTCTAGCTAGCCATTCCCTAACGGTCAGTTTACTTGAGAGTAATCAATTCTGAACGAGATTTAACTGAAAACGCATTGAAGAAATATTCATTTCATAAATCCTGAAAATGGGTCAAAATTCAAAATGTCACATTGGCTGTCGAAAAAGCTAATACTCGAATAGGTATCATCCCAATATGTGTCAAGATAGGTAATTTTTCAAATTTCTGTGTTGATTTTCAAGTTGGTACTTGTAGATCTGGCAGAGCAAATGTAAATTTTGATTTTGACACTTCCAAAGTCAATTGTGTTGGATTTTGACACTTTATATGCTGTAGTGTGAGGCTTTCTAAACTTATAAATGACTAACCACATGATCGATTATGCTTAATAAAGAAACTTTACCATGAATATTTGTTGGAGTTCTGTGAAGACTTTGGAGCTTGTTCACCAAGAAAGAGGAAGCTTATCGGCCAAACTAGCAGAGAAAAGGTTACTGGCCTGATTGCAAGTATCTAAATTTGTTGTGTCCTTGAACCTGAAAAGATGCCATGTTCTTCAACTCTTCACTGAATTTCTTGGACTTTCAGCACTTACTATGCCAAGGTTGCTGAGGATATAGATGTCAAATTCCAGCAGCTACAGGTAAGATTTCTCAAGTTTTGACCTCTCAACTTCAGAATGTCCACCAAGCTGCTGACAGTCTTTTTATCCTGTTCTTTTGGGGTGGCTTAACTGTCGCATACCAAGTCCAGACACAGAAGTGCATGAATTGGTACTCCTTTTTGTTTATCCTACTTTTGGACTTGCTGTTACCATTAGATTTTAAATTTGTCATATCGAGGAGGATCATCCTTTGTTGTGCTCCAACCATATATGTACTTTTAAATACACGCGCTCACAAACACCTACAAACATCTTGGTTTGCATTTCTTCAGTCACTTTTTTCCCCCCTTGTAGTTCCTCAATATTAGTCTTCGGAAGGCTGCAGTTCTTTTATTTTGTGAACTGAAGGCTGAATGCAATGATGAGAACTCTACTATAAATTATATTATGGTTCCCCTCTAGGAAAGAGTTTGTTAACCACCTCGAATTCTCTTACGTCTTTCTGTCTTGGCTATTACCTTGCAGCCAAATAGTTAGAAATAAGCTTTTTAGATCATAGCCGTACCCTTTTTTTTTTTGGGTCATACATCATAGCAGTACTTTGCTAACCAGAATATTGGCAGGTCAAGGAAACATTTTATGAAGAAAAGGTTGCAGCTGGAGGTATGGTATTTAACTTTTTCAATTTTGAACTATACGCCAACGAAGGCATATGTTGTTGACATGTGATCTTCTTTAGAGTTTTTATTTTTATGTCGTCATGATCTATTGTGCTGTTTAACAGCATGACACCTATTTCTTCAGCATAGTTTATCATTTGGCCATACACTCCAAACAAGAGTGGTTTCATTTTTCTTTCAATTGGTATGACTTTAGTTTGACAGATATATTATTGAGATAAGTCCGTCAATTCCCTTTAATAACTGCTGAGTCTCTGTCAACCTTTCCTTATTTTTGCTGGAGCACTGTCAATGTACTTAGACAAGCAGAGGTCGTCAGTAAACCAATTTTATCCGTCATGAAAGCCATATTAATAGTCTAGTCCTTAGTGTTTTGGGTCATTGGTTGCTTCATCTGGTCATCGTAATCTGATGTTTCAACTTAAGGCAGGATGTACACTACGAAAACTTATCACCTACATATAAGTGCCAGTAAGCTGATACAATTAGGAGCCATGCTCCATGTACTGTGCATAGTGTGGAAATGTATTACAAAAGCTTCCATTGCGGTTTACTTTATCTGTCATCTAATGCTGATACCTTTGCAGCAAGAGGCAAATCCAATCACCTGGTTATTGATAACATGGTACTCACAGACAAAAAACTAAAAAAAAATTATGTTCATTGAACAGAGTAGTTCCTTAAATTTAATTCTTGAACTTACAGAACAATGAAGCAAGCAAGGAACTGATCTTCAGTGTGGATTCTGCGACAGCAAAACTTGACAAGATTAAAAGAACAAAAGCCAAGCTAGCTGCAGAAAATTCTGCAGTTAAGTAGTCCATTTCTGAATTCCACAATGTGTTGATTTCGATTCTCTGGTTAAAATGATTTTCTCTAATTGTCAAAGCTTAGAGCGGATATGTGATAACATGCACTACAATGCTCATCTTGGGAGATGAGCACCAGAAAATAGAGCATACCAACTCATGGTCCTGAATGAAGTATGTTCCATTTCAATTTTATAATCTAGCAGAAACTGCCATGGAGCAACTCGATTTAAATGACATGCCTAATAGCCTAAACTGATACCTGCAGGGGGTTTTAGCTTTGATCTTGTACTTATGCTTCCAACTTTATTGGTTAATTTCACCTTTTGACACAAGTGTGACGTGTGATTTCTAATCACTTTGACTATAGAAGCCTTTATGGTAATGATGAAATATAGAAGCAAAGTTGTCAAGAGGCAACTAAGCACTAGGAGTAAATATCCTCGATTTGCAGCTCATCATCATTTCTCCATGAGCACTAATGGTTCTAGTTCTACTCCTATTATTGCAGATGAAGCAGCGAATTGGGCAAATGGAATGCGAGCCAAATGAGTTCCAGGTGAGTATCAAGGCAATAGGTACTGTCAGGTACATATTATACTTGATCACCGTAATACTTGTAGTTAATGCAATACCTATGTAGAATGTCTGCATTTGGTTTTAATGAACCAACTCATACAGATATAGGTAATTTGAAGTTCTATTAATGTGGTTTGGCATATCTGCTGAACTTGGTTCTAAAATGGATCCTTGAAGTGGTCCAGGACTTTGTATTGATTGTACTTGGTTGTAGTTAAGACTCAGCATCATTTTTTGCTGTGGTACGATGCAGGAAGAGCTAAGGGCAATGGATGTTAAGACCTTGGAAAAGGAACAAAAAGCTCTTAGCAGATATTGTTGGGGAAACAGAGTTCCAGCAGTCTCTGCAGAATCAAATCGAGAAACTGAAGGTAAAATTATTCCAAAAATGAAATTTTCATTTTGAAAAGAAAAAAACACGTGAAATGGGTGTTAGCAATATCGTATTTGAACAATGCGCTGTTAACTTGGGAGTATACACCATAAAACGAGATTGGTTTCACTCTACTCCTAACCTCTGTTATCTTTCAGAACTAGAGATTGTTTTTCTATTATAGCGTCTAGTTTTTACTCTTAATTTTACTGTTCTTCCATATATGCTGTCTCAACTCAAACAAAAAATTATGTGACACACCCTTCTGTTTAGAAATTTTCTTAGTACCCTTATTCATGTATGTTGCCGGAATCTTTTGTTTGTCTGCTTTTAACAAGGAATATCACAGCTAGTGAAGTGCGCCTGTGGACAGGAGTACAAGATTGAGTTAGATGCTTGTGTATGAGCAGGGAAAGAAAGCAGCCACAACATCGGATGCTCAGAAGTTTTAGCTACTAACTAGCCTAGTAATAGGGAGAAGAACACTAGAAGTGCCAAAATTTGTGTACGGCGCTCACTTTAGTGCCAAAAGTTTGTTTCGGATCACTTAAGTGCCAAAATCGAAGAAAAACGATCACTTAAGTGCCAACGGCGAGAAATTCCAGCCAAATTAATACGTGGCTTTTTTAATTAACATTTTAATTTACGTGGCATTTCCACATGCATATTTTGAATTTCTCAGTCTTACATGGCATTTTCACGTGTAAATTTCGAATTTTTAATTGTTTTTTGATTTTTTTTTTCTGTTTTTCCTTCTTTTCTTTTTTTTTCTTTTTCTTCTTCATTTGGCCGGTGACTGGACACTGGCCACCGGCCATGGCTGGCTGATTGGCCTCGCCGGGGGTCGCCTTCCCCCGGGTGACTGCCGGCGAGGCCACCGTGGCCTGGGCGAGGGCCGGCCCCGCCAGTTCTGGCGAGGGCCGGCGTCGCCTTGCCTGGGCACGCCTTGCCCAGGCGAGATGACGCCGGCCCTTGCCAAATCCGGCGGGGCCGGCCCTCGCCTAGGCCACAGCGTCCTCGCAGGCGGTCGCCTGAGGGTTGCCGTGCCCTGGGCGACCGCCGTGGCCTGGGCTAGGGCCGGCCTCGCTAGGGGTCACTGTGGCCTAGGCGACCGCCGGCGAGGCCGCCATGGCCTGGGCGAGGGTTGGCCCCAACGGATCTGGTGAGGGCTTGCTTGGGCGAGGCGACGCCGACCCTCACCAAATCCGACGGGGTCGGCCCTCGTCCAGGCCACGGCGGCCTCGCCGGCGGCCGCCCAGGCCACGACGACTCCCGCGAGGCCGCTGTGGCCTGGGCGAGGGCCGGCCTCGCCTCGCCTCGCCTCGCCTGGGCACACCCTTGCCCAGCAACGGTGAGGCTGGCCTCGCCTGGCCATGGTGAGGCCGACCTCGCCATCGCTGAGGCCAGGACGTCGGCCTCTGGTCACCGGCAGTGACTGAAGAAGAAGAAGAAAGAAAAGGAAAACAGAAAAAAAATTCAAAAAAAATATTAAAAAAATCCAAGTGTACATGCTAACTGAGCATGCTGACTCAATCTCCGACGAGCCACATCAACTTCAAAATTAATAAAAAAAATGCCACGTCGAATTTTCGGCCAAGTTGACCGGAGTTGACACGTAAGTGATCGTTTTTCAAAAATTTTGACACTAAAGTGATCCAAAAGAAACTTTTGGCGCTAAAGTGAGCGCTGTATACAAGTTTTGGCACTTCTGCTGTTCTTGGCACTTCTGTTGTTCTTCTCCCCCTAGTAATATGATACTAAACTGGAACAACAAATCGCTCTAGGGGAAGCTGCATCAATAAAAACCAAAAGTGAAGAAAAAACAGGGAAGGAAAACTAACGAAAAACGGAGATCTGAGTCGAATTGTAGAGGCCACTGCCCAATAAAACAACTTGCCTCTTCATTGTAACGTCCATACTTAGTGGCCGTATTGAGCCGGAATACCTTCCAAACATAACTAGGTCAGTACGCCCTCAAGAAAGAGCTGCATAAACTATTTCTCCTCCTTTCCCTATGCTTTCCAAATGATTAACATTTTGAATCATAGGAGATTAGAATAAATGAAAATGTCAAGCCATTTGGCTAATTTAGCTACTAATGCCATGGATCTCATTCAAATTCTTGCCTTGCTGGCTATACAAGTTGACTTCGCAAGTAGAAGAATTAATTCGAATTCTTTCAATTGTGATGCCGGCAAGTGAAGTTTCGGTAGCCTCTGGATAATGGACTAGCTCATGGACTTCGAAAGACGGAAATGAAGACATAACGGCAATTGCATAAGAGCGGCTGGCAACAAGACCAATCAAATCCCAAAACTTCAAGCTTCAACAATCAACCTCTGATGAAAACCGTTGCTGGTGGTCAGGACTAAAACAAGTTTTTAGCTCAAATGTGATGTTTTAAAATTCAACTCAAATATCAGAATTGTTAATTGGAGGGAGGCCACATTTATATAAAACCCATTGCAACTTACAGGTCAATTTGGCTCATAATTTTTCTGGTAGACCTACAAACCAGATTCAATAAACAAAGCATGATGACACCCTCATAGCAATGAAGCCATATAGAGAGCAGAGGCTTGTAGAGCTCAGAGGGGCACTTGTCCCATTTCTTGTATATTGAATCCGTAATTACAGGTCAATTTGGCTCATAATTTTGGCATTTTGTCCCATTAATTTGTCAAGAAATGTCATTCTGACAAAAAAAAAATGTTAAAAAGTGTGAATTGCTGGCTAATCCTTTAGGCTGCATTTGGTCGTCCGGATTTCTAACTATAATAGGATTGGATAAGATAGGATATGAAATCTAAGAAATTTGAAATATCCTATCTACTGTTCGGTGAATCGTAGTAATAAAGCCAGACATTTTTACCTATTATCATGTTCATTATTTGCTATGAACGTTATATCAGTGTAAATAAATCTAAAAATTGCACAAACGGAGATGATAAAAATTTCTCACGACACTTTTATCTATTTCATTTTTATTTCATCTTTATTATTTTTCCTTCCCTTTTTAAATTTTTTTCGTTTTTATTTCTTCCCCTTCCATCATTCTCTAATAAAATTGTATTAAATAGTAACCTATACAAATATGCCTAAAATATGTAATAAATATAAATACTAAACGTGTGTGTGTATATATATATGAAATTTATATCATAAGATAGAAAGAAATTTGAATATATAAATATAATAAGAATAAATAAAATCGAATTTATTGTTATTTTTTTGTTATTTTGAATTTTTTACATTAAAATTCAACTATTATTTATATTTGAATATTATTTTAATTTTATTAATTCAACAAGTTTGTTATTCGAGACAAATAATTTTTATATTATGGATATTAGAAATTCTATCCACCTTCATCCCACCTCCTCCATGAGATAATTTAATCCGGGTTATATCCTTCCTATATCCGACTTTATTCTATCTTGAGCAAGCACCAAACACGAGATATGATAAAATTTATCATATTCCGAATTTTATCCCGACTACCAAATGTAGCCTTAAAGTAGGAATGTCAGGACGATACTCTCTTAGATTCACAAGGAAATTGGGAAAGTCAGACATACGCCCTTTCCCTTTTCATTCACAAATAGCACTAGAGAGATTTATTATAGGAAATGAAGAACTTGCTACTTTCGATGTCATCTATTCTTGTCTCATCTCATCTATCCAAGTAAAGGAGCTGCAAAAAGTTTCTTCCTGATCGAGTGCAGTTGGGTTGCAACTTTGTCGATGTTTATGTGTCTTCTAGGCTCCTCCATGGAGCAAGCAAGTCCAATATGATATATTGTTTCCAAACATTCCTGAAATATGCGGTTTCTTTCGTGCTGCGAATCTTGGGCACTGTTGTGGCTCTCTCCTTCGTGAAGCAGCACGGGATCGGTAATCTCCCTAGCTCATTGGGGTAGACCCTCAGCAACATAATTATGAAGATTCAAATTATCTCTGAACATGTCGCTAGTGGGACTTAATCCCGTGAACATCTCTAATAAGAGGACGCTGTAACTATAGACATCACGTTCTCTTGAGACCTGGCTTCCTTTAGCATATTCTGCGGTTTACAGATGCCGGTGGCATAAGAAATGTCAAAAACAAGAATTTGAATTCACAAAACAGTTTCTTGAAGAAATGATATAACGAAAAACACTAGTCTTTATAAGGACAAGTTGATAATGACAGGCTCTAAGATTTCTTGGGGAAGAGGGGGAAGGAGATTACCGGGAGCAGCATAACCAACTATTGCTCTTAAACCAGCAAAACTCGTATTTGCTCTAGTGTCAAATGTGGATTCGAGGACAATCTTCACCAACCCAAAGTCATCTACATGTCCAACCATGTCAGCTTCTAGAAGGACATTGCTTGGCTTTAGATCACAATGAATTGCCAGGCTTTTGCATTGATTATGGAAATAATCTAATGCGGAAGCAACATCAATGGAAATGTTCATCCTTCGGACAAGACTCAATTTCTTGGAGTGCCCATCTACATCATCCTGAGCTGGATTTGGGTGCAGCCACTCTTCTAGGCTGCCATTGACCATGAACTCGTAAACTAAAGCCTTATACTCATCACCCTTATAATCAATTCCTGAGCATGCCGTCAAGACTTTTAGAAGATTTTGGTGTTTTATACACTTTAAAGCCTCGCACTCAGCTTTGAAGCTCTTGAGAGCGGCATGCCACATTAAATTAAGCACCTTCACCGCAATGAGATTTCCATTCTCTTGGAGCAGCCCCTTGTAGACGGTCCCAAAACTTCTAACTCCAATTAGATTAGTCGAAGAAAAACCATCGTTTGGTTTTAGAAGTGTTTCATAAGACAGATTCAGTAATGAATCATTTAAGGAGCTTGAAATCGGCTCGCTTTTTTTTTTTTCTGCTTCAACCAAGATAGATATAGTAAAGTGACAAGGAGAGTTATTCCGAGAAGACCAAAAACAACGGAAATGGTGAGTTTCAACTTATGTACTCTTCCTCTACTTTTGGAGTTTTGAGAGACGCACTCAAGGAGCTCAAATTCAAGCATTCCTCCACAGAGCTTTTCATTTCCGGTGACAAAAGTCGAACTCACATTCCTAAAAACTCCTTGAGTTGGTTGCGGGCCTTCCAAAAGATTGTAAGATAAATTCAGCTTTATCAAAACTGAAATGCCTCTAAGAACTTTGGAATTTCAATATTGAAATTGTTGTTGGAAAGATCTACTTCCTCAATGCTTTTTAAAGAGCTAATTGGTTGAGGAATGGACCCATGGAAGAGGTTATCTTGCATTCTTAGTACTTCGGTCCATCACAATTGCTTAGACTGTGGGGGATTTCACCTTCCAGAATATTTCCCGAGACATCTAACGTGTCCAAATGTTTCAAGTTACCGATTTCCATCGGAAGGACTCCACTCATATGGTTCCAATTCAAATGCAGATAGATGAGACTCCCAGCCACGGGGAATATTAAAGGACCACTAACATTGTTACTAGAAAGATCTAGGAAAGCCAACCACTCATACTAAACTAGATATGAAGGAATGGGCCCTTCGAAGTTATTTTTGTGGATATGTAAATCTAACAAATTCTGTAGACTTTGCAAAGAGGATGGAATTATGCCAGATAGATTGTTGTTTGACAAGATCAATTTTGCAAGATTCGAAAGGTTTCCTAAATATGATGGGAACGGACCAGAAAGATGTTGTCTCCCATGTGTAATACCTGCAAGTTCACGAGATTACAAATCTCCCTTACGATCTTACCTAATATCAGATTATGGCCGACTAATAGGATCGTAAAAGTGGCGCAAGAATTACTGATGCTTAGAGGAAGCATCCCACCAAATCTATTTTCATTCATCGTCAATACCATCAAGTTAGGGGCATTTGTTAGTGAGCAAAGGAAGCTCAGTTTATCTACATCGAACCCTTTACTCCCCAGATAATTAGTGTATAAGGTACCTTTTGGAGGTTATGGAGATTCACCAACGAAGGGACTTTTCCGGAGAGCTCATTGCCTCCAACTTGGAGCATATTTAGATTTGTGGCATTGGATATCGACAAAGGAATTGATCCAGCGAATTTATTTCGAAAAATGCTCAAAACTTGAAGATTCGGGAGTGTGAATCCTATATCTTCAGGAAGATTGCCGCGGATGTGGTTCCCACCAACTCTAAATGTAATCAACAAAGACAAGTTAAAGATCGAAGGCGGAATGGTACCTAAAAGCCCATTCACTTCCAAGTAGAGTGTCTCTAGCTTGGTCAGTCAACCTAGAGATTCGGGAATAATCCCACTTAAGCGTTGTAGGCCTAATAAATCTCCTTCAAAGATGATAAGTTCACTATGGATGAAGGGAAAATGCCAGTTAATTGGTTCGCATGAAAGCTAACCGCTTTTAGATTTGAAAAGGAGCCTAGCTCCCCTGAAATTCCTCCAACCAATTGGTTGCCCTCAATGACGAGATGCATAAGGTTCGACCAACCTGATATATTCTTGGAAATCTCACCCATCAGTGAATTATTGGATAAATACAAGAATTTGAGCAATGCAATTGGCCAATTTGTGGAGGGATTTCCATACTGAAGCTATTGTTTTGGAGCGACAGTACATTCAAGAAGCTGAGGTTTCCAATGTGAGGTAGACATGGATCCAGAGAGTCCTTGGGAACAAAGGTGTAGTACTGTGACTCTGTGGTGTTGACGACTGCATATAACCCCATACCTATGACATTCTGAATTTCGATCCACTTTTAGGATAAATGAAATGTGTATATTCTTCAATGCACTTGTAGTTAAATCTCGCCTGTAACTGATCATTCTTGGGATTCTAACCTTTAGGGAATGACTACCTAGGGAAATGTATGTGGACTTAAGAACTCAACCATGAGTCGATCTTCGGTGACGATCGAGGTCGCCATGACTTGAGTAACCATAGGTCGGTATGCGTAAACCCTAAAAAGCCGCCCATTAGTCAGAGATACACTATAGTCGCATTTGAGTGAAATTAACTGTCATTTGAATCCGAACTTGGATGGCAAATTTCTCCAAGTGTCATAACTAATTTATTTGGATGACATCACATAAGGGTGGCCAACCTCGAGATTGCCCGGATTTGTTGGAAAGTGAAATTTGGACTGGATGCGGATTTAGATCAGTATACCTCCCTCTTGGTTTATTTTATTTAGTGTTTATCTAGTCTTTTCTTGGATTTTGAAATTCGGAATTTTCGTGGCCCTTGGATCTAGCTTGCCCAACAAGACCAATTGTGAGCTCTTAGATTGCACTTGATTGGTATGTTGACTTTGGTCTCTCTCTCTCTCTCTCTCTCTCTCTCTCTCTCTCTCTCTCTCTCTCCCCTCCTTCTTTCCCGCTGCCCCACGTTGCCGCTGACCTCCACCACGTTGCTTTGCTGACCGTTGATTTCCTTTGCTCCCCATGTTTCTGCACTGTTGCTAACTGCTGACCATACTGCTTTTGCTACCTTGCTACTATCTTTTGCTTCTGACCTTTGTTGACCTTGCTGACTTTCGCCCATTCCTCCCATGATGATCCCACGTTACCTTTGCTTGGCTGACTCCTCAAGCTGCCCTCACGTGCTGCTTCTTTTTCTTCATTTCTGCTTCTGTTTCTGCTGCAACTTCTCCATTCTAGCACTACACCAGCCCATTTTCCGCTAGAACCAGCCAGCATCCTGTCCCCGTTCAGTCCCCATCTTTGTCCGACTCCGCCATGAGCCGCCACCTGTCCGCTAAGGTTACTGCTGCTTTGCTGCTTCTTGTTATGCTTCTTGGCTTCTTCTTGCTGCACGCCGACTAGCAGCTTCATCCGCCTCCACCAACCAACCACCTCAGCCGTCCGGCAACCGCTCGCCGTCGTCCAGGTCACCAAAAATCACCGAGCCACCCGTCCGACCACTGGAGCAGTTGCTGCTTGCTTAGCTTGGCTTTGTTCGGTTTCTTGCTTAGGCATTCTTAGTAAGTGACTTCCTCACCCTTGACTAGGCTAAGGGGTGACTAATGGATATGTTAGGGATGGTTTAAGGGCTGTGGATAGTTGGTTTAATGGCTGGTTGTGCTTGGTTTTCTTGGTGGTGATTGTTGGTTGATTTCCGATAAGATTGCTGTTGTGTTGCTAGTTTATGCTATTTTTTCTGTGATTGTTGTGGGCCGAATTTGAAGAAGTGTTCTTCATAAAAGTTGCTCCTAACATCTTGAAGTATAACATAATTTAATTTGGGAATTTTTGAGAATCATTTGAGGCCATTCGGAAGTCCATCTTTGGACTGAAATTAGTTTGCCGTAAACACTATTCCTCCGACCTTCGAGTCTATTCAAATTTTAATAAATCTTTCCAGACCTATTTTCAAAATACTCCCTTCACAAAACTTGTTGGGTACATTTGTGGCTATGACATATAAAAATTTCAAATCTTTCTACGGAGATTTGGTTACTGTTTGAAATGCATTTTAAAAGTCGGATGGCCAGTCCAAATGAAATATTTTATGTCCAAGTTTGGATGACAAAAAGAGGTGATTCTAGATAGAACTGTTTTTTATGTTCCACATGAAAAATGTTCATCAAGATGTTTTGTATAACATATCCAAATTTCATAATTTTGGGAATTTATTTACTATTTATTTCAAATGGATTTCTGTCACTGCACAACTGCTCAGTTTGGACCCGATTTTGTATATTCTTGATTTTTCTCTCTCTCAAGAATTATTCGGTGTTATCATGGCATTTTGATGGATTTAGTTGACATTGGGCTAATTTACAAAGATAAAAATTGGTAATGATTGCTGAGGTGTGTGCATGGTCACGACACGTTTCATCTAGGCGAGGGTTCTAGACAATATCCGACGGGGGTTCGGATGCTATCTAGGCGGGGGTTCTATACGTTGCCGATCATGGTAGAGGCTGGATTGATGCTCCTTTGTGGAATGCCGTCTGGGTGGGGGTTTCGGATGTCACGCCCCGAACCCTGCGAGCGCGCAACATCCTGCAATGGTCATTATGATGTGACGTCCCAGGACGCGTCGCCGACCCAACATTTTATCTTTTGATTACGCATGCGGAAGCTAAACAAAGATTCACCCAGACAATAATAATAAACAAGGATAGATAGGAAAACGGTTTACCACATTGAAATCAAAACATCATTTTAACATTTACTTGAGTAACACCTGGAAATATTTTTTTTACAACCCCTCTTCGGGCATTTCCATAAAAGTCTATAAAAAGATGTCAAGTTGGGGTCAATCTACTTCATCAAAAGTCAGCTTCCAGGCACCCCGAACCATACTGGGTGCATCAACATGCTAAGGGCCTAAAATATGTTTAACAACCACAAATGAGATAAAAATCTCAATAAGTTAACGCCTAAGCCCCGTTTAAAAGGTCAACTCACCTCGGGGGTCCCTAAACAGGCAATACAGTATCAACAGCAACATTATTAAACAACCACAGGCATCCTTACCTCGCCTTGGTACATACGTTGATGAATGCATATGTCACATACTCGAAGCATTTAAAGAGATTTTTCCACGCATTAATGCAACACAGTCGCGCGTGTCTCGATTATAAGGTAAAACCCACTTGGGCACATCCCATACCATGCCTAGCAGTTTCTACCCCATAATCAAGCACTATGCATCATACGTATCCAGTTATTACGCCCCCTCGGGGCCACTACACATCAAGCGATCTGCAGCAAGATGGCAGTCTATCGGTATAACCGGGCTCCATCCCGCCCCGTCGGGCACGGCTACGTCAAATGATCTACAGTAAGACGACATTCCAATATGGCAACATCAAACGATCTACAGTGAGATGGTATCCCGTAAGGAGCATCGAGTCCGGCCTCGGGCCGCAACAAGGCATCCGGAGTATCGGCAATCCAGATAATCTCCAGGCATCCGATAAATCGAGTATTGTCAAGCGATCTACATTAAGACCCCGATAAATCAGGCATCGTCAAGCGATCTACAGCAAGACGACTCCAACGTGTGACCACACGAGCACACAAACATTCAGGCCAATTCTTATCTTTTCATTTAGCCCATGCATTCATGACTTGTGCTCACATCAATGCCACACAACAATAACAAGTGGTCATACACGCAAACGGTCAATCGACTTTGTGGACCTCATTTTAGAATATGAATTTACAAAAGCATTCAACATCGGATCACGGCCAAATAAATATTATTGAAAAGCTAGGTAATTGTAATTATTGTCCCTATTAGGCCGGTAATCGAGAGCCAAAGATTTCAAGTAAAAACTGGCAGATTATGAAATTATAGTAAAACTGAACAGATATGCATGATTTGGGAAATCAATTTCAAAAGCATAGCAAATGGTTTCTAAAAATTATAAAATTCGAAGATGTTATGAACAAGACCTTCATGAATATTTTCCATGAAGAACACAATCCCAAAATCCTTATATAAAGATCACTTTTGATGACTTGGAAACAACCCAAAACTGGTCCGCCGGAATAGGGGAACTGAACCGCAAGAAATACTCATTTTGCCAACCAAATCCTTTCAAAACACTTTGAAATTTTTATACGTTGTAGACATGGATTTCATTTACAAATCTTATGAAGGAAGTATGGTCAAAATCGAATTGGAAATTTTTATAAAAATCTGAGAAGGCACGAAGGTCACGGAATCCACAATATAGGATAGTTCTGATACGGTAAGAAATTGGACCTTCGTGTAACCCATTGGAGCTCAGAAAAATCTGAAATTTAAGTATGTTATAAATCAAGATCTCGTGAACAACTTTTATGAAGAACACTTTTCAAGATTCTAACCATGAAATGCTTTATAAAAATAGAAAACCATGGACGTACAGTAGAATCAGTTTGAAATCAAGATAAAAACTCCAAGAAATGCCTTCAACTTTAAGATCCACCACTTCTCAGCCATGAAAATACCACACCAAGAGTTCAAATCAACAGCCAACATCTATTTCAATCAAGACTCGCCAACGTTCATTCTAGAAGTTCACACACTCTAAAACAGTAGCTAACTAAACTACTCAATGCAAGTTAAACATCCTAACAAGGGATTAGATGTTAACTTACTCATCTAAAAATGACGACAACACGAGGACGACGGCAATAACACGAGTTGTCCGTGGTGGCCTCGGCTTGACACGACAAGCGGCAAACGGCAATGACCGGCACACAGCGATCTACGAGGCTCAAGGGCGGCGGCGTGGTGGAGGAGAGGAAGGCGTGGGAAAACTCTCTCTCTCTCTCTCTCTCTCTCTCTCTCTCTCTCTCTCTCTCTCTCTCTCTCTCCCTCTCTCTATTTATACTAGCCCAAGCAAAGAAGAGACAAAATAGCATCATTACCAAATCTTCCTAGATTTTGTCATCATTACCAAATCTTCCTTCATTAATAGCTAGATTTGGCCATCATTACCAAATCTTCTTAAAATCTTAGCCATTAATGAATATAAGTCAAAAGTCATGATGAAATGATCTTGGAAATCTTTGCATTAATGAATAAGAGCCAAAATATCATTATGAAATGCCATTAATAACTTGATCTTAGAAATCTTTGCATTAATGAATAATGGACAAAATAACATGATGAGATGCCCATAAAGTCCTATGGCCATTAATGCATGTCATGATGGTGGTGCCTCCAAAGTCCAAGTTCCATCCAACTGCCAAGATCAAGCCTTGCTCCCCAAGTTCCATCCAACGGCCAAGATTTAATCTAACAAAGAGGTTTTTAGAAGGGCAAGTTAGCAAATAATTTTCGATGGCCAATTCGTAAAAATTATGAGGCGACGTCCTATAGTTCGAGTGTGATATCCTTAAGCACTCGACATGCAAAATCGGATCATAATTCATGGCTGAAATCGATCAATCGCAACTATAGTTTATCTTGAACTAACGGGTGGCTGCTAGAAATTCTTCGATAGCCTTTCCCTTTTGGTTAGTATTCCCCGGGTGATCAGGCCAAAGTGAGAATTAACTATTAGAGCGTCGATGAAATCACTATTTCATAAATTACTAAATTTGGTCAAATTTTCAAGATATCACATCGGACGTTGCTGTCGCCAAAGTAGCGGGACGATGCCTGGTTACGCCAGAAGACAAGCGAGACTTCGGTGGCTCAAGGGATCGTTAATAATCTGGACTTAATGACTGCGATTTGCATTGGGGAATGCTTTGCCTGAGTTAATTGATGAGCATGTCTGGATTATTAACCATGTTATGCTTGATCATGCCATGAATTGCTTTGCGCGTGCTTGATGGGCAATTGGCCATGTTACGGCAATATTCTAACGTACAGGGCTTGTGTATGCACTAAGGCGAGGTAAGAACGCCTGTGATTGTTTATGGCATGTCGATTGTTTGAATCGCATGTTTAGAATTGTTCGGAAGTACGCTTTGGCCTAAGCGAGGCTTAGGTAGTTGCTTATTGAGAAGTGTTCTCATGGTTGTATAACCAAACCATTTCAGACCCGCAATTGTGATTGATCCGAAGACACTGCCAGGATACTACGGGGATTGAGATTAGGTCGAGTTACCCCGTCTTTTGAGTGCCCCTTTTGTAGAGGAGTTAAGCTTACCAACCACCCGATCTTTTTTGTTGTGCATGGTTCGTAGATAGTGGCCTCGTAGAAGGCTTGCAAATGTATGTGTTGTAATCGATGTTATGTTTATAAAAGTGTCTTGTTAATGTGTATTCTTTGTCTCTCCACTATCTCATTGTTTATATGTTATATGGAGAGTTTGAGGTTGCTTCCGCATGCTTTGCTCGTTAGTATTTCGATTGGGTCGGCGACGAGTCATGGGATGTCGCATGCTTGACGACCCAGAGGGATGTTGCGTGCTCGTTCGGGTTCGGGGCATGACATCTCCGTTGATTTGGTATCAGAGCAAGGTTAGCTCGATTCATGTTGGTCAAAGCCTAGAGTGATAAAGAGTGATGACTTTGGAGTAGTCAGTTAGGGAGACTTGTGTGCCATGCGTACCCTAGACTGTGTAATTGTGATTGCTGAGTGATTTTATGCAATACTATGTGAAGTGCAGGTGCGGTAGGACTTGAGGTAAGTGCACGAACCCTATTGGTTGTGATTGGGTGTTGTTTATGATTGGCTACCTGTTTAGTGAATTGTTGTTGTGATTCACTGCCTAGGGCTTTAAACTAATATAGTTGACCTAGGTCTTTAATTCCTGAGGGCAATTATAGCAGGTAAGTGAGTGGTGTGAACCCTATGAGTTTGAGCAGTTGAGGTCGAGGTTTAGGTCTAGGTCATGTGGGTTCGCAAGTTGGAGTTATAGAGGATCCTAGAGTGGATGGAATTTTGATGCACTCGAGGAAGTTGAAATTTTAAGGATAAGTTAATGCAGTCAGTCAGATGCATCAATAGGTTGAGCAATTTTTGAAATTGAAACCTCCGAAGCTCGATGGGAAAAGTGACTCTGAGACTGCATCACTCTGGATAGAAGAGTTGGAAACAGGCTTTAAGGTATTGAGGTACCTTGGTCGAGGCTTTTAATGGGAAGTACTTTTTGGAGAATGCGCGAGAATATTATGTAGTTATAGTCCATATCTAAATTTTACAATGTGCTGATTTCAATTCTCTAGTTAAAATGATTTTCTCTAATTGTCAAAGCTTAGAGCAGATATGTGATAATATGCACTACAATGCTCATCTTGGGAGATAAGCACCAGAAAATAGAGCATACCAACTCATGGTCCTGAATGAAGCGTGATCCATTCAATTTTATAATCTCGTAGAAACTGTCATGGCGCAGCTCGATTTAAATGACATCCCTAATCGCCTAAACTGATACTTCTAGGGGTGGTGTTAGCTTTGCTTTGGTATTTATGCTTCCTATTGGGCAGAAGAGCACTCTAACTAGATGAGATGAAACAAGAATAATCCAAACATAGAGATTTACGTGGTTCGGCGAAAAAATTCTGCCTACGTCCGCGGGAGAGAGAGAGACGATTTCTTATTTTTGAGTATATTTGATACAAGGTACAATGTTGAATGAATAGATCCTCAAATCCCTACTTCCCTAATCCCAAGAAGTTCCACCCTAAAGATCTTATCAATTTAGGAAACTAACTAATAAATCTTTAATGATAATTCCCTAAATATTAGGAATATCACGACATATCCCAGTTACATTGAATTAGGACTATTTCCCATGAAATCCCATATAGATAGGAAATATATTTGAAATGCGTAGCGTGCAAGATCCAAGCCTTCTTAGATTTCTCGATCGATTTTTTCGAGTCTCTAATCAATCGGAACTTCATGGAATTCAAGACAACATCAACAAATCTCCACCTTTGGCTTGAATAAACCACAAGCCTCCACTCGAACCAAGAAAACGTTTATATCTCTCTCTCCACCGTACCTTCACAAAGGTACGCCCGCACCTAGACCGGACCGGCCTCCGTCAACTTCAATGATGGGTGAGAGAAATCAAGTCATTGCAGGACTTGAACTTCTTCGTAGTAACAGTCTTCGTGAGCATATCCACGGGATTATCTTTTGTATGGATTTTCTTCAAAGCAATGCTACCATTCTCCATAAATTCTTGAATCTTATGGTATCGAAATTCAATGTGTTTACTTTACCAAAAAAAAAACTACAATGTGTTTCGTTCTGGAAGGAAACACTTGATTCTTCACGAGACATATTATGCTTTGGCTATCGCAATATAGTGTAACACTTTCCTGCTTTAAGCCCAACTCTGTGACCAAACCGGTTAGCCATATTCCCTCCTTCACAGCCTTAATTGCTGCCATATACTCAGCTTCAGTTGTAGACAATGCTATATTAGACTGAAGTATTGCCCTCCACGAAATAGTTCCACCTCCAAGAGTCTACATATCCCGTGATGGACCTTCGCTTGTCGAAATCACCAGCGAAGTCCAAATCGGCATAACCTGCTAAATTGATCGATTCTTCCTTTGAATTGAACATCAAACCCATTTCGGTAGTTCCAGCCAAATAACAAAAGATCCACTTAACAGCTTCCCAATGTTCCTTACCCGGATTGCTCATATATCGGCTGACGAGACTCACTGCATGAGCCAAATCCAATCTGCTATAGACCATAACATACATGAGGCTCCCTATTGGGCTGGCATAAGGTACTGGAGACATCTTTACAACCTCCTCATGTGAACTAGGGCATTGTTTCTCAGATAATCTAAAGTGATTTGCTAAGGGTGTACAAACCGGTGTAGTTTTTCCCATGTTGAACCGCTCCAAGACCTTTTCAACATACTTCTTCTGATTTACCCAAAGCTTACTTGCACGTCTATCTCGAAAGATTTCCATGCTAAGGATCCTCTTTGCAGCACCATGATCCTTCAATTCAGACTCGTTGCTTAACTGAGACTTTAGGGAAATGATGTCTCTCATTTTTCTTGCAGCAATCAACATATCATCAACGTAGAGCATCAATAGAATAAGCGACTTATCGTCCAAAACTCTGTAGTAGACACAAGAATCGTGCACACTCCTTATGTAGCCAATACGAATCATAAAAGAATCAAACCTTTTATTCCATTGCCTTGGAGATTGCTTCAAACCGTAAAGTGATCTCTTGAGCAAGCAAACGTGATTCTCTTTCCCTTCCACCTTGAAGCCTTCAGGCTGCTCCATGTAAATTTTCTCCTCCAAGTCACCATGAAGGAATGTCGTCTTCACATCTAGTTGCTTGAGTTCCAAGTCATACTTGGCCACCATAGCTAGTAAAACACGAATTGACGTGTGTTTTACAACCGGGGAAAATATCTCGTTGTAATCGATCCCGTCCTTCTGTGCATAGCCCTTCGTAACAAGTCGGGCCTTGTATCTCTCTTGCTCTTTCTCCGTTGCTGCTTCCTTTCTTCGAAGAACCCATTTGCGGCCAATGACTTTCCGACCCTTAGGCTTCTTCACAAGTTCCCACGTCTCATTCTTTTGTAATGACTCCATCTCCTCCATCATCGCGGTCATCCACTTTTCTTTGTGTCCACTTTTCAAAACTTCATGATAGGAGTTTGGATCGCTGGAGCCTATGGTAAGAGCATAAGCAACCATGTCCTCAAAACCGTACCTCTCCGGTGCTTTGAGAGTGTGCCTTCCTCGACCCGTCACAATGGTACGAGGAACTTCTACCGTTTCTTTAACTTCCGGAGCTGCATCGGATGACTCACCATTCTCTACAAATTCTCTAGCTTCAAGCTTCACCTTAATGATAGATTTATCAGTCTCCTCTTCAGCAATCGTGTATGGCACGCAGCTTGACTCCAACATTGCAAATTCATCGAACACAACATCCCTGCTCATCAAAACTTTCTTCTCACTTGGATCCCATAATTTGTAGCCTTTTACTCCTTTCTCGTAATCGAGAAATATGCACTATGTTGACTTTGGATCCAACTTCGAGCGCTTCGAACTCTGCACATGTTCAAAAGCAAGACAACCAAATATTCTTAAATTAGAATAATCGACAGTTTTACCAGTCCATACCTCTTCAGGAATTTGGCATTTAATTGCAGTTGATGGAGACCGATTCACGAGATAACATGCCATGCAGACAGCTTCTACCCAAAACTCCTTGCTCAGTCCGGCATGCGGCCTCATGCTCCGAGCTCTCCGCTACGCCATTCTGTTGGGGCACATCCGGAACTGTGAAGTGACGTCTAATCCCTTCTTGCAAAGCTCCATGAACGGTGTCGATTTGTACTCTCCTCCATCGTCCAATCTCAAGCACTTAAGCTTCTTCCCCATTGAAGTCTCAACTTCGGCTTTCCATTCTTTGAATTTATCAAAGACCTCACTTTTGTGTCGCATGAAGTAGACCCAAACTTTCCAAGAGAAATCGTCAATGAATGTCACGAAGTATTCCTTCCCGCCTTTTGACTTTACTGGTGAAGGACCTCATACATCCGTGTGTACATATTGAAGCACGCCCTTGCTTGTATGAGTTGCAACATTAAACCGTACTCTACATTGTTTTCCAAACACACAAAATTTGCAAAAATCTAATTTGCATGTTTTCATACCTTGGAGTGCATTCCTCTTGTAAAGCTCCATCAATCCTCTTTCCTCCATATGCCCGAGACGCATATGCCATAGATAGGTGTTATCTATCTCCGTGCTAGCATCCGTGGACACAGCTGCTCCACCTTGCACTATGGTTCCTATAAGTCGATATAGGTTCCCGTGTCTCTATCCCTTTAGAACAACCAAAGCTCCCTTTATCATGTTCAAGACTCCACCTTGAGCTGAGTACTTGCATCCATTGGATTCAAGTGCTCCCAATGAAATCAGATTTTTCCTTGGACCCGGTACATGACGCACATCTACTAGGGTTCTGATTATGCCATCAAACATCCTGATTTTCATGGTTCCAGCTCCCACAGTCTTGCATGAAGTGTCACTTCCCATGAGAATTGAACCACCATCATATGCCTTGTACTCATCGAAAGCTTCTCGATGAGGTAACATATGATACATGCATCTGGAGTCCAAGATCCACGAATCTTCGAAGGTGTCCTTCCCCAACGATATGGTTAAGATGTCCCCATCATTAGTCTCAGTGCTGTCAACTACACTTGCTTCATTCGAGCCCTTCTTCTTTTTCTCGTTCTTATTTGGATAGAATCTATTGGTATGCCCTTCCTCATTACATCCGTAGCATCTTCCTTTGAACTTTCCCTTGGATTTTGATTGACCCCTATGGCTCGATCCTCGATTCGTTGATCTTCCTCTTCTTTGACTGCTTTTCTCCTTCCCAAAGAGTCCCTCTCCCGAAGATTTTGAACGACTTGTCCTTTTCCAAGTGACTTTTGAAATTAGGGCAGCAGTTGCCTCTCCAATCTCTAGGGTTTCCTTGCCATAAAGGAGCGTAGTCACCAAGTGGTCAAACAAATCCGGCAACAACGCCAATAGTAGAAGTGCTATGTCTTCATCCTCAAACTTTACCTCCAAGTTTGTAAGTTCATTGATCATCTGATTGAACATGTTGAGGTGTTCCAACATATCTCCTCCTTCACTTGTCTGAAGCGAATACAATCTCTTCTTCAAGAATAACTTGTTCGTAAGAGATTTCGTTATGTAGATGCTTTCAAGTTTGAGCCATACCTCCGGAGCGGATATGATTTCTGCCACGTATTTAAGGGCCTCGTCCAATAGGTTCAATTGGATCGCGCTACACGCCCTCTCCTCCGTGTCGACCCAATCATCATCGGTGATGGTGGCCGGCTTGTTCGATCTTCCCAAAAGAACCTTTGATAAACCCTATTGAATCAACAAATTCTTTATCCTTCTCCGCCATAGTGTAAAATTATTCTTCCCGGTGAATCATTCAATATTGAATCGAATGGTTGAACCTTTTCCAGCCATCTAGTTAGAAGTCGCATTACAGGAATGGAGAACCTGGATTGCTCTAATACCAATCGTTGTGCAGAAGAGCACCCCAACTAGATGAGATGAAACAAGAATAATCCGAACACAAAGATTTACATGATTTGGCAAAAAAAATTCTGCCTACGTCCACGGGAGAGAGAGAGAGAGAGAGAGAGAGAGAGAGAGAGAGAGAGAGAGAGAGAGAGAGAGACGATTTCTTATTTCTGAGCATATTTAATACAAGGTACAATGCTGAATAAACAGATCCTCAGATCCCTACTTTCCTAATCCCAAGAAGTTCCACCCTAAAGATTTTATCAGTTTAGGAAACTAATTAATAAATCTATAGTGCTTATCCTCTAAATATTAGGAAGATCACGACATATTCCAATTACATTGAATTAGGACTATTTCCCATAAAATCCCATATAGATAGGAAATATATTTGAAACGCGTAGCGTGCAAGCTCCAAGCCTTCTTAGATTTCCCGAACGATTTTTTCGTCTCTAGTTGATCGGAACTTCATGGAATTCAAGACAACATCAACACTTCCATCTTTATCTGTTAATTTCTCCTTTTGGCACGAGTGTGATGTCTAATTTCTAATCACCATGACTATAGAAGCCATTATTGTAATGATGAAATATAGAAGCAAAGTCGTTAAAGAGGCAACTAAACACTAGGAGCTAATGTTCTCGATTTGCAGCTCATAATCATTTAGTCATGAACACTAATGGTGCTAGTGCAACTCCAATTATTGCAGATGAAGCAGCGAATTGAGCAAATGAAAAGCGAGCCAAATGAGTTCCAGATGAGTATCAAGGCAATAGGCATTGTCAAGTACATATTATGCTCAATCACCGTAATACTTGTAGTTCGTGCAATACCTATGTAGAATGTCTGCATTTGTTAATTAACCAAAATCCTTACCGTTATATGTACCTTGAAGTTCCATTAATGTGGTTCACTTTGTTTGCTGAACTTGGTTCTAAAATGAATCCTTGAAGTACAGGTCCAAGACTTTGTATTGATTGTACTTGGTTGTAGTTAAGACTCGGCATCTTTGTTTACTGTGGTATGATGCAGGAAGAGCTAAGGGCAACGGATGTTAAGACCTTGGAAAAGGAACAAAAAGCTCTTTTAGGAGATATTGTTGGGGAAACTGAGTTCCAGCAGTCTGAATCAAATCGAGAAACCGAATGTAAAATTATTCCAAAACTGTGATTTTCATTTAAAGAAACGAGTGAAATGGGTGTTAACAATATCTTATTTGAACAATGTGCTGTTAACTGGGGAGTGCACCCATAGAACGGGATTGGTTACACTCTACTTCCAACACTGTTATCTTCCAGAACTAGGAGATTGTTTTTCTATAGCGTCTAGTTTTTTCTCTGAATTTTACTGTTCTTCTATCTATGCGGTCTCAACTTATTCATGTATATTGCAGGAATCATTTGTTGATCTGCTTTTAACAGGGAATATCACAACTCGTGAAGTGCTCCCGCGGACAGGAGTACAAGATTGAGTTAGATGCTTGTGTATGAACAGGAAAAGAAGCAGCTAGAACATCGGATACTTGTAAGTTTTAACTACTAACTAGCCTAGTAATATGATACTAAACTGGAATGACAAATTGCTCTAGAGGAATTTGCATCGTTATAATAAAAAATTAGAAAGAAAAGGAAAACTAACGAAAAAACGGAGATCGAGTCGACCAAACAACGTGCTGCTTCATTGTAACATCCATACTTAGTGACCATATTGAGCCGGAATACCTTCCAAACATAACAAGGTCAGTAAGACCTCAAGAAAAAGCTGCATGTACTATTTCTCCTCCTTTCCCTATTCTTTCCTCCTTATTTACATTATGAACCATAGGAGATTAGAATAAATGAAAATGTCAAGCCATTTGGCTATTTTAGCTACTAATGCCACGGATGTCATTCAAATTCATGCCTTTTCTGTTGTACTAGTTGACCTTGCAAGTAGAAGAATTAATTCCAATTCTTTCATTTGTGATATCAACAAGTGAAGTTTCGGTTCGCCTCTGGATGGACTAGCTCATGGACTTCGAAGGACAGAAACGAAGACAAAACAGCAATTAAATATAAACGTTTGCCAACAAGTCTCAAAACTTCAAGCTTTAACAATTAGACTCTGATACAAACCGTTGCTCGTGGTCAGGACTAAAACAAGTTTTTTGCTCAAATGTGATGTTTGAAGATTCAACTCAAATATCAGAATTGTTAATTGGATGGACGCACATTTATATAGAAACCCTTGCAACTTAGGCTCCGTTCGTTTCGCGGAAAATGTTTTTCAGATTTTCTGGCGTTCGGTTCACGGAAAATAAACCAGTCAAGGAAAACATTTTCCCTCAATAGAAAAAACACCTTAAAAAATGGGGAAAACGATTGCCTCTTTTTGAAGAGAGGAAATCGTTTGACATTCTCCTTCCTCTCTGTACATCTTCATAATCCTTTCCTTTTAATTATTTTTTATTTTTATTTTTATTTTTAGTTTTGTTTTTTTTCTTTTATTTTCGTTTTTCTTTGCCAGTCGCCAGCCAAATTGAGGGACGAGCTCACCCTACCAAACGAAAAGAAAAAAGAAATATAAAATTATTAAAAAATAAAAAAATAATTAAAAGGAGTGCAAGGAAGAAAATCTCATATTGAACGACAAAAAATATTTTCTAGTTCATTTTCAGGTCTCAGACGAATATTGGAAAATATTATCATTTTTCTAGAAAATGATTTTCCAGAAAATATTTTTCAAAAACGTCATATTTTTCTGTGAATCAAACAAAGCCATAGTTTTTAAGTGGTGCGGATAGACCTTAACAAGTTGCAATAAAACTTTTCACGTAGATGATATGTATCGTTATTCAGAGGGGCACTTGTCCCATTTCTTGTATATTGAATCCGTAATTACAGGTCAATTTGACACATAATTTTGGCTTTTTATCCCATTAATTTGTCGAAAAATGTCATTCTGACAAAAATATGTTAAAAAGCATGAATTGATGGCTAATCCTTTAAAATAGGAATGTCGGGACGGTACTCTCTTAGATTCATAAGGAAATTAGGAAAGTCAGACATTTGTCCTTTGCTTTTTCATTCGCAAATAGCACGGGAGAGATTCATAATAGGAAATGAAGAACTTGCTACTTTTGATGTCATCTATTCGTGTCTAATCTATCCAAGTAAAGAAGCAGCAAAAAGTTTCTTCCTCATCGAGTGCAGCTGGGTTGCAACTTTGTCGATGCTCATGCGTCTTCTAGGCTCCTCCACAGAGCAAGCGAGTCCAATACGATATATTGTTTCCAAACATTCCTGAAAGATGCGATTTCTTTCATGCAGTAAATCTTGGGCACTGTTGTGGCTCTCTCCTTCGTGAAGCAGCACGGGATTGGTAATCTCCATAGCTTGTTGGGGTAGAGCCTCAACAACATAATTATGAAGATTCAAATTATCTCTGAACATGTCGCTAGTGGGACTTAATTCCGTAAACATCTCTAATAAGAGGATGCCATAACTATATACATCACCTTCTCTTGAGACCTGACTTCCATTAGCATATTCTGCAATTTACACATGCCGTGGCATAAGAAATGTCAAAAATGAATTTGAATTCAGAAAATAGTTTCTAGAAGAAATGATAAACAAAAAACACTAGTCTATATAAGGATAGGTGGATAATGACAGGGTCTAAGCTTTCTTTTGCGCGTGAGAGGAGAGGGGGGGGGTGTGCGGGGGGTGTGGAGTGGGTGGCGGGGGAAGTTTTTACCAGGAGGGGCATAACCAATAGTTCCTCTTAAACCAGTAGAACTCATATTTGCTCTAGTGTCAGATGTGGATTCGAGAACAATCTTAGCCAACCCAAAGTCACCAACATGTCCAACCATGTCAGCATCTAGAAGGACATTGCTTGGCTTTAGATCACAATGAATTATTGGGCTTTCGCATTGATTGTGGAGATAATCTAATGCAAAAGCAATATCAATGGAAATGTTTATCCTTTGGATGAGACTCAATTTCTTCAGGTGCCCATCTGCATCATTTAGAGCTGGATTTGGGTGCAGCCACTCTTCTAGGCTGCCATTGACCATGAACTCATAAACTAAAGCCTTAAACTCATCACCATTATAATCAATGCCTGAGCACGCCGTCAAGACTTTCAAAAGATTTCTGTGTTTTATATGCTTTAAAGCCTCACACTCAACTTTGAAGCTCTTGAGAGCGCCATGTCGCGTTAAATTAAGCACCTTCACGGCAATGACATTTCCATTATCCTGGAGCACCCCCTTGTAAACAGACCCAAAACTTCCGGCCCCAATCAGATTAGTTGAAGAAAAACCATCTGTAGCTTTTAAGAGAGTTCCATAAGACAGATTCAACAACGAATCATCTAAGCAGCTTGAAATTGGCTCGTTTTTTTTCTGCTTCAACCTATATAGATATAGGAAAGTGACGAGGAGAGTTATTCCGAGAAGACTAAAAAGGACGGCGATGGTGAGTTTCAACTTATGGACTCCTCCTCTACTTTTGGATTTTTGAGAGACGCACTTAGGGAGCTCAAATTCAGGCATTCCTCCACAAAGCTTTTCATTTCCAGCGACAAAAGTTGCACTCACATTCCTAAATACTCCTCGAGTTGGTAGCGCGCCTTCCAAATGATTATAAGATAAATTCAGCTTTTTCAAATACTGAAATGCCTCTAAGAACTTTGGAATTTCACCATAGAAATTGTTGTTGGAAAGATCTAATTCCTCGATGCTTCTTAATGAGCTGATTGGTTGAGGAATGGACCCATGAAAGAGGTTATCTTGCATTCTTAGTACTGTCAACCCAACACAATTGCCTAGACTGCTCGGTATTTCACCTTCCAGAATATTTCCCGAGACATCCAATGTGTCTAAATGTTTCAAGCTCCCGATTTCCATTGGAAGCACTCCACTCAGATGGTTGCAAGACAAATTCATAGCGAGGAGGGTCCCAGCCACAGGGAATATAACCGGACCACTAAAATTGTTGCTAGCAAGATCGAGAATTGTCAACCTCTGATGCTTTTCTAGGTATGAAGGGATCGGCCCTTCGAAGTTATTTCCGTCGATCCATAAAGCTAACAAATTCTGTAGACTTTGCAAAGAGGATGGGATTATGCCAGATAGATTGTCGTCCGACAAGTTCAATTCTGCAAGTTTCGAAAGGTTTCCTAAATTTGATGGGATCAAACCGGAAATAAGGTTGTCTCCTAGGTCTAATCTCTGCAAGTTCACAAGATTACCAATCTCTCTTGGGATCTCACCCGATATCACATTCAGGCCTACTCGCAGGGCTGTAAGAGTATTAGAGAAATTACCGATGCATACTGGAAGCGTCCCACCTAATCTATTGTCAACTGTCGACAATACCTTTAAGTTAGCGGCATTCACTAGTGAGCAAAGGAAGCTCAGTTCATCTGCATCGGATCCTCCACTCCCGAGATAATTATAGTCTAACGTAACCCGAAGAAGGTTACGTAGATTCGCCAATGAAGGGACTTTCCCAGAGAGCTCATTGCTTGAAAGTTGGAGCCATCTTAGATTTGTCGAATTGGATATCGACGAAGGAATTGATCCAGCAAAGTGGTTATCAGTAATGCTCAAACGTTGAAGGTTTGGGAGAGTGAATCCTATATCTTCAGGTAGATTGCCATGGATGTGATTCTCACCTACATCAATGTTAACCAGCGAAGACAAGTTGAAGATCGAAGGCAAAATGGTACCTGAAAGCCCATTCATTGCCAAGGCGATCGTATCTAGCTTGGTCAGTCGTCCTAGAGATTGGGGAATAATCCCACTCAAACCATTTCCACCAAAATAAATCCACACCAGAGATGATAAGTTGCCTATGGATGAAGGGATGCTGCCAGTTAATTGGTTCATAGCAAGGCTGAAGTATCGAAGATTTGACAAGGAGCCTAGCTCCACTGGAATTTCTCCGACCAATTGGTTGTATGAGAGGAAGAGAAATTGAAGTTTTGAGCAGCCCGATATATTCCTGGGGATCTCGCCTGTCAGTGAATTATTGTATAAATATAAGAATTGGAGCCGACGTAGCCGGTCAATTTGTGGAGGGATTTCAAGGCTGAAGCTATTGTTTGGGAGCCACAGTTGTCTCAAGAAGCTGAGGTTCCCAATGTAAGGTGAGATGGGTCCCGACAGTCCTTGGGAACTGAGGTCAAGTACTGTGACTCTATGGTGTCGACGACCGCACTTCACTCCATACCATCGGCAAAAGTCGGTGCTGTCGTTCCATGAGTTAAGCGACCCGAAAGGGTCACTAGTTATTTCAGCCTTGAATGCAAGCAATGCAAGCCTGTCTGTATCGTTAGTAGCAGAAACGATGACAACAAAGCAAGACACAAGGAGGGCAGCTAAAAGAAGACGGAAACGAAGGAGTACTGCACAAATGAGAAGCAATTGTGCCATTTTACCAGCATAAATTGGGTACTAAGTCACGAAGGGAGGGCAAGAAGGAATGAGTGAAGTGATATGCATTGATTGAGCAGCTTGAGCTATATATTAAACAGCCTCACCGAGATGAGCTTCTTATAGAAGCTGTGTGGATCCTGAAGAGTTCTTTCTGGTGTGCATTCATACCTCTTTTCCAGCAAGTCAGTCCCTCCTTTACAGCAAGTTCGTTGAGTGGGGTGGTCCTACATGATCTGACAACGAGAGGATTGGGAAGCATGAGACACGAGTGAAACCAATTCAGTGACAAACAGTCAGTTGCGACCGTTGATTCAACTCCCACGGAAACTTCTTTTTGAGGGAAAGACCCCGCGAAACTACTAATCGGTGGACACGCCAAACGACATGATTTTCCACGTTCCCATCGCGAATTTGAACCCGAATCATCCTTTCGTGGAAAGGGACGTTGACGCCCTTACCCTACGGAACATCCTGGACAAAAAATTAACTTTTTCACCATCTAATTAGGATTGATAATTCGTGACATCAAATCTAATATTCATTATTATATCATTTCGCGGTGATTGCAAATTATATTTTTAAATTAAATATGAGTAAGAATATGTCAATTTGTATCATCTTTAAATTAGCTCTATCGTGTCGTGTAACATTTTTCTCTATAAATATCTGGCTTGTTCAAGTCCATCCTCGTTGCGAACTGCCTTTCACGCCTCTACTAGTGAGATAATTTGGGGAGATGATGATTTTCATGATCCCAAAATCAATCTACCAGCAGCCGCATTCATAGCCAAACTATCGTGGGAAAATTATATTAAACAATCTCTTAAAAGTGGTACTTATTTAAATTTTATGATGAATATTATATGTGGGATGTCATTAGTCATTATTATTTTTTTTTTGTAACTCAGGGAACCCCCGCACGGCCGACAGCCGGGGAGTAAACCCTGGGGGCAACACGTGCTAGCCACCACACACGTGCCACCGGTTAAGTCATCCTGCGGCGCCTGGGATTCGAACACTCAACCTTTTGCGAGAGGAAGAGTGCGCGCTCCAGCAGCGCCACCCAGACGGGTGGTGTCATTAGTCATTATTTATGTTCAATTTGTCAAAGATTTTTTTTTTGGTCGAATTTGTCAAAGATTGGTACATAATAACCTTTGATTAGGTGATATTTGAACTATTATGTCCCATCATCTCTCAGTAGTTGGTAAATGCATGTAGCTACAGAGTCATAGACTCTTTAGATTTGAGACGTAAAATTACATTTAGAATTTATACCATTTTAGGAATATACATATATATATATATATGTATGTATATACACACACCTTTGATTTTGATGGTTTACAGGCTTTAGTCTCTTCTTTTTCTTTCATTCCTTTTCATTTCTACTTTTTTCCCTTCTTATTGTTCCTCAAGTAACCTCACCACCCGCCAACATTTGTTGCCAGCGGCGGATAAAGAAGACTGAGGGTGGCAGCCGGAGGAATCATTGCCAGTGGAAACTTGTCTATGGCTTGAAAAGGATTTCATCAAAATTTGCGAAATTTTAATAAATAAATGCTAATATTTTCACAAAAATTATGAGTTATTCTACTTTAAATTATTAAAAGAATCACAATCTCATGACCTTAACTCTACTTATTTATGTTTTTTTATTTTACTATTAGGCGTGCAATATATTGTAACGGGTCATATGATAGGATGATTACATTTTAATAAATCACTTGTAATTTATATTTTTCTAAAATTTTCTAATGGGCCCGCCATGCACCGTGAATAGCCGCCGCCCTGCGCTTCCATGGGGAAAATTGTCCCGTTCGGGGCAGGGTATCACTGGGCGCGAATTCTTTCTCTCGCTCCTTCCATTCGCATCATGGATTTCTTTTCTTGTGATATTGAATCAATCAATTGACTTATCTTTGAGCATACTTTGGATCTAGCCCGAAATTTCTTTCATATTTCTTTATTGAAAGTTCTAGTTTGTGCCCGTCCCTATCTATGGCCCCCTCTCTTCGGATAATATACTAAAACCGCACTAAGTACTTTGTTTGTCTCTATGCATTCCGTCTGGTCAAACTATAAATGTCTGCTTTTTGCTGCTTTTGTGTTAAAGTGGCAAGGTAACTAATGAGAAGATACCATGAAATTGCAGTGCTCTTCCCTCTGGTACAGAAGGCAATTATTGAGCACTTAGCAGGTTCCTTATTTCCTTTAGATTTGTTCTAGAGCTTCGCCAAAAACCAAAAAAGAGAATTTCATGTGTAGAGTATTCTTTCACCCACATCAATTTTCTTTTGGGTTGCTCATAAACAATTGTAAGATACTTCTTGTTGTGACGTAAATAATTTGATTATCAATCAGAACTGCATGCCAAAGTTTATTTTATCCATTTGACAAGCAATATTTTAACTTTTAATTTTCGCACCCAACAGGACTTCCTGATGAAGTATTTAACAAAGTCCATGTGAAAACGTTATATTTTTTGGAGATTGCGTGCCTTTAAAATTTGGCTTTTATTTGATGTTGGACGTTTCTAATTTCTCAAGATGTATAAATTTGACAATAAATCATACATAGTTTCCCTCTATGCTTTTTGAAAGTAAAATAGTGTTCTTAAATTTATGAGGAACGCATAGCTTTTACATTAAGGGGGCTCTTATGCCCTCCAGAAAAAAATCTAATCGAGATCTCAACAAATGCATTTTCAATATCTAATCCATCCTCTTCAGCCACCACCACACACACGGGCGCGAACAATCGTGATAGAGGTGCTTCTGTTTTAGTACAGCTATCTAGAAGCTTCAAGTAGATGCAGCACCTACTAATATGTGTAACCTCATTGTGGAGTAGGTCAAAGAAATTTATCGAACCATTATATATTTGTTTGCAAATTCTTCCAACTCTTTAACCCATTTATTTTTATGTTGATAAAAGCATAAGCTTTCACTTAACTATTTCTGCCTATACTCATATTTGCAAACATTTCGAAAAAATAATTTTTTTTAAAAAACAATTTAATCACCTCCTTTAGGTCGTTTGTTAGCCTTATCACATGTGTCCAATAGACAAAGGAAAATAAATATTTGGAACATTCCTTCAAACATAACCATGAAAAAGAAAAAAAGAAGTATGCATTCCTTTATGAGTTCCTTTCATATCTTTAACCATTTTTCCAAAAAAGGATGTCATTTGAATTCTTTCTATAACAGACGATTTAATAAGAAAATGTGTGTAAAAAACATGTAAAATCAGAGATATACAAAATGTCATGTGATCTCTTCTCAAGTGATCATTACCGGAACATCTTATCTCATGCCATACGACAATTCTAAGCATGGAAAAAACAAAGGAGAGCACACAAATCTGATAAGCATAGAGAGCATCACACCACTGTTTATCGCAATCACTTACCTCATATAATGTATGGAAAGAAAGACACGCGCTCCAATTTGTACAATTTGTTCTGATTTTCCAATTTGTGACACATAAAATTAATATAATTTTCATAAACCACACATACAAAATAAAGTTACCCACAGATTTGCATAAATAAACGGAAGCTATAGAAATTTTTTGGGACCAAAACAACGTTGGTAATACATATTTAGTGTAGCTGTATTGTGCTATGAAATACCATTTAACTTTTGTGCTTGGCAATACATATTTAGTATTAAATAAAAGATTGGATCAGGTAACCTCCTCGAAACTACTATAAGCTGATGTAGTTTTGGAGGAGCTAAGTGCTGTAACACCTTTATTCATACCTAAGTTATTGTGAGAAAGTTATACCAAACAGCCTCCTAATTGCGGAACATGTTACTTATTTAACTTTTTTGTCGAATATTATATTTGGAATGTCACTAATCGGTATTTCTTTTCAATTTGTGAAAAATTGGTGCATAATAGCCTTTGAATAAGCGATGTTCAAATTATTATGTCCCATCATCTCTCATTAGTTGGTAAAGTTCTGTAGCTATAGTGTCAGAGATTCTTTAAATTTGAAAGGTAAAAATACATTTAAAAATTATTTCCTTTAAAGAAAAACATATCGATGTCTTTGATTTTAATGGCTGACCAGTTTTTTCTCATTTTTTTTTCCTTTCACTTCTTTTCATTTCTCTTTGTTTACCCCTTCTCCTTCTTCCACGAAGGGCAACTCGTGGCCAGCGAACATTTGCTGCCAGTGTTGGATGAAAGAAGACAAAGGGTGGCAGCCGCCGGAGGAATCATTGCCCGTGGGAACTTGTCTCCGGCTAGGGATGGACTCCCGTCCCCTTCCCATGCAGCGGAGCTTTGCCCTGCCACCACCCCATGCCCCAAGTCGGGTGGGGTGAGGCCCGTCCTCACGGGAATGCCGCACTACGCCCGCAAGGGAAAAATTTTTCATCAATTTTTTTTAAAATTTTAGTTTATAATTGTTAAAATTTTCATAATAGTTATGAATTATTAGAAGAATTATTTTTTCTATATTTTTTCTGTTTTAAACTTATTTATATTCTATAATTATTAAAAGAAGGGAAAATTTCAATTTGGTAGCAAAGTTGGGTCATTTTCTCAAAAAATGGTCCAAAGTGTCAAATAAGGGCTTGAAGTGCCCAATTAATCTCAAATAGGGACCCGAAATGCTCAATTAGCTTCAAATAAGGGCTTGGATTCGCCGGCCGGTTAAATGCTCACCGGCCGGCAAGCACGTAATTGTTCCGACGAACGAAACAGGAGTAATTTCGTCTTTTACTTTCTTTTTTTTTCTCTTTTCCTTTTCCTTTTCTTGTTCTTCTTTTTTTTCTCTTTTCTCTTCGCCGGCCATAGCCGTGGCCGGCGAAGGCCGCCCGACACGAGCGAGGGTCGGGCGAGGGTTTCCCGACGCTAGTGAGGGCGACCCTCGCCCGGGCTGGGTCGATGAGGGCGACCCTCACCTGATTCGGCGAGGGCAACCCTCGCGCTTGCCGAATCTGGCAAGGGTCGCTATCGCCTGCCCAACCTAGGCGAGGGCGGCCCTCGCCGGCGTCGAGCGAGGGCCGCCCTCACCTGGGTTGGGCGGGCGAGGGTGACCCTCGCCAGATCCGGCAAGGGCGAGGGTTGCCCTCACCGGCGTTGGGCGACCCTCGTCGACGTTAGGCAGCCCTTGCTCGACGCTGGTGAGGGCAGCCTCTGCCTGAGGCCGGCCACCTCCGCCAGCCCCGGCTATGGCCGGCGGAGGGAAAAGAGACAAAAAAGAAGAAGAAGAAAAGGAAAAGGAAAAGAGAAAAAAAAGAGTATAAGACGAAATTACCCCTATTTCGATCGCCGGAACAGTGACATGCTTGCTGGCCGATGGACATTTGACCGGCCGGCGAACTCAGGCCCTTATTTGAGGCTAATTGGGTACTTCGGGCTCCTATTTGAGACTGATTGGGCACTTCAAGCCATTATTTAACACTTTGAACCCCTTTTTTAGAAAATGATCCTACTTTGGGTACCAAATTGAAATTTTTCCTTAAAAGCATCACAATCTCATGAGCATAACTATACTTATTTATATTAATGCGTTTGTATTCACTTAATAACGTATATGTTTTTCTTTTATTTTACTATTGAAGTGTGTAACAAATTATAATAGAGTAAATGATATAATAATTAATTTTTCGTATAATAGGGTACATGATATACCAACCCGCCCCGCCCTGTGAATTGCCCCGCCTTGCGCTTTCACATGGAAAATTGTCTCGGCCAGGATGACGCACCGCAGGACGCAAATTCTTTCTCTAGTTCCTTTTCTTTAATTTGCAATTCTAATTATAAATCTTTTTTTTCTTTGTGATATGGAATCAATCGACCGACGTACCTTTGGCATACCTTGAACCAAGCCCAACTTCTACACTTTCTAGAAGCTGTGTTAGACGCTGAAGACTTCTTTCTGGTATGCATTCATACCTCTTTTCCCAGCAAGTCATCCCTGATGTTTGAGGAAGACACCTCGCATTTGATGAAACATGCATATTATTTCTCACGTTCATACCACTTTTCCAAGTCTAATTTGTTCTACCTTTTGTTCACAAATTTTATAAAGGTCCTGTACCGGGACTCCACTCACACGCATTATTTTCCATGTTCCCACGGCGAATTTGAACCCAAGTCATCTTTCTGTGGAAAAAGGGGCTTTACCTCCTTATTCAGCGGAACATCAAATCTAGTATTGACAATTTGTGTCATTTCCCGGTGATTGCCAAGAGATTTTTTTTTAAAATTGAATATTAGCAAAAGTGTGTCAATTTGTGTCGTCTTTGAATTAGCTCTCTCGTGTCGGGTACAGTTTTCTTGATAAATCTCTGGCTTATTCAAGTTCTGCCTTGTAATGAATTGCCACCCCAGCTCTATGAGTGTGACAATTTATGGATTGAATGATTTTGATAATTGGAAAATCATTTTAACATGTTTAATGCTTTTTTTAAGTTATAAAGGAAGGAGGAGAGGAGGATTAAGACAAGCCGATCATCATAAGTTGTACTAATTTGTAGTTATGTCAGAAGTCGTAGCCTATGCTCTTCGTAGTGATTTTGAGTGCATTTTGCCCACGTTCGAGTTGCACTGGGTCAAAGGTTTTTGAAGGAATGGTTTGAGGGTCGAGGCATATGGAGAAAGTGCTTAGGATATGCTCACGTCTGGGGTGCGATCATCTTGAGACTAGGCTTAGTTTTGTCTTGATCTCGTGCGATGAATTATTTGTTCTATTTCAGGCCTTGGATTGAACGTCAAATAACAAGTGTAAATGTATACTACTGGAACAACAATCGGGCGATTCCATCTTGAATTGATGGTTGAAATCATCCCCTTTTTCTTTGTTACATAGCATGATTGGATAATGGGCTACTAGAGCCTGTTTGGTGTTGTTGTGGTTGAACGATGTCGTGCTTAGCTGTGCTGTGAAGTGCATTGTAACTTATGTGTTTGGTGATATATATTTTAAACTTGAAACACCGCAAAATTGGATGAGGTAGCCTCTTGAAAGTTTCTATACACTGATGTCGTTTTGAAGAAGCTGCAATTATAAGGTATTAGCACCTCATAAAAGTTACAACTCCCTTATTCGTAGCTAAGTTAAAAAGATCCATACATACAATGGGCTTCAAGCTACATGCAAAACTTAAAAGCGACTAATAGAACAACCTCACATTCATCCCAGTTGCCATTACCGTAGTGGAGGCGAAAGTACTTTGGGTTGCTATGATCGTTCAAGTAACATATTGAGCCGGAATACCTTGCAAACATAACAAGGTCACTAAGCCCTCGAGAAGAAGGCTGCTAAACTATTGCTCCTCTTTTGCCTATCCTTTCCACATGATTAACATTATATGCCATGTGTGACTAGAATAACTGAAAATGTCTCAAGTGATTTGGCTAATTAGTCCCGAACGCCATGGATTTCATTCAAAATCTTGCCTTTCCCGCTCTACTAGTTGATCTCACAAGTAGGAGAACTAATTCGAATTCTTTTGATTGTGATGTCAACCAGTGAAGTTGCGGTCGCCTCTGAATAATGGACTAGCTCATGGACATCGAAACAAAGCGGCAATTACATTAGCGGTTGGCTACAAGACCAATCATATCCCAAAACTTCCAGCTTTAGTAACTGACCTCTGGTGCAAACCATTGCTTGTGGTCACGACTAAGAAAAGGTTTTGCTCTTCTGTGATCTTTGGAAATTCACCACCTAAAGTAGAATTGTTAATTGGATGGGCGCTACGTTCGTGTGAAATCCACTGCAACATAGTATTTAAGCGGCAAAAGTACACCATCAGTGCCATAACTTGTGTACGGCGATCACTTTGGTGCCATAACTTTTTTTCGGATCACTTTGGTGCCAACTTTTTTAAAAAACGATCATTTTAGTGCCAATGCTGACGTGGCTCGCCGGAAATCCGATGTGGCGCTGACACGGCCCGCCGGAGAGATCCACGGCTTGCCGGAGAGGTCCAGTCAGCATTAAAAACTAAAAACGACGCCGTTTTAGCCTGCTGATGTGTATTTTTTTTTAAAAATTATATTATATTAAAAATTAAAAAAAAAAACCTGCAGCAGCGGCGAGGAAGCCCTCGCTGCTGCTGCCTGGGTCGCCAACACCGCCGGGAAGGCCCGGCGGTGGTTGGCGCAGTGGCCGGCGAGGGTCGCCGGCCCCTGGCCGGGGCCCGGCGACCCTCGTCTCGCCCGGATCCGGTGAGGCGAGACCTCACCGTTGCCTGGGTCGCGACGGCAAGGTCTCGCCTCGCCCAGCGAAGGCGAGGCCGCGCCTCACCGTCGCGACCCAGGCGACGGCGAGGTCGGCCTCGCCTGGATCCGGCGAGGCGAGGCCGCGCCTCGCCGTCGCGACCCAGGCGACGGCGAGGTCGGCCTCGCCTGGATCCGGCGAGGCGAGACCTCGCCGTCGCCTGGGTCGCGACGGCAAGGTCTCGCCTCGCCCAGCGAAGGCGAGGCCGCGCCTCGCCGTCACGACCCAGGCGACGGCGAGGTCGGCCTCGCCTGGATCCGGCGAGGCGAGGCCGCGCCTCGCCGTCGCGACCCAAGCGACGGCGAGGTCGGCCTCGCCTGGATCCGGCGAGGCGAGGCCGCGCCTCGCCGTCGCGACCCAGGCGACGGCGAGGTCGGCCTCGCCTGGATCCGGCGAGGCAAGACCTCGCCGTCGCCTGGGTCGCGACGGCAAGGTCTCGCCTCGCCCAGCGAAGGCGAGGCCGCGCCTCGCCGTCGCAACCCAGGCGACGGCGAGGTCGGCCTCGCCTGGATCCGGCGAGGCGAGGCCGTGCCTCGCCTGTCGCGACCGAGGCGACGGCGAGGTCGGCCTCGCCTGGATCTGGCGAGGCGAGACCTCGCCGTCGCCTGGGTCGCGACGGCGAGGTCCCGCCTCGCCCAGCGAAGGCGAGGCCGACCTCGCCGTCGCCTGGGTCGCGACGGCGAGGCGAGGGTCGCCGGGCCCCGGCCAGGGGCCGGCGACCCTCGCCGGCCACTGCGCCCACCACCGCCGGCCCTTCCCGGCGGTGGTGGCAACCCAGGCAGCAGCGGTGAGGGAGCCCTCGCCGCTGCTGCAGATTTTTTTTTCTAAAAATTAAAAATTCGAAAAAAATCATGTAATTTCCACGTGTACAAGTCATATTATTTTTTTTAATATAAATGCCAAGTCAGCTAAGTTTGGCCGGAGTCACTAAAGTGATCTATTTTCCTCCGACTTGGCACCAAAGTGATCCGAAAAAAAGTTATGGCACCAAAGTGATCGCCGTACACAAGTTATGGCACTTGTAGTGTACTTTTGCCGTATTTAAGCAATGCGGATAGACCTTAACATAATAAAAGCTTTTACAAGTTATAATAAAAGACTATAGTATATGATATTTATCATTGCTTTTCTGGTAGACCTACAATGCAGATATAATCAACAAAGCATGATGAAACTCCGATAGCGATGGAGCCATAGAGAGAGCAGATGGGCAGAGGCAGAGCCTTGTAGAGCTCTGAGGGGCACTAGTCCCAATTTGTATAAATTGAATCCGTAATTATTGGTCAATTTGGCTCGTAATTTTGGCTTTTGACCGCAATAATTTGTCTAACTAAAAAAAAACCAAGAAGGTGCGTGAGATCAAGTTTAGCATCAGGATAAAATAAAAAGAAACAAAAATAAAGGAAGGTTATGAATAAAAGGTTATTATCTTGTTTTGCATGTGTTTCGATGTCTTTGTTTCTAATACTCCGAGCTCGTTCCATTGCTTCAAGCCCTAAAAACTCAAAAGGAATACAACAATTAGAGATGGGTAATTATTTATCTATGACATAAAAGTTTCTTTTTCATTTTAATATGAGACATAGGATGTCATAAAAATGCCTTGTGTCTACTTTCCAAACTCAATAGGAAAAGATTAGGAAAGAACAAAGACCCAGAATGATCTATCGAAATGGTTCTTTGATTATCGATCGTACTTATAGCTTAATGTAGAGAATAAAAGACGCCGCATAATATGCCCCATATCATGACATTTTTATCTACCCAAGCAAATGCACTGCAAACTATAGAATAACAATTAAAGTTGGTATGCATGCTGGATGATGTCCTTCGGATTATCAACTCTTTCTAGGATTTGCAAAATGAGGTTATAACCTTGATGTTGACATCAAATATCTGATGATGTAAGAGACGAAAACTAAAGAGATAAGTGGCATGCAATAATTATTTAGGATTCACGATTGGCCTGGCATAACGGATTGGCCCGGCAAAACGGATTGACCCAAAGCCCAAACCCACGTCTCACAAATACAAGGGGGCGTGTCTCTCTTCAACAAGACCAAAACGGAAGTTCGACTTTGACTTTCTTTTGCCATCCTCTTCCCCAGCATAAACTCATCGATTGGCAACGCTTGGAAAGAGAAGAAGAAATAAAGAAGCAGTGGGCAAGTGCTTACGGCAAATGTCACGAGCTGGAGGACTCTAACCAAACCGTGAATCGATGAATTATTCTCTCTTTTTGGTCGTAATAATCAAGAAGAGGATTTGGCTTGCCATAACTCCACCCAGTCAGACCTTATCCACGGCTACACTGCAGGACAGCAGGCCAATTCAAATACCCTGGAAATGATAAATTTCATTTGATTCTGCGTCCCCACAGCCCCCACTAAAGAGAATCGATTGCTTAAGCTCGAATTCAATCCAAATTGTTATAACTAGCATGTATCACCTAGAGGGGGATGAATAGGTGATTCGAGTGATTTTTATGAATTTAAAGCGGAAACGATTTATAATCAGAAAAGTCTGAATAATGTTCAGATTATGAATGTGATAGTGTGTAGTGTAAACAATATAAAAGGAGATTAGGGATAAAGAGAACTACACACAAGAAGTTATAATGGTTCAGCTTAGATCAAGCCTAGGTCCACTCTCCCACGCTGACAGACTACTGATTGGATTTCACTATGTGATCAAAAGAATTACAAGATTTGCGTGTTATCACTCGATGAATAATAGAATTATCTATCCCACACAATCACTTATCCCTCAAAATCTCTGTATTTAGCTTAGGAAAGACAAGTAATAGAATCGGAATAAGCTCAAACTTTGGACTTGTTGATTCTCAATTTCGTTCTTCTGTTTTTTTGCTTCTCATTGATCCCCTTTTATACTCCTCCACTTCCAAACTAGTTGTTGGACATAAGGGTGAGCATGATGGACCGCCCAAATCGGGACCGGACCGGACCGGCCGGTTTGGTCCAGTTTTTGGGAGTATAGGTCCGGTTCCCGGTTCTTAAAAGTGGAACCGGTTTCTGGGCGGTCCAATTCCCGGTTCTAGGGTGGGAACCGGACCGGACCGGACCGGACCGATAATTTTTTTTTGCTCATAAAATATGTTTATTTGTTTACTTTTTTAAAATTTATGAAAAAAATAGAAATCATTTTTATCTGTTTACCTATGGCCACTGTGGGCCTCTGCGACAAAAGTCCCCCTTTCCCATAAAATAGAAAACAGAGTCCTTTGCAGCAAACCCTAATCACCGAGGCTCTCCCTAATTCACTCTCACCAATTCCTCTCTCAGTTTACGCAACCTCGCTCACACCTTGCTCAACGCCTTTCCCTCTCGTGGCCTTGCCAGTGGCCTCATGCCTCGCTCGACGCCGACGACTAGCTGAGGCTGAGCGCTCCTCTCGCCCAGTTGTACTCAATCTCCGCCGCCTCCCTGCCCTCCTTGCAGCACGCGCTAGCCACCAAGGTGCAACGGCTCAAGGACGATATCCAGGTTTTTCGAAATGCTCCAATGTCTCGCATCCATTTTCTGGTCTGATTGAGTGTGGGGGAGATTGAGTTGGTTTCATTGGAACCGGACCGGACCGATGGTCCGGTCCAATCCACGATCCCAGGACTAGCCGGTTGGTCTTGGTCCTAGAAACTAGGAACCAGTTTTCCCGATCCGATTCCTAGTTCATGGGTGGGATTGGATCGGACCGGGAACCGCTCACCCCTAGTTAGACAGTCTTTAGAGGATTATCTTCCAATCTTCACCTTGGACAGATTTGTATAAAATGAATTGAGTAGCCGTTAGATGACAAAATCCGATTTCCACTTAATCTAATCACCCGTACAACCAGAATATTGGATTCCATAAGTAGAGTTTTATCCATTATGGTATATACTTGTCATAATGTTTGATTATTAATCAATTAGGCTTAGATTGAATCAATCAAAACTTTCCTTTTGTGAAATCCACGTCAGATCACTAGTTGTTATGTTTCATTCCAAATAAATTTTGAGTCTGAAGAATTTTTGATTCTTGATTTACATTCAGAACCTGAGTCAGCGTCGGTCTTCAGTAAAGTCTAAGTCCCTCAAAATTAGAGTGTGAAGGTCTATCACATCTTAAGATAAAGACTGAGTGTCTATTTCAATAGAGTATGAACTTCTCGTTTTGAATCTTGTAAAGTCTTAAGTTTTCCTTCCGAACCTCGTAAAGTCTGGGCATCCAGAAAGTTAATTTATCTTGAAGTATTAAAGTTGCCACTTCTAGAATATATTTACTTGGATCAAAATACTTCAAAGTACATATCAGATTTACAAGATTAACATGGATAGTTTTGTCAACTACAAAATTTATGAGGAAATTTCCTCAACACAAATAATAATAATTCCAAAGGCTCTCAACTTGTGCAATGAGTTGGAAGAGATAATCGAGATGGGCTGCGGAGATTTGGTTTAGGTGTCGACAATAATTCCGTGGCTAGTGTATGTTAACATCATGATATGATACGTATTGATATGATGTTTGGAGAAAAAAATCCATGCCCTGCTTACTTTCCTAAACCTTTGTTGCAGATCCGATTCTGTTGCTTGAGAAAACGAGCGTGCGGGCTGTCTTTGATGGCAAAAACTGCGATACAATCTCACGCTCCCTCGCTGTTCTCTCTGGGCCCTGTCCAATTCAATGGCAGCGGCCAACCGAAGAATCGCAAGGATCTTGCGGCCGGACGGGCCCTATGCGCTCAGGCTGCCACCCTTGGCTATGTTGATGCTCTTCGTGAATTGGGACATTGCATTCAAGACGGCTACGGCGTGCATCGAGACATAGCTAGGGGACGGCAATTATTGATCCTAGCCAGCCTTCGAGACCTAGAATTGATTTTTTCTTTCAATTATAGTGATATTGGAAATTGGTTGTCGCATGTAGATTTACCTATATGGTCTCTAGCCTATGCTTCTCTTAGCGATTTTGGGTGTAATGTGCCTATACCCGAGTGCACCCGGTCAATAGGCTTGCGAAGGAGTTGTTCAAACTGGCCGACGCACATTAGAGGAAGGGCTTAGGATGTGCTCACATTTGGGGTGCAGTTGCCCTAAGACTCAACCTTGTGGGTTTCGTCGTTGTTCTCGTTCATATCAGACCCTACCTTGGAAGTCAAATAACAAGTTTAAATGTAAAATGATCGAACGGTGAACGTGTGCTTCCAATGTTGAAAACTTTCCAAGTCCGCAGTTTTTTTTCTTTTTTCTGTAGGCTGGTTATAAATATGTAAATTGCATTAATATCAATATCAAGGTATGTAGGAATCTCTGTTCTTTAGTATCGTAGTTTATTCTTTTGATCTTTCTAAAAATCATACCTATGTGGTATCAAGGCTAAGAATGTGTGGGTTTATTAGAATTCTCATGAGTTAGACATATACGCACGGTGACAAAAAAAAAATTGGTGCCAATGAGAAAATGTTATTCCGATAGAAAATGCTTTTTGTTTGGTCGAAACTGACAGAAAATGTTAGAAGGTGTGGATTTTTGGCAAATCTTTTAAAGTAGGAATATTAGGACGATCCTTTCTTACATTCACAAGGCAGTTAGGAAAGTCAGACATTTTTTTTTTTGCGTAAAGAAGGAAAGTCAGACATTCATCCTTTCCTTTTTCATATTCAAATAGCACTAGAAAGATTCATTGAATGAAATAAAGAACTTGCTATTTTCGATGTCATCTATCCGTGTCTCATCCTTCCAAGGGAAGAAGCTGCGAAAAGTTTCTCCCTGATCAAGTGCAGCTGGGTTGCAACTTTGTCGTTGCTCATGCGTCTTCTAGGCTCCTCGACTGAGCAAGCAAGTCCAATTCGATATATCGTTTCCAAAGATTCCTGAAACAAGCGATTTTTTCCATGAAGCAAATCTTGGGAATTGTTAGAGCTCTCTTGTTCATGAAGCAGAACCGGGTTTGTGATCTCCATAGTATGTTGGGATAGAGCTTCAGCGACATAATTATGAAGATTCAAATTCTCTCTAAATATTTCGCTAGTGGGGCTTAATCCCGTGAATATCTCCAATAAGAGGATGCCGTAACTATAGATATCACCTTCTCTTGAGACCTAGCATCCGTTAGCATATTCTGCAGTTTACACATGCCGTGGCGTAAGAAATGTCAAAACCAAGAACTTTGGTTTCACAAAATAGTGTCTTGAGGGTGTAAGAGAGAGAGAGAGAGAGAGAGAGAGAGAGAGAGAGAGAGAGAGAGAGAGAGAGAGAGAGAGAGAGAGAGAGAGAGAGAGAGTGAGTGAGTGAGTGAGTGAGTTTACCTAAAGTAGCATAACCAATTGTTCCTCTTAAACCGATAGAACTTGTGTTTGCTCTAGTGTCAGACATGGATTCGAGGACAATCTTCGCCAACCCAAAGTCACCAACATGTGCAACCATGTCAGCATCAAGAAGGACATTACTTGGCTTTAGATCACAATGAATTATTTGGTTTTGGCATTGATTATGGAGATAATCTAATGCAGAAGCAACATCAATAGAAATGTTTATCCTTTGGACAAGACTCAATTTCTTCAGGTGCCCATTTGCATCATTTCGAGCTAGATTTGGATGCAACCACTCTTCTAGGCTTCCATTGACCATGAACTCATAAACAAAAGCCTTAAACTCATCACCTTTATAATCAATGCCTGAGCATGCCATCAATACTTTCACAAGATTTTGGTGTTTTATGCGCTTTAAAACCTCGCACTCTGCTTTGAAGCTCTTGAGAGTGCCATGCCGCATTAAATTAAGCACCTTGACTACAACGACATTTTCATTCTCCTCGAGGAATCCCTTGTAGACAGATCCAAAACTTCTGACCCCAATCAGATTAGTCGAAGAAAAACCACCGGTTGCTTTTAGAAGAGTTCCATAAGATAGATTCAACAATGAATCATCTAAGGAGCTTAAAATTGGCTCGTTTCTTTTCTGCTTGAACCAACATAGATATAGGAAAGTGACAAGGAGAGGTATTCCGAGAAGACCAAAAACAATGCGGATGGTAAGTTTCAACTTATGGACCCGTCCTCTAATTTTGGAGTTTCAGGAGACGCACTTAGGGAGCTCAAATGCAGGCATTCCTCCAAAGAGCTTTTCATTTCCAGCAACAAAAGTCGCACTCTCATTCCTAAAAATTCCTTCAGTTGGTAGCATGCCTTCAAAATGATTGTAAGATAATTTCAACTTTTCCAAATACTGAAATGCCTCTAAGAACCGTGGAATTTCACCATAGAAATTGTTGTTGGAAAGATCTAATTCCTCAATGCTTCTTAAGGAGCTAATTGGTTGAGGAAAGGACTCATGGAAGAGGTTATCTTGCATTCTTAGTATTGTCAATCCATCACAATTGCCTAGACTACTGGGGATTTCACCATCCAGAATATTTCTCGAGACATCCAATTGTTCCAAATGTTTCAAGTTTCCAATTTCCATTGGAAGGACACCACTCAGCTGGTTCCAAGACAAATTAAAATAGATGAGGTTTCCAACTACAGGTAATATAACTGGACCGCTGAGTTTGTTAGAAGAAAGATCTAGGTCTGTTAAACTCTGACACTTATCTAAGTGTGGGGGAATCAACCCTTCAAGGTTATTTCTTGCAAGACTTAAAGAGAACAACATTTGCAGATTTTGCAAAGAGGATGGGATTATGCCAGATAGATTGTTGCCTGACAAGATCAATTTTTCAAGATGAGAAAGGTTTCCTAAATCTGACGGAATTGGACCCGAAAGAAGGTTGTCATCCATCCGGAATCCCTGCAGGTTCACAAGATTTCCAATCTCTCTTGGGATCTCACCTGATATCAGATTCTAGCCTAGTCGTAGTAATATTAAAGTAGTAGAGAGATTACCAATGCATGTAGGAAGTGTCCCACCAAATCTATTTTCAAACATTATCAATTTCATCAACTTAGTGGCATTTGTTAGCGAGCAAAGGAAGCTCATGTCATTTGCATTGGAACCTCCACTTCCAAGATGATTAGTGAATAAGGTAACGGCCCAAAGGTTACGAACATTCGCCAACGAAGGGACTTTCCCCGATAGCTCATTGTCTCCAAGGTCGAGTTGTCTTAGATTCGTGGCATTGGATATTGACATAGGAATTGATTCGGCAAATTGGTTATCACGAATGCTCAAATCTTGAAGGTTCGGGAGAGTGAATCCAATTTCTTCGAGAAGATTGCCGCAGAACTGGTTCACTTTTACGTCAAATACAATTAGTGAAGATAAGTTGAAGACTGTAGGCGGAATGATACTTGAAAGCCCGTTTGTCACGCCCCGAACCCATCGAAGCACAATCATCCCACGTATCGGTCTATTTTGCTGCGCGTCCCAGGACGCGTCGCCGACCCAACTCCCAACACAGAGCATAAGGCACATGCGGAAGCAATAATTAAAACACCTGTACAAAACAATACATGACCAAGGGTAATAGAGACATTACTCAACGGATAATCCAACAGCACTATTAACTGCCATAAAAAACACTTACAATATTCAACTTACACATCAAATACAAATAGCCTACCATAAACAGATCAGCGGCCACTAAAGTCAAAAGATTACTGGCCTTACCATTCTACGGCTAAGGCTGATCCTAGGAAATTAAATTGGGATCAAATCTTGATGACTTGGACTCAGTCTCGATTGTCTCATCCTCCGAATCCATCTACTCGACCTCGCCATCCTGTTCGGGATCCTGCTCTATAGATTCCGGATCCTCACATAGATCGAGTACACCAGGTATCCTCTAACAGAGGTCTGAAAAACGGGATTAAAATAACTATGAGACGAATCTCAGTGAGTAGGCCTCCTAAACCGAAACTAGGCTAACATGTACCTCCCGACAAGAAATCAAAACACGGCAGTAGCTCATATCATTAACCAACAAACTACCTAGGTTCTCGGGCCCAGATCACTTACCTTGCTGACCCTGTAGGTTAGGCAATAACATCATGATAATCACAACACATGCATGTACATACTTGGCCACACGTACGTCACACGCATGCTCATCCTCAGCAGTATTTGTGTCACACGCGAGTCACCGAGTCACACATACTCGCACACTTGCCCATGCACTCTGGCATACAGATGTCATCAAATGACCATGCTCACAATCTGGCTCAAACTGAACACTGGCATACTGCTCAATTCTCAATTAGAGCTCGACCCGCGTAAAACGTATCAGGTCTGACCCGTGCCACTGCAACAGGTCCGCATAATCACAACACTCCGTGGCCAGCGTAAAGACGCCCCCTGCCCAATGTCTCTAGCTCACATCAAAACGCATCAGGCGCGACACCGATCTCCTTACGAACCAGAGCCCACGTAAAATGCGTCAGGATGGTCGTCTTTTGGACGTACCGGGCATCATCCAGCGTAAAACGCATCGGGATGGGTTCAACCCCACGTAAAACGAATCAGGGTATTTTGTGATCACATGTTCATACAGCCAGTTTTATCTGAACCCCGCGTAAAACGCATCAGGGCATTTTTAGGTGATCACATGCTCATGTTAGGCACGAATTCTCGCACAATTCTCATCTCATGCCCCATTCTCGACATACACGATGCGTGGCCATGTAATGCAATACAATGCAACATGAGCATCAACCAATCAAGGACACCCAATCAAATTCACATCACCACACCGTGCCCAATATACAAACAACATACTCACTTGGCCCATTAATACCGTGCGGCCCAAAATCACATTTCATAATTCCATACTCAGTACAAGCCATCAGTTGGCCAATCACACTTCGCACAGTTCGACCACACGAGCACGCGACATGGCATATCACAATTAAGCACGGGTCACTCAACAATCAACCAATCCGGATAATTCCAGCAATTCCTATAATTAAATCCCAATATGCCTAATCCAGTCCAATAATCCTTCAATGGACAGCCATCAAACCAGCCACTCCGCAGCACATTCGACCCCAAATGGGTCTCGACAAGCAACAATCGGCGATAATCCATCAACCCGGGCACGCCCAGCAATCACACAGTCAAATTTCCAATTTGCTGATTTCTAATCCATCGAAGTCCCAAAGCGGACAGCCACTATTCATCCCAACCTTGGCTTCCAATCTAACTCTAATCGGCACAATAAACCACCAATCAATCTGAGAGAGAATAACCGAGAAAACACAAAAATCGAATTTAAACTGGGCAGTTGCATAGTAACCGAAATCCATTTGAAATAAATAGTAAATGAATTCCGAAAATTATGAAATTTGGATATGTTGTACAAAACATCTCGATGAACATTTTCTGTGAAGAACTCAAAACCCAATTCTAAACTTAAGCACCTCGTTTTGACACACAAAAATCAGACGAAATCCGGTTCGCTTGGACAGCCCCTTAGGCCATCAAAATACAACTCATTCAGTACCCAAATGATTTTGGAAAATCTTGAACTTTTTATATGTTATAGAAACAAATGCACCCAACAATTTTTGGGAAGGAAGTATTTTGAAAATAGGCCTAAAAAAATTTATAAAAATTCGAACAGACCCGAAAGTCGGGTGAACAGTAAATCGGACAGTTTTATTTCGGTCCAAAGATGGACTTCCGAATGGCATCAAATGATTTCTGAAAATTCCCAAATTAAAGTATGTTATACTTCAAGATGTTGGGAACAACGTTCATGCGGAACACTTCTTCAAATTCGGCCCACACAAGTCACATAAAAAATAACAAAATCCGATGATGCAACAGTAATTGTACCGGAAATCAACAATTATGCACCACCAAGCAAACCAAACACAACCAACCACTAATCCAATGATCCACAGCCTTTAAACCATCTCTAAATCATCACATTAGGTCCTTAAAATCACCATAACTTCAGCTCAAATCAGCCCACTCTAATTAACTCCTAAAATACCCTAATAACCCCTAAAACTTGTCAAAGTGCACATAATCCTAATTAAGGGTTAGGATTTCCACTCACTAGGTTTATGACTTCAAAAGTGAGCTGAACAAGGAGAGGGAAGGGCTGAACAGCAGCTGGATCGACCCAGTTCAGCGGCGGCGCTCCGGCGTCCTCACGGCGGCACAAACGGCGGTGGCTTGTGGACGGCGGTCCACGGTGGGGGCTGCTCACGCGGTTGAGGAAAGGGAGAGAGAGAGAGAGAGAGAGAGAGAGAGAGTGGGACGGCTGGATGGTGGTGCAAGGTAAGGTGGTGGCAGTGGCGGATCGGCGGTGGCGGATCGGCGGCGGCGGCGATGGCGGCGGTCCTCCGGCGAAGGCCTCTCACGGCCAAACAAAGATGAAAAAGAAAGAGAAGAAGAGGAGTGGCATGGAAGGAGGGGGGTGCACGGCTGAAGGGGAGGAAAATGGGAGGAGAGAGAGAGGATTGGGCAATAATAACTTTGACCAACTTTTCCAAATTCCAAAATTGCCTTTTACACGCTTGGTTCTCATTAATCCAACCCAAAATATCCAAGGGTATTTTGGTCTTTCACCCCTTGAATTATTGGGCTGAAATACACATTAAAATATCCAAATTTAATCCCCAAAAATGGCCCAAAATTCAGAACCCTAAAAATGAGTCATAGGGGCAAAACGGTAATTTTTCGGTCCCGGGTTGAAATTCCATTTTTCGACCGTACCGACCCCAAATATGTGTGGCCACTCAAAAATGACATCAGCCTTGCAAAATAGTCGCAAACACCCATAGAATTTCGACATCGAAGTTCGGGTCTAATTTGGCGATCAAAATTTCTCAATTCAGAATTTTAGAACCTCTCACTGACGGGTGGCTATTTAGGAGTTACGCATATCAACCTAGGGTCACTCGAGTTGTGACGGTCTCGATTACCAGGATAGTACAAGAAATTATTGGTTATTCCAGGGGTCACGATCGTTCGGTTCAGGTTCGGGATTTATTTGCCACTCTCACTCTTGGTCGAACGGAATCACCCGCGATCTGATCGTACGTCGTTGGCCAAACCAAATCCGTTACCTTCCTAGAATCGGCTCACACTAGCCCAAAATACTTTCCCGCCATTTCTCGAAATCGGTGCCCGATTCGCAATCGGGTCCCTGGTCCATGTACCATTTTCCTAGTTAGCCTTTCTTATTGGTCAGTATCCCGCGAGGGGCTAGCTCCGGGCGAGACGTAATAAAATCAGATGAGAAATAATATTCACTTCGTCGAATCCCAGAAATAGGTCGAAATTTAGGATGTTACACCGTTGCTTCCCAAGGTGAGTGCCTTTAGTTTGGTTAGTCGACCTAGAGATTGGGGAATAATCCCACTCAAACCATTTTGATAACAAGAAATCGCCTCCAGAGATGATAAGTTCCTTATGGATGAGGGGATGTTGCCAATTAATTGGTTCGCAGTAAAGTCGACCTGTTGAAGATTTGACAAGTAGCCTAGCTCCGCTGGAATTCCTCCGACCAATTGGTTGTAATCAAGGAGGAGAAATACAAGGTTTGAGCAAGCAGATATATTCCTGGGAATCTCTCCCATCAGTGAATTATTAGATAAATACAACATTTGGAGGTGATGCAGCCGGCCAATTTGTTGAGGGATTTCAAGGCAGATGCTATTGTTTTGGAGCCTCAGTTTTCTTAAGAAGCTAAGGTTTCCAATGTGGGGTGAGATGGGTCCCAAGAGTCCTTGGGAATGGAGGTCCAGTAGCGTGACTCTGTGGTGTCAACGAGCACACGTAACCCCATTCCGTTGGCAAAAGTCGATGCTGTCATTCCATGAGTTAAGCTACCCGAAAGGATCCCTAGTTATTTCAGCCTTGAATGCAAGCAATGCAAGCTTGTCTGAATCGTTAGTAGCATAAACAACTACAACAAAACATAACACGAAAACAGCAGCGAAAAGAAGCCAAGAACGGCGAAGCTGTGTACAATTGAGACGCGAATGTCTCATTTTATGAGCATAAATTGGGTACTAATTCGCTAAGGAGGGCAAGAAGGAGCGAGTGAAGTGATATGTATTGGTTGAGCAACTTGAGTTGTCTATTGAACAGCCTCTCGGAGGAGCTTTTATAGAAGCTTTGTAGACCTGGAAGACTATTTTCTGCTAAGCATTCGTACCTCTTTTCCCGGGAAGTCAAGCCTCCTGTACCGTCAGTTGCGAGCGGTAATTTAGTACGCTGAGTGGTCCTCCTACGAGCTGAAGCGCCCATTGATTGACCCTCCATGATAACTCCTATTTGCGGAAAATACCACCAAACCACTAATCATTGGACAATTCAGTTCGATGAGTGGTCCTCCTACAAGCTGAACCATTGGACACTCCATACACATTGTTTTCCATGTTCCCAAGGTGAATTTGAACCCTAGTTATATCTATGTCTAAAGTGATTTTTCCGTCCTTATTCTGCAATGCATCCTAGACAAAAAGAATAAGACTTTTTTACGCAATGCATCCTAGACAAAGTGATTTTTCCGTCCTTATTCGGCAATGCATCCTAGACAAAAAGAATAAAACTTTTTTACGCATTAATCAGGATTGACAATTGATGTCATCAAATCTAACATTGATTATTGGTGTCAATTTGCCGTAATTGAAAAGAGTTTTTTTACTAAATATAAGTGAGAGTTTGTCAATTTGTGGCGAGAATGATTTTGATATTCGCAAAAGAAAGAGGAGCATCAACACAAAAGCTGACCATCATAAGTTCTACCGTTGTCTATGTTTGTGCGCGTCTTTTTTTTTTTAACACCCCCTGGTAAGTGTGTGGTGATATAGGAAGCCCACATTGGAGGTGCGCTGCGTCATAGGATTTTGAAGTGGTGATTCAAGGGTCGAGCCATGAGGATGAAGTGCTGAGGATATGCCCACATATGGGGGACGATTATCTTGAGACTCGGCCTAGTTTTATTTTGATCTCTAGTTTGATGAATTATAGTTCAATGTCAGGCCTTGGATTGGAAGTCAAATTGCAAGTGTAAATGTATACCAATGGATCAATAATTGTGTGATCCATCTCAAAATCGATGGTTGAAATCATTTTCTTTTTCTCAATTTCATGGCATGATTGGGTAATGGGCTACTAGAGCCCGCTTGATATAGCTGTGGTTGAACTGTAGCTATATTGATTTTAACTGTATTGTGAAGTGTATTGTAATTTACATGCTTGGTAATACGTATTTTACAGTTGCAACATCTTAAAATTGGATGATGTTTCCTTCCAAAAGCTGTTATAAATTTATGGAGTTTTGTAGGAACCGCAATTATAAAAAATTTGCTCCTCATAAAGTTACAACTCCCTTACTCATAGCTAAGGTATCGTGGGAAAGTTATACTAAACAACTGCTTAATAGCGAAACATGCTATTCATTTAACTTTTATGCCGAATGTTATATGTGGGATGTCATGAATCGGTATTTATTTTCAATTTGTCAAAGATTGGTGCATAATATCCTTTAAATAATGCTATTTTAATTATTATGTCCCATTGTCTCTAATCAGTTGGTAAATGTATGGAGATATAGTGTCAGATATTCTTTTAATTTGAAAGGTAAAATTACATTTAAAATTGTGATAAGTGCACCGAAAGTCTTAAAATTTGTCCCAAAAGTGCAATCAAGTGCTAAAACTTTAAAAAAGTGCAATCAATGGAAGGACTTGATTGAAATAATTTGAGAAATTTTAGGACTTGATTGCACTTTTTGAAAGTTTTAGGACTCAATTGCACTTTCGTGACAAGTTTTAGGACTTTTAGTACACTTATTCCTTTAAAAATTTATTCCATTTTAGGGAAAAAAAACATATTATTACCTTTGATTTTAATGGTTGACATGTTTTTGTCTTTTCTTTTTCTTTTAATTGTTTTCATTTCTTTATTTTTCCTTCTCCTTCTTCCTGAAGCAATTTCTCCAAGAAGGGTGACCAGTCGCCAGCCAACATCTGCGGCCAGTGGTGGTTAAACTGTATTGACTGTGGCAAAGGCTGGAGGACCCATGTCCCCGTCCCATGAATTGCCCTGCCCTAAACTTCAAGTTGCAGGGGGAAATTGTGGCTGATTTTCCATCTCCTCCTTCCTCAAGTAACTTGTTCTGGATGGGTGACTCATCGACCGCCAACATTTATTGCCATTGGTGGTTAAAAGGATATTGCTGGAGGCCGCCACCAGAGTATTCCTGTCCCCGTCTCATGAGTTGCCCCACCCTGCACTCCAAGAGGAAAATTGTCCCGTATAGATGGGGCAACGTGGGAGCATATTCTTTCTCTTGGTCCTCCCACTCCTTTCTTTTGATTGAAATAACTCGCATTATGAAGCATAAAGGTCCAAGTTCAAGACCATTCATGCATCCAAGCGGTCCTCCATTTTACTTTCACAATTGAAATCATTTCGCCTTTCCTTTCAGTTGATTGAACATTAACACTTTCGCTATATCCTATCCTTGTTTGTCCACCTCACGTCAGAGTAGTCTCTTAAGTCTTTATCTTGCTTTCTATTGCTCTGTTTTTCTTTTTTCCATCAATTAACTTCTTCTCATATTGTCTTCCTCTTGAAAATATCCTTTTAACCACCACTGGCAATAAACTGGACCCGTCTCATGAATTTCCCCGCCCTACACTCCAAGAGGAAAATTGTCCCATATAGGCGGAGCATTGCGGGCGCATATTCTTTCTCTTGGTCCTCCCATTCCTTTCCATTGATTAAAATTACTCGCATTATGAAGTGTAAAGGTCAAGCTCAAGACCATTCATGCATCCAAGCGGTTCTCTATTTTACTTTCACAATCGAAGTTATTTTGTCTTTCCTTTCAATTGACTGAACATTAACACTTTCGCTATATCCTATCCTTGTTTGTCCACCTCACGTTAGAGTAGTCTCTTAAGTCTTGGAAAAAGTGCCAAAAAAGTCATAAACCTTTTGCATTTGTGCCAATTTAGTCCTAAACCATTTTTTTATGCCAATTCATTCCTAAACCTTTTGCATTGGTGCCAATTTAATCCTAAATATTTTTTTGGTACCAATTCAGTTCTAAACCTTTTTATCTTTGTATCAATTCAGTCCTTCCGGTCAATTTTGGATAGATTTTGCTGACATAGACACCGGCCAGCCAGCGGCCAATCACCGGCACTGACGTGGACAACTTTTAATAATATTTTAATATTTTTTTTGAATTTTTATTTATTTATTTTTCTTATTTTTTTCCCTCCTCCCCTTAATCCTCTAGCCGGTCACCGGACCGACTACCAGCCACTAGCATGACCTCTCCGACCACTAGCGAGGCTCACCCTCGCCAGCGATGATGAAGGCGAGCCTCACCATGGCTGGGCGAGGCTGGACCTCGCCGGATCTAGCGAGGTCATGCCTTGCCCAGCCACCGGCGACGCTCGCCCTCTCTAGCGACGGCGAAGGCGAACCTCGCCATGGCTAGGTGAGGCTAGACCTCGGTGGATTTGGCGAGGTCGTGCCTCGCCCAGCCGCCGACGAGGCTCGAGCCCTCGTGGGAGGCCGCGACGAGCAAGGGTTCGAGCCTCGTCGGCCACTGTGCAAGGCATGACCTCGCTGGATTCGGCGAGGTCTAGCCTGGCCCAGCCATGGCGAGGCTCGCCTTCACCGTCGTTGGCGAGGGCAAGCCTTGCTAGTGGGCGAGGAGGTTGCGCCAGTGGCCAGCGACCGGCTAGAGGATTGAGGGGGGGAGAGAAAAAAAAATAAATAAAAATTCAAAAAATATTAAAATATTATTAAAAGTTATCCACATCAGTACCTGTGATCGGTCATCGGCTGACCGACATCCACGCCAGCAAAATCTGAGCAAAATTAGCCGGAATGACTAAATTAGCACAAAAACAAAAATGTTTAGGACTAAATTGGCACAAATATAAAAGGTTTAAGATTGAATTGACACCAAAAAAATGTTTAGGATTAAATTAGCACCTATACAAAAGGTTTAGAACTGAATTGGCATAAAAAAAAGTGTAGGACTAAATTGGCACAAACGCAAAAAGTTTAGGACTTTTTTTGGCACTTTTCCCCTTAAGTCTTTTTCTTGCTTTCTATTGCTCTTTTTTTTTCTTTTTTCCATTAGTTAACTACTTCTTCTCGTACTGTCTTCCTCTTGAAAATATCCTTTTAACCACCAATGGCAATAAACTGGAGGACTTTTGTCCCCGTTTCATGAATTTCCCTGCCCTACACTTCAAGAGGAAAATTGTCCCATATAAGCGGGGCATCATAGGGCGCATATTCTTATTCTTTCTCTTGGTCCTCCCATTCCTTTCCTTTGATTAAAATAACTTGCATTGTGAAGTGTAAAGGTCCAAGCTTAAGACCGTTCATGCATCCAAGTGGTCCTCCATTTTACTTCACAATCGAAGTCATTTCGCCTTTCTTTTCAGTTGACTGAACATTAACACTTTCGCTCTATCCTATCCTTGTTTGTCCACCTTACGTTAGAGTAGTCTCTTAAGTCTTTCTCTTGCTCTCTCTATTGCTCTTTTTTTTTCCATCAATTAATTTCTTCTCATATTGTCTTCCTCTTGAAAATATCCTTTTAACCACCAATGGTAATAAACTGGACGACTCCTGTCCCCGTCTCATGAATTTCCCCGCCCTACACTCCAAGAGGAAAATTGTCCCGTATAGGCGGGGCATCGCAGGGCGCATATTCTTTCTCTTGGTCCTCCTATTCCTTTCCTTCGATTAAAATAACTTGCATTATAAAGTGTAAAGGTCCAAGCTGAAGACCATTCATGCATCCAAGTGGTCCTCCATTTTATTTTCACAATTGAAGTCATTTCGCCTTTCCTTTTAGTTGATTGAACATTAACACTTTCGCTATATCCTATCCTTGTTTGTCCACCTTACGTCAGAGTAGTCTCTTAAGTCTTTCTCTTGCTCTCTCTATTGCTCCTTTTTTTTTATTTTTTCCATCAATTAATTTCTTCTCATATTGTCTTCCTCTTGAAAATATCCTTTTAACCACCAATGGTAATAAACTGGACGACTCCTGTCCCCATCTCATGAATTTCCCCGCCCTACACTCCAAGAGGAAAATTGCCCCGTATAGGCGGGGCATCATGGGGCACGTATTCTTTCTCTTGGTTCTTCCATTCCGTTCCTTTGATTGAAACAACTCACATTAGGAAGTGTAAAGATCCAAGCTCAAGACCATTCATGCATCCAAGCGTACTCCATTTTACTTTCACAATCGAAGTCATTTCACCTTTCCTTTCAATTGACTGAACATTAACACTTTCGCTATATCCTATCCTTGTTTGTCCACCTCACGTCAGACTAGTCTCTTAAGTCTTTCTCTTGCTCTTTGTATTGCTCTTCTTTAATTTTTTTTCCATCAATTAACTTCTTCTCATATTGTCTTCCTCTTGAAAATATCCTTTTAGCCACCAATGGCAATAAATGTTGGCTGCTGACGAGTCCCCCATCGTGGGGTGAATATTCTATCCATTTGATAAGCAATTTTTATTTTTTATTTTTAACATACGCGTTCAACAAACACTTCTCAATGAAGTATTTAACAAAGTCTATAAAATTTTATTTTATTTTTTGGAGCTTGATTAGCTTTGAAATTTAACTTTTATTTAATGCTGATCGTTCCAAATTTGTAAAGACATACGAATTTGATATTAAATTATATATTTTTTATATGCTTTTTGTAGGTAAAATAATTGTTCTTAAATTGATTAGGAACAAATAGGGTTTACATTAAGGGGGGTCCAATGCCTCAATTAAAAAACATCTAATCCAGATCTGACCATGTGCATTTTCAATATCTAGTCCATCTCTTCAACCATCACCACATACATATGTCTCGTGTGAGATTGAGTCACGTGGCATGCTCATTTGCAAGCATTATTTGTTAATTTACTTTTGATGGTTACTTTAATAAATCTCTAATCCTATCAAATCTCTAATTATGCATCTCTAGTTCTTATGCATATTTTAATTATAAATCTCTAATCAATGTAAAAGAAGCAAAAGAATTTTTTATATTTTGGTAATAAATGTCTAAGTGGGTAAAGCTCACGTGAGGTTGAACCTAAAGGGATGTATCGAGAATCGAAACAGAACGATCACGCAAAAAACAGAGAAAATAGACGATGCACGAATTTACCCAGGTTCACTCTCGAATAAGGTTACGTCCTGCAAAGAGACTTTACTATATTTTTCGGTTTACAGCCACTCAACTCATTACAATAATCAGAAAAACGAGCAAAATATATATATGCCCCAAACGGGCCCAAAACCTAAACCTATATGAAATCTCTTAATTTCGCACCGTACGGACCAGCCCAAACCCGTTGAGGTTTCGAGGGCGCTGCCCCCGAGCCTCCGCCCGCTCACCAGCAAGCGGGGCAGCCGTTCGCTGACCGGGCAGCGGAACCCCCGTCGGGGGGCGCTCCCCCCGAACCCCCGCCCGCTAATTGGGCAGCGGGGCACCTGTGTCGAGGCACTGCCCCCGAACCCCCGCATTCCGCACGCATGGGTCACATGTCATCAGACAACACTTTAATTTCCCTAAGCTTACGTGGGCGTACCCGGTGTGAGAAACAAGGGTCCCCGAAGTATTCGCTAACTCTAACAGAACCATGTGGAATAATCACATGTGAGCTTTATCTAGTAATTTTCTTTTATGATCACTTTAACAAATCTCAAATTCTAGCAAATCTAATTTTGCATCTCTAAGTTTTATGCATATTTTTGTAATAAATCACTAATCGATGCATGAGAAGTTAAGAATTATGCAGGTTTTGTAGTACGGCGATGTATCGTTCTCCTGCATGTCAGGCCCAAGATTGGATGTTGAATCACAAGTTCAAATGTACATTGATCGAAAGATGAACCTGTAATTCCTACATTGAAAAGTTTCCAAGTCAGATTTTTTATTTCCATCTTAGGTTGGTTATTCATCTGTAAATCGCTTTCAAATCAATATAAGCTGTGCATCCGATGCTCTGTTCTTTACTATCTTATTATCTATTTGATTTTACGAAAAAAAATCTTCCATATGTGGTATAAGGGCTAAGAATATGTGGGTTTATTGGAAATCTCGCGAGTTTGACATAAAAAAGTGGGGATAAACAAAATTTGGTGTGAATGAGAAGATGCTATTCCGACAAAAAAATGGCAGAAAGCGTGAATTGATGGGCTGATCCTTTCTTAGATTAATCGATGCATCGGATGTGGAAAGTAGGAATATGGGGACGATCCTTTCTTAGATTCGTAAGTAAATTAGGAAAGTCATATATTCATCCTTTCCTTTTCATACTCAAATAGCACTAGAGAGATTCATTATAAGGAAATGAATAACTTGCTACTTTTGATGTCATCTGTGTCTCATCCGCCCAAGTAAAGAAGCGGCAAAAAGTTTCTCCCTGATCAAATGCAGTTGGGTCGCAACTTTGTCGATGCTCATCCGTCTTCTAGGCTCCAGCACAAAGCAAGCGAGTCCAATACGATATATTGTTTCCAAACATTCTTGAAGCATGCGTTTTCTTTCGTGAAGCGAATCTTTGGAACTGTTGTCGCTCTCTCCTTCGTGAAGCAGCGCGGGATGGGTAATCTCCATAGCTCGTTGGGGGCAGAGCGTCAGCAACATAATTATGAAGATTCAAAGTCTCTATCAATATATCGCTAGTAGGACTTAACCCCTTGAATATCTCTAACAAGAGTATGCCATAACTATAGACATCACCTTCTCTTGAGACCTGGCTTCCATTAGCATATTTCACAGTTTACACATGCCGTGATGTAAGAAATGCCAAAAACAAGAATTTGAATTCACAAAAACACTAGTCTCTAAGCTTTCTTTGGGGGGGGGGTGTTGTTTGAGATGTTTACCGGAAGCGGCATAATCAATTGTTCCTCTTAAACTAGCAGAATTCATGTTTGCTCTAGTGTCAGATGTGAATTCGAGGACAATCTTCGCCAACCCAAAGTCACCAACATGTCCTACCATGTTAGCATCTAGAAGGACATTGCTTGGCTGTAGATCACAATGAATTATTGGGCTTTCGCATTGATTATGGAGATAATCTAATGCATAAGCAACATCAATGGAAATGTTTATCCTTTGGACGAGATGCAATTTCTTCGAGTGCCCATCTGCATCATTTGGAGTTGAATTTAGGTGCAGCCACTCTTCTAGGCTGCCATTGACCATGAACTCGTAAACTAAAGCCTTAAACTCCTCACCTTTATAATCAATGCCTGAGCACACCATCAAGATTTTTACAAGATTTCGGTGTTTTATATGCTTTAAAGTCTCGCACTCAGCTTTGAAGCTCTCAAGAGCACCATACCACATTAAATTAAGCACCTTCACCACAATGAGATTTCCATTCTCCTGGAGCAGCCCCTTATAGACAGACCCAAAACTTCCGGTTCCAATTAGATTAGTCGAAGAAAAACCATCGGTTGCTTTTAGAAGTGTTCCATAAGACAGATTCGGTAATGAATCATCTCAAGAGCTTGAAATCGGCTCATTTTTTTTTCTGCTTTAACCATCATAGATATAGGAAAGTGACAATGAGAGTTCTTCCGAGAAGACCAAAAACAACGGCTATGGTGAGTTTCAACTTTTGGACTCCTCCTTTGCTTTTGGAGTTTCGAGAGACACACTCAAGGAGCTTAAATTCAGGCATTCCTCCACATAGCTTTTCATTTCCAAAGACAAAAGTCTCACTCACATTCCTAAAAACTCCTTGGGTGGGTAGCAGGCCTTCCAAATGATTGTAAGATGAATTCAACTTTTCCAAAAACTGAAATGTCTCTAAGAACTTTGGAATTTCAGTATCGAAATTGTTTTTCAAAAGGTCTAGTTCCTCAATGCTTCTTAATGAGCTAATTGGTTGAGGAATGGATCCATGGAAGAGGTTATCTTGCATTCTTAGTACTCTCAGTGCATCACAATTGCCCAGACTGCCTCGGGATTTCACCTTTCAGAATATTTCCTGAGACATCCAACTCATCCAAATGTTTCAAGTTCCCTATTTCCATTGGAAGGATTCCACTTAGATGGTTCTAAGACAAATTCAAATAGATGAGGCTCCCAGCCTCGGGGAATATTACGGGACCAATAAGATTGTTACTAGAAAGATCTGGTCTTGTCAAGGTTTGGTACCGCTATAGGTATGAAGGAATCGGCCTTCGAAGTTATTTTCTGAAAGATATAAAAAGATCAATCTCTGTAGATTTTGCAAAGAGGATGGGATTTTGCCAGATAGATTATTGCCTGACAAGACAAGTGTTGCAAGGTTCGAAAGGTTTCCTAAATTTGACGAGATTAGACCCGAAAGAAGGTTGCCTCCCATGTGTAATCTTGGAAAGGTCACAAGATTACCAATCTCTCTCAGGATTTCACCTGATATCAGATTCTGGCCTACTCCTAGAATTGTTAAATTAGTGGAGAAATTACCAAAGCATATTGGAAGCGTCCCACCAAATCTATTTTCATTCATCTCTAATAGCTCCAAGTTAGTTGCATTTGTTAGGGAGCAAAGGAAGCTCAGTTCATATGCATCGGACCCTCCACTGCCAAGATAATTAGTGAATAAGGTAACCCACTCAAGGCTACGAAGATTTGCCAATGAAGGGACCTTTCCGGAGAACTCATTGCCTCCAAGTGCGAGAAAACTTAGATTTGTGGCATTGGATATCGACAAAGGAATTGATCCAGCAAACTGGTTAAAAGATATGCTCAGAACTTGAAGGTTTGGTAGAGTGAATCCTATATCTTCAGGAAAATTGCCGTGCATCTAGTTCATAGGTACATCGATTCCAGTCAGCGAAGAAAAGTTGAAGACTAAAGGTAGAATGGTACTCGAAAGCCCATTGCTTCCAAAGGCGAACCCTTTTAGTTTGGTTAGTCCATCTAGAGATTGGGGAATAATCCCACTTAAACCATTTTGGTTACAAAAAATCCATTGCAGGGATGATAAGTTCCCTACGAAAGAAGGGACGCTGCTAGTTAATTGGTTCGCAGACAAGCTGACCATTTGAAGACTTGACATGGAGCCTAGCTCCATTGGAATTACTCTGGCCAACTGGTTGTACTCAAGGGGGAGAAATACAAGGTTCGAGCAACTTGATAAATTCCTGGGAATCTCGCCAGTAAGTGAATTATTGGATAAGCACAAGATTTGGAGCCAACGCAACCTGCCAATTTGGGGAGGGATTTCAGGACTGAAGCTATTGTTTTGGAGCCACACTTGTCTTAAGAAGCTGAGGTTCTCAATGTGAGGTGAGATGGGTCCTGAGAGTCCATGGGAATGGAGGTTTAGAACTGTGACCCTGAGGCGTTGATGACTGCATGTAACCCCGTACCATTGGCAGAAATCAGTGCTGTCGTTCCACGAGTTAAGAGACCCAAAAGGGTCACTAGTTATTTTGGTCTTGATTACAAGCAATGCAAACCTATCTGTATCGTTAATAGCGGAAACGACTGCACTGAAGCATAACATGAGAAGGGCAGCGAAAGGAAGACAAGAACAACAGAGTTGTGCACAATTGAGACAGGAGTGTCCCATTTTATGAGCATAAATCTGGGCACTAATTCGCTAAGAGAGAGCAAGAAGGAATGAGTAAAGTGATATGTGTTGATAGGGCGCTGGAGCTATATATTGAACAGACTCGCAGAGATGGATTTCTATAAGCTGTGTACACCCTGGAGAATTCTGTCTTGGATGCATTCATACCTCTTTCCCGGTAAGTCATCCCTCCCGTACAGTCGGTTGCGATCGACAACTCAGATCGCTGAGAGGTTCTCCTACGAGCTGATGCGCCGTTGATTGACCTCCCATGGAAACTCCTGTTCCTATTTGGGGAAAAGACCACGAAGCCATTGATCATTGGACACTCCATATACATTATTTTCCACATTCCCACCTCGAATTTCAACCCGTCATATTTCTGTGGAAAGGATCTTTATGCCCTTATTGCTCGAAGCATCGTGGACAAAACGCTTGACTTTTTCACACTTTAATTAGGGTTGACAATTCGCGTGATCAAGTCTAAAATTTCAAAATGTTTTTTTCAATTAAATAATAGTTGAGATGTGTCAATTTGTATCATCTTCAACTTAACTTAGTCATATCGTGTAGGATTTTTTCGATAAATCTCTAACTAGTTCAAGGTCATTCTAACTATGAATTACCACCCCTACCTCTATGAGTGTGACAAATTGTGGAGAGATGATCATTGTTTAATGCGTTATTTAAGTTGCAACAGAAGAAGATGGAGGAGGATTAAGACAAAAAAGCTGATTATCATTAATTCTACCAATTGGGATTACTTTGCACATGTGGTAAACATGAAAAAGAGAAATTACATTAAAAATTCTAAATGCTTTTTTATGAAATGCAATCAAGTTTTAAGTGCTTCAAAAAGCGCAATCAAATTCGAAATGAGTGCAAGTGTTGGCGGCAGCTTTTAATCGCCGCAATTTTAAACCATTTGGATTCGCTCAAAATCATTCATGATTTCGATTATTATCAAATTAGAAAACATGGAGGGAACTATTAATTGAAATTAAGACTCAGATCCATGCAAAAATAGAGTTAGTCCCCCAGCCTCCTTGGCCTCGGTGATGGACTTTGCTCAGTTGATATGCTTGAGTTTCAGAGAGAGAGAGAGAGAGAGAGAGAGAGAGAGAGAGAGAGAGAGAGAGAGAGAGAGAGAGAGAGAGAGAGAGAGAGAGAGAGAGAGAGAGAGAGAGAGAGATTGTGTGTGTGTGCAACAATATTTGTGCGACGAGGGAAGAACGACGAAGCCTGTGGTGACGACGGTGGTGGCGACAACAGCGATGGTGATTGGGTGGTGGTGGTGGATTTGATTTTTTTTTTATAATTTTTTGGCGATAGAGAAGTGAAATTGCTATCCCAATACTAGATAATACTGGGAAACCCAATTCCACATTTCTTGAGGAATCTAACTTCACAAGTAATCCATTTCCAGAATTTGATCTTCTTTCCAAACACATTTAGCTTGCAACAGGATTTCTATTCATAGACTAATCTAATTCCACATGAAACCAAGCAATGGTTTAGAGTAATGTTGGAGCTAGACACACCTAAATCAGGTGCGGTAGGTCCAGTTACAAAATCATGAGAGTTCTATGTGAGGTTTTTTTTTTTTTTGACTCAATTTCCATGTGAGGTTCACGTGACCCAACTGATCACATGAACCGGGCCTATAAATTATGTGTGGGGCAAGGTGAGGCACGTCTTCAAGGGAACAGGGCACCGTGACTCATGAGGGAAAAAACTTTCATTTAATTTTCCTTAAATTTGAAGATATAATTTGTAAAATTTCCATAATAATTATGAAATATTCTACTTTAAACTTGTTCATATTCTATAATTACTAAAAGAATTACAGTCTCGTGAGCTTAGCTCTACTTATTATATTAATGTGTTTGTATTATTAGCTTCTTCTTCTTTTTGCAAATTATTCACTTAATGACACATATTTTTATTTTACTATTAAAATATTTGTTTGCAGTGCTGATAAACAATTGTACTGTACTTCTTATTACAACCTAAATAATCTTTTGATTATCAACCGGAAGACTATATTTTATCCAGGTCATAACCGATTCTTATAATAATTAACAATGACATTCAACATATACTTTCCAATGAAGTATTTAACAAAGTCTAAATGGAAAAGAAAAACTGTATTGTTTGTAGATTTGTTTTTGGTCAAAATATTATGTGGAGATTACGTGCCTTTGAAATTGGACTTTTATTTGATGCTCAACGATCCAAATTCTTGAGGATGTATAAATTTTGACATTAAACATGCTTAATTTTTTCTACTTGCTTGTTTCAAGTACAATAATTGCTCTTAAATTGATGGGGAATAAATAGTGTTTACAAGAAACATCTAATCCAGAGCTCTACATGTGCATTTTCATCATCTTAATCCATCCTCGTCAATCATCACACCCCGCCCCAACTCACACACATGTATAGGAGATAGGAGTCCGCACGACGGGGGATCATTCCCTGTGAATTTTAATATATAATCACACCCCGCCCCAACTCACACACATGTATAGTTATGAATTATTAGAAGAATTATTTTTTCCATAATTTTTTTTCTGTTTTAAACTTGTTTATATTCCATAATCATTAAAAGAATCACAATCTCATGAGCTTAACTCTACCTATTTATATGAATGCGTTTGTATTCACTTAATAACATATACGTTTTTTTACTATTAAGTGTGCGACAAATTATAATAGGGTATATGATATTATAATCAAATCTTCATATAGTAGGGTATGTGATATATTAACCCGTCCTGTCCTATGAATTGCCCCGCCTTGCGCTTTCACGGGGAAAATTGTCTCGGTCAGGGTAGGGCAACGCAGGACGCAAATTCATTCTCTCGTTCCTTTTCTTTAATTTGCGATTCTAATTATAAATCTTTTTTTTCTTTGTGATATTGAATCAATCGACCGACGTACCTTTGGCATACCTTGAACCTAGCCCAACTTCTATACTTTCTGGAAGCTGTGTTAGATCCTGAAGACTTCTTACTGGTATGCATTCATACAAATTTTCCCAGCAAGTCATGCCCACTGTTTGAGGAAAAGACCCCCGCATTTGATGACAAATATAGACATTATTTCTCACGTTCAGACCACTTTTCCATGTCTAATTTGTTCTACCTTTTGTTCACAAATTTTATAAAGGTCCATTACCGTCACTCACACGTTATTTTCCATGTTTCCAAGGCGAATTTGAACCCAAGTCATATTTCTGTGGAAAAGGGGCATTGCCTCCTTATTCAGCGGAACACCAAATGGTGATTGCAAAGAGATTTTTTTTCAATTGAACATTAGTGAAAGTGCGCCAATTTGTGTTGTCTTTGTGAATTAGCTCACTCGTGTCGTGTACTGTTTTCCTTGATAAATCTCTGACTTATTCAAGTCCGGCCTTGCAATGAATTGCCACCCCACCTCTACGAGTGTGACAATTTGTGGAGAGAATGATTTTGATGATTGCAAAATTATTTTAACATGTTTAATTGCTTTCTTTAAGTTAGAAAAGGAGGAGGAGGAGGAGGATTAAGACAAGAGTCGATCATCATAAGTAGTACTAATTTGCAGTTATCTCATAAGTTGGAGCCTATGCTCTTCATGGTGATTTCGAGTGCATTGTGCCCACGGTCGAGGTGCATTGGGTCATAGGGTTTTGAAGGAATGGTTCGAGGATCGAGGCAGATGGAGAAAGTGCTTAAAATATGCTCACATCCGGGGTGTGATCATCTAGAGATTGGGCTTCGTTTTCTTTTGATCTCTTGCGTGAAATGTATACTAATGGAACAATAATCGGGTGATTCCATCTTGAATCGATGGTTGAAATCATCCCCTTTTACTTTGTTACATAGCATGATTGGATAATGGGCTACTAGAGCCTTTTTGGTGAGATGGTGGTTGAACGATAGCTGTGTTGTTACCACCCACCTGGGTGGCACTGCTGGAGCGCGCACTCTTCCTCTCGCAAAAGGTTGAGTGTTCGAATCCCGGGCGCTGCAGGGTGACTTAACCGGTGGCACGTGTGTGGTGGCTAGCACGTGCTGCCCCCAGGGTTTACTCCCCGGCTGTCGGCCGTGCGGGGGTCCCCTGGGTTACCAAAAAAAAAAAAACGATAGCTGTGTTGTGCTTGGCTGTGCTGAAAAGTGGATTGTAACTTCTGTGCTTGGTGATATATATTTTAAAGTTGCAACACCTCAAAATTGGCTGAGGTCACCTCTTGAAAGTTTCTATACACTGATCTAGTTTTGAAAAAGTTGCCATTATTAAGTATTTCGCCCAGAAAATTCAAAGCATGAGTTCTATCCAAAGAGCCATCAAATGGCAATTGGCACTATTCACACGATGGGCTAAACTTGTGACATTTTAATCATTGATGTATCTATCTCTCAATGGATTTTGCCGACAATATGAAACTACCCCGGTCAGTTTGGGCTCTGAAAAAATGCATGTGCCTAAAATCATCAATACAACAAAGAATCGAACACAATGTCAAAGAATAAAAAAGATCCATACATACATTGGGCTTCAAGCCGTACGCAAAACTCAAAGGCGACTAATAGAACAACCTCACATTCATCCCAGTTGGCATTACAATAGTGGAGGCCAAAGTACTTTGGGTTGCTATCGTCGTTCAAGTATCATATTGAGCCGGAAAACCATGCAAACATAACAAGGTCACTAGGCTGCATAAACTATTGCTCCTCTTTTTGCCTATCCTTTCCACATGATTAACATTATAAACCATGTGTGACTAGAATAACTGAAAATGTCTTAAGTGATTTGGCTAATTAGTTCCTAACGCCATGGATTTCATTCAAAATCTTGCCTTTCCCGCTGTACTAGTTGGCCTAGCAAGTAGAAGAATTAATTCGAATTCTTTTACTTTTGATGTCATCCAGTGAAGTTGCGGTGGCCTCTGCATAATGGACTAGCTGACGAACATTGTTGACACCTATTTTTAATTTGCCCAAAATTAATCGCATAAAATTTAGGAGTTAATTTTCTTTAATTCCTAAAACAAAAAAATATTTCTATTTAAATGCATTGCATATAGACATTAGGCATATTTGCATTAATAGGGCCTATTAAAGCATATTTTCTTAATTAATTTTTAAAAAAAATTAATCAAAATTTAATTAAAAAAAATCGGATCGGGCCAGACCAACGCCGGCCCAACCCAACCCTCTTTTCCTCTTTTCTTCCTCCCCCGCACTGGCCCAGGCCCTTTTTCTTTTTTTCTTTCTCCCCCCTACGCGGGCCAGCCAGCCTTTTTTTCTTCCTTTTCTTCCCCTCGCTCGAGCTAGGCCTGGCCCGGCCCAGCACCCTTTTCCTTCCTTCTTCCCCCCCGCTGGCTGTCTCTTTCTCCGCCCCTGTGCTCCTCTGTTTCTGACGTCGGCTAGACGAGCGGCCAAGCGCAGCTATGCTGTCCCCATCCGATCAGAGGGAGCCGAAGAAGCACGCCATGGGACTGGCCATTAAGGCCAATCTCATCTTCCCCATTTCCTGGTCTCTCTCTCTCTCCTTCTTCCTCTGCCGTTCCTCACAGAACTGGCCCCCCTCTCAACCGGCCTAAATGGCTGCGAAAGTTGCAAGCCAGGATAGGCCGGTGCAGGCCATCGTCACCAGACGTAATGGAGCAGGGGGCACGTCGGTCCTCAACTATATATAGCTAGAGAGAGAGAGAGGCCCGGTCAGCAATTTTCAAAGAAAAACAGAGACAGAGAGAAGAGAGAGAACAAAGAGAGAATTAGAGAAAAGAGAGAGAGAGAGAGAGAGAGAGGAGATTTGGCTTCTACAGGTTCCTAGCAGCGTCACCGTCGCCCCCCGATCAGCCGGAAGCCCCTTGCACGCGCCGTTGACGGTGAGATTCCCCCCGAGTCTCGACCGCCCTGTTTTGCTTTGTTTTTTTGCTCGGTTTGGACGGGACCTGCGTCGGCCGTTTCGCGCCAGCCCCGGCCCATACCGCCGTCCCCTGCCGTCGATGTGTTGTCACCGAAGGTAGGCAGGGTCACCTGAATCCACCAGTTTGCCGGAACAGGTCGAAATCTCCTGTTTTTGGTCATGCACACCATCTACTCGACAAAATGCCTCAAAGAAACCGGTTTTTTAATTTGGTTGCTAGCCGGCGAGTGGCGGTCGGACAGTGACCCCATGTGGCTTGCGAGGCTCGATGGTGTTCACAGAAGCTGAATTGGGGGCGGCGCCGGTATGGGTCGGTCAGCGGAAGGCCAATTTTGGCTCCGCCAGCGTCCCCGCATGTTTGAACACACCGAGGTGACCCGACCCGACCTAGGTCTGTTGACCCGGGTTGGTTCCAACCCAGATCAGCTGACCCGACCCCGGTCAACGCCCCGAGTCGGATCCGTTGACCCGGGTCTGTCCGATTGGCCCGGTTTAGCTGATCCGACCCGGGTCAACGCTCGGGTCGAATCCGTTGAGCCGGGTCGGTTCTGACTTGGTCCGGATCCACCGACCCGATTCTTTTTTATTTTATTTTTTAAAAAAAAAATCAAAAAAATTTTTCCCTTCTCGTATTTTTTTATTATTATTTTTTCAAAAAAGAAATTCGTATTTATTTTATTTTATCTTATCTTATTTTATTTTTAAAAAATTTTCAATTTTTTTTAAAATTATGTGATATATTTGTTGTTTTAATTTATTGTGATTTTATTATGCATTTTTTTTTATCTTGTTTAAATTAGGCAAGCTTGAGATTGCGCGGTAGCGTTTTGCATGTTATTTTTATTATTGTTGCATTATTATGCATTTTTTTAATATAATTGCATGAGATGTTGTGTTTTTTAATGTCATCTGACTTAGTTAGAGCTAGAACCTAGGCTGCATATATATCCTGACTGCTGATCGTTTATGCTTATGCACTCATTTGATCACCTCACATGTTAGGAGAAAGGTCCTAAAATCAATTCAAATTGCCTGACAAATATTTTTCAAAAAATGAACAGGGTAAAAAGGTACCGAAAGGGCCTTAGTTATCCAACTAGTGTAACCAAGTTTTCGTACTCATTTAATATCTGGTTCGTAGGAATAGGATAATCCTCCCATCACCCTATTTGTGTTTCTAATCGACCCACCCAAATCGATTAGTGGCGACTCCTTGGTATAAATCATTGGCATGTTAAAAACTTAAACCCTAAGTCACAATATGGTATGGGCTTGGGAGAGCATGAGTTAAGTCCTAAACCTAGACTTAGCACGTACCAGGCGAGTCCCCATTCTTTCACCATGTTGTCAATGTAAAAAGAAGGTGGAGGTCGGTCACGACAAACTGGCGACTCCACTAGGGACTTGCATTTTTTAAGTGGACTTAAGCTAAAATTTTTATCCTGTTCAAAATAATTTTTATTTGGCAGTAAGGACTCCAGGTATGATCCTGACATTAAGGTGTTATTTGTCTTGCAGGTTAGAATTGATTGTTTATAAATTATTGTGCGTGCTTTAATGATTTAGCACTATACTATTGCACACACAACCACGCTGCCGGACATGGGCCGCAATAGGGCATTTTAGGATGGTGTTAAGGAAGATACGATCTCGAATGCGAGCTTGCGATATATAGGTTGCCTTTCTTTTTCCTAAAATTTATTTCTAAAAATCGTAAAGAAATATCTTTAGCCACTATTCACGTGACTATAAAATATTCCTTTCGATGTGACCAAGGTTAAAAGGATTTGACACCAACGTAAAACTGCAACGGTCAGGCACCCTTTTAATTTCACTTTGTTGAGCCAGTTTAGATAAAAATCAAATCTCACTCCTCATGTGTATGTTGTTGTGATTGTCATGTTTCAAGGAAAGGTATATATTTTATCCATTCTCATTTTATTAGACAGCTTACTTATTCAATTGATTTATATTGTTAGGCCACCTGTTGATTGCAATCTATATACGAGGGATACGCTTATTGTAGAATTTTTCCGTTAAAAAAAGTGACTCCGAGAGACTGTGGCTTCCCTATCGTTTATAGAATAAGTATCCGGGATGGCACCCTTTTGTTAAAAGCCTCTGTCTTTTATATTTTTCTAGTATTTATGTTTAGCGGTTTTGGTTTTCTTTTTTAAAAGTATTTATGAATTGTACTAATGTTAATATGACTCGACCTGCTTTTTATTCTATAAATAAAACTTTTTGGGCCTTAATGACACCACCGTGGCCTTTGGCCCAGTGGTATCCGGGAATAAGCGAAAACGCTCCGGGGCGATCGGGGTTTGAACCTCGGGGATGCCGCCTGTAATGTTAATATTAATAAAAACCATTTTTTCTTCTTTTTCTTTGTAAATAAAGAAAATAGATAATAATATTATGACTAGGTCATAAAATGATTCTTTATTGGGCATTATACTCATTCATTTTAACATTTTCATAGGTAGTTACAAAAAAATGGCCAAAGAAAACATTCGTCTCAATAACATAGAAGACGAGATGAAGTTGGTCCTCAACGCGATCCAAAATCTCACAAAGCAGGTGGAATTCATTCAGGGCAAGCTCACGCCTACACCTGCAGCAATCGAGGTGATGCTACCACCACCGTCTACTGAAAAAGACAAAGCCTCCGCTAGCAATAGCAAAATGCCCCCGCTAGAGGATGATCTGTTTTCCCTTGCCGTCAGGAAGCCTGAACTTGAAGCTGTACCGATGACAAAGCATGACAAACGCCTTGTAAGGGTCAAGGAGATGCTGAAATAGCTACATGGCCCGCAAAATGCTGTACCACTTGATCTGTCTATATACAAACGAGTCATAGTACTAGAAAAGTTCAAGATACCGAAATTCGGGAAGTATGATGGTACTTCATGCCCCAGACACCATTTATACATGTATCATGTGCGGATGACTCAGTACGTAGATAATGAACCCCTCATGATTCAAATCTTTCAAGCGAGTTTAACGAGGCTAGTCTTGACATGGTATATGTCAAAAGATGTTGATGCTTTTAAGTCTTGGGATGATGCCGCTGATGTATTCCTCAAGCAGTATCAATTTAACCTCGATGTCACCTTTACTTGTGACAATTTGGAACGCACTGAAAAGAAGAAGAGTGAGTCCTTCAAAAAGTATGCTACCAGATGGAGAAATTTGACCGCCCAAGTTACCCCACAACTCACTGATCATGAACAAATGAAGTTGTTCATAAAGTCTCTTCCATATGAATATAGACATCGCCTAATTGGTGCCACTGCTGAATTCTTTAATTGTCTTGTTCCTGTGGGCAAACGAATCAAAATGGGATTGCGTGAGGGGTGGTTCACAGACCTCACTTCCACAAGCAAGAAACTCGGCATGAAGAAGAAGAAAGAATCCCTGACAAATGCGGATGTTGCATACACCCAAACCGTTCATCCTTCCCCAATGATTCAGATGAGCAGTGGATAACAACCGGTCTCAGGCCGCCAGGCGCCCCAAAGGTGAAATAACAAAAAGTAGTTCATGCCACTCCCTTTGCCTATGTCTCAGATCCTGCCTATTCTTCTGAAAAAGAGGTTGCTTGCTAAAGAGCCAAAGCGTAAAAATTCTCAGCATTTCCCCAACTACAATCCCTCTAAGACATGTGACTATCATTTGGGCGAAATGAGACATTCCGTCAATGACTGTATTATCTTGAAAAATAAGGTCCAGAAATTATTGGATGCAAAGATGTTTTCATTCCGCAACGCACCACCCAATCAAGCAGGAGGCGCGGATATCGTCATTGAGTAAACTGAAGACTCAATTTTCCTTCCTTAGAATAGAGGCATATTTAATAGTTTGAATCCTCTCCTATGTGGGAGTCTTTCTTATTTTCGAAAATCTCAGCTATTTTCTAAGATTCTCAGTTCTCTGTTTTTTTTTTAATTATGCTTGGAATTTTAGTATTGCAATTTCCATTCCAACAAATGTAATTTGCCTGAATTATTCAAAAGAATGTTTTGTTTTGAGGGCATGAGGTAGCATACCAAACCAGCCCGTTGATGATATCTTGCCACGAAGAGGAAAGTATTCTGAGGCCTGGGCTATCTCATGCTTCCTCGTTTCTAAACATTTTAAAAAATCAAAGACATTTCACATTTCTTCAAAAGACAAAGTTTTAAGAGGAAAAGGACAATGAAAGAATCCATATCCCCATTTGTTTTTCTGATCAATTTACTCTGTGTTTTAGGAATAATCTTGCGACTTGCGAGAGAATTAGTACAATCCAGCCCGATGATGTAGATACTGACAGCAGCGATTCTGACGATTTAAGTGATGATCCCACTGAAATCCAAAGAAATTGGGAGCAATATGAACAAATCAAGCCCCTTACAACTGAAGATACCGTTACCATCAATTTGGATGGTACTCAGGAGCCAAAAGAAGTGAAGATTGGGGCCAACCTTCCCGAAGAGAAAGCCATATTTTTTATCGCTCTCCTCAAAGAGTATCAAGACGTCTTCGCATGGTCTTATTCTGATATGCCAAGACTAGACCCTCGGATTGTTGAACACAGTTTGCCTACCAATCCCGACATGCCTCCCAAAAAGCAAAGGTTGCGAAGGACCAAACCCGAGCTGTCGAAAAAGATCGAAGAAGAAGTGATGAAGCTGTTGAAAGTAGGGTTCATCGAAGTTTCGCAATACCCTGATTGGGTACCAAACATCGTCCCAATGAAGAAGAAGGACGGTCGAATTTGAGTTTGCGTTGATTACCGTGATTTGAATAAAGCCAGTCCAAAAGATGACTTTCCGCTTCCTCACATAAATGTCCTTGGAGATAGAACTGCTGGATTCGAACTATTTTCTTTCATGAATGGATTCTCTGGGTACAACCAGATAAGGATGAATGATAAGGACAAGGAGAAGACGGCGTTCATCACTCTGTGGGGGACCTTTCACTATAGGGTTATGCCTTTTGGTTATGCCTTGTAGATAGAACTGCTGGATTCGAATTATTTTCTTTCATGAATGGATTCTCTGGGTATAACCAGATAAGGATGAACGATAAGGACAAGGAGAAGACGGCGTTCATCACTCTGTGGGGGACCTTTCACTACAGGGTTATGCCTTTTGATTTGAAGAATGTCAGGGTAACATACCAACGTGCTATGGTCACTCTCTTTCATGACCTAATGCACAAAGAAATTGAAGTTTATATCGATGACATGATCGCCAAGACCAGGTACGGAGAAGACCACATTGAAGCCTTGAAGAAGCTATTCAGCCGGTTGTGTGAGTTCAAATTACGCCTAAACCCTGCAAAGTGTATATTCGGGGCGACCTCTGGTAAGTTACCCGGATTCATTGTGAGTAGTAAGGGGATTAAGGTCGACCCCTCAAAAGTCAAAGCAATATGTGAATTGCAACTCCCGTCCACAGTAAAGGTGGTCAGAAGCCTTTTGGGAAGATTGAACTATATTGCTCGATTCATCTCCCAACTCTCTGAGATTGAGCGGCCTTTCTTCAAACTTCTTAGGAAAGACGCTCAGATCAACTGGGATGAAGACTGTCAAGAGGCATTTGAAAAGCTAAAGCAGTATTTGATGAATCCCACGGTACTAGTTCTACCAGTCTCAGGGCATCCTCTAACTCTCTATTTAACGATTCACAGTGAATCATTAAGAGCCCTATCAGCCCAGAGCCATCCCGACGATGGAAAAGAACGAACCATCTATTATCTGAGTAAGAAATTCACCATTTCGGAATAAAATTATTCTGAATCTGAGAAAACATGTGTCACATTGGTATGGGTGCTGCATAGGCTCTGGCAATATACTTTGCACCACCAGACATTCCTCGTAACTGAAAACAACCCTATCCAATATTTGCTTAACCGACCGACATTAGTGAGAAAATTAGCCAAATGGCAAATTCTACTTTCAGAAATTGACATCCAAACATCATCACAGAAATCAGTAAAAGGTCGAGTGATCGCTGATATGCTAGCTGAATGCCCTGGGGAAACACATGAGGACAATCTTCCAGATGATTGCACTTTATCAATAGAGGAACACACATGGACCATGTTTTTCGATGGAGCAGTAAACCTATCTAGCTCTAGCACCGGGGCAGTCTTGATATCCCCATATGGGCAGCATTATCCTGTGGCCGCGAAATTGGTGTTTCCTTGCACCAACAATATAGTCGAGTATGAAGCATGTATTCTCAGTTTACAAGCATCAATTGATATAAAAATAGCCAAACTAAAAGTGTTTGGCGATTCTGCCTTAATCATACTCCAGACTGTGGGTGAATGGAAGACTAGGGATACTAAACTAGTACCCTATCATGACTATTTGGAAGAATTGATTTCAGAATTTGATGAGGTCTCGTTTGACTACCTGTCTAGATCTCATAATCAATTCGCCGATGCACTGGCCACACTATCGTCCATGTTGCAGGTTACCAATGGTTTGGAAATAGAACCTCTGAAGATTGAAGTCCTAACCAGACCGGCCCATTGCATGACCGTGACTGAGGAACCTAATGGTAAACCATGGTATTAAGATATCATGAACTACATCAAGGAGCAGTAGTTCCTGAAGGGATTGGCTCTGCAAACAGAAGGTACATAATGAAAATGGCAACGAAGTTCTTCGTCAATGGTGAAAATTTGTATAAGAGGTCTTATGACTCTGTTTTGCTAAGATGTGTGAATGCGACAAAAGCAACGCGGATCATGCAAGAATTGCATGAGTGAGTATGTGGTCCATACATGAATAGACACATGTTGGCTAGAAAATAACAAGATTAAGTTTTTATTGGCTTTCCTTAGAAAGTGATTGCATCCGACACGTTTGAAATTGTTACCGTTGTTAGATCCATGGAAACAAGATAAATGCCCCTCCAACTGAATTACATCAGTTGACTGAGTCATGGCCATTTTCAATGTAGGGCATCGATGTGATCAACCCAATTAACCCGAAGGCATCGAATGGACATCGCTTTATCTTGGTTGCAATTTATTATTTTTCCAAGTGGATCGAGGCCACATCATATGCCAATGTCACTGCTCGGAATATAACGAAATTCATCAAGCGAGATATAATAGCCCGTTATGGCGTCCATAAAGCCATAGTTACAAATAATGGGATGAATCTGAACAACAAGATTGTTGATGATTTACTCAATGAATTCAAAATTCGTCACCTGAATTCATCTCCTTACCGTCCTAAATGAACGGAGCTGTTGAGGCTGTCAACAAAAACATCAAGAAGATCTTAGCCAAACTACTGAGAACTACCGAATTGGCATGAAAGATTGCCTTTCGCATTAATGGCTTACCGAACATCAATTCGAACATCTACTGGGGCAACCCCTTTTTCATTGGTGTATGGCATGGAAGCAGTCCTGCTTGTTGATGTAAAAATTCCCTCACTGCAGGTATTGTCCCATGTGAAACTGTCTAATGCAGAGTAGAAGCAGCAAAAATTGAAGCAGCTGAATATGATTGATGAAAAGTGGCTGAAGACTCTTTGTCATGGGCAATGCTATCAATAGAGGGTAGCCAGATCATTCAACCGAAAGGTGCACCCACGACACTTCAAAGCAGGAGATCTTGTCCTGAGAAAGGTGCTACCACTACTCCTTAAGCTTGGAGGTAAGTTCGCTCCAAACTATAAGGGTCCTTATGTCGTGAAAAAGACACTCCCCGGAAGGGCTCAGATTCTGACTGAGATGGATGGACGTCAATTCTCCAACTCGATCAACTCCAATGCTGTAAAGAAGTACTATTCTTGAGGCCGATCTCGGCAACTACAGAAGTCTCGATGGTAGTCACACCCATGTCCGTCAAAGACCTTTAAAGCAGAAATTAGCTTTGTTACGAAGATCCCCATGCAAGCAATTGCATATGCCCTGTGCATGTCAGGAATCATATGATTCCCGAGGAATCCCTCGACATACCGGAGCTGCATTGACACAGCATGCGTTAACAATAAAACCCTCTATTTAGAAATACCCCTAATTATAGGGGATTTCATTCGAGCTTCGAGACCACAAATATGGAGGAGCAGACTGAGACAGAGAAGGCAGAACAAAGTAAAGACGAGAAAAGACTCTGCTAGCTTTGAAGGTAAAATAGAAGAAGAGTAATTTGTATTGTTCTCAATTCACCCTCAATTCTCTAATTTCTAACATAAGCTCCTGTTTGTTAGAAGGGAATTATCGACATCCGAGAAAACTCAAGGAGTTGCCAGTTTAATCTCAAATGAAGGGAATCACGAAGGGTAATGTTGTATCGTTCCCAATTCCTGTCCCTCAAAGAACCGTTCATTAACACTGTCTTCCTTATTACCTTGCAGGTACATCCTACGATTGCAGCATAGGTAAGTATCTCTTTCCCTAAAAAACTCTTTTCATAAGAGTAGAAAGAAACAAGAAAGAAGAAATAATTAAAGAAAATGGATACTATTTTCTTCCTCAAGTGCATTACGTGGAAAGTAATTTTGCATGATAATTTTAGCTATTTAATTCACAAATTCCCTGTGAGAATCGCGACAATTCTACGAATGGTGTCGAACTGCTCTGATGTATTGAACGAGGTGTGTTAGGATGATGAGAGGCAATTCTTAGTCTATACACATTCTCAAGTACCAAACCCTTGCAAGATGAGCGAAAATGTTTCGTTTCTACAAGGTAAAGGGATTTCTCGCATAAGATACGGTAGCCAAAATGACGAGAGGCAGTTCACTTCTCTACCCCGTACACTATCGTTTATTCGTTGCTTGACCATTTGAGCCCATACACTTAAAGGTTCCTTTTAAATCACCCATATCAAGAACTACCCCACATTGGGACAACTTGAGGTAAATCGGCATCACAGGGAGGATTCAAATTCAGAGGGAGTAAGAAGAGCATCCCTCCCTTTCGATCACCGCTCCCGTGGCTTCGGCCTCGTCGTCTTCACAGGTCCGGCAGTCCTTGACAGAGTCCTCCAAGATAAACACACAATCGACGGCCGAACAGTCGAGGCTAAGAGGGCTTTGTTAGAAAAAAAAGTAGCAAACTAAAGCCTGTCCAAAATGCCAACATCTTATTGATAATAGTGATGTTTTCACTGAGCAAGACAAGAAGGATGAGGAGTTTGTAATATCTAAAATTTTCTATGATCATCAGCGCAACAGCTCACACAAGGTGAAAAGATGAATAGAAATTTTCTTGCTCTCATTTGCATTAATCTTTGAGTGTTTTTATTACAGATGAACTCTCACGATAATTTAAATGCCCTAGAATGACGAAGAGCAATTCTTTTTCTGTCCCATACACTTATATCCCTTGCTAGCCCAATTGAGCCGGTGATTTCATTTCGTACAAACCCAATTGGTGATCATCCCCCACACCAAGGCAAAGCAAAAGTCACCACAGTTTGAGCATCAGAGTCTAAAGTACTGAATCAAGATGAAGACTCTAAGAGCCTAATAACATTATTCTGTTCAAACTTGTTTAGGCTAGTCCTAATAACACCAAAAGAGCAACAAAAAAATGCTAAAAACTAAAGGAATGAAAAAGCAGTATTCCGAGTAAAAGCAAGGCCAATGCTCATGAGTAAAAAATACAAAGAAAAAAAAAGGAGAAGAAGAAAAGCGATGAAAAAATGAAGGGAAAGGAGTCTCTAATTTCTGGATAACTGCTATGAAAAACAATGAAGTTTTAGCTGAGAAGATCTCTAAGCATGATGAAAGGCACTCTCAAATATCTCAAAGATATTAAGTGGTGTAGAATAGACGACCCCAAAGGGTTTAAACTTAAGTTCTTCTTTGATATATATTTCTACTTTAAGAATTATGTCTTGGCAAGGATTTGCTACATGATAGATGAAGACGAACCTATTCTTGAGAAAGCAATTAGGACAGAGATAGAATGGTGTCCAGGAAAATGCTTGACGCAGAAACTCCTCAAGAAAAAGTTGTCAAAAAAGCTAAAACATAGGATTTCCCAAAGAGTTTTCCAAAAGGATCCCGACGGTGGAGAAGAAGACTGGTGATAATGCCAAGATGATCACCAATTCTCACCCCCACACACATTTTTGAGCCCAATGATCATTTCGTTCCTCCAACCTGTGAACCAAGCCTACATTACGTCCCTCGTGAAGTCTCTTTTGACTAGGGCACTTGAATTAACGTGGAATTTCACATGTTCATAAACAACTCCCGAGTAAGTGCGAGCAAGACTACTTCTATCTCTTTTGAAGGGTTCTTGACTTGTAAACCTGGAGATGATTGCAGAATATTTTCTTTCATGACCTTGACTTGGACAGTTTCCTTTGTTAAGCCATTGACCGAGCCAGCATTACGATCCTGAAGAAGACCTCTCAGATTGGTAACATCGTACCGCTTGCAAGAAAACTCAAACCCTTGTTGATGTGATAGCAGTCAGATTGAGTGTTTTCGATATTCCTATCTTAATGGACAAGACAAACAACCCTTTTCAATGAGAGTGAGTGGAAAATCCTTTTTGACTAAAGATCCCTCGTTCAGCATCTCGAGAAGTCCACCTCCTGAGCGAAAATTATTTTGATTGACCCTCGGTGGATGTTTGGTGATGCAAACATGGCAAAATCATCACACATGAACTTTCAAATACACATTCTGGAATAGCCAAGCTTGTCTATCCTTGATGAATGTATACAGGTGTGTGCTAATCATCTTTGACAGCTCAGAGTTTTAATCCCCAGTGATAGGACACGAAAATTCGGGCGCTAGAGAAGCCCTCATTATCATCCCAAGAAAGATATCCCGAAAAAGATTGGGTATTCAGTAGATGATGCATCAAACCTCCGAGAATATGCTCAGGTAAGTACGTTCTGCCATTGCCCGATTCCAAAGTTATGAATTCTTTTCAAACTACCCAGAAGGTAAACCGGGTGTTCCTTTAAAAAAAACAAAAGCATCTTGACTAGCTAGTCAAGATATTTCATACGATATTCTAGAATAGCCTAAGTTGTTTATTTCTCTAATAAATGTGTATGTGTTTGCACAAAGAAAAACTTGTCTGACAACAGACACACCCTTAAGAGGTAGGAACGAGCTCAGGTGCTTATCGTTTAAGTCTTTCCAAGACTTGCTGGCAAGGACCCGCTAGGCAAACTAACAAATCCTCTAGCGAGGACCCCCAGGTGCTCATTGTTTGAGTCTCTCCAAGACCTGCTGGCGAGGACCCACCAGGCAAACCATCAAATCCTCGAGCGAGGACTTAAGGTGCTCATTGTTTGAGTCTCTCCAAGACCTGCTGGCGAGGACCCACCAGGCAAACCAACAAATCCTCGGGCGAGGGCCCCCAGGTGCTCATTGTTTGAGTCTCTCCAAGACCTGTTGGCGAGGACCCACCAAGCAAACCAACAAATCCTTGAGCGAAGAGCCCCGGGTGCTCATTGTTTGAGTCTTTTCAAAACCTGCTGGCGAGAACCCACCAGGCAAACTATCAAATTCTCGGGCGAGGACCCCCAGGTACCCCTTGAACATTGGACCTATCCTCTGTTCACCAAAGCCGTTAGGCGCCCTAGTCAAGACGACCGAAGATAGATTCGGATCCTAGACAAGCAAAATCCAGTCAATCCAGGCGTCCGAAGAAAGGTTCGGGTCTTAGACAAATGAAATCCAGTCAAGGCAACCGAAGATAGGTTCGAGTCCTAAGGCAAACGATTTCCTCAATCACGGCAACCGAAGGTAAGTTCGGGTTCGAGATAAACGAAATCCAGTCGAGACGATTGAAGATAAATTTGGGTCTTAGGCAAGCGATTTCCCCAGTCAAGGTGATCGAAGAAAGGTTCGGGTCCTAGACAAATGAAATCCAGTCAAGGCGACCGAAGATAGGTTCAGGTCTTAGGCAAGCGATTTTCCTAGTCAAGGGGACTAAAGAAAGGTTTGGGTCCTAGACAAACGAAATCCAATCAACGCGACCGAAGATAGGTTGGGGTCTTAGGCGAGCAATTTCCCCAGTCAAGGCGATCGAACAAAAGTTCGGGTCCTCAACATATGATACTAACTATCCGGAATTACTCTATCCTTCGGCAATGTAGGTAGCTCCAAGTATGTTTTTATTTGCTTTAGCACGCATTATCTCATCGCATCATAAAAAAAAGGGACTCACGGTCTCGCCAAAAAATAGCATTCATTGAGCATACATAGGCCAAATTTAGGTGTCATTTTATCTTTGAACGTAACCTCTACGAGCTCAATTTCTGCGAGGTCAATCTCTACGAGCTCATCTTCAAAGAGGGACAGCTGTTGACACTTATTTGTAATTTGCCCAAAATTAATTGCACAAAATTTAGGAGTTTTTTTTTTTGGTAAGGGTAAGAATTTGTATAACTTTTCAAAATACCAATAACAACCTAAGCTCAGACCAAGTCCTGACCAAATTAGGACACAAGCATGTCCAGACAAGGGCAAGACTGGTCCAGCAGGGACTAGATACAAGGAAAGTCAAAAGGCCAACTAAAAACAAGAAATAGGAAAAGAGAAAGGAAACGCTAACACCAATCCAAAGCTTGGAGGTCTTCCTTTGTCTTCGAATCAGCAAAACAACGAACTAGCCAAAAGGCGGGGAACCGAATCACCATGCATGGCCGTAGCACCGGCTAAGAGGCTGATGTCGCATGAGAAGGGGATAAAGTAAGGCCCCACCTTCTTTGGAAGATACGATTCGCAGGAGTATCATCAACCGTCCCAATGGATATAGCTTTGTCCATCACCACTTTGAGGAGGTGTTTGCGCATTCCCGGGATGAAGATTGTCTTGTTTCTGAATACTGCATTATTCCTTTTAGTCCAGATAATATGGCATAATGCACCAAAGGAGAACCTCGATAAGCGATGGGCAAAGGATGGGCCCCCACATACTTGCATGGCCCACTCAATATGCTCTTGCCAAGGTTTGTTGCGCCAGGGAAGGCTACATTTAGTAGCCCAGAATGAAGCCAGTTTACTGGTCGAGGAGCACTCGAAGAAGAGATGATTAATAGAGTCCGGAACTAGGCCACAAAAGGCACATGTAGCATCGGCAATCCTGCGGTTTTGTAAGAGGAAAACCTAGGTGGGTAGCCGATTAACAGAAATAAGCCAAAGGAGGAAGGCGTGGCGAGCAGTGATGCTCCGATCCCAAACGAAAGAATGCCACTTGACCGTAGGACCTTTCCTCCTAATGTGATCCCAAGCATGTGCAACCGAGAAAGCTCCTGAGGAATGAGGCGTCCATGCAAGAACATCTAGTTGGTTATCCAAACGAGGTGGTTGTTCGTCCATCCAGCCCAAAATAGAGTTCAGAGTATTGGAAGGTTGCCAGGTATGTTCAAAAAACCCCTTGACCGAAATGTCTCTTGGGATCCTTGATTGGTATATCTCAGCATTGCTGAAAAGTTGGAACATGGGGCCTCTGTTGTGCCACCAATCAAACCAGAAGGAAACAGAGGACCCGTTCCCAATTCTCCATCGAAACAGCGAGTGGGCCATAGGTCTCATATCCAGGATTTTCTTCCAAGTCCACAAACAAAAGGTGGGTTTGGAGGCCACCCAGAAGTTTGCCTTGTGTAAAAAGTTGGAATGGATCCATTTGCACCACATGGACTCCTTGTCAGTAAAGAGAAGCCATATGTGCTTGAGGGTCAAGGCTCGATTATATTCCACGAGACGTCGAAGCCCAAGGCCACCCTCCTCTTTGGGGAGGCAAACTGTGCTCCACGATACTCTAGCACCACCTGCTCCCATATCAGGGCCTTTCCAGAGGAATTGACGGAGAATGGTCTCAATCCTATCCAAGACAGAAATAGGGATGTAGAAAATGGAGGCCCAATACACTTGCATAGAATACAACACCGACTTGATCAACTGGAGGCGTCCAGCAAAGGAAAGGAACCTCTGAGTCCAAGACCGGGCACGAGCGGTTATGGAATCAACCAGAAATTTACAGTCCTCTTTGCATAATCTAAAGGAGATAATAGGCACACCCAAGTAACGGAAAGGGAGAGTACCTTGTTGGAATCCAAAGCAGTGGAGGATTTGGTCACATAAAGCCTGGTTTCCCCCAGAGAGGAAAACGTTGCTTTTAGTCGGATTTGGTTTCAGTCCAGACCAATCAGAGAACAAATGAAGAGCATCTTTGATTAACTCCACTGAACTGAGGTGTGCTTCTGAGAACAAGAGCATATCATCCGCAAAAAATAGGTGGGACAGGCGGGTCTTTTTACAGCGCCAATACCAATGGAAGTCCCGACTATCTGTTTTGGAATTGAGAATACCAGAGAATACTTCCATAACAAGTATGAAGAGGTACGGCGATAGTGGATCTCCTTGCCGTATACCTCGGGAGCTACCAAAGAAACCATGCAATTCCCCGTTAATAGCAACCGAGAACTTAGCCGTTGATACGCAGGCCATAATCAGTTTAATGAAGGGTTCAGGGAACTGAAATGACAATAAGACCTTCTCAATAAAGTTCCAGTCAACAGTATCATAGGCTTTTTGGAAGTCCACCTTGATTGCACACTTGGGGAGGTAAGCGTTGTGATGGAAGTCCGCAAACAACTCCTGGGCAATCATAATATTGTCGCTAATTCTGCGCCCCTTGACAAAAGCTGTTTGGGCCGGACCAATCAGAGAAGACAGAATACGAGCTACCCGCCTAGCCAAGATTTTGGATATGCACTTGTAAAGGGTGTTACAACATGCGATAGGTCGAAAATCAGACATGGCAGAGGCGTTAGGAGACTTCGGAACAAGTGTTAGAATAGTATTGTTAAGCTCTTTGAGCATACATCCAGAATCAAAGAAGTTCCTGACCGCAACAAGGACGGACGGCCCAGTGATCTCCCAAGTTGTTCTAAAAAAATCAACACTATATCCATCAAGTCCAGGGGCTTTACCCTTCGCAAGTGAGAAAAGGGTAGACTTTATTTCTTCATCTGTAACCGGCTGCATCAAATTGTTTCTCTGGTCCTCGTGGAGAACTCGTTCAATGTAGATACTAATATCCGGGCTAGAGGCCTGTATGGAAGCAGAAGGCCCATTAAGTAACACCTGATAGTGGCTAACAATGTGGTTTCTGACCTCTAATGGATCATGAAGAAGCAACCCCTCCTCTGTCGACACCGAGAGAATGCGGTTGTGAAGGCGCCGTTTGTTGACGAAGTGGTGGAAGAATTTAGTGTTCTGATCTCCCTCCATAAGCCACCGGATCCGAGACTTCTGCCTGTAGAAAGATTCCTCTTGGAGCCTGAGGGTTGAGAAGGAACGAGTGAGCTCCACTTCCCTAATCAGAAGATTTTGGTCAAAAGGCTGGAGTTTCAAGGCAGTTTGAACAGCAAGTAGGTCAGCCCTGGCCTTCTCAGTCCTGGAAGAAATATCAGAGAAGGAATTCCTGTTAAGTTGTTTCAACTTTGCCTTTAGAATCCGCAGTCTACAGCACATAGTGTACATAGGAGTTCCCACCACCGGAGTTTCCCAAACTTGCTTTACTATGTCAAAAAAGGAAGGATGAGTAGCCCAAAAGTTGAAGAACTTGAAGGGCTTCTTTGCGTTGTAAGGCAATGTAATTCTAATCACCATGGACGAGTGATCCGATATCCCAGGGGGAAGAAAAGAAGCTTCCGAGAATGAAAACTGCTGAGTCCATATGTTGTTGACGAGCACCCGATCGATCTTGCGTAACTTCCTATTCGCACCTGTAGAGTGAGTCCAAGTGAATCTACAGCCAACATATCGAAGATCTTCAAGGCCCGCCTGGTTCAGACAATCACCAAAGTCATCGAAAGCTGGAATCCAAGGGGTTGAACTCCCTATTCTGTCACTGAGTTCTTTGATAGCATTAAAGTCACCGGCAACGACCCAAGGTATACTAGAGGAGGACAAACGAATTAGATCCGCCCAAAGGAGACGCCGCTTGACAAATGAGTGTTCACCATAAGCAACTGTGCAGAGGCAGATCTTGTTTAAAGAGAAGAGCCTGAGCTGGGTATGGATGAACTGGTCTGAAGAAGACAAAACATTGACCTCCATCTCATCTGGGTTCCACCCAAACCAGATTCTTCCTAGGGGGGATGAATCGTAGTTCGAAATCCAACGCCAGTTTCCAAAAAGATCCCGAGAAATACCAGCAAAAAGGTGTGCTTTTATTTTAGTTTCCACAATGCCAATACAAGAGAGGCGGTGGTTCCTGATAAAGGAGCGAATCTCAGCCTGCCTTACCGGGTCAACTAGGCCCCTTATATTCCAGCACCCAAAAAATATGGTAGGAGAGGGAGAAAATTATTTCTGAGGTTGCCTGGCCTTCTTCCTCTTGGCTTTCTTAGAGGAGGACGAACCAGGAACTTTACCATGGTCACTCAAACTAGGAAGAGACTGTTTTGAGGCTTTATGATGAGACCGGGTGTTTGGAGGTGATATTGCAGCCAGTTCCTCCCCCAACAAGTCCTCAGAATCACTATCATTCACTCCACCAAGAGGGGTCGAAGAACATTCAGAGGAGTAGATGCCTTGGTCCTCATATTGCTGGTCTGGAACAGAAGGATGAATCAGTCCTGTGTTGGGAACAGGTCGTAAGAAACCATGGTCAGGGGAAGGCCTGAATGTAGAAGCCCGACCAGACGCCCCCCCTGGGGAATCTGGACAATCGCAAGTGTCAGGGAGGTCAGGAGTCACCTGCCCTGCAGCAGCGTCTGAACGGGAAATGGTCTGAGTAGAGGATGGGCCGAAGGGAGGAGCCTGGCCAGTCGCCCCCACTGGATTCCCCTGTGCAGATGAGGTGATGATGGCAGCAAGGTCCATGGGCAAACAGTCTAAAATGGGGGAAGTATCAGGTCTAGAGCTGTCCTGATGTTGAGGAGAAGGGCCAAGAACCAAGGGTTTAGAAGTCTCCCCCCTCGGTTTCACAATAGGTTCACGATCTGGAACAGAGCTGGACCGAAGAGAAGCTGGATTCACTGGCGTTCGGCCTTTTGTCCTTGGTCTACTTGGGTCCTTTCTACAGTTCCTCTATGGCGGAGTGAAGGTTCTGAACTGGTAATGGCCTGAGGATGGGCCTCACCGGCTGCAGAAACACAAAATTTAGGAGTTAATTTTCTTTAATTCCTGAAACGAAAAAATATTTCTATTTAAATGCATTGCATATAGACATTAGGCATATTTGCATTAATATGGCCTATTAGAGAATATTTTCTTAATTAATTTTCAAAAAAAATTAATTAAAAATTAATTTTAAAAAAATCGGATCGGGCCAAACCAAGGCCGGTCCAACCCGACCCTCTTTTCCTCTTTTCTTCCTCCCCTGCACTGGCCCAGGCCCTTTTTCTTTTTTTCTTTCTCCCCCCCACGCGAGCCCAGCTCGCCTTTTTTTCTTCCTTTTCTTCCCCTCGCGCGAGCTGGGCCTTGCTTGGCCAAGCTCCCTTTTCGTTCCTTCTTCCCCCCCTTCCCTAGCTATCTCTTTCTCCACCCCTGTGCTCCTCTGTTTCTGACGTCGGCTCGACGAGCGGCCGAGCGCGGCCGCACTGTCCCCATCCGGTTAGAGGGAGCTGAAGAAACACACCAATGGGACTGGCCATTAAGGCCAGTCCCGTCTTCCCCATTTCCTGGTCTCTCTCTCTCTCTCTCCTTCTTCCTCTGCCGTTCCTCACAGAACTGGCCCCCCCTCTGCACCAGCCTAAATGGTTGCAAAAGTCGCAAGCCAGGATAGGCTGGTGTAGGCCAACGTCACTAGACGTAATGGAGCAGGGGGCACACCGGTCCTCAGCTCTATATAGCCAGAGAGAGAGAGAGACGTCTGGTCGGCAATTTTCAAAGAAAAACAGAGACGGAGAAGAGAGAGAACAGAGAGAGAATTAGAGAAAAAAAGAGAGAGAAAGAGAGGAGATTTGGCTTCTGCAGGTTCCCAGCAGCGTCGCCGTCTCCCCCCGATCAGCCGGAAGCCCCCCAGACGCACCGTCGATGGTGAGATTCCCCCCGGGTCCCGACCACCTCGTTTTGCTCTATTTTTCTGCTCGGTTTGACCGGGACTCGTGCCGGTCATTTCGCGCGAGTCCTGGCCCATACCGCCGTCCCCCGCCATCCACGTGTTGTCACTGAAGGTAGGCAGGGTTGCCTGAATCCACTAGTTCGCCGGAACAGGTCAGAATCTCCTGTTTTTGGTCGTGCACACCATCTGCTCGACAAAAGGCCTCAAAGAGACCAGTTTTTTAATTTGGTTGTCGGCCGGTGAGCGGCAGTCGGACGGCGACCCCAGGTGGCCGGCGAGGCTCGATGGTGTTCACAAAAGCCGAATTGGGGGCGGCGCCGGTCTGGGTCGGCCAGCGGAAGGCTAATTTTGGCTCCGCCGACGTCCCCGCGTGTTTGTACACGTCGGGGTGACCCGACCCGGATCAACCGAACCAACCTGGGTCAATGCCCTGGGTCGGGTCCGTTGATTTGGATCGATTTGGACCCGGATCAACTGCCCTGACCTGAGTCGACGCCCCGGGTCAGATCCGTTGACCTGGGACGGTTCCGCCCGGTCCGGATTCGTCGACCTGGTACTTTTTACTTTATTTTTTAAAAAAATTTTAAAAAAACCAAAATTTTTTTCTTTTTCCCTTCCTGTATTTTTTATTTTTTTAAAAAAAAAAATTCCTTGTTTATTTTATTTTATCTTATCTTATTTTATTTTATTTTTAAAAAAATTTTGTGATATATTCGTTGTTTTAATTTATTGTGATTTTATTATGCATTTTTTTGTCTTGTTTAAATTAGACAAGCTTGAGATTGCGCGGTAGCGTTTTGCATATTATTTTTATTACTATTGCATTATTACGCATTTTTTTAATACAATTGCATGAGCTGTTGTGTTTTTTAATGTCATCTGACTTAGTTAGGGCTAGAACCTAGGGCTGCATATCTATCTTGACTGCTGATCGTTTATGATTATGCACTCGTTTGATCACCTCACATGTTAGGAGAAAGGTCCTAAAATCAATCCAAATTATTTGATAAATGTTTTTCAAAAAATGAATAGGGTAAAAAGGTACCGAAAGGGCATTAGTTATCCAACTAGTATAACCAAGTCTCCATACTCATTTAATCTCTGGTTCGTAGGAATAGGATGATCCTCCCATCATCATATTTGGGTTTCTAATCGACCCACCCCAAATAAATTAGTGGCGACTCCTTGGTATAAATCATTGACATGTTAAAAACTTAAACCCTAAGTCGCGATATGGTATGAGCTTGGAAGAGCCCGAGTTAAGTCCTGAACCTAAACTTAGCACGTACCAGGCGAGCTCTCCTTCTTTCACCATGTTGTCGACGTAAAAAGAAGGTGGAGGTCGGTCGCGACAGACATCAAAACAAAGCAGCAATTATATAAGCGGCAGGCTACAAGACCAATCATATCCCAAAACTTCAAGCTTTAGTAACTGACCTTTGATGCAAACCATTGCTTGCGGTCATGACTAAAAGAGGCTTTTGCTCTAATGTGATGTTTGGAAATTTACCAACTAAAGTAGAATTGTAAATTGGATGGACGCTACATTCGTATAAATCCATTATTATTTAGATAGACCTTAACATATAAAAGCTTTTACAAGTTGTAATTAAAGTTTCTAGTATATGATATTTATCGTTGCTTTTCTGGTAGACCTACAATGCAGATACAAGCAGCAAAGCGTGATGACACCCTGATGGGATGGAGCCATACAGAGAGCAGATGGGCAGAGGCAGAGCCTTGTAGAGCTTAGAGGGGGCACTAGTCCCAAATCGGTAATTCGTAATTATAGATCAATTTGGCTCATAATTTAGGTTTTCGACCGTAAAAATTTGTCAAACTAAAAAAAAAGAAGGTGCATGAGATCGCATTTAGCATCGGGATAAAATAAAAAGAAACAAAAATAAAGGAAGGTTATAAATAAAAGGTTATTATCTTGTTTTGCATGTGTTTCCATATCTTTGTTTCTAATACTTCCAGCTCGCTCCATTGCTCCAAGCCCTAAAAACTCAAAAGGAACACACCATTTAGAGATGAGTAATTTTTATCGATGACATAAAAGTTTCTCACTACAAAAAAACTGGATTTATGCCATGAAAATTTTTTCGTCGCAAATTTGCGACAAATTTTCCAACGAAAAGTAAATTTCGTCGGAAATTAGCGACGAAAATTTTTCATCGCAAAATTCGTTGGAATTTTCCAACCAAAAATTTTTCATCGCAAATTTCCAACGAATTTTGTGACGAAAAATTTTTCGTTGAAAATTTCCAACGAATTTTGCGACGAATTCAAAAAAACCCGGTATTGTTTGGCATTTTTTAAATTGAGATAACGAATTCAATTTATAAACCCGGTATACACATGATGGTAAAAACCGCTATACAATCTCACGCTCCCTCGCTGTTCTCTCTGGCCCCTGTCCAATTCAATGGCAGCGGCCATCCAAAATATCGCAAGTATCTTGCGGCCAGAGTGGCCCTATGCGCTCAGGCTGCCACCCTTGGCTATATCGATGCGTTCTGTGAATTGGGACATTGCCTTCAAGATGGCTACGGCGTGCATCGAGACATAGCTAGGGGACGGCAATTGTTGATCCTAGCCAAACTTCGAGACCTAGAATTGATTTTTTCTTACAATTATGGTAATATTGGAAATTGAAAGTCGCATGTAGATTTACCTATATTGTCTCTAGCCTATGCTCTTCTTAGCGATTTTGGGTGTAATGTGCCTATACCCGAGGTGCACCCGTTTAATAGGCTTTCGAAGGAGTTGTTCAAACTGGCCAACACACGTTAGAGGAAGGGCTTAGGATGTAATCACATTTGGGGTGCAGTTGCCCTAAGACTCGAGACCTTGTGGGTTTCGTCGTCGTTCTCATTCCTATCGGACCTTAGCTTGGAAGTCAAATAACAGGTTTAAATGTAAAATGATCGAACGGTGAACGTGTGCTTCCAATGTTGAAAAATTTCCAAGTCCGCGGTTCTTTTTTTTTCCGTAGGCTGGTTATAAATATGTAAATTGCATTAATATCAATATTAAGGTATGTAGGAATCTCTATTCTTTAGTATCGTAGTTTATTCTTTTGATCTGTCTAAAAATCTTACCTATGTGGTATCAAGGCTAAGAATGTGTGGGTTTATTAGAATTCTCACAAGTTAGACGTAAAAACGCAGTGACAAGAAAAAATTGGTGTCAATGAGAAAATGTTATTCCGATAGAAAATGTTTTGTTTTGGTCAAAACCGACAGAAAATGTTAGAAGGTGTGGATTTTTGGCAAATCTTTTAAAGTAGGAATATTAGGACGATCCTTTCTTACATTCACAAGGAAGTTGGGAAAGTCAGACATTCATCCTTTCCTTTTTCACATTCAAATAGCACTAGAAAGATTCATTGAATGAAATAAAGAACTTGCTACTTTCGATGTCATCTATCCGTGTCTCATCCTTCCAAGTGAAGAAGCTTCAAAAAGTTTCTCCCTGATCAAGTGCAGCTGGGTTGCAACTTTGTCGATGCTCATGCGTCTTCTGGGCTTCTCAACTGAGCAAGCGAGTCCAATTCGATATATTGTTTCCAAAGATTCCTGAAACAAGCGATTTTTTTCATGAAGCAAATCTTGGGAATTGTTACAGCTCTCTTGTTCGTGAAGCAGAACCGGATCTGTAATCTCCATAGTATGTTGGGGTAGAGCTTCAGCGACATAATTATGAAGCTTCAAATTCTATCTAAATATGTCGCTAGTGGGGCTTAATCCCGTGAATATCTCCAATAAGAGGATGCCATAACTGTAGATATCACCTTCTCTGGAGACCTGGCATCCGTTAGCATATTCTGCAGTTTACACATGCCGTGGCGTAAGAAATGTCAAAACCAAGAACTTTGGTTTCACAAAACAGTGTCTTGAAGAACTAGCAAAACAAAAAATAGTAGTCTCTAGAAGGACAAGTTGATTTCAGAGGGTGTAAAAGAGAGAGAGAGAGAGAGAGAGAGAGTTTACCCAAAGCGGCATAACCAACTGTTCCTCTTAAAATGATAGAACTTGTGTTTGCTAAAGTGTCAGATGTGGATTCGAGGACAATCGTCGCCAACCCAAAGTCACCAACATGTCCAACCATGTCAGCATCAAGAAGGACATTACTTGGCTTTAGATCACAATGAATTATTTGGCTTTGGCATTGATTATGGAGATAATCTAATGCAGAAGCAATATCAATAGAAATGTTTATCCTTTGGGCAAGACCCAATTTCTTTGAGTGCCCATTTGCATCATTTCGAGCTGGATTTGGGTGCAACCACTCTTCTAGGCTGCCATTGACCATGAACTCATAAACTAAAGCCTTAAACTCATCACCCTTATAATCAATGCCTGAGCATGCCGTCAATACTTTCACAAGATTTCGGTGGTTTATGCACTTTAAAACCTCGCACTCTGCTTTGAAGCTCTTGAGAGCGCCATACCGCGTTAAATTAAGCACCTTGACTGCAATGACATTTTCATTCTCCTGGAGGAACCCCTTGCAGACAGATCCAAAACTTCCGACCCCAATCAGATTAGTCGAAGAAAAACCACCGATTGCTTTTAAAAGAGTTCCATAAGATAGATTCAACAATGAATCATCTAAGGAGCTTAAAATTGGCTCATTTCTTTTCTGTTTCAACCAACATAGATATAAGAAAGTGACAAGGAGAGGTATTCCGAGAAGACCAAAAACAATGCCGATGGTAAGTTTCAACTTATGGACCCGTCCTCTACTTTTGGAGTTTCGAGAGACGCACTTAGGGAGCTCAAATGTAGGCATTCCTCTACAGAGCTTTTCATTTCCAGCAACAAAAGTCGCACTCACATTCCTAAAAACTCCTTTAGTTGGTAGCATGCCTTCAAAATGATTGTAAGACAAATTCAACTTTTCCAAATACTGAAATGCCTCTAAGAACCATGGAATTTCACCACAGAAATTGTTGTTGGAAAGATCTAATTCCTCAATGCTTCTTAAGGAGCTAATTGGTTGAGGAATGGACCCATGGAAGAGGTTATCTTGCATTTTTAGTATTGTCAGTCCATCACAATTGCCTAGACTGCTAGGGATTTCACCATCCAGAATATTTCTCGAGACATCCAATTGGTCCAAATGTTTCAAGTTTCCAATGTCCATCGGAAGGACTCCACTCAGCTGGTTTCGAGACAAATTAAAATAGATGAGGTTTCCAGCTACGGGGAATATAACCGAACCACTGAATTTGTTAGAAGAAAGATCTAGGTTTGTCAAACTCTGACACTTATCTAAGTGTGAAGGAATCGACCCTTCAAAGTTATTTCTTGCAAGACTTAAAGTGTACAACATTTGCAGATTTTGCAAAGAGGATGGGATTATGCCAGATAGATTATTGCCTGACAAGATCAATTTTTCAAGATGAGAAAGGGTTCCTAAATCTGATGGAATTGGACCCGAAAGAAGGTTGTCATCCATCCGCAATCCTTGCAGGTTCACAAGATTTCCAATCTCTCTTGGGATCTCACCTGATATTAGATTCTGGCCTAGTCGCAGGAACATTAAAGTAGTAGAGAAATTACCGATGCATGTAGGAAGTGTCCCACCAAATCTATTTTCAAACATTATCAATACCATCAACCTAGCGGCATTTGTTAGCGAGCAAAGGAAGCTCATGTCATTTGGATCGGAACCTCCACTTCCGAGATGATTAGTGAATAAGGTAACGGTCCAAAGGTTACGGACATTCGCCAACGAAGGGACTTTCCCCAATAGCTCATTGTCTCCAAGGTCGAGTTGTCTTAGATTTGTGGCGTTGGATATCGACGTAGGAATTGATCCAGCAAACTTGTTATGACCAATGCTCAAATCTTGAAGGTTCGGGAGAGTGAATCCAATTTCTTCGAGAAGATTACCGCAGAACTGGTTCGCTTTTACGTCGAATACAATCAATGAAGATAAGTTGAAAACTGTAGGCGGAACGGTACCTGAAAGCCTGTTGCTTCCCAAGGTGAGTGCCTTTAGTTTGGTTAGTCGACCTAGAGATTGGGGAATAATCCCACTCAAACCATTTCGATAACAAGAAATCGCCTCCAGAGATGATAAGTTCCCTATGGATGAAGGGATGCTGCCAATTAATTGGTTCGCAGTAAAGTCGACCTGTTGAAGATTTGACAAGTAGCCTAGCTCCGCTGGAATTCCTCCGACCAACTGGTTGTACTCGAGGAGGAGAAATACAAGGTTCGAGCAAGCAGATATATTCCTGGGAATCTCTCCCGTCAGTGAATTGTTGGATAAATACAACATTTGGAGCTGATGCAGTCGACCAATTTGTTGAGGGATTTCAAGGCTGAGTCTATTGTTTTGGAGCCTTAGTTTTCTTAAGAAGCTGAGGTTCCCAATATGGGGTGAGATGGGTCCCGAGAGTCCTTGGGAATGGAGGTCCAGTACTGTGACTCTATGGTGTCGACGACCGCACGTAACCCCGTTCCATCGGCAAAAGTCGGTGTTGTCATTCCACGAGTTAGGCCGCCCGAAAGGGTCACTAGTTATTTCAGCCTTGAATGCAAGCAATGCAAGCCTGTCTGAATCGTTAGTAGCAAAAACGACTACACCGTAACAAAACACGAAAATAGAAGCGAAAAGAAGCCAAGAACGATGAAGCTGTGCACAATTGAGATGCGAATGTCTCATTTTATGAGCATAAATTGGGTACTAATTCGCTAAGGAGGGCAAGAAGGAGCGAGTGAAGTGATATATATTGGTTGAGCAAGTTGAGTTATGTATTGAACAGCCACTTAGAAGAGCTTTTATAGAAGGTGTGTAGACCCGGAAGACTATTTTCTGCTAAGCATTCGTACCTCTTCCCAGGAAATCATGCCTCCTGTACAGTCAGTTGCGAGCGATAATTCAGTACGCTGAGTGGTCCTCCTATGAGCCGAAGCGCCCATTGATTGACCCTCCATGAGAACTCCTATTTGCGGAAAAGACCACCAAACCACTAATCATTGGACAATTCAGTTCGATGAGTGGTCCTCCTCCAAGCTGAACCATTGGACACTCCGTACACATTGTTTTCCACGTTCCCAAGGTGAATTTGAACCCAAGTTATATCTATGTCTAAAGTGATTTTTCCATCCTAATTTTGCAACGCATCCTAGACAAAAAGAATAAGACTTTTTTACGCTTAATTAGGGTCGACCAATCATGTCATCAAATCTAAAATTGATTATTTGTGTCGATTCACCGTAATTGAAAAGAGTTTTTTTCTATTAAATATAAGTGAAAGTTTGCCAATATGTGGGGAGAATGATTTTGATGTTCCCAAAAGAAAGAGGAGGAGCATTAACACAAAAGCTGACCATCATAAGTTCTACCATTGTCTATGTTTGTGCGCGTCTTCTTTTTTTTTTTTGGACACCTCCTGGTAAGTGTGTGGTGAAATAGGAAGCCCACATTGGAGGTGCGCTGCGTCGTAGGATTTTGAAGTAGTGGTTCAAGGGTCTAGCCATGTGCATGAAGTGCTTACGATATGCCCACATACAGGGGGTGATTATCTTGAGTCTCGGCTAAGTTTTATTTTGATCTCTAGTGTGATGAATGATAGTTCTATGTCAGGCCTTGGATTGGAAGTCAAATTGCAAATGTAAATGTATACTAATGGATAGACATGGCCATGGGCCGGGTTTGGCCCGGAACAGGACCGGATCCGGCCCGGTCAAACCAGGAACTGGCCCGTTGACCGGGCCCACGGTTCGGAACCGGAACCGGAACCGGCCCGTGCCCTACGGGCCCGGTTCCGGTTCCCGAAATTTATGAACCGGCCCGGAACCCGGTTCCAAAAAAAAAAACTGCCTGGTGCCTGCACATCCGGCCGGCGAGGGCTGGACCTCGCCTGCAACTGGCGAGGCCGGCCTCGCCCGACGCCGGTTAGGTCCAGCCTCGCCAGATCTGGCGAGGCTCGACCTCGCCGGCGTCGGGTGAGGCCGGCCTCGCCTGCAACTGGCGGGGCCGGCCTTGCCTACAACTGGAGAGGTCGAGCCTCGTCGGCGTCGGGCGAGGCCGGCCTCGCCCAGCCCAGGCGAGGCCGGCCCTCGCCTGATGCCGGCGATGGCGGCCTCGCCAGCGATGGCGGCCGTTGGCCTTGGCCAGTTGGCCGCCCGTCGCCGGCATTAGCAACGGAAAAAAAAAAAAATTGCCCCCAGCAAAGCCTGCACGTCTGCAAGCCCTGCTACGGGCAGCACCGCAGCGGGCCCATTCCCAACGGGCAAAAGCCCCAACGGGCAAAAAAGTAAAAAAAAAAAAAGGAGATAAGTTAGAATGTTAGATAACCGTTGCAATTGCAACGGTTATCTCCTTCTTTTTTTTTAATTTTCTTCTCGATTTTTTCCTATAAATTCTCCCAAATTCTCCCAAATTCTCTCAATACTCACACAATTCTCTCAAATTCTCTTCTCTCAAGTCTCAAATTTTCTGAATACTCGAAATTCTCTTAAATTCTCTCAATTTTCTCAATTCACACAATTCTTTCTTAATTCTCCCAATTAGTCCGCTCAATTCTCTCAATCCACTCGAAAAATGGCAAGTGGAAGTCGAGTGCCATCTGGCAAAGGTAAGAATATTGCGACGGAATCCCATCATTCTTTTGATCCTCGTGAATATGCAGATTTTCAAGATGATGAAATCAACATTTTTCCCGATATGGAGCGCGTCCTGACTCAAGAAAGTTTTCATCCTCCTGTCGAAATATCTACAACAAAGGAAGCGGAACGAGAATTTACATCCGACATTTGGAATCACTTCACGAAAATGGAAAGGTTTGATGTTGGTGAAAAAAGGTATGATATAGTTTGTAAATATTGTGGGAAAATATATAAATATACAGGTGGACAAGGATATAGAACATTTAAAAGACATCTTAGGAGCAAACATCCAACCGAAACGGGAATCGATATCGGGCAACAACAAATTTCCGGGTACGTCAATCCTAACACTTCCCCTTTATTTCGTTTTAATGACAAAACTTATAAGGAAGAATTAGGAAAATTTATTTGCGTTGAGCATTTAGCATTTAATTTTGGAGAAAGATTTGGTTTTAATGAATTTGTACAAAAAGCATGTGCTCCACAAGCAAAACGTGTTCCTAGAAATTCAACTAAACGAGTAATTAAAGATCTTTACATAAAAGGAAAAAAAGATTTACAAAATTTTTTATGCAATTTAATGGATGCGTGCATATAGGTAGTGATATTTGGAGTGATCCTTGGCAAAATCATTCTTACATGGGCATAACATGTCATTGGATAGATGACAAGTGGAGTATTCAAAAAAGAGTTATTGCATTTAGAGTTTTCGATGATAATCATACGGCAAATAATATTTATAGAATAATTAGACAAGTTTTAGAAGAATATTATTTGCTTAACAAAGTTTTTTCAATTGGTTTTGATAATGCTGCAGCAAATACTGCTTCAATTGCCGAGTTAGAAAATATTTGTAAACCCGCTTTTGGCGGAAAATTTTTTCACGTTAGATGTGCTTGTCATGTTTTAAATTTATGTGTACAAGATGGTTTGAAAACTCTCAATATTTTTCTTCAACCAATAAAGACAGTGATTCAATTTTTATGGAAACATCCCATAAAAATGAAAGAATGGGGTATTTTGTAGAGAAAATGGCAAAAGGCCAAAAAGATTTCCAAAAGATGTTCCAACTCGTTGGAATTCTACTTTCCATTTGCTTGCTGAATCTTTAGCATATAAAGATTTATTATGTGCATTCATTTCTGATCATGTACCTTAGATTAATTTATACCCACAAGAGTGGGATATTTGCCAAAAAATTTTAGATGTTTTAAAGATTTTTAATGATGCAACTTATACTTTGTCTGGTGTTTATTATCCTACTACACATTTATTTTTAGTAGAGTGTACTAATATTGTTGGAATTTTTGATGAATATGAAAATGATGTTGAATTACAACATACTATACTTGCAATGAAAATGAAGTGGCTACATTATTATAGGGAAATTCCCATTATTTATTTAGTTGCATGTGTTTTTGATCCGCGTTGCAAATTGGATGGCTTAAATGACTTTTTGCGTGTGTATTATCAATGTTTACATTGTGATGAGAAAAATGTTACAACTATAGTACGTAATGTTAAAAACGTAGTAATAGAATTATATAATGAATTTTATACTAAATATAATTTAGGTAATATTGGATCTTCTCAATCTATGGAGATACAAAATGACAGTACAGGTAAAATTAGTAGAGGGTACCTGTAACATCCTGAATTTTGACCCGTTATCGGGACCAATAAAGTGTATATTAATTCTCGTGTGATTTTAGTAAGTCTCGCCTGAACCTGATCAGTCTCGGGACACTAACCAAATGGGAAAGGCTAAATAGGATCAGGTACGTGGACCGAGAACCCGATCGCGACTGAGCGCTGATTTCGATGAACGTCGAGGAAATATTTTGAGCCAATATAGGCCGATCTTAGGAAAATGATAGGTCGATATTGTCAGTAACGTACGAGCGGATCGCGAGTGATTTCGCACGACCGAAAGTACACCTGACAAATGAAACCTGATTTTAATCCAAATGATCGCGACCCTGGTGCTAGTGATAATTCCTCTCGTTCTTCAGAAATTGAGACCATCACGACTCGGACAATCTTAGGTCGATACGCGTAACGCCTAAACAGCCGCTCGTTAGTGAGAGACCCTAAAACTGCAAAACGAGCATATTGAGATTACAATATTGGACCCGAACTTCGATATCAAAATTTCAAGGGTAATTACAACTATTTTACAGGACGGACGTCGTTTTAGAGTGGCCATTCATGTTTAGGATTAATACTGATGGAAACTGAAAATTTGACAGGAATTGATGAAATGACCGTTTTGCCCCTGTGGACACCGAGGTCGATTCAGAGGCCGTTTGAGGTTATTTTTCGCGGCCAAGGTCATTTTGGGGTAACCAAGTGCGTTTAGAGTGGTTTCGGACAAAAAGTGGAATTTCGACAAAAATTGGAAAATATTATTATTTTATTCCCGAAACTTCGCAGTCGATTTTCGAGGACTTAAAAAGTGAATTTCGCAAATCCGACGCCATATTATGTTGGCCACACACATATGGAACGCGTATGAGCAAAAATTGGAATTTCGGTTCGGGATGGAAAAATGACGAAAATGCCCCTAGGCCATTTTTGGTTATTCCGAATTTTTGGGGCAATTTTGGAATTTAATCAAGGTTAGTTAAGGTTAACTAGGATGGGTTAACCATGGTTAGGGGCAATTGACCATTTTGCCCTTGAATTATTGGTCTAGAAGCATTTTTAGCCCTTGGATGAAGGGCATTTTGGTCCAAAGCCCTTAGATCTTGACATGTGGATCCCACTCAAGACTTTGTTGACCACCCTTGACTCTCTCTCTCTCCTCAGATCTCTCTCTCTCTCATTTGTTTTCTGGTTTTACCGAGAACTTCCCATTTCCCCCAAATTCTTCTCCATTTTCTTCCATTTTTGGTTCTGTCGTGAACCATTCTGCACGCCCTGGTACTGTTCACGCCGGAACAGTACCAGCCGGAGCTGTCCCCGCCAAGCCCACACCACCAGCAGCCCTTTCCCGCCCAAGACCAGCCACCACAGCCCCTGTTTTGGCCTCAAACAGAACCGGACAGCAGCTAATCGCCGGTTTCGTCGTCGCCGCGGACCGCCGGCTTGCACCGGAGCGCCGCCGTCGATCCTTACCGCTCGTCGGTGATCGACCGCCCGTTCCCGTCGTCCCGAATAGCTAATAGGCGAGTATAAACCCCTAAACCCCTAATTAGTTTAATTGTGCATTTTTAGGGGTTAATTAGGCCTAAATGAGGGTTAATTAGGCTTAATCATGTGTGGGATGTTTTGTATGGGTCATTAGGACCTAATGAGGTGATTTAATGGTGGTTTAATGGCCTAAATTGAGATCTGGTCTGGTACTGTTCATGAGTACCGAAAATGCTAAATTTTGTTCAAGTTGTGTACTAATTAAGTTCAATGGATAATGACTTAAAATTTGGCATTTGGTAGATTAATTAAGCTTAATTGAGGCTTGATTATGTGTATTTGGTGGTTGGATGTTTAGAGTAGGTAATTAGGGCTTAATGAGATGGTTTAAAAGTGAATTAGTGCCTAAATGAGCATTTTTCCTGGTACTGTTCACAAAGCTCCGAATTTGTGCAATTTGCCTAAGTGTTTCATTAAATTGGGTTCAATTATTAGTGACCTTGATTTGGTCATTATAGGAGTTAAATAAGCTTATTTGAGGCTTAATTATGATAATTAGGGCCTAATTGAGTGTGTTTTGTGTAATGGATGATTAGTGGGCTTAATTAGGACTAATTATATTGGTTTAATGGTGATTTAGAGAAGAAGAGAGGGCTGAATTGGGATGGGCTTCATGGGCTCCGAATTTTGTGCAAATAGCCCAATTGGAAATTTAAATGGGCCTTGGAATTAGAAATTTAAATGGGCCCATGAAGTTGGAATTAAATTGAAATTTTTTTTTGAAGCCCAATTGGAAAATGGAATGGGCCTTGATTGGGAATTGACTTGAATTGTGGAAGCCCATTGGGGAATTAATTGGGCCTTTGATTGTGGATTTACTTGAAATTGTTTGCAGCCCATTGGGAATTAAATGGGCCTTTGATTGTGAAATTCCACGTGGTTGTGATATGATTTAAGATTGTATTGTGACCGACGGGTCAGGCCTACGGGTCGAGTATTATTGTGACCGACGGGTCAGGCCTACGGGTCGAGTATTATTGTGACCGACGGGTCAGGCCTACGGGTCGAGTATTATTGTGACCGACGGGTCAGGCCTCCGGGTCGAATGATTGATGACCATTGAGTCATGGCCTTCGGGTCGATTTAAACTGTGATGACCATCGAGTCATGGCCTTCGGGTCGATTTATGCAATTGTGGGCCTTCGGGTCGGGCCTCCGGGTCGAATGATTTATGACCACTGAGTCATGGCCTCCGGGTCGATTTAACTGCTTACGAGTCATAATGATATTGAAAGCCTAACCTGCAGGGCTGGAGTAGCAAAAGAATTAGGGCTGAGGGCCCGAATAATTTTAATGTGATTTAATTGCTGGTTCAGTGATTCATGCATTTTAATTATCTCTGGAGGTGCACATTAGCCTAGTTTAGGATTAGTGGTTTGTACTTGCTGAGTTTTCTCACGGTTGTGGTAAAACCGACATTTCAGATCCCCGGCCATGAATTTCCAGGACTCGGATGTTGAGTATGAGATCGCGAAGGATGAGGTAAAGCATGAGAAACTAGGTGGAGTAGTTTTTGAGCTGGAGATTGTGGATCCTATCCCAGGGCATGCAGATGCCGTGATCCTTTTGTTGTATCTTTTGTGTATAATGGATATTGTATTATAAGTTTTATAATGAAAGTTTATGTTGTTTTAATCGCTGGTAATTTGTGAACTCTTGCTATTCATGGTTGCTAATATTTTTGTCTGGGTGTATATATATATTATATATACGTCGTTTCCGCATGTGACGTGTTTTCTCTGATTTGGATTTTCGGGTCGGTGACGTAACCTGGGAGCGTCGCCCTCTAGTCAGCCTACGCGTGGATGTTCAGCCATTTTGGGGTACGGGGCGTGACATCCCCGTTCGAATTGGTATCAGAGCAAGGACAGCTCTGTTTGATCTAGTTGAGCCCTGGAGTGATAAGGAAGAGTAACCATGGGTAGCTATAGGGTGACCTAGTGTGCTAAGTGTACCTCCAGATTGTTTGTGTTTGAATGTTGTGGTGATTATTTGAACCAGTGTTATGCAGGTGCGGCAGGACCCAAGGTTAGTGTGCGAGTTCTTAGGTGAAAATTGTGTACTGTTGTGTTAGCCGCATGCTGAGTGCTTAATTGCTTTTGTGTTTATACCTGCCTAGGACTTAGACCGGTTAGTTGGTTTAGGTCTCTAATTCCTGGATGGAATTATATCAGGTAGTTGAGCACTCGGAGGGAAAAGATGAGCAGTGAAAGAGGAAGAGTGGGAAGAGCCCCAAGGAGGGGCGCAGGCAGAGAAGCTCGTGGTAGAGGTCGTGCTAGAGCAAGGGCGATAGAGAACATAGTTACGGGTGCTGGAGAGGAAGGGAATCCTAGAGTTGGTGTTGGGGCTACAGTAGACCCCAGAGCTGATGTTAGACATGCGGAAGATCCGCGCATGGAAGGAGTTCTTAGAGCGCTAGACCGAATTGGTAATGTGATGGATAGGCAAGCACAAGAAAGAGAGAACGCGACCGCTCAGGCTGCTGAGGCTGCAGCCGTTGCTGCCGTCCATGAGAATCAAGCCCAAGCACAGCCAGTGCAAGCTCAACCAATGGTAGCACAGAGACCAATGCACCAGTTGGTGGAACAGTTCCTTAAGCTGAAACCACCCAAGTTCACGGGCAGAGGTGATCCAGAAACCGCCCCGCGTTGGGTGGAGGAATTAGAGAAAGCATTTGACCTGTTGGAGTGTACTGAGAGGGAAAAGATTTCTTTGGCATCGTATCAATTGCAGGATAATGCCCACGATTGGTGGAAGGCGGTTAAGGATAGAGTGTTTCCGGAGTTTATGGAACCGACCTGGGCGATATTTGTTGAGCATTTCTATGGGCAGTTTTTCTCTGAGAGTGCCCAGGAGAAGAAGATGGCGGAGTTTATGAGGCTGCGCCAGGGGTTGATGACAGTGGTACAGTATGAGGCAGAGTTTGCCAGGTTATCCAGATTTGCCCCAAGGATGGTTGAGAATCCTCTGGACAAGGCTCGGAGATTCCGGGATGGACTGAAACCGGATCTTCGCACCCAGATGCTTTTGCTGAATATCAGAGATTATCGAGAACTGTATGAGCGAGCCCAAACTATGGAGCGAGATCAGATAGAAAGGACAGCAGCATCGGGTTCGAGGTTTATTCCGAATCGGGACAATCGTCGCTTTGGAAAGAGACCAATGGCCAGTAATAGACGATTTGTTCCGCCGCCGAGGAGGATTATAGGGAAACCCAGTCAGACGCCAAACAGAATTGGAGCTTGTTTTCGTTGCGGGAGTTTAGGGCATCAGATAAAGAATTGCCCCCAACAACGACTTTTGGGACCCCCAGGACAACAGCAGCAACTCAGAATTGGAAATCAGGCCGGGAATCCCCCACCGGCTATTCAGGGTAGACCGCCTGCGCAAGGACGAGTATACGCATTGGCGCGAAAGGATGCCGAGGACGCGCCGGGTGTGATCACAGGTACCGTTTCTCTCTGCAATCATGCGGCTTATGCGTTATTTGATCCCGGGGCAACTCATTCGTTTATTTCAGATCAGTTTGTTAGATTGGTTGGTCTGGAGCCTGTTTTACTTGAAATCATGTTATGTGTGACGACCCCACTGCATGATAGGGTGTTAGTATCATTGGGGTGCTTGGACTGTAAAATTGTGATTGGAAATGTTGAGGAAAGGATTGATTTAGCTGTGTTAGCCATGTATGACTTCGATGTGATCATTGGTATGGATTGGCTGACTAAACAAAAAGCCGTTATGGATTGCGGCAATAGGACGATCCAATTCAATCCGATTGGACGTCCTAGGTTTGAATTTCAGGGAAATCGAGGAGGAACCTCGATCCCTTGGATTTCCTCGGTAGAGGCAACTGAGATGCTCGAAGAGGGTTGTGAGGGATATTTGGTTAATGTTAAGGATCCGACATTGGTGGAACCTAAGTTGGAAGAAATCCCTGTAGTGTGCAATTTCCCCGAGGTTTTTCCTCAAGAATTGCCGGGCTTACCGCCAGAACGGGAAGTGGAATTTGTAATAGAATTGGCCCCAGGAATAGAGCCAATTTCTAAGGCCCCGTATCGGATGTCTTTGTCGGAATTGAAGGAACTGAAAGTTCAGATGCAGGAATTACTGGATAAAGGGTTTATTCGCCCTAGTGCGTCTCCATGGGGAGCGCCAGTCCTGTTTGTGAAGAAAAAGGACGGGACGTTGAGATTATGTATAGACTACCGGCAGTTGAATCAGGTGACTATAAAGAACAAGTATCCACTGCCAAGGATCGACGACTTGTTCGATCAGTTGCAAGGGGCGTCAGTGTTTTCCAAGATTGATCTACGGACAGGGTATCACCAGTTAAGGATTCGGAAAGAGGATATACCCAAGACTGCATTTAGGACGAGGTACGGGCATTATGAGTTTACAGTCATGCCCTTCGGTTTAACGAATGCCCCTGCAGCTTTCATGGATCTGATGAACAGGGTTTTTAAGAAATTCCTGGATCAGTTCGTCATCGTGTTCATTGATGATATTCTGGTTTACTCGAAGAGTCAGGAAGAACACGAAGTGCATTTGACTGAAGTACTACGGACATTAAGGGAGCATGCGCTCTATGCGAAGTTCAGTAAATGCGAGTTCTGGCTTAGCAAGGTAGCATTCCTTGGACATATTGTATCGGGAGAAGGGATATCGGTGGATCCGACTAAGATTGAAGCAGTGCTTAAGTGGCCCAGGCCGACATCAGTGACGGAAATTAGGAGTTTCTTAGGATTGGCTGGCTATTATCGACGTTTTGTGGAAGGATTCTCGTCGATAGCTATGCCATTGACACGATTACTGAAAAAGGAGATTAGGTTTGAATGGGACGACAAGTGTGAACGAAGTTTTCAGGAGCTTAAGCACAGGCTGACGACAGCTCCAGTCTTGACTATCCCCTCTGGACCTGGTGGATTTGAAGTATACAGCGATGCTTCGTTCAAAGGACTTGGTTGTGTGTTAATGCAACATGGGAAAGTAGTTGCATATGCGTCACGTCAGTTGAGGCCTCACGAGGTAAACTATCCAACGCATGACTTAGAGTTGGCTGCTATCGTCTTTGCACTCAAAATCTGGAGACATTATTTATGTGGGGAAAAGTTTCAGATTTATACGGATCATCAGAGCCTCAAATACTTGTTCTCGCAGAAAGAGCTGAATATGAGGCAGCGTAGATGGATGGAACTTCTGAAGGATTATGATTGCGACATCATGTATCACCCTGGAAAAGCGAATCGAGTGGCGGATGCGCTAAGTCGCAAGTCTAGCATGGCGCATTTGATGATCAAGGAATGGACGTTATTGGAAAAACTCCGAGACTCGCAATTTAAATTGGAATTGAGCCATGTGTCGAATCTACTGGCTACTTTGAGGATCGAGCCGGAGATTCAAACCAAGATTAAGGCTCTGCAGTCCATGGATCAGGAAATTCAGAAGATTATGGGAATGGATGCCACGGCAAGGAAGCCAGATTTCCAGGTATCAGAGGATGGAATCCTGAAGTATAGAGGACGATGGTGTGTGCCGGATGATACTGAGCTTAAGGAAGAAATATTAAGAGAAGCTCATCGCAGCAATTACAGTATCCACCCTGGTAGTACGAAAATGTATCAGAATCTAAGGCAACATTATTGGTGGAACGGATTGAAAACAGATGTGGCCAGGTATGTGGCTAAGTGTTTAACGTGTCAACAGGTAAAGGCACAACACTGTAAACCTGGAGGACTGCTGCGACCTTTGGAAATTCCCGAGTGGAAATGGGAACATATCACCATGGATTTTGTGACCGGATTGCCGAGAAGCCAGAGAGGGCATGATTCCATTTGGGTGATCGTGGATAGACTCACAAAATCGGCTCATTTCTTAGCTGTACGAAAGGATCTTGAGTTAGAGAGGTATGCAGAACTGTACGTAAGACAGATTGTTAGACTGCATGGAGTGCCGGTGACGATTACATCAGATCGTGACCCGAGGTTTACAGCGAATTTCTGGAAAAGTCTGCAGACGGCCTTGGGGACAAAAGTACAGTTTAGTACAGCTTATCATCCACAGACTGATGGTCAATCAGAAAGGACAATTCAGACTCTTGAGGATATGTTGAGGGCTTGTGTATTGGATTTTCAGGGTAAATGGGAAGAACAGCTGCATTTGGTAGAATTTGCGTATAATAACAGTTATCAGCAGAGTATCCAGATGGCTCCATTTGAAGCTTTATATGGCAGAGCGTGTAGGACTCCCGTGTGCTGGGATGAAGTGGGAGAACGAAGCATTACGGGCCCAGAGTTAGTACAGCAAACAGTAGAAGCTGTTGAGATTATTCGAGAGAGGTTAAAGACAGCACAAAGTCGACAGAAAAGTTATGCCGATCGGAGACGACGACCTTTGGAATTCCAAGTTGGAGATCATGTGTTTCTCAAAGTGTCACCTATGAAAGGGTTATCCCGATTTGGCAAGAAAGGAAAGCTGAGTCCGAGGTTTGTTGGACCGTTTGAGATTTTGGAAAAGATTGGCGATATGGCGTATAGGCTTGCCCTGCCACCAAATTTGTCCCAGGTACATAATGTCTTCCACGTGTCAATGTTAAGGAAGTATGAACCAGACCCGACGCACGTTCTAAGATACGAGGAAATAGATGTGGACGACAGGGTGTCGTACGTGGAAAGACCAGTCAGAATTGAGGATCGAAAAGATCGAGTACTTCGAAATAAGACAATCCCGATGGTCAAAGTAGTTTGGGAGCACCACGGGACAGAAGGCGCAACTTGGGAAAGCGAGGAGGCCATGCGACGTCAACACCCCCAGTTGTTTGAGGAACAAGTTTGAAGTACAAATTTCGAGGACGAAATTTTTGTAAGGGGGGAAGAATTGTAACATCCTGAATTTTGACCCGTTATCGGGACCAATAAAGTGTATATTAATTCTCGTGTGATTTTAGTAAGTCTCGCCTGAACCTGATCAGTCTCGGGACACTAACCAAATGGGAAAGGCTAAATAGGATCAGGTACGTGGACCGAGAACCCGATCGCGACTGAGCGCTGATTTCGATGAACGTCGAGGAAATATTTTGAGCCAATATAGGCCGATCTTAGGAAAATGATAGGTCGATATTGTCAGTAACGTACGAGCGGATCGCGAGTGATTTCGCACGACCGAAAGTACACCTGACAAATGAAACCTGATTTTAATCCAAATGATCGCGACCCTGGTGCTAGTGATAATTCCTCTCGTTCTTCAGAAATTGAGACCATCACGACTCGGACAATCTTAGGTCGATACGCGTAACGCCTAAACAGCCGCTCGTTAGTGAGAGACCCTAAAACTGCAAAACGAGCATATTGAGATTACAATATTGGACCCGAACTTCGATATCAAAATTTCAAGGGTAATTACAACTATTTTACAGGACGGACGTCGTTTTAGAGTGGCCATTCATGTTTAGGATTAATACTGATGGAAACTGAAAATTTGACAGGAATTGATGAAATGACCGTTTTGCCCCTGTGGACACCGAGGTCGATTCAGAGGCCGTTTGAGGTTATTTTTCGCGGCCAAGGTCATTTTGGGGTAACCAAGTGCGTTTAGAGTGGTTTCGGACAAAAAGTGGAATTTCGACAAAAATTGGAAAATATTATTATTTTATTCCCGAAACTTCGCAGTCGATTTTCGAGGACTTAAAAAGTGAATTTCGCAAATCCGACGCCATATTATGTTGGCCACACACATATGGAACGCGTATGAGCAAAAATTGGAATTTCGGTTCGGGATGGAAAAATGACGAAAATGCCCCTAGGCCATTTTTGGTTATTCCGAATTTTTGGGGCAATTTTGGAATTTAATCAAGGTTAGTTAAGGTTAACTAGGATGGGTTAACCATGGTTAGGGGCAATTGACCATTTTGCCCTTGAATTATTGGTCTAGAAGCATTTTTAGCCCTTGGATGAAGGGCATTTTGGTCCAAAGCCCTTAGATCTTGACATGTGGATCCCACTCAAGACTTTGTTGACCACCCTTGACTCTCTCTCTCTCCTCAGATCTCTCTCTCTCTCATTTGTTTTCTGGTTTTACCGAGAACTTCCCATTTCCCCCAAATTCTTCTCCATTTTCTTCCATTTTTGGTTCTGTCGTGAACCATTCTGCACGCCCTGGTACTGTTCACGCCGGAACAGTACCAGCCGGAGCTGTCCCCGCCAAGCCCACACCACCAGCAGCCCTTTCCCGCCCAAGACCAGCCACCACAGCCCCTGTTTTGGCCTCAAACAGAACCGGACAGCAGCTAATCGCCGGTTTCGTCGTCGCCGCGGACCGCCGGCTTGCACCGGAGCGCCGCCGTCGATCCTTACCGCTCGTCGGTGATCGACCGCCCGTTCCCGTCGTCCCGAATAGCTAATAGGCGAGTATAAACCCCTAAACCCCTAATTAGTTTAATTGTGCATTTTTAGGGGTTAATTAGGCCTAAATGAGGGTTAATTAGGCTTAATCATGTGTGGGATGTTTTGTATGGGTCATTAGGACCTAATGAGGTGATTTAATGGTGGTTTAATGGCCTAAATTGAGATCTGGTCTGGTACTGTTCATGAGTACCGAAAATGCTAAATTTTGTTCAAGTTGTGTACTAATTAAGTTCAATGGATAATGACTTAAAATTTGGCATTTGGTAGATTAATTAAGCTTAATTGAGGCTTGATTATGTGTATTTGGTGGTTGGATGTTTAGAGTAGGTAATTAGGGCTTAATGAGATGGTTTAAAAGTGAATTAGTGCCTAAATGAGCATTTTTCCTGGTACTGTTCACAAAGCTCCGAATTTGTGCAATTTGCCTAAGTGTTTCATTAAATTGGGTTCAATTATTAGTGACCTTGATTTGGTCATTATAGGAGTTAAATAAGCTTATTTGAGGCTTAATTATGATAATTAGGGCCTAATTGAGTGTGTTTTGTGTAATGGATGATTAGTGGGCTTAATTAGGACTAATTATATTGGTTTAATGGTGATTTAGAGAAGAAGAGAGGGCTGAATTGGGATGGGCTTCATGGGCTCCGAATTTTGTGCAAATAGCCCAATTGGAAATTTAAATGGGCCTTGGAATTAGAAATTTAAATGGGCCCATGAAGTTGGAATTAAATTGAAATTTTTTTTTTGAAGCCCAATTGGAAAATGGAATGGGCCTTGATTGGGAATTGACTTGAATTGTGGAAGCCCATTGGGGAATTAATTGGGCCTTTGATTGTGGATTTACTTGAAATTGTTTGCAGCCCATTGGGAATTAAATGGGCCTTTGATTGTGAAATTCCACGTGGTTGTGATATGATTTAAGATTGTATTGTGACCGACGGGTCAGGCCTACGGGTCGAGTATTATTGTGACCGACGGGTCAGGCCTACGGGTCGAGTATTATTGTGACCGACGGGTCAGGCCTACGGGTCGAGTATTATTGTGACCGACGGGTCAGGCCTCCGGGTCGAATGATTGATGACCATTGAGTCATGGCCTTCGGGTCGATTTAAACTGTGATGACCATCGAGTCATGGCCTTCGGGTCGATTTATGCAATTGTGGGCCTTCGGGTCGGGCCTCCGGGTCGAATGATTTATGACCACTGAGTCATGGCCTCCGGGTCGATTTAACTGCTTACGAGTCATAATGATATTGAAAGCCTAACCTGCAGGGCTGGAGTAGCAAAAGAATTAGGGCTGAGGGCCCGAATAATTTTAATGTGATTTAATTGCTGGTTCAGTGATTCATGCATTTTAATTATCTCTGGAGGTGCACATTAGCCTAGTTTAGGATTAGTGGTTTGTACTTGCTGAGTTTTCTCACGGTTGTGGTAAAACCGACATTTCAGATCCCCGGCCATGAATTTCCAGGACTCGGATGTTGAGTATGAGATCGCGAAGGATGAGGTAAAGCATGAGAAACTAGGTGGAGTAGTTTTTGAGCTGGAGATTGTGGATCCTATCCCAGGGCATGCAGATGCCGTGATCCTTTTGTTGTATCTTTTGTGTATAATGGATATTGTATTATAAGTTTTATAATGAAAGTTTATGTTGTTTTAATCGCTGGTAATTTGTGAACTCTTGCTATTCATGGTTGCTAATATTTTTGTCTGGGTGTATATATATATATTATATATACGTCGTTTCCGCATGTGACGTGTTTTCTCTGATTTGGATTTTCGGGTCGGTGACGTAACCTGGGAGCGTCGCCCTCTAGTCAGCCTACGCGTGGATGTTCAGCCATTTTGGGGTACGGGGCGTGACAGTACCAACTTTTATTACATAGACAAAAAAAAAAAACAAAAGGGAGTAATAGGAAATATTTCTGAATTAGAGAGTTATCTAAGCGTTTCATTTAAGTTTACTGAATCCGAAGGTGGTACAGATTTTTTAATTTTGGATTGGTGGAAGAGGCACGCAAGCCGATACCCAATCCTTTCTCTTATTGCAAAACAGATTTTTTCAACCCCTTGTTCCACAGTTGCGGTCGAACAAGCATTCAGTGCCGGAGGTAATATTTTGGATGAACATCGTTCAAGATTAGATCCAGAATCAATGGAGATGCAAGCTTGTGTTGCTGATTGGACGAAGGCTTAATACCGGCAACAAGAGATAGATCGCAATACTGAATCCAAATTCTTTAACGATGGAGATACTACCTCTACCGGTACTGGAACGGGTAGTGACGATTGAGGGTAAAAGAACTATTGGAGTTGGCAAATATTTCGGGAACCCTTATTTCTCATATCGGGTACGCCCACATGAGCTTAGGGAAACTCAAGTATAATCCGACGACATGTGACCTCTGATCCCCTGTGCACGGAATGTTTAGATTTTGGGATCATTTTAATTTTTAGAGCATATATATTGTGCTCCTTTTTTTTTGTAGATCGTTGTAACGAATTGTAATGTGCTTAATGATAATTTATTAAGTTCAAGCCCCGTCTTGTCTTTTTGTCCTCAAATTTAATTACAATTTACATTTTAATTACAATTTATATTGAATAATGTTTCGTCACCGGAACAATAATTTTTTAATTTATTTTATTTTATTTTTTATTTTTTCTTTTCTATTTTTTTTTCTTCCTCCGCCGGCCCCGGCTAGGGCCGGCGGAGGTCGCCGACCTCAGGCGAGGCTGGCCCTCGCCTGGGTGAGCGAGGGCGAGCCTCGCCCAACGCCGGCGAGGCTCGCCCTCGCCTGGATCTGGCGAGGGCGAGCCTCGCCGGCGTCGGGCGAGGCTCGCCCTCGCTCGCCCAGGCGAGGGCCAGCCTCGCCCGACGCCGGCGAGGCTCGCCTGAGGCCGGCGACCTCCGCCCGCGGCTCAGCCGGGGCGGCCCTGAGAAGAGAACCGAAGAAAAAAAAAATCCCGGTTTCGAACCGGAACCATCCGGTTCATTCTTGGCCACGAACCGGAACCGCCGGTTCCGAACCGGAACCGGTCGGTTCCGAACCGTGGCCATCTCTACTAATGGATCAATAATTGTGTGATCCATCTCAAAGTTGATGGTCGAAATCATTTTCTTTTTCTCAATTTCATGGCATGATTGGATAATGGGCTACTAGAGCCCACTTGATGTAGCTATGGTTGAACTGTTGCTGTATTGTGTTTAACTGTATTGTGAAGTGTATTGTAATTTACGTTCTTGCTAATACATATTTTAAAGTTGCAACATCTTAAAATTGGACGAGGTTTCCTTCCAAAAGTTGTTATAAATTTATGTAGTTTTGTAGGAACCGCAATTATAAAAAATTTGCTCCTCATAATGTTACAACTCCCTTACTCATAGCTAAGGTATCGTGGGAAAGTTATACTAACCAACTGCTTAATAGCGAAACATGCTATTCATTTAACTTTTATGCCGAATGCTATATGTGGGATGTCATTAATCGGCATTTATTTTCAATTTGCCAAATATTGGTGCATAATATCCTTTAAATAATGCTATTTTAATTATTATGTTCCATTGTCTCTAATTAGTTGGTAAGTGTACGAAGATATAGTGTCAGATATTCTTTTAATTTGAAAGTAAAATTACATTTAAAATTGTGATAAGTGCACTAGAAGTCCTAAAATTTGTTTCGAAAGTGCAAACGAGTACTAAAACTTTCAAAAAGTGTAATCAATAGAAGGACCTAATTAGACAAATTTGATAAGTTTTAGGACTTAATTGCACTTTTTGAAAGTTTTAGGACTCAATTGCACTTTCGTGACAAATTTTAGGACTTGATTGTACTTTTTAAAAGTTTTAGAACTCAATTTCACTTTCGTGACAAGTTTTAGGACTTCTAGTATATTTATTTCTTTAAAATTCATTTCATTTTAGGGAAAAAAACATATTATTACCTTTGATTTTAATGGTTGACAGGCTTTTGTCTTTTCCTTTTCTTTTAATTGTTTTCATTTCTTTATTTTTCCTTCTCCTTCCTCGAGTAACTTCTCCAAGAAGGCAGACTAGTCGCCAGTCAACATCTGTGGCCAGTCGTGGTTCAATGGTGTTGCCTGTGGCAGACGCTAGAGGGCTCCTGTCCCCGTCCCATGAATTGCCCCGCCTTACACTTCAAGGGGAAATTGTTGTTGACATGTCTTTGTCTATTCCTTTTTTTTCCATTTCTACTTTTTTCCATCCCGTTCTTCCTTAAGTAACTTCTCCTGGAAGGGTGACTCGTCGACATCCAACATTTATTGCTAGTGGTGGCTAAAAGCATATTGACTGTTGTAGCCGCCAGAGGACTCCTGTCCCCGTCCCTTGAATTGCTCCGCCCTACACTTCAAGGGGAAATTGTGGTTGACATGTCTTTGTCTATTCCTTCTTTTTTCATTTCTTTTTTTTTTTCCATCCCCTTCTTCCTCAAGTAACTTTTCCTGAAAGGGTGACTCGTCGACATCCAACATTATTACTAGTGGTGGCATCGTGGGTCACATAATCTTTCTCTCGGTCCATCCATTCCTTTCATTTAATTGAAATAACTCGCATTATGGGTTTCTTTTCTTGTCATGTTGAATCCATCTAACTTACGTATCTTTGAGCATTCTTTGAACCAAGATTGAAATTTCTTAAGTATTTCACTTTTGAAATTTCTAGTTTGTACGCATCCTAATCTATGGCCCTTCTCTCTTCAGATATTTTCCAAAAACCGCCCGAAAGAATTTGTTTGTCTCTATGCATTACGTTTAGTCAAACTGCACATGTCTACTTTGGCAGCCTTCGTGTTAAAGTGGCAAGGCAACTAATGAGAAGATACCATGAAACTGTATTGCTCTTTCCTCCAGTAAAAAACGCAATTATTGAGCAGGATTCTTTTCTTTTTTTTCCTTAGATTTCTTCTTGAGCTTTACAAAACAACAAAATAGAAAATTTTATGGATGGATTGTTCTTTCACCCGCATTGATTTTCTTTTGCTTTTGCTTATTGTAATATACTTCTTATTATGACATACATAATCTTTTGATTATCAATCGGACATGCATGCAAGAGTTTAATTGATCCATTTGATGAGAAATTTTTTATTATTTTTAACATACGCATTCAACAAACACTTACCAACGAAGTATTTAACAAAGTCTATATAAAAAAGGTTGTACTTTTTGGAGCTTCTTTGCCCTTGAATTTTGACTTTTGTTTTTTTTGGTAAAGTTTTATTTTTTAAAAATATTTTTAATTGAATTTTGACTTTTGTTTTTTTTTTTTTGATAACCCAGGGAACCCCCGCACAGCCGACAGCCGGGGAGTAAACCCTGGGGGCGACACGTGCTAGCCATCACACACGTGCCACCGGTTAAGTCACCCTGCGGCGCCCGAGATTCGAACACTCAACCTTTTGCGAGAGGAAGAGTGCGCGTTCCAGCAGCGCCACCCAGGCGGGTAATTGAATTTTGACTTTTGTTTGATGCTGAAAGTTCCAAATTTGCAAAGACGTTTGAATTTTGATATTAAGTTATTTTTTTCTTTATTCTTTTTGAAGGTAAATAATTGTTCTTAAATTGATGGGGAACAAATAGGGTCTTCTCATATTAAGTTAAATTGATATTAACTTCTTCTCATATTGTCTTCCTCTTGAAAATATCCTTTTAACCACCAATGGCAAAAAACTGGAGGACTACTGTTCCCATCTCATGAATTTCCCCGCCCTACACTCCAAGAGGAAAATTGTCCCGTATAGGCAGGGCATCGCGTGGTGCATATTCTTTCTCTTGGTACTCCCATTCCTTTCCTTTGATTGAAATAGCTCGCATTATGAAGTGTAAAGGTCCAAGCTTAAGACCATTCATACAACCAAGTGGTCCTCCATTTTACTTTCACAATCGAAATCATTTCGCCTATCTTTTTTGTCACGCCCCGAACCCCAACGAGCACGCAACATCCCTCCGAGGTCGTCAAGTATGTGACATCCCAGGACTTATCGCCGACCCAATCAAAACACTAACGAGCGACGCATGCGGAAGCAACCTTGAACTCTCCATACAATATATAAACCATGGGATAGTAGAGAGACAAAGAATACACATCAACAAGGCAATTTTATAAATAGAACATCGATTACAACAAATACATTTGCAAGCTTCTACGATGCCACTAACTACGATATGCACAACAAAAAGGATCGGGTGTTTAGTAAGCTTAACTCCTCTACAACCAGAGCATTCAAAAAGGGATGAAGCATCAAATGCCCAATATCAACCCCGATCTCCGAGCCGCACGTGACGACTATTCGTCACTCCAAGCCTGAAAATGTTTAATAACGGGGGATGAGATAAATTTCAATAAGTAACTACCTAAGCCTTGCTTAGGTTAACGCGTACTTCCGAACAATCCTAATCATGCAATACCGACTTCCAACATATCATAACAATTATAGGCGCCCTTACCTCACCTCGGCACATACGCAAGCCTTGCATGTTAGAATCCAGCCATAACATGGCCAATTGCTCATCGCTTGTACAACGCAATTCAAAGCATAATTTTATTTTTTATTTTTAACATACGCGTTCAAAAAAAACTTGTCGATAAAGTATTTAACAAAGTCTATATAATTTTATTTTATTTTTTGGAGCTTGCTTGGCTTTGAAATTTGACTTTTGTTTAATGCTGATCATTCCGAATTTGTAAAGACGTACGGATTTGATATTAAATCTTATATATTTTTTCTCTATGCTTTCTGAAGGTAAAATAATTGTTCTTAAATTGACCGGGAACAAATAGGGTTTACATTAAGGGGAGTCCAAGCCCTCAATTAAGAAACATCTAATCCAGATCTCACCATGTGCCATTTCAATGTCTAATCCATCTCTTCAACCGTCACCACATACATATGTCTCGTGCGAGGTTGAGTCACGTGGCATGCTCATATGTAAGCTTTATTCAATAATTTACTTTTGACGGTTAATTTAGTAAATCTCTAATTCTAGCAAACCTCTAATTCTGCGTCTCTATTTCTTATGCATTTTTAATGACAAATCTTTAATCGATGTAAAAGAAGCAAAAGAATTAGGCATATTTTAGTAATAAATGTCTAAGTTATATATATATATATATATATATATATATATATAAGTGGGTAAAGCTCAGGCGAGGTTGAACCACGTGGAATAATCACGTGCGAGCTTCATCTAGTATTTTGCTTTTATGATCACTTTAGCCAATCTTTAATTCTAGCAAATCTAATTTTGTATCTCTAAGTTTTCTGCATATTTTAGTGATAAATCACTAATTGGTGTACGAGAAGTTAATAATTATGCATATTTTGTAGTACGGTGATGTATCATTCTCCTGCACGTCAGGCGACTCAGGCCCAAGATTGGATGTTGAATCACAAGTTTAAGGCTATGTTTGTTTCGCGGATAATGTTACATTTCTAGAAAATATTTTTCATGAAGCTATTTTCCTGAAAAATGGCACAATTTTTCAGTATTTGACTGAAAACTGAAAAAGTCTCGGAAAATATTTTTCATTGTTCGGTATGGAAAAGAATTTCCTCATTGCACTACTTTTAATAATTTTTTTTATTTTTTAAAAAATATTTTTAATTTCTTTTATTTTTCTTTTTTTTCCTTCTTCTTCTTCCTCAGCCGGCAAGCTTGAGCCTCGCCAAATCTTGCGTGCTGGGCGAGGCTCAAGCCTTGCCCGAGGTTGAGCCTTGCCGACTTGTGGCAAGACTCGAGCTCGCCTGTGGCCGGTTGCCGGCCGCCACCATGGCCAGTGACTAGCCAGAGAAGAAGATAGAAAAGATAAAGAAAAAGAAAAAAAAGATAATAAAAAATTTAGAATTTTAAAAAAAGAAAATAAAAATAATTATAATGAATGATGAAATAAGGAGGGAGGAAAATGTTTTCCTCTTTTCAAAAAGTGAAAAACATTTTCCTCACTTTTGAAGGTGTTTTGTCCATTGAGGGAAAATATTTTCTATGACTAGTCTATTTTTCGTGAAACGAACACCGAAAAATCCAAAAAATGTTTTCCTCAAAGTTATTTTTCGTGAAACGAACGGAGCCTAAATGTATATTGATAAAAAAATGAACCTGTAATTCCTACATTGAAAAGTTTCAAAGTCAGCTTTTTTTATTTCCCCTTAGGTTGGTTATTCATTTGTAAATCGCTCTCAAATCAATATAAGCTATGCATCTGACGCTCTGTTCTTTAGTATCTTATTTTCTATTTGATTTTATGAAAAATCTTACCTATGTGGTATCAGGGCTAAGAATATGTGGGTTTATTAGAAATCTTGAGTTAGACATAAAAATGTGGGGATAAACAAAATTTGGTGGGGATGAGAAGATGCTATTCTGACAAAAAATTGGTAGAAAGCGTGAATTGATGGGCTGATCCTTTCTTAGATGAATCGATGCATCGGATGTGGAAAGTAGGAATATGGGGACGATTTTTTCTTAGATTCAAAAGGAAATTAGGAAAGTCAGATAATCATCCTTGCCTTTTCATACTCAAATAGCACAAGAGAGATTCACTGCAGGAAAAAAAGAACTTGCTGCTTTCAATGTCATCTATTCGTGTCTCATCCATCCAAGTAAAGAAGCGGCAAAAAGTTTCTTCCTGATCGAGCGCAGCTGGGTTGCAATTTTGTCGATTCTCATGCGTCTTCTAGGCTACTCTGCAGGCACGCGAGTCCAATACGATATATTGTTTCCAAACATTCCCGAAAATATGCGATTTCTATCGTGAAGCGAATTTTGGGAACTGTTGGGGCTCCCTTCTTCTTGAAGTAGCACGGGATTGGTAATCTCCATAGCTCGTTGGGGAAGAGTCTCAGCAACATAATTATGAAGATTCAAATTATTTCTGAACATGTCTCTAGTGAGACTTAATCCCGTGAACATCTCTAATAGGAGGATGCCGTAATTGTAGACATGACTTTCTCTTGAGACCTAGCTTCTGCTAGCATATTTTGCAATTTACGCATGCCAACATCTATTGCCATTGGTGGTTAAAAAGAAATTGTCCGTGGCTGCTGCTAGAGGACTCCTATCCCCGTCTCATGAGTTGCCCCGCCCTGCACTCCAAGGGAAAAATTGTCCTGTACGGCGAGGCATCGTGGGGCGCATATTCTTTCTCTTGGTCCTCCCATTCCTTTCCTTTGATTGAAATAACTCGCATTATGCAATGTAAAGGTCCAAGCTTAAGACCATTCATGCATCCAAGCGGTCCTCCATTTTACTTTCACAATCGAAGTCATTTTGCCTTTCCTTTTAGTTGACTGAACATTAACACTTTCGCTATATCGTATCCTTGTTTGTTTACCTCATGTCAGACTAGTCTCTTAAGTCTTTATCTTGCTCTTTCTATTGCTCTTTTTTTCTTTTTTCCATCAATTAATTTCTTCTCATATTGTCTTCCTCTTGAAAATATCCTTTTAACCAGCAATGGCAATAAACTGGTGGAATCCTGTCCCCGTCTCATGAATTTCCACGCCCTACACTCCAAGAGGAAAATTGTCCTATATAGGCAGGGCATCGCGTGGTGCATATTCTTTCTGTTGGTCCTGCCATTCCTTTCCTTTGATTGAAATAACTCGCGTTATGAAGTGTAAAGATCCAAGCTTAAAATCATTCATGCATCCAAGCGGTCCTCCATTTTACTTTCACAATCGAAGTCATTTCACCTTTCCTGTCAGTTGATGGAACACTAACACTATTGCTATATCCTATTCTTGTTTGTCCACCTCACGTGAGTCTAGTCTCTTAAGTCTTTCTCTTGCTCTTTCTATTGCTCTTTCTTTCTTTTTTCCATCAATTAATTTCTTCTCATATTGTCTTCCTCTTGAAAATATCCTTTTAACCACCAATGGCAATAAATGTTGGCTGTCGCCGAGTCACCCATTGTGGGGTGAATATTCCATCCATTCGATAAGCAATTTTATTTTTTATTTTTAACATATGCGTTCGACAAACACTTCTCCATGAAGTATTTAACAAAGTCTATTATTTTATTTTATTTTTTGGAGTTTGATTGGCTTTGAAATTTGACTTTTATTTAATGCTGATCGTTTCAAATTTGTGAAGACGTATGAATTTGATATTAAATTATATTTTTTTTTCTTTATGCTTTTTTAAGGTAATATAATTGTTCTTAAATTGATGGGGAACAAATAGGGTTTACATTAAGGGGAGTCCAAGCCCTCAATTAAGAAACATCTAATCCAGATCTGACCATGTGCATTTTCAACATCTAGCCCATCTCTCTAACCATCACCACATATGTATGTCTCGTGTGAGATTGAGTCACGTGGCACGCTCATTTGCAAGCTTTATTTGTTAATTTACTTTTGATGGTTACTTTAATAAATCTCTAATCCTAGCAAATCTCTAATTATGCATCTCAAGTTCTTATGCGTATTCTAATCATAAATCTCTAATCAATGTAAAAGAAGCAAAAGAATTATTTATATTTTACTAATAAATGTCTAAGTGGGTAAAGCTCACGTGAGGTTGAACCATGTGGACTAATCACGTGCGAGCTTTATCTAGTAATTTTATTTTATGATCACCTTAACAAATCTAAAATTCTAGCAAATCTAATTTTGCATCTCTAAGTTTTATGCATATTTTTGTAGTAAATCAGTAATCGATGCATGAGAAGTTAAGAATTATGCATGTTTTGTAGTAAGGTGATGTATCGTTCTCCTGCATGTCAGGCCCAAGATTGGATGTTGAATCACAAGTTTAAATGTACATTGATCGAAAGATGAACCTGTAATTCCTACATTGAAAAGTTTCCAAGTCAGATTTTTTATTTCCCTTAGGTTGGTTATTCATCTGTAAATCGCTTTCAAATCAATATAAGCTATGCATCCGACGCTCTGCTCTTTAGTATCTTATTATCTATTTGATTTTACGAAAAAATCTTACATATGTGGTATAAGGGCTAAGAATATGTGGGTTTATAGGAAATCTCGCGAGTTTGACATAAAAATGTAGGGATAAACAAAATTTGGTGTGAATGAGAAGATGCTATTCTGACAAAAAAATGGTAGAAAGCGTGTATAATGGCTGATCCTTTCTTAGATTAATCGATGCATCGGATGTGGAAAGTAGGAATATGGGGACGATCCTTTCTTAGATTCGTAAGTAAATTAGGAAAGTCATATATTCATCCTTTCCTTTTCATACTCAAATAGCACTAGAGAGATTCATTATAAGGAAATGAATAACTTGCTACTTTTGATGTCATCTGTGTCTCATCCGTCCAAGTAAAGAAGCGGCAAAAAGTTTCTCCCTGATCAAATGCAGTTGGGTTGCAACTTTGTCGATGCTCATCCGTCTTCTAGGCTCCAGTACAAAGCAAGCGAGTCCAATACGATATATTGTTTCCAAACATTCTTGAAGCATGAGTTTTCTTTCGTGAAGCGAATCTTTGGAACTGTTGTAGCTCTCTCCTTCGTGAAGCAGCACGGGATGGGTAATCTCCATAGCTCGTTGGGGGCAGATAGTCAGCGACATAATTATGAAGATTCCAATTCTCTATGAATATATCGCTAGTGGGACTTAATCCCTTGAACATCTCCAACAAGAGTATGCCGTAACTATAGACATCACCTTCTCTTGAGACATGGCTTCCATTAGCATATTCCACAGTTTACACGTGCCGTGATGTAAGAAATGCCAAAAACAAGAATTTGAATTCACAAAAACACTAGTCTCTAAGCTTTCTTTGGGGGGGGGGGTGTTGTTGGAGATGTTTACCGGAAGCGGCGTAATCAATTGTTCCTCTTAAACCAGCAGAACTCATGTTTGCTCTAGTGTCAGATGTGAATTCGAGGACAATCTTCGCCAACCCAAAGTCACCAAACATGTCCTACCATGTCAGCATCTAGAAGGACATTGCTTGGCTTTAGATCACAGTGAATTATTGGGCTTTCGCATTGATTATGGAGATAATCTAATGCATAAGCAACATAAATGGAAATGATTATCCTTTGGACGAAACTCAATTTCTTCGAGTGCCCATCTACATCATTTGGAGTTGAATTTGGGTGCAGCCACTCTTCTAGGCTGCCATTGACCATGAACTCATAAACTAAAGCCTTAAACTCCTCACCTTTATAATCAATGCCTGATCGTGCTGTCACAAGATTTCGGTGTTTTATACGCTTTAAAGTCTCGCACTCAGCTTTGAAGCTCTTGAGAGCGCCATGCCGCATTAAATTAAGCACCTTCACCGCAATGAGATTTCCATTCTCCTGGAGTAGCCCCTTATAGACAGACCCAAAACTTCCGGTCCCAATTAGATTAGTCGAAGAAAAACCATCGGTTGCTTTTAGAAGTGTTCCATAAGATAGATTCAATAATGAATCATCTCAGGAGCTTGAAATCGGCTCATTTTTTTTTTTCTACTTTAACCATCATAGATATAGGAAAGTGACAATGAGAGTTTTTCCGAGAAGATCAAAAACAATGGCTATGGTGAGTTTCAGCTTAATTAACTCCTCCTCTGCTTTTGGAGTTTCGAGAGACGCACTCAAGGAGCTTAAATTCAGGCATTCCTCCACCTAGCTTTTCATTTCCAAAGAAAAAAGTCGCACTCACATTCCTAAAAACTCCTTGGGTGGGTAGCGGGCCTTCCAAATGATTGTAAGATAAATTCAACTTTTCCAAAAACTGAAATGTCTCTAAGAACTTTGGAATTTCAGTATCGAAATTGTTTTTCAAAAGGTCTAGTTCCTCAATGCTTTTTAATGAGCTAATTGGTTGAGGAATGGATCCATGGAAGAGGTTATCTTGCATTCTTAGTACTCTTAGTGCATCACAATTGCCTAGACTGCTCGGGATTTCACCTTTCAGAATATTTCCTGAGACATCAAACTCGTCCAAATGTTTCAAGTTCCCTATTTCCAGTGGAAGGACTCCACTCAGATGGTTTCAAGACAAATTCATATAGATGAGGCTCCTAGCCTCGGGGAATATTATGGGACCAATAAGATTGTTACTAGAAAGATCTGGTCTTGTCAAGGTCTAGTACAGCTATAGGTATGAAGGAATCGGCCCTTCGAAGTTATTTTCTGAAAGATATAAAAAGATCAATCTCCGTAGATTTTGCAAAGAGGATGGGATTATGCCAGATAGATTATTGCTTGACAAGACAAGTGCTGCAAGGTTCGAAAGGTTTCCTAAATCTGATGAGATTAGACCCGAAAGAGGGTTGCCTCCCATGTGTAATCTTGGAAAGGTCACAAGATTACCAATCTCTCTCGGCATTTCACCTGATATCAGATTCTGGCCTACTCCCAGAATTGTTAAATTAGTGGAGAAATTTACCGATGCATATTGAAAGCGTCCCACCAAATCTATTTTCATTCATCTCTAATAGCTCCAAGTTAGTTGCATTTGTTAGGGAGTAGAGGAAGCTCGGTTCATATGCATCGGACCCTCCACTGCCAAGATAATTAGTGAATAAGGTAACCCACTCAAGGTTACGGAGATTTGCCAATAAAGGGACCTTTCCAGAGAACTCATTGCCTCCAAGTGCAAGAAAACTTAGATTTGTGGCATTGGATATCGACAAAGGAATTGGTCCAGCGAACTGGTTAAAAGATATGCTCATAACTTGAAGGTTTGGTAGAGTGAATCCAATATCTTCAGGAAAATTGCCGTGCATCTGGTTCATAGGTACATCGATTCCGGTCAGCGAAGACAAGTTGAAGACTGAAGGCGGAATGGTACCCGAAAGCCCATTGCTTCCAAAGGCGAACCCTTTTAGTTTGGTTAGTCCATCTAGAGATTGGGGAATAATCCCACTTAAACCATTTTGGTTACAAAAAATCCATTGTAGGGATGATAAGCTCCCTACGAAAGAAGGAACGCTGCCAGTTAATTGGTTCGTAGACAAGCTGACCATTTGAAGATTTGACATGGAGCCTAGCTCCATTGGAATTACTCCGGCCAACTGGTTGTACTCAAGGCGGAGAAATACAAAGTTTCGAGCAACTTGATATATTCCTGGGAATCTCGCCAGTAAGTGAATTATTGGATAAGCACAAGATTTGGAGCCGACACAACCGGCCAATTTGGGGAGGGATTTTAGGACCGAAGCTATTGTTTTGGAGCCACACTTCTCTTAAGAAGCTGAGGTTCCTAATGTGAGGTGAGATGGGTCCCAAGAGTCCTTGGGAATGGAGGTCTAGTACAGTGACCCTAAGGCGTCGATGACTGCACGTAACCCCGTACCATTGGCAGAAATCGATGCTGTCGTTCCACGAGTTAAGAGACCCAAAAGGGTCACTAGTTATTTTGGCCTTGATTACAAGCAATGCAAGCCTATTTGTATCGTTAATAGCGGAAACGACTCCACCAAAGCAAAACATGAGAAGGGCAGCAAAAGGAAGACAAGAACAACAGAGTTGTGCACAATTGAGACAGGAGTGTCCCATTTTATGAGCATAAATCTGGGTACTAATTCGCTAAGAGAGAGCAAGAAGGAATGAGTAACGTGATATGTGTTGATAGAGGAGCTGGAGCTATATATTGAACAGCCTCTCAGGGTTGGATTTTTATAAGCTGTGTACACCCTGGAGAATTCTGTCTTGGATGCATTCATACTCTTTCCCGGTAAGTCATCCCTCCCATACAGTCGGTTGCGATCGACAACTCAGATCGCTGAGAGGTTCTCCCACGAGCTGATGCGCCATTGAATGACCTCCCATGGAAACTCCTGTTCCTAATTGGGGAAAAGACCACGAAGCCATTCATCATTGGACACTCCATATACATTATTTTCCACATTCCCACCTCGAATTTCAACCCGTCATATTTCTGTGGAAAGGATCTTTATGTCCTTATTGCTCGAAGCATCGTACACAATACGCTTGACTTTTTCACACTTTAATTAGGGTTGACAATTCGCGTGATCAAGTCTAAAATTTCAAAAAGTTTTTTCAATTAAATAATAGTTGAGATGTGTCAATTTGTATCATCTTCAACTTAACTTAGTCATATCGTGTAGGATTTTTCTCAATGAATCTCTAACTAGTTCAAGGTCATTCTAACTATAAATTACCACCCCTACCTCTATGAGTGTGACAAATTGCGGAGAGATGTCATTGTTTAATGCCTTATTTAAGTTGCAACAGAAGAAGATGGAGGAGGATTAAGACAAAAAGCTGATCATCATTAATTCTACCAATTGGGATTACTTGGCACATGTGGTAAACATGAAAAAGAAAAATTACATTAAAAATCCTAAATGCTTTTTTATGAAATGCAATCAAGTTTTAAGTGCTTCAAAAAGTGCAATCAAATTCGAAATGAGTGCAAGTGTTGGCGGCGGCTTTTAATCGCCACAATTTTAAACCATTTGGATTTTCTCTCAAAATCATGCATGATTTCGATTATTATCAAATTAGAAAACATGGAGGGAACTATTAATTGAAATTAAGACTCAGATCCATGAAAAAATAGAGTTAGTCCCCCAACCTCCATGGCCGCGGTGATGGTCTCTGCTCAGTTGATATGCTTGAGTTTCAGAGAGGGAGAGAGAGAGAGAGATATTGTGTGCGTGTGCAACACTTTTTGTGCGACGAGGGAAGAACGACAAAGCCTGTGGTGACGACGGTGGTGGCGACAACAGCGATGGTGATTGGGTGGTGGTGGTGGATTTGATTTTTTTTGATAATTTTTTGGCGATAGAGAAGTGAAATTGCTATCCCAATACTAGGTAATACTGGGAAACCCAATTCCACACTTCTTGAGGAATCTAACTTCACAAGTAATCCATTTCCAGAATTTGATCTTCTTTCCAAACACATTTAACTTGCAACAGGATTTCTATTCATAGACTAATCTAATTCCACATGAAACCATAATAATTATGAAATATTCTACTTTAAACTTGTTCATATTCTATAATTACTAAAAGAATTACAGTCTCGTGAGCTTAGCTCTACTTATTATATTAATGTGTTTGTATTATTAGCTTCTTCTTCTTTTTGCAAATTATTCACTTAATGACACATATTTTTATTTTACTATTACAATATTTGTTTGCAGTGCTGATAAACAATTGTATTATACTTCTTATTACAACCTAAATAATCTTTTGATTATCAACCGGAAGGCTATATTTTATCCAGGTCATAACCGATTCTTATAATAATTCACAATCACATTCAACATATACTTTCCAATGAAGTATTTAACAAAGTCTAAAATGAAAAAGAAAAACTGTATTGTTTGTAGATTTGTTTTTTGGTCAAAATATTATTTGGAGATTACGTGCCTTTGAAATTGGACTTTTATTTGATGCTCAACGATCCAAATTCTTGAGGATGTATAAATTTTGACATTAAACATACTTAATTTTTCTACTTGCTTGTTTCAAGTACAATAGTTGTTCTTAAATTGATGAGGAATAAATACTGTTTACAAGAAACATCTAATCCAGAGTTCTACATGTGCATTTTCATCATCTTAATCCATCCTCTTCAATCATCACACCCCGCCCCAACTCACGCACATGTATAGGAGATAGGAGTCCGCACGACGGGGGATCATTCCCTGTGAATTTTAATATATAATTGTTAAAATTTTCACAATAGTTATGAATCATTAGAAGAATTATTTTTTCTATAATTTTTTTTTCTGTTTTAAACTTGTTTATATTCCATAATCATTAAAAGAATCACAATCTCATGAGCTTAACTCTACCTATTTATATGAATGCGTTTGTATTCACTTAATAACATAATATATGTTTTTTTTACTATTATGTGTGCGACAAATTATAATAGGGTATATGATATAATAATTAAATCTTCATATGGTAGGGTCTATGATATACGAACCCGTCCTGTCCTATGAATTGCCCCGCCTTGCGCTTTCACGGGGAAAAGTGTCTCGGTCAGGGTGGGGCAACGCAGGAGGCAAATTCTCTCTCGTTCCTTTTCTTTGATTTGCAATTCTAATTATAAATCTTTTTTTTCTTTGTGATATTGAATCAATCGACTGTCGTGCCTTTGGCATACCTTGAACCTAGCCCAACTTCTATACTTTCTAGAAGCTGTGTTAGATCCTGAGGACTTCTTTCTGGTATGTAGGGGTGAGCACGGTTCCAGGGTAGAACCGAGAACCGAAGAACCGGACCCGACGGGTCCAGTTCGGTTCCCGGTTCCTAGGTGATAGGTTCCGGTTCTCGGTTCCAAATTTTTAGGAACCGCCGGTTCCGGTTCCGGTTCCCGGTTCCGGTTCTTAGGAACCGGAACCGGGGAACTGGAACCGAGAACCGGAACCGGTTTACTTTACCCTCTAAAAGGTTTTAGGTGTTGTCGCTGTCGTCCTGAGGTTGATGACCCTGTGCAGGGTGCGCGCGAGTCTGCTCTTGCCGTGACTGCTCTGTGCTGGTCTGTGCTTCACCGCTTCTTCTTCTTCCATCTAAATGGGAAGAAGAAGATGGACTTCAGAGGCTGCAAAGGAGTCTGAAGTCGATCTGGGTCATGGAGGATGGTGGGTTTTCTGGGGAGGATGGAAAGTGCAAGAAAACGAGAGATGATTTTGCCGAGAAACTGGGGATTGTCAAGAAAGTGTCAAGAAAGTGAGGATTGCAAGGGGGAAAAGGAAAGCAGAAAACTTTGACTAAATGTATTATCAGATAAATAGTCGGAGATGGAGTTAGTAATGACAGAGGGAAAAGTTGGATTAAAGCGCGGGAAGAGGAAAAAGACTAAGTGTCTCCGAGTTACAGAGGATGGGAAAGTCAAGGAATAGGAGCAAGAATTCTATCTAGTGCAGTGCAGACAGCAATCAGCTAAGGATATTCGTGTTGATTATTCGTACTATCAAAACATATTTCCATTTAAATAAAGAGCAAAAACGGATTAACTTATGTCGCGTAAGTGTGAATTTCTTTCGGTAAACTCGAGTCGTGTTCAAGAATAATGGCCTCCTAAAACAGAGTGGAGCGTGGGAGTTCTTTTGTAGACTTTGGAAAGAACGGTTTTAGGTGCTGCCTGCAGTACAAAAGATTTTTGCGATTATTTTCGTTTTGTTTAATTCAAAGCGAAATTAAAAAAAGAACCTGTTGGAACCTGGAACCGACCCTGGAACCTATGACAGGGTAGGTTCCAGGTTCCACGTTTCGACGGGTAGGTTCCAGGTTCCTCATTTTGAGGAACCTGTACCCGAGGGTAGGTTCCAGGTTCCAGGCGGAACCTACCCGGAACCTGGAACCGCTCACCCCTACTGGTATGCATTCATACAAATTTTCCCAGCAAGTCATCCCCGCTGTTTGAGGAAAAGACCCCCGCATTTGATGACAAATATAGACATTATTTCTCACGTTCAGACCACTTTTCCATGTCTAATTTGTTCTACCTTTTGTTCACAAATTTTATAAAGGTCCATTACCGTCACTCACACGTTATTTTCCATGTTTCCACGGCGAATTTGAATCCAAGTCATATTTCTGTGGAAAAGGGGTATTGCCTCCTTATTCAGTGGAATCACCAAATGGTGATTGCAAAGAGATTTTTTTCAATTGAACATTAGTGAAAGTGTGCCAATTTGTGTTGTCTTTGAATTAGCTCACTCGTGTCGTGTACTGTTTTCCTTGATAAATCTCTGACTTATTCAAGTCCGGCCTTGCAATGAATTGCCACCCCACCTCTACGAGTGTGACAATTTGTGGAGAGAACGATTTTGATGATCGCAAAATTATTTTAACATGTTTAATTGCTTTCTTTAAGTTAGAAAAGGAGGAGGAGGAGGAGGATTAAGACAAAAGTCGATCATCATAAGTAGTACTAATTTGCAGTTATCTCATAAGTTGGAGCATATGCTCTTCATGGTGATTTCGAGTGCATAGTGCCCACGGTTGAGGTGCATTGGCTCATAGGGTTTTGAAGGAATGGTTCAAGGATCGAGGCAGATGGAGAAAGTGCTTAAAATATGCTCACATCCGGGGTGTGATCATCTAGAGATTGGGCTTGGTTTTCTTTTGATCTCTTGCGTGAAATGCATACTAATGGAACAATAATCGGGTGATTCCATCTTGAATCGATGGTTGAAATCATCCCCTTTTACTTTGTTACATAGCATGATTGGATAATGGGCTACTAGAGCCTTTTTGGTGACATTGTGGTTGAACGATAGCTGTGTTGTGCTTGGCTGTGCTGCAAAGTGTATTGTAACTTCTGTGCTTGGTGATATATATTTTAAAGTTGCAACACCTCATAATTGGATGAGGTCGCCTCTTGAAAGTTTCTATACACTGATGTAGTTTTGAAGAAGTTGCCATTATTAAGTATTTCGCCCAGAAAATTCAAAGCATGAGTTCTATCCAAAGAGCCATCAAATGGCAATTGGCACTATTCACACGATGGGCTAAACTTGTGACATTTTAATCATTGATGTATCTATCTCTCAATGGATTTTGCCGACAATATGAAACTACCCTGGTCAGTTTGGGCTCTGAAAAAATGCATGTGCCTAAAATCATCAATACAACAAAGAATCGAACACAATGTCAAAGAATAAAAAAGATCCATACATACATTGGGCTTCAAGCTGTATGCAAAACTCAAAGGCGACTAATAGAACAACCTCACATTCATCCCAGTTGGCATTACAATAGTGGAGGCCAAAGTACTTTGGGTTGCTATCATCGTTCAAGTAACATATTGAGCCGGAATACCATGCAAGCATAACAAGGTCACTAGGCTGCATAAACTATTGCTCCTCTTTTTGCCTATCCTTTCCACATGATTAACATTATAAACCATGTGTGACTAGAATAACTGAAAATGTCTTAAGTGATTTGGCTAATTAGTTCCTAACGCCATGGATTTCATTCAAAATCTTGCATTTCCCGCTGTACTAGTTGGCCTAGCAAGTAGAAGAATTAATTCAAATTCTTTTACTTTTGATGTCATCCAGTGAAGTTGCGGTGGCCTCTGCATAATGGACTAGCTCACGGACATCAAAACAAAGCAGCAATTATATAAGCGGCAGGCTACAAGACCAATCATATCCCAAAACTTCAAGCTTTAGTAACTGACCTTTGATGCAAACCATTGCTTGTGGTCATGACTAAAAGAGGCTTTTGCTCTAATGTGATGTTTGGAAATTTACCAACTAAAGTAGAATTGTAAATTGAATGGACGCTACATTCGTATAAATCCATTATTATTTAAGCGATGCGGATAGACCTTAACATATAAAAGCTTTTACAAGTTGTAATTAAAGTTTCTAGTATATGATATTTATCGTTGCTTTTCTGGTAGACCTACAATGCAGATACAAGCAGCAAACCGTGTGACACCCTGATGGGATGGAGCCATACAGAGAGCAGATGGGCAGAGGCAGAGCCTTGTAGAGCTTAGAGGGGGCACTAGTCCCAAATCGGTAATTCGTAATTATAGATCAATTTGGCTCATAATTTAGGCTTTCGACCGTAAAAATTTGTCAAACTAAAAAAAAAGAAGGTGCATGAGATCAAGTTTAGCATCGGGATAAAATAAAAAGAAACAAAAACGAAGGAAGGTTATAAATGAAAGGTTATTATCTTGTTTTGCATGTTTTTCAATATCTTTGTTTCTAATACTTCCAGCTCGCTTCATTGCTCCAAGCCCTAAAAACTCAAAAGGAACACACCATTTAGAGATGAGTAATTTTTATCTATGACATAAAGTTTCTTTTCATTTTAATATGGGACTTAGGATGTTATAAAAATGCCTCGTGTCGACTTTTCAAACTCATTAGGAAAAGATTAGAAAAGAACAAAGACCTTAAATGATTGATCGAAATGGTTCTTTGATTATCAATTGTATTTGTAGCTTAATGTCAAGAACGAAAGACGCCGCATAATGTCATTTCATGACATTTTTATCTACCCGAGGAAAATGAACTTTAAACTATAGAATAAAAAATTAAAGTTGGTATGCATGCTGGATGATGTACTTCGGATTATCAACTCTTTCTAAGATTTCCAAAATGAGGTCATAACCTTGATGTTGACATTAAATATCTCATGATATGAAAGACGAAAACTAAAGAGATAAGAAGTGGTATGTAATAATTGTTTAGGATTCACGATTGGCCCGACAGAACGGATTGGCCCAAAGCCCAAACCCACGTCTCACAAATACAAGGGGGCGTCTCTCTTCAACAAGACCAACACGGAAGTTCGACTTTGATTTTCTTTTGCCATCGTCTTCCCCAGCATAAACTCATCGATTGGCAACGCTTGGGAAAGAGAAGAAGAAATAAAGAACCAGTGGTCGAGTGCTTACGGCAAATGTCACGAGCGAGTGGAGGACTACCCAAACCGTGAATTGATGAATTATTCTCACTTTTTGGTGGTAATAATCAAGAAGAGGATTTGGCTTGCCATAACTCCACCCAGTCAGACCTTATCCACGTCTACACTGCACGACAGCAGGCCAATTCAAATACCCTGGAAATGATAAATTTCATTTGATTCTGCGTCCCCACAGCCCCCACTAAAGAGATACTATTGCTTAAGCTCGAATTCAATCCAAATAATAATAATTCCAAAGGCTCTCAACTTGTGCAATGAGTTGGTACAGATAATCGAGATGGGCTGCGGAAATTTGGTTTAGGCGTCGACAATAATTCCATGGCTAGTGTATGTTAACATCATGATATGATAAGTATTGATATGTTGTTTGGAGAAAAAATCCATGCCCTGCTTACTTTCCTAAGCCTTTGTTGCAGAACCGATTCTGTTGGTTGAGAAAACGAGCGTGCGGGCTGTCTTTGATGGCAAAAACTGCTATACAATCTCACGCTCCCTCGCTGTTCTCTCTGGCCCCTGTCCAATTCAATGGCAGCGGCCAACCGAAGAATCGCAAGGATCTTGCGGCCGGAGTGGCCCTATGCGCTCAGGTTGCCACCCTTGGCTATGTCGATGCTCTTCGTGAATTGGGACCTTGCCTTCAAGATGGCTACGGCGTGCATCGAGACATAACTAGGGGATGGCAATTGTTGATCCTAGCCAACCTTCGAGACCTAGAATTGATTTTTTCTTTCAATTATGGTGATGTTGGAAATTGGCTGTCGCATGTCGATTTACCTATATGGTCTCTAGCCTATGCTCTTCTTAGCGATTTTGGGTGTAATGTGCCTATACCCGAGGTGCACCCAGTCAATAGGCTTACGAAGGAGTTGTTCAAACTGGCCAACACACGTTAGAGGTGAAGGGATATATCGAGAACCGAAACAGAACGATCACGGAGAAAACAGGAAAAATAGACGATGCACGAATTTACCTAGGTTCACCCTCTCTTAGGGCTACGTCCTGCAAAGAGATTTCACTATAATTTCGGTTTACAGCCTCTCAACTCGTTACAATAATCAGAAAAAACGAGCAATATATATATATGCCCCAAACGGGCCCAAAACCTAAACCTATATGAAATCTCTTAATTTCGCACCATACGGGCCAGCCCAAACCCGTTGAGGTTTCGGGGGCGCTGCCCCCGAGCCCCCGCCCGCTCACCGGCGAGCGGGGCAGCCGTCCGCTGACCGGGCAGCGGAACCCCCGTCGGGGGGCGCTGCCCCCGAACCCCCGCCCGCTGACCGGGCAGCGGGGCACCCGTGTCGGGGGCGCTGCCCCCGAACCCCCGCATTCCACACGCATGGGTCACATGTCGTTGGACAACACTTCAGTTTCCCTAAGCTCACGTGGGCGTACCCGGTGTGAGAAACAAGGGTCTCCGAAGTATTCGCCAACTCCAACATTCTCCCACTTGGTGGATACTTCGCGCAGACGAGGGCCTTTCCAATATCATTCTTCTTCAATCCAATCGAAGTAGAGCACCATTCAAACTTCGCACCTGTGACGGCTTTAGTAAGGAAGTCAGAACTATTTTCCACCGTGTCGACCTTTACAAGCCGAACCTCTTTCTTCTCTACCTTTTCTCGGATGAAATGATATTGTATATCAATGTGCTTTGTACGTGAGTGAAATGCAGGATTCTTAGCTAAATAAATAGCCCCTTGATTATCACATCTCACCTCTATGGCACCTTGCTCAAAACCGAGCTCCAAGCACAAACGCCGTAACCATACGGCCTCTTTTCCAACATGAGTAAGAGCCATATACTCAGCCTCCGTAGAAGAAAGCGCTACCACGCTTTGCCTCCTGCTCATCCAACTTAATGCAGCACCAAACAATGTGAAAACATATCCGCTAGTGGACCGTCTACTATCAATATCTCCACCCCAATCAGCATCTACATGGCCTACGATATCAAGCATGTTTCCGTTTCCTGTACCTTCAAAACATAAAGAAAAATTCGAAGTTCCACGAAGATACCTGAAAACTCTTTTGATCGCATTCCAGTGTTCTCTACCTGGGTTAGACATGTATCGACTCAAGACTCCCACTGCTTGGGCTATATCCGGACGCGTGCACACCATAGCATACATCAAGCTGCCCACTGCACTCGCGTATGGAACTCGGGACATCTCTTCGGCTTCTTCATCCGTTTTTGGACATTGTTCCGCAGATAGCTTGGTCCCTAAAGGTATAGGGGTACCAACAGGCTTGCAGTCTATCATATTGAATTTCTTCAATATTTCTTTTATGTATTTCTCTTGCCCTAGCCACAGCTTCCGTTTCTCACGGTCCCTCCTAATCTGCATGCCCAAAATAAAATTTGCAGGCCCCAAGTCTTTCATTTCGAACTTTTTGGCCAACAAACTCTTCACGGAATTCACCATCTTCACATTATTCCCGATCAACAACATGTCATCGACATATAGCGTGAGAATGACAAAGTGATCGCCCGTTCTTTTCACATAAACGCAATGGTCAGAATTTGAACGCACAAAATTAAGCTGGAGCATGTACGTGTCAAATTTCTGGTACCACATCCTCGGTGACTGCTTTAGCCCATATAAAGACTTTTTCAATTTGCACACCAAATTCTCTTTTCCTCTTACTTCAAAACCTTCTGGCTGCCTCATATATATCTCCTCCTCCAAGTCCCCATGAAGGAATGCCGTCTTTACATCCATCTGTTCTACCTCAAGATCATATGCAGCTGCTATAGACAGAACAAACCGTATCGAGGTCAACTTCGCCACGGGAGAGAAAATCTCGTCATAATCAACTCCCTCAATCTGAGAGTACCCCTTGGCTACAAGCCTAGCCTTGTACTTCTCTACAGTTCCATCCGGTTTCAGCTTTCGCTTGAATACCCATTTACACCCAATTGCCTTTCTATCCTTAGGCAATTTACACAAGCTCCATGTCTCGTTTTGATCAAGCGACTGCATCTCATCTATCATTGCGAGCTCCCATTGATTCGCATCATCCATGGATCTCGCCTCTTTTACAGAACTAGGATCATCTCCGGTAATACTTAAGGCATGATACGTACTCAATACACTAAGTGAGTATCGAATTGGTACCTTTCTTTCCCGCGTCGATCTCCTGAGAGCTGGCATGCTATCTGTATCCAGGTCTTCATCTGAATCTGCATCCTCGACTTCATTAACTGAGTCCCCTTGCTCTGATTCAGAATCAGACTCTACTAACGTGCCTTGTGGAATCATCTCCACAGTTTCAGTTTTAGGACTTTCTTCAAGCACTATCACTTTCTTGGGCTCATCACCTTTCTGTGTGCCAACCTGGGGCTGTGATTCACGAAAGACAACATCCCTGCTGTATACAATGGTCTTTGATTCTGGATTCCACAGCTTATAGCCCTTGACCCCTTCCTTGTATCCGACAAATATGTTCTTCTCAGACTTATTGTCAAGTTTACCCCTCTTCTCCTTGGGTACATGAACATATGTGTCACACTCGAACACCCGAACATGGGACAGATTCGGCTTCTTCCCAAACACTGCCTCATATGGTGTACGATCCTTCACTGATGAGGTCGGTGACCGGTTCTTCAAATAACTGGCTGTGGCTACAGCTTCTGCCCAAAATTCTGTTCCCAAACCTGCCCAACTCAGCATGCATCTTGCCTTTTCTATGAGTGACCGATTTAATCTTTCGGCTACCCCATTCTGTTGAGGCGTATATGGAGTCGTCTTCTGTCTTGCAATACCATTATCCACACAGAATTGCTCGAACTTATCCGAACAGAATTCACCTCCGTTATCTGTACGAAGGACCTTGATTTTCCTGCCCAATTGGTTTTCAACCAAAACCTTAAATTCTCGAAATTTTTCAAATACATCTGATTTACTTTTAATAAAATAAATCCAACTATATCTCGAAAAATCATCTATGAACGATACATAGTACCTGGATCCTCCAATAGATGGAGTCGGAGTAGGTCCAAAGACATCGCTGTGAATCAGCTCGAGAACCTCAGTTGCTCTTGTACCAGTGTGTTGGAAGCTAACTCGATTCTGTTTTCCATGGAGACAGTGTTCACAGAACCCGAAACCCATAGAGCATTTTGGAATTCCTTCTACCATCTGACTTGAAGCTAAGGTAGATAGTCCCTTTTCACCAATATGCCCTAACCTCTGATGCCATAACATGGACGTATCATGTCCATCTTCCTTGGCCTCCTCAGAAACGAACCCGCCACCAATAGTCACTGTTTCCCCGAGCAGCTTGTATAATGTCCCATAACGGACTCCTCGTGCAATCACAATGGAACCTCGAGTCATCTTGCACGAATCCTTATCACAGCTAAAAATAACCCCCGAATCAGCCATCGTACCGACTGATAATAAATTTCTACTCATCAAGGGTATGTGCATCACGTCTGGAATAGTCTTTACCGTGCCATTACTCATCCTCAGCTTCACTCTGCCACGCCCGACAATTTGAACTGCAGTATCATCTCCGAGCATGACATCCCCACCATTATATTGCTCATATTCACAAAACCAGTGTCTATGAGGCGTCATGTGGTATGAAGCACCGGTATCAATCAACCATATATCCTTGTCTGACTGCGCCATACACGCAGCAGCCAAATACATATCTCCCGCATCGACCTCCTTTTTACCCGAGGATGATTCAGCTTCTTTCTTAAAAACTGGCTTGTTTTTACAGTCTCGCTTCACATGGCCCCACTCTTGACATCTCCAGCACTGTACCCTCCTCTCTCTACTCTTCGATCGCCCACGAGATTTGGATCTGGACCCTCTCTGATTTAGAGACTTCTCTGCCAGCCTTCCCCTAGCCGCCAATGCCTCTTTACCGGAATTTCCCGATCCCTTTCTTCGTGTCTCCTCCGATAACAAGGCAGAACACACACTTTCATACGATAATTCCTTATCCCCACCACCAATCACCACAATCAGATTATCCCATGAATCCGGCAGTGAACAAAGTAGTGTTATTGCCTTATCATCATCCTGAAACTTAACACCGATTGATACGAGTTGACTAATCAATGTGTTAAAGTTATACAGATGTGCAGAAAACGAGTCGCCCTCATGCATCCGAAGATTATATAGCTTTTTCCTCAAGAACAGCTTATTAACCAACGACTTACTTTGATACAGCGACTCTAATTTCTACCACAAATCTCTGGCTGTAGGTTCGCTCATCACATTCGTTAGAATTGAGTCCGCGAGACAAAGCCAAATCAACCCCTTTGCTTTCCGATCGATCCGATTCCAGTCTTCAATCTCCTTCGGATCTGCTGGTTTGGAAGTTGAATCGCCATCCTTCACCGCTTCCTTGCCTATCACGACACCGGCTTGCGCAGCAACAGGCCTCTCCGTTTCGATTGCCGACCAGAGATCTCGATCACAGAGAAGATCCTCCATCTTCATCTTCCACAGATCAAATCGCGTCCCATCGAATTTTTCTATCTCAATTCGTGATCCTCCTGACATCTCGAACAAACCCTAATTCCTCGAACAACTCTGGCTCTGATACCAATTGAAGGGATATATCGAGAACCGAAACAGAACGATCACGGAGAAAACAGGAAAAATAGACGATGCACGAATTTACCCAGGTTCACCCTCTCTTAGGGGGGCGCTGCCCCCGAACCCCCGCCCGCTGACCGGGCAGCGGGGCACCCGTGTCGGGGGCATTGCCCCCGAACCCCCGCATTCCGCACGCATGGGTCACATGTCGTTGGACAACACTTCAGTTTCCCTAAGCTCACGTGGGCGTACCCGGTGTGAGAAACAAGGGTCTCCGAAGTATTCGCCAACTCCAACAAGAGGAAGGGCTTAGGATGTGCTCACATTTGGGGTGCAGTTGCCCTAAGACTCGACCTTGTAGGTTTCGTCGTCGTTCTCATTCTTATCGGACCCTAGCTTGGAAGTCAAATAACAGTTTTAAATGTAAAATGATCGAACGGTGAACGTGTGCTTCCAATGTTGACAAATTTCCAAGTCCGCGGTTCTTTTTTTTTCCGTAGGTTGGCTATAAATATGTAAATTGCATTAATATCAATATCAAGGTATGTAGAAATGTCTGTTCTTTAGTATCGTAGTTTACTCTTTTGATCTGTCTAAATATCTTACCTATGTGGTATCAAGGCTAGGAATGTGTGGGTTTATTAAAATTCTCACGAGTTAGACGTAAAAACGCGGTGACAAGAAAAAATTGGTGTCAATGAGAAAATGTTATTCCGATAGAAAATGCTTTTTGTTTGGTTGAAACCGACAGAAAATGTTAGAAGGTGTGGATTTTTGGCAAATCTTTTAAAGTAGGAATATTAGGACGATCCTTTCTTACATTCACAAGGAAGTTGGGAAAGTCAGACATTCATCCTTTCCTTTTTCACATTCAAATAGCACTAGAAAGACTCATTGAATGAAATAAAGAACTTGCTACTTTCGATGTCATCTGTCCGTGTCTCATCCTTCCAAGTGAAGAAGCTTCAAAAAGTTTCTCCCTGATCAAGTGCAGCTGAGTTGCAACTTTGTCGATGCTCATGCGTCTTCTAGGCTTCTCAACCGAGCAAGCGAGTCCAATTCGAAATATTGTTTCCAAAGATTCCTGAAACATGTGATTTTTTTTCATGAAGCAAATCTTGGGAATTGTTACAGTTTTCTTGTTCGTGAAGCAGAACCGGATCTGTCATCTCCATAGTATGTTGGGGTAGAGCTTCAGTGACACAATTATGAAGATTGAAATTCTCTCTAAATATGTCGCTAGTGGGGCTTAATCCCATGAATATCTCCAATAATAGGATGCCATAACTGTAGATATCACCTTCTCTAGAGACCTGGCATCCGTTAGCATATTCTGCAGTTTACACATGCCGTGGCGTAAGAAATGTCAAAAACAAAAACTTTGGTTTCACAAAACAGTGTCTTGAAGAACTAGCAAAACAAAAAATGGTAGTCTCTATGTAACAGCCCGAATTTTGACCCGTTATCGAGTCCAATAAAGTGTATGTGAATTCTCGTGTAATTTTAGTAAGTCTCGCCCGGAACTGATCAATCACGGGATACTAACCAAAAAGGAAAGGCTAAATAGGATCAGGTACGTGGACCGAGAACCCGACCGCGATTGAGCGCCGATTTCGAGGAACGTCGAGGAAATATTTTGAACCAATAGAGGCCGATCCTAGGAAAAATGACGGGTCGATATTATCAGTAACGTACGATCGGATCGCGAGTGATTTCGCACATCTGAAAGTACGCCTGATAAATAACCCCGATTTTAATCCAAACGATCGTGACCCCGGTACTAGTGATAATTCCTCTCGTTGTCTCGAAATTGAGGCCATCGTGACTCGGACAGTCTTAGGTCGATACGCGTAACACCTAAACAGCCGCCTGTTAGCGAGAGACCCTAAAATTTCAAAACGAGCTATTGTGATCGCGATATTGGGCACGAACTTCGATATCAAAATATCAAGGGTAATTACGATTATTTTGCAAGACAGACGTCAATTTAGAGTGGCCATTCATGTTTGGGACTGACGCGATCGAAAACTGAAAATCCGACAGAAATTGAGAAAAAGACGGTTTTGCCCCTGTGGACACCGAGACCCGATTCGGACGCCGAACGAGATTATTTTTCGCGGCCAAGGTCATTTTGGGGTGGCCACACGCATTTAGAGCGGTTTCGGCCAAAAAGTTGAATTTCGACAAAAATTGGAAAATAATATTATTTTATTCCCGGAATTTCGCGGACGATTTTCGAGGGCTTAGAAATTTCATTTCGCGAATCCGACGCCATATTATGTTGGCCACGCACATATGGAACGCGTATGTGCGAAAATTGGAATTTCGGTCCGGGACCGGAAAATTACGAAAATGCCCCTAGCCTATTTTTGATTTATTCCGAATTTTGGGGCAATTTTGGGATTTAATCAAGGTTGGTTAAGGCTAACTAGGCTTGGTTAACCTTGGGTTAGGGCTTTTGACCATTTTACCCTTCTATTATTGGATAAGATGCATTTTGAGCCCTTGGATGAGGGGCAATTTGGTCCTTAGGGCTAGATGGTTGACATGTGGAACCCACTTTGGATAATGTTGACCACCTTTTTGACTCTCTCTCTCTCTTCTCTTCAGACCCTCTCTCTCCTCTCACGTTTCTCTCTCCCCGCGGCTTCTCCCTCACGCTTCATCTTCCTCGCCGGTTCTGGTTTGCTTCGCCGGACTGCTGGTCACGCCGGAAGGCAGTCCTCGCCGGAGTTGCTGGCCGCCAGCCGCCGTGTACTGTTCCCTGGTGTCACCCTCAGCCCCGTCGACCAACTTTCCCCCGCTCCCGTCGCCCGTAGCCGCCGTTCCAGCCGAGACGTAGAGGACGCCGCGTCCGCCGGGCTTGCCTCGCCGGTGTTGCACCGCCGTCCTCCGCCGTCCACCGTACCCCACCGACCAGCCTAGCCCTCATTACCTCCCTTTCCGTCACCCCCAGCCCCGTTGCCCGACTTTTCCCTTGTTCCACCGCCCGCGGCAGCCGTTCTAGGCGGAACCGTGAGGAACGTCGCCGGTTTTGCCCCGCCGGTGCCGGAGCCGCCGTCTACCGCCGTGTACCGTCCCAACCGACCAGCTTCGCCTCCCCATCTCACTCTCCTCTGTCCTCAGCCCCACTCCACCGGCCCTCCCCTGTTTTGGCCGAGACTTAACCGTGAGCTTCGCCGGACCGCCGTGAGCCGCCGGCTTGCCTTGGGGCGCCGCCGTCGATTGTACCGCTCGCCGGTAATCGGCCGCTCGCTTCCGTCGTCTCGCGTCGTTAATAGGCGAGTAAATTCACTAATCCCCAAATTAGCCTAAATTGTGCTAGATTAGAGGCTTAATTATGATAATTAGGGCTTAATTGAGTGTTTTTGCACAAGGGTTGATTAGTAGACTCAATTAGGACTAATTATGGTGGTTTAATGGTAAATTAGAGAGAAATTGAGGGCTGAATTGGGATGGGCCTCATGGGCTCCGAATTTTGTTTTAATGGACCCCAAATTAGAGAATTTTTAAATGGGCCTTGGAATTAGAAAATGAAACGGGCCCATGAAGTTGGAATTAAATTGAAATTGTTTGAAGCCCAATTGGAAAATGGAATGGGCCTTGATTGGGAATTGACTTGAATTGTGGAAGCCCATTGGGGAATTAATTGGGCCTTTGATTGTGGATTTACTTGAAATTGTTTGCAGCCCATTGGGAATTAAATGGGCCTTTGATTGTGAAATTCCACGTGGTTGTGATATGATTTAAGATTGTATTATTGTGACCGACGGGTCAGGCCTACGGGTCGAGTATTATTGTGACCGACGGGTCAGGCCTACGGGTCGAGTATTATTGTGACCGATGGGTCGGGCCTTCGGGTCGATTTATGAAATTGTGGGCCTTTGGGTCGGGCCTCCGGGTCGAATGATTTATGACCACTGAGTCATGGCCTTCGGGTCGATTTAAACTGTGATGACCACTGAGTCATGGCCTTCGGGTCGATTTAAACTGTGATGACCATTGGGTCATGGCCTTCGGGTCGATTTAACTGCTGATGAGTTATAATGATACTGAAAGACTAACCCGCAGGGCTGGAGAATTGGAATTGGACTGTGTACCCATGTGAATTTATCATGATTTGTTTATTGGTTCAGTAATTCGTGTGTTTTTATTTACCTCTGGAGATGCACTTTAGCCTAGTTTAGGATTAGGGTTTATTACTTGCTGAGTTTATCTCACGGTTGTGGTAAAACCGACATTTCAGATCCTCGGCCATGAATTTTGACGACGTGCCGTTACGTTTTGGGATTCCCACTCGCATCGAGCCCACAGTGACGGTTCATCCAGTGGGGAATGACGAGGTGTACATACGACATTACACGTTAGTTTGGGTAGATGTGGGCTTAGGACATGAGGAGACCCACGAATATCTAGCTTGGTGTTTTCGGGATCGTTTTGGAGACGAGTTCGGTCCCATTAGGTCTGCCGATGTCCCATTTGTCGGAGAGGGTCAGTTGGACTGGCAGTGTCCAGACGGCGATGTTGTGGATATTGATATGGAGGATAGTTTGGATTCTGGTGTCGAGTATGAGATTGTAGATGACGAGGAGGAACACGAGGAGCTGGGCGGACTAGATTTCGAGCCGGAGGTAGTGGATCCCATCCCTGAGCAGGAGGATGCTGAGGCCCCTGAGCCTATGGATATAGATGAGCATGTGCAGCATGACCCAGAGCCAGAGACCGAGTCGGAGGCTATGAGTTCTGAGGAGGAGCCGGAGCAGTCTGAGAGTTCCTCTGAGTCCTCGAGTTCCGATCCAGATTGGGAACCCTAGGATAGGTCCCAGTGCTAAGAATAGAAGCTAACCACCTTTTGATGTAACTTTCTCTTACCTATAGTTAGATGTTATTCCCAGGCCATAGATCCCTTTTTGTTTCGTGGCCCAGCTGATGTATCTTTTTGTGTGTAAATGAATAGTGTATATATATGTTTGTCAAGGACGTATATTTTGGCTTCTTCTTTTATAACTGATTATCTATGCTTCTCATGGTTACTAAGTATTTAGTCTGGGTGTATATATATCATATACGTTGTTTCCGCTTGTGGTTTGTTTATTCTCTGATTTGGGTTTGTGGGTCGGTGACGCAATCCTGGGAGTGTCGCACCTCTTTTCGACCTTAACGCGGATGTTCATGCTCCGTGGGGTACGGGGCGTGACATCTAAGTTTGAATTGGTATCAGAGCAAGGACAGCTCTGTTTGATCTAGTTGAGCCCTGGAGTGATAAGGAAGAGTGACCATGGGTAGCCATAGGGTGACCTAGTGTGGTAAGTGTGTCTCCAGAGTGTATGTGTTTGAGTGTTGTGGTGATTATTTGAACCAGTATTGTGCAGGTGCTGCAGGACCCAAGGTAAGTTTGCAAGTCCTTGGGTGAAATGATGTACTGTTGTACTAGCCGCGTGCTGAGTGTTTAATTGCTTTTGTGTTTATACCTGCCTAGGACTTAGACCAGTTAGTTGGTTTAGGTCTCTAATTCCTGAATGGAATTATATCAGGTAGTTGAGCACTCAGAGTGAAAAGATGAGCAGTGAAAGAGGACGAGTGGGAAGAGTCCCAAGGAGGAGCACCGGAAGAGGAGCTCGAGGTGGAGGTCGTGCTAGAGCTAGAGCGATAGAGGATCTCGGTGTGGGTGCTAGAGAGGGAGAGAACCCTAGAGTTGGTGTTGGGGCTGCAGCAGACCCCAGAGCTGATATTAGACATGCGGAAGATCCGCGCATGGAGGGAGTTCTCAGGGCGTTAGAAAGAATTGGTAATGTGATGGATAGGCAAGCACAAGAAAGAGAGAACGCGACCGCTCAGGCTGCTGAGGCTGCAGCAGTTACTGCCGTCCATGAGAATCAAGCCCAAGCCCAGCCAGTTCAAGCTCAACCAATGGTGGCACCTAGGCCAATGCACCAGTTGGTGGAGCAGTTTCTTAAGCTGAAACCGCCCAAGTTCACGGGCAGGGGTGACCCAGAAACCGCCCCGCGTTGGGTGGAGGAGTTAGAAAAAGCGTTTGACCTGTTGGAATGTACTGATAGAGAGAAGATTTCTTTGGCGTCGTATCAACTGCAGGATAATGCCCACGATTGGTGGAAGGCAGTTAAAGATAGAATGTTTCCGGAATATATGGAACAGACCTGGGCGATATTTGTTGAGCATTTCTATGGACAGTTTTTCTCAGAGAGCGCTCAAGAGAAGAAAATGGCAGAGTTTATGAGGCTTCGTCAGGGGTCGATGACAGTGGTGCAGTACGAAGCAGAGTTTGCCAGGTTATCCAGATTTGCTCCAAGGATGGTTGAGAATCCTCTGGACAAGGCTCGGAGATTCCGGGATGGACTGAAACCGGATCTTCGTACTCAGATGCTTTTGCTGAATATCAGAGAGTATAGGGAGCTGTATGAGCGAGCCCAAACTATGGAGCGAGATCAGATAGAAAGGACAGCAGCATTGGGTTCGAGGTTTATTCCAAATCGGGACAATCGTCGCTTTGGAAAGAGACCAATGGCCAGTAATAGACGGTTTGTTCCGCCGCCGAGGAGGATTATAGGGAAACCCAGTCAGACGCCCAACAGAATTGGAGCTTGTTTTCGTTGCGGGAGTTTAGGGCATCAGATAAAGAATTGCCCCCAGCAACGACTTTTGGGACCCCCAGGACAACAGCAGCAGCTCAGAATTGGAAATCAAGCCGGAAATCCCCCACCGGCTATTCAGGGCAGACCGCCTGCGCAGGGACGAGTATACGCATTGGCGCGAAAGGATGCCGAGGACGTGCCGGGCGTGGTCACAGGTACCGTTTCTCTCTGCAATCACGCGGCTTATGCGTTATTTGATCCCGGGGCAACCCATTCATTTATTTCAGATCAGTTTGTTAGATTGGTTGGTCTGGAGCCTGTTTTACTTGAAATCATGTTATGTGTGACGACCCCACTGCATGATAGGGTGTTAGTATCATTGGGGTGCTTGGACTGTAAAATTGTGATTGGAAATGTTGAGGAAAGGATTGATTTAGCTGTGTTAGCCATGTATGACTTTGATGTGATCATTGGTATGGATTGGCTGACTAAACAGAAAGCCGTTATGGATTGCGGCAATAGGACGATCCAATTCAATCCGATTGGACATCCTAGGTTTGAATTTCAGGGAAATCGAGGAGGAACCTCGATCCCTTGGATTTCCTCAGTAGAGGCAACTGAGATGCTCGAAGAAGGTTGTGAGGGATATTTGGTTAATGTTAAGGATCCGACATTGGTGGAACCTAAGTTGGAAGAAATCCCTGTAGTGTGCAATTTCCCCGAGGTTTTTCCTCAAGAGTTGCCGGGCTTGCCACCAGAACGGGAAGTGGAATTCGTAATAGAACTGGCCCCAGGTACAGAACCAATTTCTAAGGCCCCGTATCGGATGTCTTTGTCGGAACTGAAAGAGTTGAAAGTCCAGATGCAGGAGTTGTTAGATAAAGGATTTATTCGTCCTAGCGCGTCTCCATGGGGAGCGCCAGTCCTGTTTGTGAGAAAAAAGGACGGGACGTTGAGATTATGTATAGATTACCGGCAGTTGAATCAGGTGACTATAAAGAACAAGTATCCACTGCCAAGGATCGACGACTTGTTCGATCAGTTGCAAGGGGCGTCAGTGTTTTCCAAGATTGATCTACGGACAGGGTATCATCAGTTAAGGATTCGGAAAGAGGATATACCCAAGACCGCATTTAGGACGAGGTACGGGCATTATGAGTTTACAGTCATGCCCTTCGGTTTAACGAATGCCCCTGCAGCTTTCATGGATCTGATGAACAGAGTTTTTAAGAAATTCCTGGATCAGTTCGTTATCGTGTTTATTGATGATATTCTGGTTTACTCGAAGAGTCAGGAAGAACACGAAGTGCATTTGACTGAAGTACTACGGACATTAAGGGAGCATGCGCTCTATGCGAAGTTCAGTAAATGCGAATTCTGGCTTAGCAAGGTAGCATTCCTTGGACATATTGTATCGGGAGAAGGGATATCGGTGGATCCGACTAAAATTGAAGCAGTGCTTAAGTGGCCCAGGCCGACGTCAGTGACGGAAATCAGGAGTTTCTTAGGGTTGGCCGGCTATTATCGACGATTTGTGGAAGGATTCTCATCGATAGCCATGCCAATAACAAGGTTGTTGAAAAAGGAAGCTAAGTTTGAATGGGATGACAAGTGCGAACGAAGCTTCCAGGAACTTAAGCGCAGACTGACAACAGCTCCAGTCTTAACTATCCCATCTGGACCTGGCGGATTTGAGGTATACAGCGATGCTTCGCTCAGAGGACTTGGTTGTGTGTTAATGCAGCATGGGAAAGTAGTTGCGTACGCGTCCCGTCAGTTGAGGCCTCACGAATCGAACTATCCGACGCATGACCTAGAGTTGGCTGCCATTGTTTTTGCACTAAAAATCTGGAGACATTATTTATGTGGAGAAAAGTTCCAGATTTATACGGATCACCAGAGTCTCAAATACCTGTTTTCGCAGAAAGAGCTAAATATGAGGCAGCGTAGATGGATGGAACTTCTGAAGGATTATGATTGCGACATCATGTACCACCCTGGAAAGGCAAATCGAGTGGCGGATGCCCTAAGTCGCAAATCGAGTATAGCGCACATGATGATCAAGGAGTGGTCATTACTGGAAAAACTTCGAGACTCAGAGTTTAAATTGGAATTGAGCCATGTATCGAATCTGCTAGCTACTTTGATAATCGAGCCGGAGATTCAGACTAAGATTAAGGCTCTGCAGTCCACGGATCAAGAGATTCAGAAAATCGTGGAAATGGATGCCACTGCAAGGAAACCAGATTTCCAAGTGTCAGGGGATGGAGTCCTGAAGTTTAGAGGACGATGGTGTGTGCCAGATGATGCTGAGCTTAAGGAAGAAATATTAAGAGAAGCTCATCGCAGCAATTACAGTATCCACCCTGGCAGTACGAAAATGTATCAGAATCTACGACAGCATTACTGGTGGAACGGAATGAAGGCAGATGTGGCCAGGTATGTGGCTAAGTGTTTGACGTGTCAGCAGGTAAAGGCACAACACTGTAAACCTGGAGGATTGCTGCGACCGTTGGAAATCCCCGAGTGGAAATGGGAACACATCACCATGGATTTTGTGATCGGATTACCGAGAAGTCAGAGAGGGCATGATTCTATTTGGGTGATAGTGGATAGACTGACTAAGTCAGCGCATTTTCTGGCAGTGCGCAAGGATTTTGAGTTAGAAAGGTATGCAGAGCTGTATGTAAGGCAGATTGTCAGACTGCATGGAGTGCCAGTGACGATTACATCAGATCGTGACCCAAGATTTACAGCGAATTTCTGGAAAAGTCTGCAGACTGCCTTGGGGACAAAAGTGCAGTTTAGTACAGCTTACCATCCGCAGACTGATGGCCAATCAGAAAGAACTATTCAGACTCTCGAGGATATGTTGCGAGCTTGTGTACTGGATTTTCAGGGTAAATGGGAAGAACAGCTGCATTTGGTAGAGTTTGCATATAATAACAGTTATCAACAGAGTATCCAGATGGCCCCATTTGAAGCTTTATATGGCAGAGCGTGTAGGACTCCCGTGTGCTGGGATGAAGTGGGAGAACGAAGTATTACGGGCCCAGAGTTGGTACAGCAAACAGTGGAAGCTGTTGAGATTATTCGAGAGAGATTAAAGACAGCACAGAGTCGACAGAAGAGCTATGCCGATCGGAGACGACGACGTTTGGAATTTCAAGTAGGGGACCATGTATTTTTAAAGGTGTCGCCTATGAAAGGGTTATCCCGATTTGGCAAGAAAGGAAAGCTGAGTCCGAGGTTTGTTGGACCATTTGAGATTTTGGAAAAGATTGGCGATATGGCGTATAGGCTGGCCCTGCCACCAAATTTGTCCCAGGTACATAATGTCTTCCACGTGTCAATGTTAAGGAAGTATGAACCAGACTCGACACACGTGTTAAGGTATGAAGAAATTGACGTGGACGACAGGGTGTCGTACGTGGAGAGACCGGTCAGAATTGAAGATCGGAAAGATCGAGTACTGCGGAATAAGACAATCCCGATGGTCAAGGTAGTCTGGGAGCACCACGGGACAGAAGGCGCAACTTGGGAAAGCGAAGAGGCCATGCGACGTCAACACCCCCAGTTGTTCGAAGAGCAGGTGTAAAGCACAAATTTCGAGGACGAAATTTTTGTAAGGGGGGAAGAATTGTAACAGCCCGAATTTTGACCCGTTATCGAGTCCAATAAAGTGTATGTGAATTCTCGTGTAATTTTAGTAAGTCTCGCCCGGAACTGATCAATCACGGGATACTAACCAAAAAGGAAAGGCTAAATAGGATCAGGTACGTGGACCGAGAACCCGACCGCGATTGAGCGCCGATTTCGAGGAACGTCGAGGAAATATTTTGAACCAATAGAGGCCGATCCTAGGAAAAATGACGGGTCGATATTATCAGTAACGTACGATCGGATCGCGAGTGATTTCGCACATCTGAAAGTACGCCTGATAAATAACCCCGATTTTAATCCAAACGATCGTGACCCCGGTACTAGTGATAATTCCTCTCGTTGTCTCGAAATTGAGGCCATCGTGACTCGGACAGTCTTAGGTCGATACGCGTAACACCTAAACAGCCGCCTGTTAGCGAGAGACCCTAAAATTTCAAAACGAGCTATTGTGATCGCGATATTGGGCACGAACTTCGATATCAAAATATCAAGGGTAATTACGATTATTTTGCAAGACAGACGTCAATTTAGAGTGGCCATTCATGTTTGGGACTGACGCGATCGAAAACTGAAAATCCGACAGAAATTGAGAAAAAGACGGTTTTGCCCCTGTGGACACCGAGACCCGATTCGGACGCCGAACGAGATTATTTTTCGCGGCCAAGGTCATTTTGGGGTGGCCACACGCATTTAGAGCGGTTTCGGCCAAAAAGTTGAATTTCGACAAAAATTGGAAAATAATATTATTTTATTCCCGGAATTTCGCGGACGATTTTCGAGGGCTTAGAAATTTCATTTCGCGAATCCGACGCCATATTATGTTGGCCACGCACATATGGAACGCGTATGTGCGAAAATTGGAATTTCGGTCCGGGACCGGAAAATTACGAAAATGCCCCTAGCCTATTTTTGATTTATTCCGAATTTTGGGGCAATTTTGGGATTTAATCAAGGTTGGTTAAGGCTAACTAGGCTTGGTTAACCTTGGGTTAGGGCTTTTGACCATTTTACCCTTCTATTATTGGATAAGATGCATTTTGAGCCCTTGGATGAGGGGCAATTTGGTCCTTAGGGCTAGATGGTTGACATGTGGAACCCACTTTGGATAATGTTGACCACCTTTTTGACTCTCTCTCTCTCTTCTCTTCAGACCCTCTCTCTCCTCTCACGTTTCTCTCTCCCCGCGGCTTCTCCCTCACGCTTCATCTTCCTCGCCGGTTCTGGTTTGCTTCGCCGGACTGCTGGTCACGCCGGAAGGCAGTCCTCGCCGGAGTTGCTGGCCGCCAGCCGCCGTGTACTGTTCCCTGGTGTCACCCTCAGCCCCGTCGACCAACTTTCCCCCGCTCCCGTCGCCCGTAGCCGCCGTTCCAGCCGAGACGTAGAGGACGCCGCGTCCGCCGGGCTTGCCTCGCCGGTGTTGCACCGCCGTCCTCCGCCGTCCACCGTACCCCACCGACCAGCCTAGCCCTCATTACCTCCCTTTCCGTCACCCCCAGCCCCGTTGCCCGACTTTTCCCTTGTTCCACCGCCCGCGGCAGCCGTTCTAGGCGGAACCGTGAGGAACGTCGCCGGTTTTGCCCCGCCGGTGCCGGAGCCGCCGTCTACCGCCGTGTACCGTCCCAACCGACCAGCTTCGCCTCCCCATCTCACTCTCCTCTGTCCTCAGCCCCACTCCACCGGCCCTCCCCTGTTTTGGCCGAGACTTAACCGTGAGCTTCGCCGGACCGCCGTGAGCCGCCGGCTTGCCTTGGGGCGCCGCCGTCGATTGTACCGCTCGCCGGTAATCGGCCGCTCGCTTCCGTCGTCTCGCGTCGTTAATAGGCGAGTAAATTCACTAATCCCCAAATTAGCCTAAATTGTGCTAGATTAGAGGCTTAATTATGATAATTAGGGCTTAATTGAGTGTTTTTGCACAAGGGTTGATTAGTAGACTCAATTAGGACTAATTATGGTGGTTTAATGGTAAATTAGAGAGAAATTGAGGGCTGAATTGGGATGGGCCTCATGGGCTCCGAATTTTGTTTTAATGGACCCCAAATTAGAGAATTTTTAAATGGGCCTTGGAATTAGAAAATGAAACGGGCCCATGAAGTTGGAATTAAATTGAAATTGTTTGAAGCCCAATTGGAAAATGGAATGGGCCTTGATTGGGAATTGACTTGAATTGTGGAAGCCCATTGGGGAATTAATTGGGCCTTTGATTGTGGATTTACTTGAAATTGTTTGCAGCCCATTGGGAATTAAATGGGCCTTTGATTGTGAAATTCCACGTGGTTGTGATATGATTTAAGATTGTATTATTGTGACCGACGGGTCAGGCCTACGGGTCGAGTATTATTGTGACCGACGGGTCAGGCCTACGGGTCGAGTATTATTGTGACCGATGGGTCGGGCCTTCGGGTCGATTTATGAAATTGTGGGCCTTTGGGTCGGGCCTCCGGGTCGAATGATTTATGACCACTGAGTCATGGCCTTCGGGTCGATTTAAACTGTGATGACCACTGAGTCATGGCCTTCGGGTCGATTTAAACTGTGATGACCATTGGGTCATGGCCTTCGGGTCGATTTAACTGCTGATGAGTTATAATGATACTGAAAGACTAACCCGCAGGGCTGGAGAATTGGAATTGGACTGTGTACCCATGTGAATTTATCATGATTTGTTTATTGGTTCAGTAATTCGTGTGTTTTTATTTACCTCTGGAGATGCACTTTAGCCTAGTTTAGGATTAGGGTTTATTACTTGCTGAGTTTATCTCACGGTTGTGGTAAAACCGACATTTCAGATCCTCGGCCATGAATTTTGACGACGTGCCGTTACGTTTTGGGATTCCCACTCGCATCGAGCCCACAGTGACGGTTCATCCAGTGGGGAATGACGAGGTGTACATACGACATTACACGTTAGTTTGGGTAGATGTGGGCTTAGGACATGAGGAGACCCACGAATATCTAGCTTGGTGTTTTCGGGATCGTTTTGGAGACGAGTTCGGTCCCATTAGGTCTGCCGATGTCCCATTTGTCGGAGAGGGTCAGTTGGACTGGCAGTGTCCAGACGGCGATGTTGTGGATATTGATATGGAGGATAGTTTGGATTCTGGTGTCGAGTATGAGATTGTAGATGACGAGGAGGAACACGAGGAGCTGGGCGGACTAGATTTCGAGCCGGAGGTAGTGGATCCCATCCCTGAGCAGGAGGATGCTGAGGCCCCTGAGCCTATGGATATAGATGAGCATGTGCAGCATGACCCAGAGCCAGAGACCGAGTCGGAGGCTATGAGTTCTGAGGAGGAGCCGGAGCAGTCTGAGAGTTCCTCTGAGTCCTCGAGTTCCGATCCAGATTGGGAACCCTAGGATAGGTCCCAGTGCTAAGAATAGAAGCTAACCACCTTTTGATGTAACTTTCTCTTACCTATAGTTAGATGTTATTCCCAGGCCATAGATCCCTTTTTGTTTCGTGGCCCAGCTGATGTATCTTTTTGTGTGTAAATGAATAGTGTATATATATGTTTGTCAAGGACGTATATTTTGGCTTCTTCTTTTATAACTGATTATCTATGCTTCTCATGGTTACTAAGTATTTAGTCTGGGTGTATATATATCATATACGTTGTTTCCGCTTGTGGTTTGTTTATTCTCTGATTTGGGTTTGTGGGTCGGTGACGCAATCCTGGGAGTGTCGCACCTCTTTTCGACCTTAACGCGGATGTTCATGCTCCGTGGGGTACGGGGCGTGACACTCTAGAAGGACACGTTGATTTCAGAGGGTGTAAAACACAGAGAGAGAGAGAGAGAGAGAGAGAGAGAGAGAGAGAGAGAGAGAGTTTACCCAAAGCGGCATAACCAACTGTTCCTCTTAAAATGATAGAACTTGTGTTTGCTATAGTGTCATGTGGATTCAAGGACAATCTTGGCCAACCCAAAGTCACCAACATGTCCAACCATGTCAGCATCAAGAAGGACATTACTTGGCTTTAAATCACAATGAATTATTTGGCTTTGGCATTGATTATGGAGATAATCTAACGCAGAAGCAACATCAATAGAAATATTTATCCTTTGGACAAGACCCAATTTCTTTGAGTGCCCATTTGCATCATTTCGAGCTGGATTTGGGTGCAACCACTCTTCTAGGCTGCCGTTGACCATGAACTCATACACTAAAGCCTTAAACTCATCCCCCTTATAATCAATGCCTGAGCATGCCGTCAATACTTTCACAAGATTTCGGTGTTTTATGCACTTTAAAACCTCGCACTCTGCTTTGAAGCTCTTGAGAGCGCCATACCGCGTTAAATTAAGCATCTTGACCGCAATGACATTTTCATTCTCCTGGAGGAACCCCTTGTAGACAGATCCAAAACTTCCGACCCCAATCAGATTAGTCGAAGAAAACCTCCGGTTGCTTTTAGAAGAGTTCCATAAGATAGATTCAACAATGAATAATCTAAGGAGCTTAAAATTGGCTCATTTCTTTTTTGCTTCATCCAACATAGATATAGGAAAGTGATAAGGAGAGGTATTCCGAGAAGACCAAAAACAATGCCGATGGTAAGTTTCAACTAATGGACCCATCCTCTCCTTTTGGAGTTTCGGGAGACGCACTTAGGGAGCTCAAATGTAGACATTCCTCCACAGAGCTTTTCATTTCCAACAACACAAGTCACACTCACATTCCTAAAAACTCCTTCAGTTGGTAGCATGCCTTCAAAATGATTGTAAGACAAATTCAACTTTTCCAAATACCGAAATGCCTCTAAGAACTGCGGAATTTCACCACAGAAATTGTTGTTGGAAAGATCTAATTCCTCAATGCTTCTTAAGGAGCTAATTGGTTGAGGAATGGACCCATGGAAGAGGTTATCTTGCATTCTTAGTATTGTCAGTCCATCACAATTGCCTAGACTACTAGGGATTTCACCATCCAGAAAATTTCTCGAGACATCCAATTGGTCCAAATGTTTCAAGTTTCCGATTTCCATCTGAAGGACTCCACTCAGCTGGTTTCGAGACAAATTAAAATAGATGAGGTTTCTAGCTTCGGGGAATATAACCGAACCACTGAGTTTGTTAGAAGAAAGATCTAGGTCTGTTAAACTCTGACACTTATCCAAGTGTGAAGGAATCAACCCTTCAAAGTTATTTCTTGCAAGAGTTAAAGAAAACAACATTTGCAGATTTTGCAAAGAGGATGGGATTATGCCAGATAGATTGTTGCCTGACAAGATCAATTTTTCAAGATGAGAAAGGTTTCCTAAATCTGGCGGAATTGGACCCGAAAGAAGGTTGTCATCCATCCGGAATCCCTGCAGGTTCACAAGATTTCCAATCTCTCTTGGGATCTCACATGATATCAAATTCTGGCCTAGTCGCAATAATATTAAAGTAGTAGAGAGATTACCAATGCATGTAGGAAGTGTCCCACCAAATCTATTTTCAAACACTATCAATTTCATCAACTTAGCGGCATTTGTTAGCGAGCAAAGGAAGCTCATGTCATTTGGATCGGAACCTCCACTTCCGAGATGATTAGTGAATAAGGTAACGGCCCAAAGGTTACGAACATTCTCCAACGAAGGGACTTTCCCTGATAGCTCATTGTCTCCAAGGTCGAGTTGTCTTAGATTTGTGGCATTGGATATCGACATAGGAATTGATCTAGCAAATTGGTTATAACGAATGCTCAAATCTTGAAGGTTCAGGAGAGTGAATCAAATTTCTTTAGGAAGATTGCCACAGAACTGGTTCGCTTTTATGTCGAATACAATCAATGAAGATAAGTTGAAGACTGTAGGCGGAATGGTACCTGAAAGCCTGTTGCTTCCCAAGGTGAGCACCTTTAGTTTGGTTAGTCGACCTAGAGATTGGGGAATAATCCCACTCAAACCATTTTGATAACAAGAAATTGCCTCTAGAGATGATAAGTTCCCTATGGATGAAGGGATGCTGCCAATTAATTTGTTCGCAGTAAAGTTGACCTGTTGAAGATTTGACAAGGAGCCTAGCTCCGCTAGAATTCTGCCGACCAACTGGTTGTACTCGAGGAGGAGAAATACAAGGTTCGAGCAAGTGGATATATTCCTGGGAATCTCTCCCATCAGTGAATTATTGGATAAATACAACATTTGGAGCTGATGCAGCCGGCCAATTTGTTGAGGGATTTCAAGGCTGAGGCTATTGTTTTGGAGCCTCAATTTTCTTAAGAAGCTGAGGTTCCCAATGTGGGGTGAGATGGGTCCCGAGAGTCCTTGGGAATGGAGGTCCAAGACCGTGACTCTGTGGTGTCGACGATCGCACGTAACCCCATTCCATCGGCAAAAGTCGGTGCTGTCATTCCACGAGTTAAGCCGCCCAAAAGGGTCGCTAGTTATTTTAGCCTTGAATGCAAGCAATGCAAGCCTGTCTAAATCGTTAGTAGCAGAAACGACTACACCGAAACAAAACACGAAAACATAATTGAAAAGAAGCCAAGAACGACGAAGCTGTGCACAATTGAGACGCGAATGTCTCATTTTATGAGCATAAATTGGGTACTAACTCGCTAAGGAGGGCAAGAAAGAGCGAGTGAAGTGATATGTATTGGTTGAGCAACTTGAGCTATATATTAAACAGTCTCTCCGAGGAGCTTTTATAGAAGCTGTGTAGACCCTGAAGACTATTTTCTGCTAAGCATTCGTACCTCTTTTCCCGGGAAGCCATGCCTCCTCTACAGTCAGTTGCGAGCAGTAATTCAGTACGCTGAGTGATCCTCCCACAAGCTGAAGCGCCCATTGATTGACCCTTCATGAGAACTCCTATTTGCGGAAATGACCACCAAACCACTAATAATTGGACAATTTAGTTTGATGAGCGGTCCTCCTACAAGCTGAACCATTGTACGCTCCGTACACATTGTTTTCCACGTTCCCAAGGTGAATTTGAACCCAAGTTATATCTATGTCTAAAGTGAATTTTCCATCCTTATTCTGCAATGCATCCTAGACAAAAAGAATAAGACTTTTTTACGCTTTATTAGGGTCGACCATTCATGTCATCAAATCTAACATTGATTATTTGTATGGATTCACCGTAATTGAAAAGAGTTTTTTCTACTAAATATTAAGTAAAAGTTTGCCAATTTGCGGGGAGAATGATTTTGATGTTCGCAAAAGAAAGAGGAGGAGCATTAACACAAAAGCTGACGATCATAAGTTCTACCGTTGTCTATGTTTGTGTGCGTGTCTTCTTTTTTTTTTTTTTTTGGACACCCCCTGGTAAGCGTGTGGTGAAATAGGAAGCATACATTGGAGGTGCGCTGCGTCATAGGATTTTGAAGTAGTGGTTCAAGGGTCGAGCCATGTGGATGAAGTGCTTAGGATATGCCCACATACAGGGGTTGATTATCTTGAGACTCGGCTTAGTTTTATTTTGATCTCTAGTGTGATGAATTATAGTTCTATATCAGGCCTTGGATTGGAAGTCGAATTGCAAATGTAAATGTATACTAATGGATCAATAATTGTGTGATCCATCTCAAAGTTGATGGTCGAAATCATTTTCTTTTTTCAATTTCATGACTTGATTGAGTAATGGGCTACTAGAGCCCACTTGATGTAGCTATAGTTGAACTGTAGCTGTGTTGTGTTTAACTGTATTGTGAAGTGTATTGTAATTTACGTGCTTGGTAATACGTATTTTAAAGTTGCAACATCTTAAAATTGGATGAGGTTTCCTTCCAAAAGCTGTTATAAATTTTTATGTAGTTTTGGAGGAACCGCAATTACAAAAAATTTGCTCCTCATAATTTTACAACTCCCTTTCTCATAGCTACGGTATCGTGCGAAAGTTATACTAAACAACTTCTTAATAGCGAAACATGCTATTCATTTAACTTTTATGCCGAATGCTATATGTGGGATGTCATGAATCTGTATTTATTTTCAATTTGCCAAATATTGGTGCATAATATCCTTTAAATAATGCTATTTTAATTATTATGTCCCATTGTCTCTAATTAGTTGGTAAATGTACGGAGATATAGTGTAAGATATTCTTTTAATTTGAAAGTAAAATTACATTTAAAATTGTGATAAGTGCACTAGAAATCCTAAAACTTGTTTCGAAAGTGCAATCAAGTTTTAAAACTTTTAAAAAGTGTAATCAATGAAAGGACTTGATTGGACCAATTTGATAAATTTTAGGACTTAATTGCACTTTTTGAAAATTTTAGGACTCAATTGCTCTTTCGTGACAAATTTTAGGGCTTGATTTTACTTTTTAAACGTTTTAGGACTCAATTGTACTTTCGTGATAAGTTTTAGGACTTTTAGTATACTTATTTCTTTAAAATTTATTCCATTTTAGGGGAAAAAAACATATTATTACCTTTGATTTTAATGATTTACATGTTTTTGTCTTTTCCTTTTCTTTTAATTGTTTTCATTTCTTTATTTTTCCTTCTCCTTCCTCAAGTAACTTCTCCAGGAAGGGAGACTAGTCGCCAGCCAACATCTATGGCCAATCGTGGTTAAAAGGTGTTGCCTGTGGCAGATGCTAGAGGACTCCTGTCCCCGTCCCATGAATTGCACCGCCCTACACTTCAAGGGGAAATTGTGGTTGACATGTCTTTGTCTATTCCTTTTTTTTCATTTCTTTTTTTTGCCATCCCCTTCTTCCTCAAGTAACTTCTCCTGGAAGGATGACTCGTCGACATCTAACATTTATTGCTAGTGGTGGCTAAAAGCATATTGGCTGCTGTAGCGGCCGGGGACTCCTGTCCCCGTCTCATGAGTTGCCCCACCCTACACTTCAAGGGGAAAATTGTCCCGTATTGGTGGGGCATCGTGGGTCACATAATCTTTCTCTCGATTCTTCCATTCCTTTCCTTTAAATGAAATAACTCGCATTATGAGTTTCTTTTCTTGTGATGTTGAATCCATCTAACTTACGTATCTTTGAGCATTCTTTGAGCCAAGATTGAAATTTCTTAGGTATTTCACTTTTGAAATTTCTAGTTTGTACGCATCCTAATCTATGGCCCTTCTCTCTTCAGATATTTTCCTAAAACCGCCCGAAAGAATTACGTTTGGTCAAACTGTACATGTCTACTTTGGCAGCCTTCGTGTTAAAGTGGCAAGGCAACTAATGAGAAGATACCACAAAACTGTATTGCTCTTTCCTCCAGTAAAAAACGCTATTATTAAGCAGGATTCTTTTTTTTTTCCTTAGATTTCTTCTTGAGCTTTGCAAAACAACAAAATAGAAAATTTTATGGATGGATTGTTCTTTCACCCGCATTGATTTTCTTTTTTTTTTGGTAAAGGCATTGATTTTCTTTTGCTTTTGCTGATTGTAATATACTTCTTATTATGACATACACAATCTTTTGATTATCAATCGGAAATGCATGCAAGAGTTTAATTTATCCATTTGATGAGAAACTTTTTATTATTTTTAACAAACGTGTTCAACAAACACTTCCCGATGAAGTATTTAACAAAGTTTATATAAAAAAGGTTGTACTTTTTTGAGCTTCTTTGCCCTTGAATTTTGACTTTTGTTTTTTTTTTTGGGTAAAGAAATTTTGACTTTTGTTTGATGCTGAAAGTTCCAAATTTTGCAAAGACGTTTGAATTTTGATAATAAGTTATTTTTTTCTTTATGCTTTTTGAATGCAAATAATTGTTCTTAAATTGATGGGGAGCAAATAGGGTTTACATCAAGGAGAATCTAAGCCCTCAATTAAGAAACATCTAATCTAGATCTCACAATGTGCATTTTCGACATCTAATCCATCTCTTCGACCAACACCACATACATATATCTCGTGCGAGGTTGAGTCACGTGACATGCTCGCATGCAAATTTTATTCAATAATTTACTTTTGATGGTTAGTTTAACCAAATCTCCAATCCTAGCATATTTCATCCATCGGCCTCATCTTTATGTACCTGCGAAACACCTGAAACCTAAATAATAAAAAAACAAAGGTAGAGAGACGGGTTTGAATTTTTGTAAAAGTAAAGGAAGTATTGATGACATTATCTCAAGAAACGTCATACCAGTGGGCTCTGTACTGCAAGCTGAAGAACCGGCTTTTCCTTGCCCCCCGCTCCAGCAGAGAAGGCAGATCGGCAGTCAGCTCATTTCGAAAGTGACTTGCTCTCTTTGGTCAATGCTGTGAATGCTGGACAGAGCAATCCCAGCTATCACCTTGAAGGAATAGCGGCGAACATCCTGACCAGTTTCTCTAAGCATCAATTGCGGTCTCTCTCCGGGATGAGTTGCTTGACTAATAAGAAGCATTTTATCGAGCATGCCTAGTATTTTAAATAGATGATAAGTGTTTAAATTTCAATGAAAGAACAGGTCTCCATTTATTTCCAGTCATGTTCCTCTCTTGTCATATTCCACCCCACGAACTTTCTTGGCTTCTTGGATGGGTCTTACTTGGGGAGTTGTAATCAGTGGATTCTGGCCAAACCTATGCAAGTCATTTCCCAGTTGCAGATTTCTAATGGCAAACTCTTCATCAAAATAGTCTTTTAAGACCGACCAAAAAAAATAGTCTTTTAAGAGACCTATTCTCCATTATTCTAAATCTTAGCAAAAAAAAGCGCATACAATGTGTGGGTTGAAAATCGGGAAAACATCCCACCTTTTCTACCGAGATAGGTCCATCTTGAAAAGTGAAAACTGAAAAGTGATTCTCAAAATGGACGACATTCGCGCAAGACTTCTCACTGTCACATCACGTCTAAAGATTGTCGAGTCATCCCCCTCTTAATTCTGGTCTCTTTTACATCTCTACACAAGGTCTGTTAAGATTGCTTTTAAAGCTTTGTACGATCTTTACGTTTTTAGAAATAATCCATCAAAAAGAGTTGATCCGAAGAAGAAGTTGCACGCGTTCAACTTCTAAGCTTTACATTACTGATGATCTGTCACCCCGCAAATTTAACATCTCTTATGAGTCTAGATTCAAATAAATTTGAATATTGTTTAAAGTAAATACAACAACTTCATTTTCCTAACAAAAATAAGGACAACTTCACTAACACAAGTCCCTAAAACACAACAATATCAAACCTTTGTAAAATCTGAAGATGAAGAGATATAATCATCTACTTACCAAAAAAAAAGAGATATAATCATCCTACTTATTTAAGAAGAAGAAGAAGGTCCAAATCTTGCCAATGGATTATGCCAGAACACAATAGGTGTCCATGCGGCGATCAACAAGTTCGATATGTTACAATCCGATGATCTCGTGCTCCATATTCTCTGCCTGCTCAGTTCTGATACTTCTTCCCCATTAGATTTCATTGGATGCATGCTATATTAGATAGCTTTGTTGTTCATCATAAGGAAGTTTGCATTCTAAATGTTTATATATTCCCACTTTTACTTTGCTATGTCATTGAATTGCTGCATCAAATCCGTTTAGTATTTTGAACTGCGAACAAGTGCAGAAGACTTGACTGCCTGGGCTTGCATCCTCTAAGTTAAAGCGACCCAAAAGGGTCACCACTTATTGTTAAAAGCAATGCAAGCCTGTTTTTATTGTTAAAATTTGATTTGGTAGAACATAAAGACTACGGGAGTCAAAGTTTGATTCGGTCTCACATGATTAACAATGCAAGCCTGTCTGTATTGTTAAATTTATGTATTCTTGCATAGTTGACAATTCCTATCGTACTATTAGCACATAGGTTGTCATATTTTCCATCAATGAGACTAGTTATATAATCAACACTGCCCATTCGAAGCTATATTACTTAAGGCTACTATTCCATTCACGAAACTCCATAAACATATCTCACAAGTAGAAACATCTTTTTCTAAAACGATATTTCTTTAATTTTAAGAGTGAACTTGTCATGCATGCATAATGCATCTCTTGGTATCGTTATCAGTCCTTCTAATTTCATACATCAAGCCAATGCATTCAAGAAAGTCATGTATTATCTACCACAAACATTGGATACTTACTGAAACATAATTTTGGTCATCTCCAATTGTATAATTCCAAAAACCGTTCCATTCTCCTAATCATGAATGCAACATTCAATTCATTCACATTATGCACTTTCAATATAAAAAAAAAATCAATCTACCGTCACAGGCTTATTGATAGTCAAGATAATTATAAATACAAAATAATGGCACATTGACGAGGATATCGAGATAAATAACTCTTCAATTTCTCTTGGTAGATGCCTTGTGTCCGTGCATGCTTGAGTAGTCATGTCCATTCCTCAATTCTGAAAATGCCACATTATATTAATCATTTTAGTTATTGCAAATATCCAACATTTATGCTCTTTGCTATATTAGTGCACGTGTGTTTATGACGAGATATTAAACTTTTTTTAACTAAGTTAAGCCCAAAAGGGTCATTACCTATTATTGAAAGCAATGCAAGCCTATGTGTATTGTTAAAGTTTAATTTGGCAGAACATAAAAACTCAGGGAGTCGAAGTTTGATTCGGTCTCACATGGTTGACAATGCAAGCATGTCTGTATTTTTAAATTTAGGTATTCTTGCATAGTTGACAATTCTTATCGTACTATCAGCACATAATCTGTCATATTTTCCATCTATGAGACTAGTTATACAATCAGCACTACCCATTCGGAGCTATATTTCTTAAGACTACCATTCCATTCACGAAGCTCTATGAAGATATCTCAAAAGTAGAAACATATTTTCCAAAATAATATTTCTTTAATTTTAAGTGTGAGCCTGTCATGCATGCATAATGCATCTCTTGGTATCTTTATCGGTCCCTCTAATTTCAAACATCAAGCCAATGCATTCAAGAAAGTCGTGTATTATCTACCACAAACACTAGATACTTGATAAAACATAATTTTGGTCATCTCTAATTGTATAATCCCAAAAATAACCGTTCCATTCTCCTAATCATGAATGCAACATTCAATTCACTAGCATAATACACTTTGAATATAAAAAAAAAATCAGTCTACCATCACAGCCTTATTAATAGTCAAAATAAAAATGATAAATACACAATAATTGTACATTAATGAGGATATCGAGCAAAATACCTCTTCAGTTTCTCTTAGTAGATGCCTTGTGTGCTTGAGTGGTCATGTCTATTCCTCAATTCTGCAAATGCCACATTGTATTAATCATTTTAGTTGTTGCAAATATCAAATATTTATGCTCTTTGTCCTATTAGTGCATGCCTGTTTATGACCAGATATTACTTTTTTTAACCAAGTTAAGCGACCCAAAAGGGTCATTACTTATTGTTAAAAGCAATGCAAGCCGATTTGTATTGTTAAAGTTTGATTTGGTATAACATAAAACTACGGGATTCAAAGTTTGATTAGGTCTCACGTTGTGACAATGCAAGCTTGTCTGTGTTGTTAAATTTAGGTATTATTGCAATGTTGACAATATTTATTGTCAGCACATAGACTGTCAAATTTTCCATCCACGAGTCTACTTATAAAATCAACAATGCACATCCGGAGCTATATTCTTTAAGATTACCATTCCATTCACCAAGCTCCATGAACATATCTAAGAAATAGAAACATATTTTCCTAAAACTATATTTCTTTAATTTTAAGTGTGAACCTGTCATGCATGCATAATGCATCTCTTGCAACTTTATCAGTCCCTCTAATTTCAACATCAAGCCAATGCAATCAAGAAAGTCATGTATTATCTACCACAAATACTGGATACTTAATGAAACATAATTTTGGTCATCTTCAATTGTATGATCCCAAAAATAACCGTTCAATTCTCCTAATCATGAATGCAACAGTCAATTCACTAGCAAAAATTACTTTGAATATATAAAAAATTAGTCTACCGTCACAGGTTTATTGATAGTCAAAATAAAAATGATAAATACACAATAATGGCACATTGACTAGGATATCAAGTAAGATACCTCTTCAATTTCTCTCATAGATGCCATGTGTCCATATATTGGAATGCTTGAGTAGTCATGTTCATTCCTCAATTCTGTAAATGCCACATTATGTTAATCATTTTAGTTATTGCAAATTTCAAACATTTAAGCTCTTTGCCCTATTAGTGCATGTGTGTTTATAACCAGATATTACTTTCTTTAACTGAGTTAAGTGACCCAAAAGGATCATTACTTATTGTTAAAAGCAATGCAAGCCGGTTTGTATTGTTAAAGTTTGATTTAGTAGAACAAAAAAACTACGGGATTCAAAGTTTAATTCGGTCTCACGTGGTTGATAATGCAAGCTTGTTTGTGTTGTTAAATTTAGGTATTATTACATAGTTGACAATTCTTATCGTACTATCAGCACATAGACCATCATATTTTCCATTCATGAGTCTAGTTATACAATCAATATTGCACATCCAAAGCTATATTCCTTAAGGTTACCATTCTATTTACGAAACTCCATGAACATATCTTAGAAGTAGAAACACATTTTCCTAAAATGATATTTCTTTAATTTTAAGTGTGACCTTGTCATGCAAGCAAAATGCATCTCTTGATATCTTTATCGATCCCTCTTATTTCATATATGAAGCCAATGCATTCAAGAAAGTCATGTATTATCTACCACAAATATTGGATAATTAATGAAACATAATTTTGGTCATCTCCAATTGTATAATCCCAAAAATAACCATTCCATTCTCATGATCATGAATGCAATATTCAATTCACTAGCATAATCCACTTTGAAGATATCGAGCAAAATACCTCTTCAATTTCTCTCAGTAGATGCCATGTGTTCGTATACAGGCATGCTTGAGTAGTCATGTCCATTCCTCAATTCTGCAAATGCTACATTATATTAATCATTTTAGTTGTTGCAAATACTAAACATTTATGCTTGTTACCCTATTAGTGCATGTGTGTTTATTACCAAATATTACATTTTTTAACTGAGTTAAGCAACCCAAAAAAATCATTGCTTATTGTTAAATGCAATGCAAGCCCTTTTAGTATTTTTAAAGTTTGATTTGGTAGAATAAAAAAATTATGCAATTGAAAGTTTGATTCGGTCTCATGTGGTTGACAATACAAGCTCGTTTGTGTTGCTAAATTTAGGTATTATTGCATAGTTGACAATTCTTAGCGTACTATCAACACAAAGGCTATCATATTTTCCATCCATGAGTCTAGTTACACAACAAACATTGCACATCTGGAGCTATATCCCTTAAGGCTACCATTCCATTCACGAAGCTCCATAAACATATCTCGGAAGTAAAACCATATTTTCCTAAAACGATATTTCATTAATTTTAAGTGCGAATTTGTCATGCATGCATAATGCATCTCTTGCTATCTTTATCTGTACCTCTAATTTCAAACATCAAGCCAATGCATTCAAGAAAGTTATGTATTATCTACCACAAACATTGGATACTTAATGAAACATAATTTTGATCATCTCCAATTGTATAATCCCAAAAATAACCGTTCCATTCTCCTAATCATGAATGCAACATTCAATTCGCTTGCATATTGCACTTTGAATATATAAAAAATCAGTCTACCGTCACAGTCTTACTCATGGCCAAAATAAAAATGATAAATACATAATAATGGCACATTGACGAGGATATCAATCAAAATATCTCTTCAATTTCTCTTAGTAGATGCCCTGTGTCTATATACTGGCATGCTTGAGTAGTCATGTCCATTCCTCAATTTTGCAAAAGTCACATTATATTAATCATTTTAGCCATTGCAAATATCAAACATTTATGCCCTTTGCTGTATTAGTGCATGTGCGTTTACGACCACATACTAAACTTTTTTTAACTAAGTTAAGTGACCCAAAGGGGTCATTACTTATTGTTAAAAGCAATGCAAGCATGTCTATATTGTTAATGTTTGATTTGGTAGAACATAAAAATTATGGAGTTAAAGTTTGATTCAGTCTCACGTGATTGACAATGCAAGGCTGTCTGTATTGTTAAATTAAGGTATTCTTGCATAATCGACAATTCTTATCTTACAATCAACACATAGGCTGTCATATTTGCCATCAATGAGTCTAGTTATACAATCAACACTGACCATCCAGAGCTATATTCTTTAAGGCTACCATTCCATTCACGAAGGTCCATGAACATATTTCAAAAGTAGAAACATATTTTGCTAAAACGATATTTCTTTAATTTTAAGTGTGAACTTGTCATGCATGCATAATACATCTCATGGTATCTTTATCGGTCCCTCTAATTTTTGACATAAAGCCAATGCATTCAAGAAAGTCATGTATTATCTACCACAAACACCGGACACTCAATCAAACATAATTTTGGTCCTCTCCAATTGTATAATCCCAAAAATAACCATTCTATGCTCTTAATCATGAATGCGACATTCAATTCACTCGTATAATGCACTTTAAATATAAAAAAATCAGTCTACCGTTAACGACTTACTGATAGTCAAAATAAAAATAATAAATACACAATAATGGCATATTGACGATGATATCCAGTAAACTACCTCTTCAATTTTTATTAGTAGATGCCCTGTGTCTATATACTGGTATGCTTGAGTAGTAATGTTCATTCCTTAGTTCTGCAAATGCCACATTATATTAATCATTTTAATTATTACAAATATCAAACATTTATACTCTTTGCCATATTAGTACATGTGTGTTTATAACCACATACTAAACTTTCTTTAATTGAGTTAAGCGACCCAAAAGGGTCATTACTTGTTGTTAAAAGTAATACAAGCATGTATGCATTGTTAAAGTTTGATTTGGTAAAACATAAAAACTGTTGGAGTCAAAGCTTGATTCGGTCTCACATGGTTGAAAATGCAAGCCTGTCTGTATTGTTAAATATACATATCTTGCATAGTTGACAATTTTTATTGTACTATCAGCACATAGGCTATCATATTTTCCATCCATGAGCCCAGTTATACAATCAACACTACCCATTCAGAGTTATATATCTTAAGGCTACCATTCCATTCACGAAGCTCCGTGAACATATTTCAGAAGTCGAAACATATTATCCTCAAACGATATTTTTTTTTAATTTTAAGTATGAACTTGTCATGCATGCATAATGCATCTCTTGTTATGTTTATCGGTCCATCTACTTTTAGACATCAAGCCAATATATTTAAGAAAGTCATGCATTATCTACGACAAACACTAGATACTTAATGAATCATAATTTTGCCCATCTCCGATTGCATAATCCTAAAAATAACCATTCCATTCTCCTAATCATGAATGCAACCCTTCTTTGTTTCTCCCTCGTTCAACTGTTTCAGCTTATCTTGTATTTGAATAGAAGACACAACACCTAGACATTGAAGAAGATATGAATTTGTTGACTTTAGTAGAAGTTCGACGAGAAGTGATGTAACAGCCTGAATTTTCGATCATTTTCCCAGGACTTATGAAATGAATATTTTGACCAATGCACTTATAGTGAGATCTCACCCGAAACCGCGTATTCTAGGGATGCTAACCTTAGGGGTAAGGCCATTATGGGATTGAGTTCGTACGACCAAATAACTCGACCTACGTTCGACCTTCGACCATAAGGATTGACGAGGGCATGTTTTAGGCCAACAGAGACCGATCTAATTGATTGATCGTGTCCGAAGGGAACTAGCGACAGACCCTCGTAATTATATGACAACCGAGGTTGTTCAGGGTAGAGTAAACTTAAACGTAATTTGACTTAGTGTTGGTCACGGATCGAGAACGCGTAATTCCAATGAGCCACCCGTTAGCAAGAGATAAGCTAAAGTCTCGATTGTTCGACCTTAGTCATTTCTTAGAATTCGGGCCCGGGAATCGAGAATTTTGAAAGTGACAATTTTAAGCGGCCGACGACGTTTTTGGCTTGGCCAATCTTGAGGCCACCCATTTCTGCAAAAAAATGGATTTCGGTCCGAGGCCGGAAAAATGACCATTTTGCCCATGGGACCGCGAACGAATTTTAAGGACTGGATTAAGTCGGGAGACTAAGAAATACCCAGTGTGGCCGAAAATTGAAGGACAAGAATGCCCCTCTCCCTTTTTGGATAATTACATTTTTGCCCTTTGGCTTGTTGGAAACGATTTAACGTGGGCCGTCGGATGAGGATGAGATTGATTATTGGCCATTGTATCGGAGGGTAGCTAGAGGGGTATTTTAGTAATTTTTGGGGTACAATTATTGGGGTTGTCTTTTTAAATATCATTTTCTCTCTCTCCTCTCTCATTTTCACTCATGCTCTCTCCTCACCCCCCACTGATCAGTCTCTCTCTCTCCCTCCCCTGTGCGTGAGCCCCCCTTGGTCGGTCACCAGCTGCCCAGCCGCCTGGTCTCCGCCGGCCAGCCGTCCGCTGCCGCTGCCTCTTCTTCCTCAGCCGCGCCTCACCGTCCGCCCGCTTGTCTCTCTCTCCCTTTCACTATTCTGTTTAGCTTAGCCGTCACCGAGCCACTCTAGGCCCTCCTCCCCTGCCCTGTATGTGACCATCGCTGCCCCCAGCCACCCGCCAGCCACCCGCCCACGGTGGTGTAGCCGCTCACCCTCTAGGCCGCCGGCGACGCCGCTGCCGCCACCACCGCTGTTCCAGCTGTTCCGACCACCACCCAGCCCTATTTATCTTGTCTTTTTAGGGTAAGTGACTTCCCCAAACCCTCCCTAGGACCTCGGGTATTGTAGGACATGTTTAGGGCTCGGTTTGGGTAGCTTATGGACTGTTTGAGGCATGTGAAGAAGGGGCTGATTGATGAGTGTTATCGACTGAATTGCGGGATGAAAATTTGAAGTTTAGGAGGCTCGGATAGGGCTGTGCTATTGTGGATTGATCGTGGTCAAATTGTGCGTTTATTGGTAGTTTTATGGTTTGAATGAGCTTATTTGAATGATTGTGGGATTTGCGATTGTTGGCTGATTTCTGAGCTATGATTGGACTAAATATGCGTGGCCGTGTGCCTCATGTGTGTGCGGTCGTGAGACGTGGTGGTGTGATTGCGAATTGAGTTCGCATGCTAAGCATGTATGTGATCGGGTGGTGTGTTCGTGTGACGAAAACGTGTATTTATGAAGTGTATGTAGGGTGTGAGATTGTATGTGATAGTGTATTTGTGTGGTGGCATGGTATGTGTGGAATGAGTGGAACGAATGTACGGGTGTGTAGGATTGGTTGCAAAAGGTCCGTCCTTAGGCATGTTCGTTTATGCGGGATGATGCCGTCCCTAACGAGGTGACGATGCCCGGCCCGACGAGGTGACGATGCCTGACGTGGTCAGAAGACCGTTGGCCTGATGCGTTTTATGCAGGCGCGATAGAAGGAAAGTGTGTGTAGGATTCTGTCCTGAGGCGTGTTCGTTTACGCGGGACGATGCCGTCCTTGACGAGGTGACGATGCCCGGCCCAACGGGGTGATGATGCCTGACGAGGTCAGAAGACCGTTGGCCTGATTCGTTTTACGCGGATACGGTAGTGGTGAAAAGGTTGAGAATGAGTGGGTTTTGGCAAGACGAGTGAGGAGTGTGAAAGTCAACGTGTGGTGTGAGTTTTTGTGTGAGTATAGTTGGTATCGCGTATTGTAGTGCTCGATTATGGAGTAAAATCGACTAGGCATGGTATGGGACGTGCCAAGTAGGTTTTACCGCATAACCGAGGCACGCGCACGGCTGTAATGCTTTGCTGTGACATGTTGGCTGTATTATTAACTAACGTGCAGGGACGTGCATGAAGGATTCCAGGTAGGTTCGCATGTGTTTGTGAGTATAGTTAATTGTCGTGTATTGTGCGTGTTTCATCTGGCGGTACGTGAGTGCTTACGTGGGGTTTGGGGTTATACACTTATTGAGATTCGTCTCATGGTTGTATAACCATCACTTTCAAACCCCCAGTCGTAAACCCAAGAGGTCCGCCTCCTCTTTTTGGAGTTTGAGGAGTTGCCTTTGGTGCCCAGCGGAACTGCAGATGATCCTCCGGAGCGGAAGCCAGAAGAATCAGGAGCATAATGGAAGATGGCGACCAGTAGCTTCCCTAGGGTAAATTTTAGGGGTTGTATAAACTAAATCGACCTATAATGAAGTTAAGTTAACCAAGCCATCTGAGCCTTTTGTTATATCGATGATTTCGGATGCTAGTCTGCTACGTATGTTTGTATTACGATGTTTGTTTGCTGGATGCTTTGGCTTTGTATGTAAATGTATGTGGCTGTTCTTTGACTGTTGGTTGAGCTACCCCAACGTCGTCTTTATTAGTCAAGGGTTTTATATTCGCTTCCGCATGTGTTTCTGATGTTCAGGTTGGGTCAGCGATGTTCCTAGGATATCGCAACTATTCGACCGGAGTAGGGGATGTCGCGAGCTCGTAGAGATTCGGGGCGTGACAAGTGAAGTACCTTAAGGCCCGAAGATCATATTAGCATGCATCATTTCTCAAGATTGAGAGAAAAAATCGGAAGCTGCCGTTACTTATGATTTTATCTGGTGTCCTTTATCTCGAACTCGCTAAAAAGGGGACCTTCATATATTGTCTATCCTTTTCAAGTTATCTTGCAACTTTTCGCATGTAAACATAACCAATAGTATGAAGCATGGCTTCTCCAAAAGCTCGCATAATGCACTTTGAATATAAAAAAATCAGTCTACCGTCACAAGCTTATTGATAGTCAAAATAAAAATGATAAATAAAAAATAATGACACATTGATGAGGATATCGGGCAAAATACCTCTTCCATTTCTCTCAATAGATGCCCTGTGTTCGTATACTTGCATGCTTAAGTAGTCATGTCCATTCCTCAGTCTTGCAAAAGCCACATTATATTAATCATTTTTGTTGTTGCAAACATCAAACATTTATGCTCTTTGTCATATTAGTGTTTGTGGGTTTATAACCACATACCAAACTTTCTGTAAATGAGTTAAACGATCCAAAAGGGTCATTACTTATTGTTAAAAGTAATGCAAGCATGTTTGCATTGTTAAAGTTTGATTTAGTAGAACATAAAATCTCTTGAAGTCAAAGTTTGATTTGGTCTCACATGGTTGACAATGCAAGCCTGTCTATATTGTTAAATTTAGGTATTCTTACATAGTTGACAATTCTTATCGTACTATCAGCACATAGACTATCATATTTTCCATCCATGAGACTAGTTATATAATCAACACGACCCATCCGGAGCTATATTTCTTAAAGCTACCATTCCATTCATGAAGCTCCATGAGCATATTTCATAAGTAGAAACATATTTTCCAAAAACGATATTTGTTTTTAGTTTTAAGTGTGAACTTGACATGCATGCATAATGCATCTTTTGATATTTTTATCGGTCCATCTGATTTCAGGCATCAAGCCAATGCATTGAAGAAAGTCATGCATTATCTACCACAAACACTGGATACTTAATGAAACATAATTTTTGTCATCTCAGATTGTATAATCCCAAAAATAGCCGTTCCATTCTCCTAATCATGAATGCAACTCTTCTTTGTTTTCTCCCTCAATCAACTGTTTCATCTCATCCTATATTTGAATCAAAGACACAACACCTATACATTGAAGAGGATATGAGTTTATTGACTATAGTAAAAGTTCTACTAGAAGTGAAGGACCTTAAGATTCAGAGATCATATCAACATGCATCATTTCCCAGGATTGATAGAGAAAAAAAATCGAAAGCTGGCATCACTTGCGATTTTATATGGTGCCTCTTATCTCGAATCCATACGACTAGAAAAGGCATATTCATATATTGTCTATCTTTTTTAAGTTCTCTTGCAGCTTTTCACGTGTAAACATAACCAATAGTATGAAGCATGGCTTTTCCAAAAGCTCGCATAATGCACTTTGAATATAAAAAAATCAGTCTACTGTCACAGACTTATTTATAGTCAAATTAAAAATGATAAATACAAAATAATGGCACATTGACGGGGATATCTAGCAAAATACCTCTTCCGTTTCTCTCAGTAGATGCCATGTGTCCGTATATTGGCATGCTTGAGTAGTCATGTCCATTCCTCAATTCTGCAAATGCCACAATATATTAATCATTTTAGTTGTTGCAAATATTGACATTTATGCTCTTTGCTTTATTAGTGCATGTGTGTTTATGACCAGATATTAAACTTCTTTTAACTGAGTTAAGTGACCAGAAATGGTCATTACTTATTATTAAAAACAATGCAAGCATGTTTGTATTATTAAAGTTTGATTTGGTAGAACTTTGAAACTATTGGAGTCAAAGCTTAATTCAGTCTCACGTGGTTGACAATGCTAGCCTGTCTGTGTTGTTAAATTTAGGTATTCTTTCATAGTTGACAATTATTATCATACTATCAGCACATAGGCCGTCATATTTTCCATCATGATTCTAGTTATATAATCAACAATGCCCATCCGGAGCTATATTTCATAAGGCTACCATTCCATTCATAAAGGTCCATGAACATATTTCAGAAGTAGAAACATATTTTCCCAAAACGATATTTCTTTAATTTAAAGTGTGAACTTGTCATCCATGTACAATACATCTGTTGGTATCTTTATTGGTCCTACTAATTTCTAACATCAATTCAATGCATTCAAGAAAGTCATGTATTATCTACCACAAATATTGGATACTTAATAAAACATAATTTTGGTCATCTCCAATTGTATAATCCCAAAAATAACCGTTCCATTATCCTAATCATGAATGCAACATTCTATGCACTCGAAAATGAATTTTGATTATAAAAAAATCAATCTACCATCACGGGTTTATTGATTGTCAAAATAAAAATGATAAATACACAATAATGGCACATTGACGAGGATATCGAGCAAACTACCTCTTCAATTTCTCTCAGTTGATGCCCTTTGTCCATATCTTGGCATTCTTGAGTAGTCATGTCGATTTCTCAGTTCTATAAATGCCCCGTTATATTGATCATTGTAGTTGTTGCAAATATCAAATCTTTGTGCTCTTTGCCCTACTAGTACATGTGTGTTTATGACCAGATATTAACAACTTTTTCTAATTGAGTTAAGCGACCCGAAAGGATCATTACTTATTATTAAAAGCAATGCAAGCTCGTTTCTATTGTTAAAGTTTGATTTGGTAGAACATAAAAACTACAGGATTCAAAGTTTGTTTCGATCTCATGTGGTTGACAATGCAAGATTGTCCGTGTTGTCAAATCTAGGCATTTTTGCATAGTTGACAATTCTTGTCATACTTTCAGCACATTGGCCATCATATTTTCTATTCATGAGTCTAGTTAAACAATCAACATTGCCCATCCGAAGCTATAATCCTTAAGACTACCAGTCCATTCATGAAGCTCCATGAACATATTTCAGAAGTAGAAATATATTTTCCTAAAACGATATTTCATTAATTTTAAGTGTGAACTTGTCATGCATGGATAATGCATCTCCTGGTATCCTTATCGGTCCCTCTAATTTCAAACAACAAGCCAATGCATTCAAGAAAGTCATGTATTATCTTCCATAAACATTGGATACTGAACGAAATATAATTTCGGTCATCTCCAATTGTATAATCCCAAAAATAACCGTTCCATTCTCCTAATCACAAATGCAACATTCAATTCACTAGCATAATACACTTTGAATATATAAAAAAAAAAAAATCAGTCCACCATCACTGGCTTATTGATGTCAAAATAAAAATGATAAATACATAATAATGGCACATGGACGAGGATATTGAGCAAAATACCCCTTCAATTTCTCTCAGTTGATGCCCCGTGTCCATATCTTGGCGTTCTTGAGTAGTCATGTCCATTCCTCAATTATGCAAATGCGACATTATATCAATCATTTTAGTTGTTGCAAATATCAATCATTTATGCACTTTGCCCTATCAGCGCATGTGTTTGTGACCATATATTAGCAACTTTTTTAACTGAGAAATTTCTATCTATCCGTTTGGAAAGAATAATGGATCAGGAACTCAATTTCATTTATTGAACATTTGACATCAAATTTTTTCATTTGATGAGTACATCCTCGCCTATAGTGCTACATTATAATATAAAGATCATGTGCATGTAAATAAAAATTGGGCAGGATGAAAGAGAGGCACCAAAGATGCTCGAGATTGCTGAATAGAGGCGCTGCATCAAAGAAATGTCGAGGGGTGACGTCAAGGGAGCAACGCTAAGGGAGTTTCGAGAGAGCTTGCTTTGCGATTTGTTCCAAACGCCTCTTCTCAATCTCAACCCCCACCACATTATTCTTTATTCATAATAACAAATCTTCTCTCTTTCTAAACTCCAAATCTTCTAACAATCCACCATTAGATTATGGTGCCTTGAAGATGGGAATTCAATTGTGGGAGCAGAGATAATGGCCTTCCAAGCTCTTTTATTTACAATGGTTGTTACATTGTTATCTCAATTGTCCTATTTTTATGTTCTACAAAATCAAACTTTGCCACGGAAGGGTCACTACTTATGCTTGCAAGCACTACAAGCCTATCAGTATTTTTAAAAGCATAAACGACTACACCAAAGCATGGCACGAGAAGGGCAGCAAAAAGAAGACAAGATCAATGGAGTTGAGAATAATTGAGACGCGAAATTCCCATTTTATGAGCATATAATTGGGTACTTATTCACTTAGGGAGGACAAGATGGAATGAGTGTAGTTTATGCATTGATTCAACAACTTGAGCTATATATTGAACGGCCTCACGGAGAAGAGGTGTTTCAAAGAAGTTGGATAAACCCTGAAGAGTTACTCTTCGGTATGCATTCAACCCACAAAATTCAATTCAACGTATGATGCAACTTAAAAGATAGGCTTGGGGCTCATATTGGCGATAACCGTTTATTGTTATCGAAACTTTCTTGCAAGTTGAAATAAAACATATTGGGATGCGTGAGTGCTAGGGAGTCTAATTTGGCCAGATGTTTCAACTTTGCGATTTCCATAAGGACTCCACTCATGGTTTCGAGACAATTTCAAATAGATGAGGCTCCCAGCCACTGGTCATGTAACCAGGCCACTGAAATTGTTACTAAAAATATCTAGGTCTATCAACCTCTTATACTTATTTAGGTATGAAGGAATCGATCCTCCGAAATTATTTCTGTCCAGATATAAGTAGATCAAACTCTGCAGATTGTACAAGAGGATGGGATAATGCCTGATAGATTGTTTCTCTACAAGGTCAATCACACAAGGTTCAATTCCAAAATCTAACGGGATTGGACCTAAAAGAAAGTTGTTGTTCATTAGTATTCTCTACAAGTTCACAAGTTTACCAATCTCTCTCGGAATCTTACCGAATATCTGATTCTAGCCTACTCGCAAGGATGTAAGAGTAGCGGAGAAATTACCCATGCATACGAAAAGAGTCCCACCAAATCTACTATCGTGCATCTCCAATTCCACCAAGTTAGTGCCATTTGTTAGTGAGCAAACGAAGCTCAGTTCATCTGCATCCGACCCTCGACTCCCGAGACAATTAGGGAATAGGATAACTATGAAAAGTTTATGGAGATTTGCTAACAAACGGACTTTCCCAATGAGCTTATTGCCTCCAAGTTGGAGTACTCTTAGATTGGTGGCATTGGATATTGACAAAGGAATTGATTCGGCAAACTGGTTATAAAAAATGCCCAAAATTTGAATGTTGAGGAGAGTGAATCCTATATCTTCGGGAAGATTGCCATGGATCTGGTTCATAAATTGCAATCAGCGAAAACAAGTTGAAAACTAAAGACGGAATAGTAGCTGAAAGCCCCTTGCTTCCCAAGACGAGCACTATTAGTTTGCTTAATCGACCTAGAGAATGGGGAATAATCTCACTTGAACCATTTTCGTTACAAAACATCCCCTCTAGAGATCATAAGTTTGCCATGGATGATGGGATATTGCCAGTTAATTGGTTCACAATAAATCTATGAGGGATTGAAGATTTGTCAAGGAGCCTGACTCCACTGGAATTCCTCCAATCAACTAGTTGAACGAGAGGAGGAGAAATATGAGGTTCGAGCAACTTGATATATTCCCAAGAATCTCACCATCCAGTGAATTATTGGATAAATCCAAGAATTGTAACCGACTTAGCTGGCCAATTTGTGAAGGGATTCCAAGCTCGAAGCTATTGCTTTGGAACCACAGTTCTCTTAAGAAGCTGAGGTTCTCGATATGAGGTGAGATAGATCCCAAGAGTCCATGGGAAGAGAGGTCCAGTACCGTGACTCTATGGAGTCGGTGACTGTATTTATCCCTATACCATTGACAGAAGTCGATGCCATCGTTCCAAGGGTTAAGCGAACCAAAAGGGTCACTACTTCTTTCAGCCTTGAATGCAAGTGTCTGTATTGCTAGAAACAGAAACGACTACACCAAAGCACGACACAAGAAGGGCAGTGAAACGAAGACAAGTACAATGGAGTTGTAAACAATTGAGACGCGAATTTCCCATTTTATGAGCATAAAATTGGGTACTTATTCACTTAGGGAGGGCGAGAAGGAATGAGTGAAGTTTATGTATTGGTTAAGCAGCTTGAGCTATATATTAAACAACCTCACAGGGAAGGGCTTTTTATAGAAGCTATGTAGACCTTGAAAGACTAACTTTCCAGTATGCATTCATCTCGCAAAGTTCATTCAAGTATGACATGACTTAATGGATATGTTTGGGCCCACATTGGTGTCGCGACCCTCTTTTCCCGTTAGAGGAAAGAGAAACGAGGTTTAGGGGTACTGCCTAAAAGGCAGACCAATGGCCCATCGATTTAAGCACAGTCTCTCTCAAGATCATACCCCGCGCAACGTGGGTTTTTATTTTTAGTTCTTTTACAACCTATGCAATTCTAAAAGTAGCCATTAGCCTATTGGGATCGGCTAGAAACTAACAAAAGACACAAGAGTGTCGTCAAGATTCCTATGCAACTGGAAATTTCTAGGAACGGGGACTTAATTACGCTAACGTTACTAAACTAACTTGAAAAGTTGTTATCTGAATGGTCTTGCAATCTTGACTACCAGCTATGATCCTAAGGTATCAAAGCCACTAAGGCTGCGTTTGGTTCAGCATTGGGAAGGGGCTTTCAGCCCCGAAAGCCCCTTCCCAAAAATGCTGAACCAAACGGTTAGCATTGGGCATTTTCAATGCTCAAAACTAGCATTGAAAATGCTGAAAGCCCAATGCTGGCCGGGACTAGCTTTGGGCTTTCAGCCTTGAACCAAATGCCAAAATCATTTTTATATTTCCCAAACTACCCTCACTCAAATTTCAATATTCCGACTTTACCCTCTTGTTACTGTTCATCTTCTTCACCAAAGGGACTCCGGCGAGGGCGAAGGGCCGGCAACGGCGAAGGTCCGGCGAGGACGCCCGACCCAGGCGACGGCCGCCCGGGGTCGGGCGACCGCCCAGGCGTGGCCGCCTGGGTCGCGCGACCTCAGGCGACGGCGGCCTGGGTCGCGCGACCCAGGCGGCCGTCGGCCTGGGTCGCGCGACCTCAGGCCGACGGCCGCCTGGGTCGCGCGACCCAGGCCGACGGCCGCCTGGGTCGCGCGACCCAGGCCGACGGCCGCCTGAGGTCGCGCGACCCAGGCCGACCGCCGCCTGGGTCGCGCGACCCAGGCCGACGGCCGCCTGAGGTCGCGCGACCTCAGGCGACGGTCGCCTGAGGTCGCGCGACCTCAGGCCTCGTTGCCCGAGGTCGGCGTCACTCGCCGGGGGTCGCTCGGCGACGGGCGATGGCCGCCGGCGCCAGATCTGGCTCGCCGGCGGCCGGAGCCCTTCGCCGGAGCCGGAGCCCTTCGCCGGAGCCGGCGAAGGGTATTTTTGTCTTTTTTTTTATAAAAACCCCCCAAAGCCCATTTGTAAAAAAAATTAACCAAACACCACTTGGGTCAAAGTAGCTTTGCAAATGAGTTTTTACCAAACGCCATTTGCATTTCCCACAAAGGGCTTTCACCCAAAAGCAATTGCATTCCCAAAGTAGCATTCCAAATGCTGAACCAAACGCCACTAAGTGAGCATACAAATGTTTTTGTGGGTTTGTTTTCTTATATGTTTAAACTAGTCCTAACCTAATCTAGAAAAGAAATTAACAAACAATCAATTGAGATGATGAAAATTAAACACCCAAGTATTTAAAAGCTCAAAATCAAAATGTACATGAAAACCCGATACTCGTCAGGCAAAAGGAATGATCCCCAGTAAGCTTGAAGCTAAAGACCAAACATTCACATACATAATTAAATACGTAAGTTAAACATGCGACCTAATCAACGTGCAAACAAGCAAGGCCCTTATTATACTAAAAATGCAAGACACGGCAAAACCTAAACAAATTTCTACATTTTTTTAGTTTTCGAAAATTTATAATTTTTAATAATAATTAATTTTTAAATATTAAAATTATATTATATTATATTATATTAACGGACCTGGGTCGGACCTCTGCCTCTGACCGGGGTTAGGACCGACCCGGGCCAGCTGGGCTGGGCTCAGCGAATGAGCCCAGTTCGGTAACACCCAAGACAAAAATAAAAGGAAAACAAAGCCCAGCCTAAAACCTATTATAAACCTTCTAAGTCCACTATGCCTAAACCAGCCCACTAAAAAGAAAACAGATTCGGCCACGGACGAAGAACACGAAACCAGATCTCATTGAGACATTTTATCGAACAGGTGGAGTGCGCCACTGGACCGCGAGGTTCCCGGCTCAGCCGAGACTCAACCGCGGGTCGGGACTCTCGAAATACGACGTACACGGACACGGGACCAAAGCACAGGGGCGACGCCAGCCGGACGGCCGCGAGCTCCAGCCCAGCGTGCCCGAAAGCAGGACAGAACAGGGGGTCCTCAGCAACGAGAGAAAAAAAAAACGGGGGCGGTGACGGCGTTGCTCTGTACCCGGCTCGGCAGCGGCAAATGGGGGGCGAGCTCGATAGGTCGAACCACGTCCGGTCACCTCGCGCGCCTCAAAGCCGGGATCCTCGGGGAAATCGACCAACCCAAGGGAAAACCGAAAATAAAAGAAAAACTCAAAATTGAGGCTTACCTTGACTTGGCGTGGAACGAAGAAAGGTGTCGATGATTCCGTTTTTCGGCGTCCCTCCAGAGCAAGAATTTCACCAAATAATTGTGGTGCATGACAATTGTCAAACTATGTTTATGTTAAAAGGCTCTGCCACCAAAAAAACACAAAAAACCAACCTTGATCGTGTCCACACGATTTGTTAAAAGGGCAGGTTTGTTTTCGACTTAACTAGAAGCAAAAGGTGGTATTTTTAATTTCTCACCAAAATATAATAATACTATTCGAATTCTAAATAATCTATTGAAAAAACTCCATGTGAATCTATGTGTCATCTTTTGTATTTTCAAAAGTTTAAGTAAGAGACCGTTTAATTACGGTTACATGAACATGATTTTTGTTTTTTAAAGTAAAAAAATAATTTTTCGCATGTAAATACCGTTTGATGATCACATATAAAATCAATTATCTCAAAATAAAAATAATCTATAAACTTGAAAGAAAAATTATTTTTTTCATAATCAAAAGAGCGATTCTTTTTATTACGACGTCTAATATTAAATTAAAGGAGGGAAATTGCATTTTTCTTCTTTTCTTCACAACAAAATCAATTTAATTCTGTAAAACTATCTTCAGGGGTGTCTCTCTCTCTTTTATTTATTTATTTATTTATTCTAAACTCATCTTGTAAGTGATAGATTTATATATTTACCAAAGTATGTGAATTCATCTGGATTCTAACATGCATTACGCTAAAATTCACTCGATTGCATTGATTGATTGAATTTTCACCATTTCATCTTATACTTCAATTACATGAATAATGAACAATATTTGCATGCTCATTGAATCTTTTCAAATTTAAATTTGACGCGTCAGTTAAATGAAATTGGCGTCTCTTTGGCGCCATCGCTAGTGCATCACTGTACTCAGTGTTGCTATTGAGAACTTGAGGGCGCTTCGTTCGGTCATTTAGCGATTGCAGCTGAACGATGCGTTTCTGTGATTTTGTTGCGAGATTAGCGGTTTCTTTTGTCATTGGACTAGAGCTTCTCATTGTCAATGTCACTATGATCCAGAGGGTTCCAAAATGTCCAGTTCTTACTCTACCTGTCTCAGCACAGGGCTTTGTCGACGAAGGAGTTGGAGATGCGTAGTTCATAATCAGAAATTTAATCGTGTTTTCACTAGATTTGAGTTTCGCAATTCACTAGATTGAAGTTTCGCAACATAGTATTGCTGCACAGAAATTTCTAAGGAAAAGCACCTTTGTTTGATGACTTTCCGCTATGTACATTGTATAACACGTGGTATGAATGCGTGTACAGTTTGAAGATGCAGGAATACTTGCAGTACATGAAGACTCTGCGATATCAAATGAACGGTACGTCTCTTCCTCCTGTCATTCTCTTGAAGTAAAACATGTACACCTATGTGTGAAAAGATTTTGCGGGATTGCAATTATTGGGAATTGAAAGATGTGGAGGATCAGGCGGCCAAGATCTTGGTCGAAGAGCAGATGCAGATTACTACCATTCGTTCTCTGGAAAGCGACCTGACTTCTGGTTCGGTGTCTCTCTATTATTCGCTACTTCTTCTCTTGCACACATGAGCACGCGCAGGCAAACATGATTAGGAAATGATAGATGTATCTGTAACACCTGCATTAGTTTCTTCCCGTCTGTTCAGTCTTCACTTACGGTATCTTACCCGTTTCCTAGTGGATCCACCAATGAATGTGATCTTTCTTAATAACACTACCGGTTATAGATGACGAACGTTTTTACTGGTGCTTACTTTATACACTTTCGCTTATCTACCTGTGGATTACATACTAAAAACCACAATAAGTTTCTGCAAGAGCTCAGCAAAGTATGTAATGGTTTCTCTAAACTCATTGGCTATATTAGCATTGGATATTTAAATTCAAGCCAGAATATTCATGCAAAGCTTTTCACGAGGGAATGCTTCATTTTTAATTAAGCTTATATTATTTTAACTCTCAATATTATTCGTTCCTGGCTAGTACTAATTACAGTAAATGTCAGTCTTTTATCAAATTACTGTTGGTTATCATTTTAAATTTACATATACGGTGAAGGTGATGTTAGGTTGAATCATGATGATGCTTTATTAACGGAGTTGTAGCCAAATAACTTTTAATTAAAGAGGGGAATGCATTCTAGGTCTATTCGTACACATGCGGACCCCAATGTTCGATGCGCATTGTTGATATTTCTGATTGTTTCAGAGAGCATCTTTCCAACCCTATGTTGGTGTTGTACTTGTCCCTATCATTCGATGGGATATGTGGACCTTGTCTAGGTGTGAGATACCTTTCGTGGCAATACTTCATCTGCTTGTTGTTGTGATTTGAGAGTTGCGTGAGTCTTCTTGATCTCGTGTGTGATGATTGCAGTAACTATTTGAATTTAAGCTTTGCTCTTCTTCTATATCTCCTCGAAAGTGTTTACCCAATCAATTCTTGCAAGTTATCGTTAGTTTGGCTAGTATCTTTTGATCCTTGTATTTCAACCGTGATTGCTTTCGGGTAATTTTGTTGTGTAAGCTACTGTATAGAATTGTTAAAAGCAAACGATCTTTTGCTTTTCTTAAAGTACTTAACTTCCTTTTCTCTTTAAAAACGTTCTTTGTCCAGCAAAATCCGAAATTCAGAAACTTAAAGAAGAAACAGAGCAGATGATGACTGCAGAAGGTCAAATATGCTCTCAGATATTGAACAAACAGAGAAAGGTTGCTTCCTTGGAGTCTGATTGTCGCACATTGACACAGGTAGAGCTCCTCCTTATTTATATATGCGTAATTTAATTGATAGTGACGGGTTACGTGAACTCCATCAAAAGAGAGGAAAAGAACATGATCACCCGCTGGGTTCTGAAGAATGAAGCGATCTGCAGCCTTATATCCGATATATTGAACTGTGATATCTGTCCTTCACAGTGATCCCGTGATGAGATGCTATTCTACTTGCCTTACTAATTAACTCCTGAGATAAATTTCTCGCCGAGATATAACGGATTGAACTTGAAAGAATCTTTTGCACCATTCCATCTCGTTGAAACTCAACTAAGCATCCAATTCAACAAAAATAGTATGCTGTGTTCTCCATTCCTCAAATAATATTTTCCTTTTCAAGTTACAGGCTGATTCTTATGTCTCTGTATTGGTTCATTGGTCTTTTGCTCGTATTAATGTGAATAATTTGTTGATGCTGCTAGTTCGTGATATCTTAAAGAAAATCCATGACTTGGAGTTCAGTTTCACGCCTTAGTCCAACCCGAGATAGAAAGACACCAGATAAAGAGAAGCATTGAACTCTATTGTTTGCAGCGATTATTTTTTGTGTAGCGGCTTTTCTGATTATCAGGTTAGGGCATAAAAGCACTGTAATATGTTTTCGAAACGGACGTTCATGCACCTAAAAATAATTCTGAAGAGTCAGACACCGTATCAGAAACAAATAAATCACCAAAGGTTTCAGAGAATGGTTTCAAGCTCACAGTGTGGCTGCTTTTGATGGCTGGGAATGTCAAGCAGAACTCTAAGGTTAAAATGAATTTTAGATTTGGATCACTAGCAGAAAGTGAGGCTGGAGACGAAGTTGGAAAGGTTTCAAATTTGTCTTTCCATTTACCAGACATAGATGTTTATCTGATACGAGCTGAAAAGCTAAAAGGCAGTCAGAGCAGCAATGAAATTCATATCCTTTTCCTGGAGCCTTTTCAGAGTTTCCCTGGAGACAAATTTCATGTGCTAAAGTCCTATTTGCTTTGATCTTTGGCTGTCGAAGCAGCTAATACTCAAATAGGTATTATCCTGAGATGTGTCAAGATAGGCAATTATTCAATCTTTTCTGTTTTGATTTTCAAGTTTGTCCATGTAGATCTGGCTGAGCAATAAATTTTGATTTTGACACTTTTAAAGTCCATTGTGTTAGATTTTGACGCTTTATATGCTGGAGTTTGAGTTTTTCTAAACTTATAAATGACTAAGCCACATGATCGATTATGCTTAACAAAGAAACTTGGGAAATTTATCTTACCATGAATATTTGTTGGAGTTCTGTGCAGACTTTGGAGCCAGTTTACCAAGAAAGAGTAAGCTTATCGGCCAAACTAGTTGAGAAAAGGTTACTGGCCTGTTCTCAAGTATCTATATTTGTTGTGTCCTTGAACCCGAAAAGATGCTGTGTTCTTCAACTCTTCACTGAATTTCTTGGACTTTCAGCACTGACCATGCCAAGGTTGTTGACGATATAGATGTCAATGCAGCTACAAGTAAGAATTCTCAAGTTTTGACATCTCATCAACTTCAGAATTGCCACCAAGCTGCTGACAGTCTTTTTATCCTGTTCTTTTAGGGATGGCTTAGGTAGCGAATGATAACCATTCTGTTCCGGAATGAGTTCCTGAACCAGAAATAGATTTTTCTATTTCTGGTTCCTGGATGAGTTTCTGAGAAAAAAACCCGTTTGATAATGACAAAAAATTTCTATTTCTAGAACAGAAACCCGTTTGATAACAGCACAAAATTTCTATTTCCTGAAATAAAAACCAGTTTGATAAACAACAGAAAATTCTATTTCCAGGAACAAAAATCCATTTTTTTTAGAAATGGAATAAAAATAATAAAAAATCTGAAAAATTCATAAAAATCTTTAAAAAAATTCAGAAAATCTCAAAAAATTGAAAAATTCCAGAAAAAATCATCAAAATGCCGAGAAAATAAAAAAAATTTAGATTTCGGGAAAATAGGAAATTTGTTGAATTTTTTCAAAAAAAAATCAGGAAATCAAAAATTTCAAAACTTCACAGAATTGCTTAGAATACCCGTGGCTACCCACTTTTAGTGAAATTTAAATTTTTTTAGGTGCCCAAAAAAAAATCAAAAAATCAAAAATTTCAAAACTTCACAGAATGACTTACAATACCTCTAGCCACCCACTTTGAGTAAAATTTAATTTTTTTAGATGCCCAAATGGTATTTTTTATTTTTTTTGGTTCCTAAAGAAAATTAAATTTCACTCAAAGTGGATGGCCACATGTATTCTAAGCCACTCTGTGAAGTTTTGAAAATTTTTATTTTTTGCTGATTTTTATTTTTTTTCGACACCTAAAAAAATTAAATTTCACTCAAAGTGGGTGGCCACATGTATTCTAAGCAATTATGTTAAGTTTTTTTATTTTTTATTTTTTATTTTATTTTTTTCGGCACATAAAAAAATTAAAATTTCGCTTAAAGTGGATGGCCGCAAGTATTCTAAGCCATTTTGTAAAGTTTTGAAATTTTTTTGTTTTTCTATTTTTTATTTTATTTTTTTCGACACCTAAAAAAATAAAATTTCGCTCAAAGTGGGTGGCCACAGGTATTTTAAGCCATTCTGTAAAGTTTTAAAATTTTTACTTTTTGCTTATTTTTATTTTTTTGGCATATAAAAAAATTTAAATTTCACTCAAAGTGGGTGGCTACATATATTTTAAGCTATTCTGTGAAGTTTTGAAATTTTTTATTTTTTTAAATTTTTTTCGGCACCTAAAAAATTTAAATTTCATTCAAAGTGGATGTCCACAAGTATTCTAAGCCATTCTGTGAAGTTTTGAAATTTTTGATTTTTCGTTTTTTTATATTTTTCGGCACCTAAAAAATAAAATTTCGCTCAAATTGGGTGGCCACAAGTATTCTAAGATATTTTGTGAAGTTTTTAAATTTTAGAATTTATTATTTTTTATTATTTTTTTTGGCAACTAAAAAAGTTAAATTTTGCTCAAAGTGGGTGGCCATAGGTTTTCTAAGTTATTTTGTGAAATTTTTTATTTTTTATTTTTTATTTTTTTCGGTACCTAACAAAATTTAAATTTCGCTGAAAGTGGGTAGCTACATATTCTAAACCATTCCGTTAAGTTTTGAAATTTTTGATTTTTTAAATTTTTTCTCATCTCAAAGATCGTGACTTCCATATAAATATGTGTGTTGAAGAAAATAAATTCCTCAGAAATGGTTCTCACTTTTGTTCCAAAAATGAAAAACCAACTTTTTTTTTGTTCTCATTTCTGGTTTCAGAATCAGTTTTGGAAGCAAACTTGTCCCGGAAATAGAAAAATGAAATTGCGTTACCAAATGGGTTTCTGGTCCAAAACTGATTCTGGGAGCAAAAAACCAGCTCTGGACAGAACCAGAATGGTTTTCATGCAGCACCTTAACTGTCGCATACCAAGCCCAGACAAAGAAGTACGTGACTTGGTACTCCTTTTTGTTTATTCTACTTTTGGACTTGCTGTTACCATTAGATTTTAAATTTATCATATCGAGGAGGATCATCCTTTGTTGTGCTCCAATCTTATATGTACTCTTAAATACACGCGCTCACAAACACGTACAAACATCTTGGTTTGCATTGCTTCAGTCACTTTTTTCCCTCTTGTAGTTCCTCAATATTAGTCTTCCGAAGGCTGAACTTTTTTTATTTTGTGAACTGAAGGCTGAATTTAATGATGGGAACTCTACTATTAATTATATTATGGTTCCCCTCTCGGAAAGAGTTTGTTAAACACCTCGAATTCTCTTACGTCTTTCTGTCTTGGCTATTACCTTGCAGCCAAATGGTTAGTAATACGCTTGTTACATCATAGCTGTGCTTTGCTAACCAGAGTATTGGCAGGTCAAGGAAACATTCGATGAAGAAAAGGTCGCAGCTGGAGGTATGGGTATTTAACTTTTTCAGATTTGAACTATAGACCAACAAAGGCATATGTTGCTGATATGTGATCTTCTTTAGAATTTCTACTTTTATGTCATCATGATCTATTGTGCTTTTTAACAGCGTGACACCTATTTCTTCAGCATATATCATCATTTGGCCATACACTTTAAACAAGAATTGTTTCATTTTTCTTTCCATTAATATGAGTTTAGTTTGACAGATATATTGATGAGATAAGTCCGTCAATTCCCTTTAATAGCTGCTGAGTGTCAACCCTTCCTTATTTTTGCTGGGGCACTGTCGATGTACCTTGACAAGCAGAGGCTGTCAGTAACCCAATTTTATCTGTCATGAAAGCCATATTACTAGTCTAGTCCTTAGTGTTTTTGGGCCATTTGTTGCTTCATCTGGTCATTGTAATCTGATGTTTCAACTTAAGGCAGGATCTACACCAGGAAAACCTATCACCTACATAAAAGCCAGTAAGCGGATACAATTAGGAGCCATGCTCCATGTACTGTGCACCGTGAGGAAATGTGTTACAAAAACTTCCATTGTGGTTTACTTTATCTGATATCTAATGCCAATACCTTTGCAGCAAGAGGCAAGTCCAATCACCTGGTTATTGATAACATGGTACGCACAGACAAAAATAAAATTATGTTCATTGAACAGAGTAGTTACTTAAATTTAATGCTTGAACTTACAAAACAATGAAGGAAGCAAGGAGCTGAACTTCAGTGTGGATTCTGCAGCAGCAAAACTTGACGAGATGATAAGAACAAAAGCTAAGCTAGCTGCAGAAAATTCTTCAGTTAAGTAGTCCATATCTAAATTCCACAATGTGTTGATTTCAATTCTCTGGTTAAAATGATTTCCACTAATTGTCAAAGCTTAGGGTGGATATGTGACAATATGCACTACAATGCTCATCTTGGGAGATAAGCACCAGAAAATAGAGCATACCAACTCATGGTCCTGAATAAAGCACGATCCATTTCAATTTCATAATCTAGCAGAAACTACAATTAAGCAGCTCGATTTAAATGACATGCCTAATCGCCTAAACTGATACCTTGAGGGGGGTTTTAGTTTTGATCTTGTATTTATGCTTCCAGCTTTATTGGTTAATTTCGCCTTTTGACACGAGTGTGATGTGCAATTTCTAATCACTTTGACTATAGAAGCCTTTATTGTAATGATGAAATATAGACCCAAAGTTGTTAAGAGGCAACTACACACTAGGAGTAAATATCCTCGATTTGCAGGTCATCATCGTTTCTCCATGAACACTAATGGTTCTAGTGCAACTCCTATTATTGCAGATGAAGCAACGAATTGAGCAAATGAAAAGCCAGTCAAATGAGTTCCAGGTGAGTATCAAGGCAATAGGATTGTCAAGTACGTATAATACTCAATCATCACACCATGCAATACCGATGTAGAATGTCTGCATTTGGTTTCAATGAACCAAATCATTAAAGATATAGGTAATTTGAAGTTCTATTAATGTGGTTCTAAAGTGGATCCTCGAAGTACAGGTCCAGGACTTTTTATTGAATTTACTTGGTTGTATTTACGTCTCAGCATCATTGTTCGCTGTGGTGCGATGCAGGAAGAGCTAAGGGCTATGGATGTTAAGACCTTGGAAAAGGAACAAAAAGCTTTTTTAGCAGATATTGTTGGGGAAACCGTGTTCATGCAGTCTCTGCATAATCAAATCGAGAAACTGAAAGTAAAATTATTCCAAAATTGTGATTTTCATTTTAAAAAAAAGAGTGAATGGGTGTTGACAATATCATTTTTTAACAATGTGCTGTTAATTTGGGAATGTACCCATAAAACGGGATTGGTTTTGTTGCGACCTAAATTTTCTCAGGCTACTGAATTATTAAGACTAAGCTTAACTCGGGCCCTCCCAAGCCCTACCAATTCACAGCTTAGGGTTTAAGTTTTTAACATACAAAAGTTTTCATACTTGGAGTCGCCACTAATCTATTTGTGGTAGGTCGATTAGAAACCTAAATAAAACATAGAAAGATATGTTTAATTCCAACGAACCAAATATTCTAAGCTCGGGGACTTGGTTACGCTAGATCTAATCTAACGCCCTTTCAATACCTTTTCTTTTCAAAAATATTCATGCAGGCAGATCTGGATCCATTTTATTACCTAATCACTAACACGTGAGGTGTCCATGCGGGTGCGCAAACCACCAATTTAACACCCAAGAAAGCAATAAATAGATTGCAAGATTAGGAGAATGACGTACCTTAATACAACGCAAGCATCTGCATTGTTAGTAGAAAATCACACAGATAATCTTAATATGATTTCTAATTAATAAAGCAAGGCACTCACGGTGTTCTTTAAGGTTTGCGCTTTATTAAAAATGCAAACTAACCTATATGTAATGACGTGTAAAAAATGACATGCGATTAATGCAACCTAACATGTGAACTAAATGTCATGCGACGACGTAACCTAATTCTAATGACGAACAAATGATTTATTTTTTGGTATTTTTCCAATGAAATTCGGAATAAAAAAAAATGCCTAAAATAACATGCAATCTATCTTAATCTGTCCTAAACCGACTCATTTTTTTAGGATTTTCATGGAAATTCGAAATTATTGAATATCCTAAATAATCTATTAAAATTAAAATAATCTCTAATTTAAACTAGGAAATATGCTACCCTAGATCCCAATTTAAATCAAATAATTATCTTATTCTTTTAGATATAGTAAGGATTCCTTAAGCATGCAAAATTTCCAATTTAAATCTAACTAACAAATTTTTGGATTTTCTTTATTTAAAAGGAAAACAATCAAACAAAGATAACAATCATATTCGAACAATCCACGCAATCCGCAAGATTCTTCAAATTCAGATAAGGCAAAGAAATCAAAATATGGTCATATCTATAGGATTATAGATGTCGACAAAAAGTTGATTGTTTAAATTTGGAAAGCAAATAAAATCTATTGTCGTATCCAAGTGATTATGAACAAGATAACGATTTTCCGTATTGCCGCGTATCGTACCTTAGGGATAAGATCGGATAGTCGTCCAGATATGTTGCCAAATTAGGAATAATTCCTAATTTTGGGTATTTTCAAATATTGCCGATATCGCAAATATTATCCTAAGATTTAGCAATCCATCAAAGAATATTTACGAAATATTTAAACACCGAAAATTAAGAAACCAAATATTCTGAAAATATTGGATAAAATCCATACCTAATTTCGAGATATTTCCAAATTTGGACTCGCGGATCGGGATTGCGGATCGGGCCGAGTGGCGGTGGGACGGACCAACGATGGGGTCGACGGCGGTGGACGGTGACGACGACGTCGCTTGCAGATCGTTAGGAATTTAGGCTCGTCACCTACAAAACAGAATCACGAGCGGGACGACGAACTGACTCGCGACCACAGGGTCGGCCACGAGGGTGGCGCGATAGCAAGAGCGCTGGCCAGATCAATAGTAGGGAACAACCATGTCGTCGTCGAGGCAGGAAAAATGGCAACGCGATTTGGTAAACGTAGCTGGGCTCGCTGTTCCGAGGCGTCCGAGATGCCTGCTGCGTCGAACGATGGCTGGGGGTGTCGAGGCAAGCCGCAGAAAACGTCTGAAATTTGAGCAAAGGACGCGACTTGCCCAGGGAGGAGAAAGAGAGAAAGAACCAACTTCTTTCTTTGACCTTTGACCGTCTGTGCTCCCCGAAAGCACACGTTGGGGTTTACTGCGTATAGATGATGACCAGAGACTCTCTCTTTTCTCTCTCTCATGGCCGTCTCCCTTGAATTGTCCCCTACTCACGATTTTTTTTACGATTCTCTCTCTCTCTCCTCTCAATTGCGTGAAATCAAGCCCTTGCTCTTGCTCATGTGTTTCACTTTTGCTGGAATTGTCTTCTAGAAATTATGAGAGCCCCTCTAATTATGACATATAATGACATATTTATATCGTAACCCTAGGTTAATTAACCGGGCTTCCTAGTCCTAATAGGCTTAGACTTAAGTTTTACCATTTAATTTTATTTTAATTTCAAATGAGCTAAATTAATTCGAGCTGATTTAAGCTCAAATTAAAATAACCAAAGCCTTTTAGATTTGTGTGAATTTTGGCCCCTAATCCCTTGAGTAAGCCAACTGCCCGAGCTCGGTTTACACGACGAATTTTCAGCTTTCTCGCCACCGTCGATCTAATGCGGAATGCAATTAACCTATATGAACCTAAACTATATGGTATGAAATTTTAATATTTTTATTTAGGGGTTAAAATTTAATCCCTAATTTTCTATATAATTAATCACTAAATGGTTAATCAAAATTTAGGTGTCAATAGAATTCACTCCACTACTAACCTCTGTTATCTTCCAGAACTAGGAGATTGTTTTTCTATCATAGCGTCTAGTTTTTTCTCTAAATTTTACCGTTCTTCTATATATACTGTCTCAACTCAAACGAAAAATTATGTGACCCACCCTTTTGTTATAAATTTTCTTAGTACCCTTATTCATTTATATCGCCGGAATCATTTGTTTATCTGCTTTAAACAGGGAATATCACAGCTCGTGAAGTGCGCCTGCGGACAGGAGTACAAGATTGAGTTAGATGCTTGTGTATAAACAGGGAAAAAAAGCAATCAGAAGATCGGATGCTCAGTAGTTTTAACTACTAGCCTAGTAATATGATACTAAACTGGAACAACAAATCGCTCTAGAGGAAGTCGCATCAATAAAAACCAGTTGTGAAGAAAAAAGGAGGAAAAACTAATGAAAAACGGAGATCCGAGTCGAATTGTAGAGGCTACTGCTCAACCAAACAACTTGCTGCTTCATTGTAACATCCGTTCTTACTTCTTAGTGACCATATTGAGCCGGAATACCTTTCAAACATAAAAAGGTCAGTAAGCCCTCAAGAAAGAGCTGCATAAACTATTTCTCCTCCTTTCCCTATGCTTTCCACATGATTAACATTATGAACCATCGGAGATTCGAATAAATGAAAATGTCAAGCCATTTGGCTATTTTAGCTACTAATGCCATGGATCTCATTCAAATTCTTGCCTTTTCCGTTGTACTAGTTGACCTAGCAAGTAGAAGAATTAATTCGAATTCTTTCAATTGTGATGTCAGCAAGTGACGTTTCGGTCGCCTATGGATAATGGACCTGCTCGTGGACTTCGAAGGATGGAAATGAAGACAAAACAGTAATTATATTGGCGGTTGGCAACAAGACCAATCAAATCCCAAAACTTCAAGCTTCAACAATCAACCTCTGATGCAAACCGTTGCTTGTGGTCAGGACAGAAGCAAGTTTTTGGCTCAAACGTAATGTTTAAAAATTCACCTCGGATAGTCAAATATCAGAATCGTTAATTGGAGGGACGCCACATTTATATAAAACCCATTGCAACTTAGTTTTTAAGCGGCGCGGATAGACCTTAATAAGTTGCATTGAAACTATTCAATCAACAACGTATGACGACACCCTAATAGCAATGGAGCCATATAGAGAGCACGGCCTTGTAGAGCTCAGAGGGACACTTGTCCCATTTCTTGTATATTGAATCCGTAATTACAGGTCAATTTGGCTCATAATTTTCGCTTTTTATCCCATTAATTTGTCAAGAAATGTAATTCTGGCCCAAAAAAAATTAAAAAGTGTGAATTGATGGCTAATTCTTTAAAGTAGGAATGACAATACTTTCTTAGATTCACAAGGAAATTAGGAAAGCCGGACATTCGTCCTTTCCTTGTTCATTCGCAAATAACACTGGAGAGATTCATTATAGGAAATGAAGAACTTGCTACTTTCGATGTCATCTACTCGTGTCTCATCCTTCCAAGTAAAGAAGCTACAAAAAGTTTCATCCTAATCGAGTGCAGCTGGGTTGCAACTTTGTCGATGCTCATGCGTCTTCTAGGCTCCTCGACTGAGAAAGCGAGTCCAATACGATATATCGTTTCCAAATATTCCTGAAACATGCAGTTTCTTTTGTGAAGCGAATCT